>JAWNOW010000062.1:0-1200000 GCA_035045625.1 Drosophila formosana
CAATGAATACTGCATCGTCTCGGGCGACCGAGCGATGTCAGCATCACTTGCTCGCTCATGAGACTTTGCACTTGGAGGCAAAGACTGATGAGTCAACTCGGTCGGCCCAAACGTCGGTGGGAAGTGTGACCGCTACCACCGGCGGGTGTGGGGAGGAGAAATCCTCTCTGCGTGTCGCCAGTGGCCACGATGGTGGAGTGGACAAACTCCATCGACAGGAGGGTGTAGACCTAGAACCAGCTGCCACGGATTCGGAGTTTATGTTCACAGGCTCAACAATGACGGAGATCGAACTAGCGCTTGCGTTAGCGAGGATGCCGTTGGATGAGTCATCGATCACGGACGAAGACGAAGTAGCAGTAGTCCAGGGACCATCCAACAAGGCAGGCGCTAACCTTAAGCGCAAAGCTCGTTGAACGAGCGTGAGAGGAAACTGCGAAAGAAGCACGAATACAACGTGAGGCGGTACTTGAGGCCTGCTGGCCTGTCCGGCAACACTCAGTCCACTGCACCGAGTGAGAGTGCACGGTGCCAAGGTGACCAGGATTCAGGCAGTAGACGGAGCCAACCCGACGGAGGAAGTCAAACCTTCCACGACGAAGTTGGTGCAACCCAGGAAACCCAAGTCACCTCCAAAAGAGAAAAAGATTGCACCTGGTAAATTTGCAACAGCCACACCTCCTGGAAAGGAGAGAACGGTGAGCAAGCAACCGAAAAAGGCCAACCCATCTATCAACAAGAGGCAGAGGTCGGACAAGTCGGCGAAGGCTTCGTAGAGCAAGCGGATATGTCCAGGGGACATCCTGACCAGCTTAAGCTACAGGAGCTACAGGTAGCCATAATCGATAGAAGCAACCCAAATAGGTAGCGCTATGCGAGCGAAGAAATGGTTCAAAACTATACCTGCCCTCGGCATACCTCCCGTATGAAGGCAAAGGTGCCCTTCAGAAATCCACGAAAGATTAACTGGATCAAATACTCAAAACTTGTTAAGGAATCTATTCCTCATCGACAAGTGGAAAGACTAGACAACCCAAACAAGTTGGAGGAATCGACCCAAAATGTCACAGATACTCTATGTAAGGCCTTCATCAAATCCTATCCAATCAACCGTCCACCGAAGTCAAACCGCAACAAGTGGTGGACTCTGGAACTCAGCCAGATACGGAAGGAAACGAGAAGACTTTACAATAGATCTTTTTTTTTTTTTTTTTTAAGCTTGGTTTGTTTTTATTGGATCTTCTCTTTATGAGTCTAACAATACGGTTGCAAATCTTAAAATAATACAATTTCTAACAGTTTAATTTGAACTGAATAGAGACTACATGGTCCTAATAATTAGCGATGGATGGGAAGGTCGTTGCGGCGAAGACGAGAACTGCTGGAAACTCTCGTGAGGGCTCTCGCGAGATGATTTGGATGTACTGATAGCCTGTCGTAGTACTTTGTTATGATTTGTGATATCTCTTCTCTGACGAGTGGTATGTGAAGGTCCATGTGAATGTTTTCATTGCGAACGTACCACGGTGCCCCGTTGATGGTTCTGAGAATTTTTGATTGAGTCCGTTGCATTATATGTACACTGCTGTTGCTGGCATTCCCCCACAACTGAGAGCCGTACATCCAGATTGGTTTCAAAACGGTGTTGTATAGAAGTACCTTATAGTCCAAGCTAAGGGGCGAGCGGCTATTGATAAGCCAGTGGAAGCTGTTGGCTTTGAGCTTTAGATGTGTTCTTTTGGCTTCAATGTGGCTGCGCAAGGTAGGTCGTCTATCGAGGTGCACGCCAAGATATGTTAGTTCATTTGCTATCGGAACCACTGTGTTGTTTAGAATAAGTGGAGGGCAGTTTTGCCTGTTAAGTGTGAACGTTACGTGTTTGCATTTTTGTTCGTTAACTTTGATTCGCCAGTCGGATAGCCATTTCTCCACTGTCACCAGGTGTATAGCAAGTTGCGCCGTTGCTTGCTTGGGGCATCTCGAGCGGCTTAGGATCGCTGTGTCATCAGCAAAAGTGGACGTGGTTAGTTGCCTGCTCGTTGGGATGTCCGCAGTGTAGATAAGGTAAAGTGTTGGTCCAAGTACACTGCCTTGAGGAACTCCGGCTCTAGTGATGTAGTCATCGGACATGGCAGAATTACATCTTACTGAGAATTTCCTGTTGTAAAGATATGACTTCAAAAGTTTGTGAGTGTTGGTTGGGAGCATTTCTGTAATTTTGTGCATTAAACCATCTAACCATACTCTGTCGAAGGCTTGTGATACGTCCAGAAATATCGCAGTGCAGTACTCCCTTTGTTCAAATGCATTTCGGATTTCTGATGTTATGCGGTTGACTTGCTCAATGGTTCCGTGTTTTTCTCGAAAACCGAATTGATGAGTCGGGATTTTATTGTGTGTTCTGAGATATGGGGTAACGTGTGCCAAGAAGCATTTTTCAAAGAGTTTTGACAGACACGTTAGTAAACTAATTGGTCTATATGATGAGGCAATTGTGCGGTCTTTGCCATGTTTTGGTATCATTATAATGATCGACTTTTTCCATCTCTCTGGGAAGTGTCCATGTCTCGTTATTGCATTGAAGAGTTGGCCAATAGTTTGAACAGCACAGAAAGGAAGTTCAATAATCATTTTTGGTGATATTAGGTCGCATCCTGGAGATTTTTTTGGGTTGAGTTGTTCGCTTATGATTTTGAGTAACTCATGTGGCCTAAATACAATTGGTTCATATGTAGATGTGTCGATATGTGATGGTGCTGGCAGTGAGATCCCGTTTGATGATGTATTGGGCTGAAATACATTTTGAAGATGCTCTGCAAATCTGTCGGCTCTTTATTCGTCGCTGCGAGCCCAGTTGCCTGTGGATGTCCTTATTGGCATTGCAGATTCGGTTGGTGCGCAGAGTGATGAGTGTGGATGGAGCTCATTGGGAATAACTGCTCTATGTAATGCTTTTGGGACCTTTCTTCCTCATGACGTAATGCAGCTGAGAGCCTCCGTGTAGCGTCTTTTAACCTTTGTTTTGCAGATGGTGATCTGTTGGATTGCCATTCTCGCCGTGAGCGTCGCTTTGCTAGAACAAGCTGCTCTATTTCAACGTTCGTGTACCTATGATTGTACGATGTTTTTTGCGTTTGTGGAGTTGTCATGCGAGCAGCTGCGACCAAGACGGATTCTAGAGTGTTTGTGGATAAGTTGATATCAGCTTCGTCATTCAAGCGTGGATTCAACTCAATATGCGAACTTATATATTTTTTGTACTTAAGCCAATTGGTTTTATTCGTTGTTAGTCTGAATGGTTTATCTACCGCAACTGGATGTAGATTTAGGTGAAGAAGTACTGGCGAGTGATCAGACGATAGATCTGATAAGGAGTTGGCACTTATCAGGTTGCGTGGAATGTTTTTTGTGACTGCAAAGTCGATCAAGTCTGGCATTTTTCTAGGATCTGTTGGCCAATATGTAGGTGTCCCAGGTGACACACAGTCTAGCTTGTTGCTTGGTTTTATTATTGCATTGTACAACTGCCTACCCTTTGGAGTTACAAGTCGAGATCCCCAGTGCGTATGCTTGGCATTAAAGTCTCCTGCGGCTATAAATAGTTGGCTCAGAGAGTTGAAATAGTCCGTGAATTGGGATTCGGATATTGTAAACCGAGGAGGACAGTATACGGCGGCAAGCTTTAAGGATCGGGAATCCATTTGTACATCTATAGATGTAGCTTGCATGAAGTTAGTGGCGAAGCTATTGTGGAAGCAGTGCTTGATGCGATTTCTAATCAGAATCCCAGTGCCTCCATGTGCTTTCCCGTCTGGGTGATTCGTGTTGTAGAAGAAGTAGCCTCGAATTTGGAAATTATATTTATTTGTGAGATGAGTTTCTGCGAGTAGCATTACATCGATATGGTTATTATTAAAAAATTGAGTTAACTCGAGTTTGCGCTGTGAGACGCCGTTAGCGTTCCACAGTGATATACGGAGTGGAGCCATTGTTTACTTAGTCTGTTTTTGAGCAACAAGCAGCTCAATCAAAACATTCTGGTTTCGCATAAGATCTTGCATAGTTGTCTTTATGAATGACATGAACTCCACCATACTTTGTTGAAGATTACATAACGTTGTTTCAATTTTGTTCGTAGACTGTTCTTCTGGTTGATGACGGGAAACGGATGACTTGTAGACCGGGCAGCCCCTGTATTTAGCCGTGTGGTTGCCTCCGCAGTTTCCACACTTTTTGCTGCTGGGATCCTCTTTATTTTTTGGGCATTTGTGGGAGTCATGAAGGTCTCCACATACAACGCATACTGGACGAAGCGTGCAATAAGACCTTGTGTGGCCATATTCCTGACAATTATTGCACTGCACCGGGCCATTTCTTTTATGCGGCTCTTTTACCGTAATCCTGCGATGTAGTAGGAACTGGAGAGTGAAAATAGGATGCACTTCATTTTTTTTCAGAGGCTTGGATTTGGTTTCGGGTTCAAGTTCTACCTTGAAGAGAGGTTGAGGCTTTCTTATTCTATTCAAAATATTAATAACATTTTTTACGTTAAAACCTTTCTCATTCAGTGCGCTTGTAACTTCAGCTGGTGTTACTTCCGGCTCAATACCTTTAAGTACTACTTGCTGGCCTTTACTGCTTTTTAATTGGTACGTGTAGAAGTTTTTGTTATTGTCGTTTAAATACTTCGACAAGATTGTGTAGGTTACTTCCGTGTTAGTCTGAACTTTTGTTTCGTGAATATTTCCCTTAGTTAATGGAATTATGTGGAAATTGTCTGGTCCTATTAGATTCAGTATCGAGTTTACGAGAGCATTAGAACTTTTCTCTCGAATGTAAATCGATGGCGGCTTAGGCTTTTTGTTGTTCCCTACGATATCTTCAGGAGTTATATCATCGGATTTATCTGCCAAAATAGCAAATCTGTTGGTTTGATTGGTTTGAGGTGCCTCGAGTTATTTTAGCAGAGTTACCAACTCTAGAGTTCTGCGGGCTAAGCTTACGTTTTATTTGTATGTAGCGATCCATACCAGTCTGTACGGTCGAACGTTGTTTTGAAGAGAGCGCGCTGGTGTCAGGTGCTGCATTATTTGCTTGCTCAGCAGATTCCGTTGCTACGGTGGTTGGTATTGCGCGAGCAGTCGATACCATTGTAGTTGTTGTAATGGTTGCCGTTACAGTTGCTAATGATGTCACTGTACTGGTGACAGTGGCTAAGCAAGTTGGCATGAGGGAAGGGTAAGGGCCTTTATCCAACAAGAGCGCTTGAGAGCAAGAGAGAGAGCAAGAGCAAGAGCGCTCTCTACTTTGCGATGTTGGATTGAGTTCATTACTCGGGCTTGGGGTTATAGATCGCGGCTGGTTAGTTTTTGTTGGTTTTGCGGTCGCGTTGTCTTGCATTGACACGATTGAATGGTATGCATTGCTTCATGAGAGTCAAGTCCTAATTGACGAAATTGTCAACACTGAAAAGATAATCTGGGCTATCAAGTCGTTCCACCCCTACAAATCAGCAGGACCGGAGGACATCAGACCGGTCATGTTACAGATGGTATGCGTACACCTGTCGCAATAGCTATTAGAAATCTTCAAGGGATGTCTCCTTACAGGATACATTCCAAAAACCAGGAGAGAAGTGAGGGTGGCATTCATTCCCAAAGCAGGAAAGATAAAGCACTGCTCAGCAAAAGACTATAGGCCCATAAGTCTCTCATCGTTTTTATTGAAAACACTAGAGAGACTTCTGGACCTTCATCTCAGAAGTAAGCTAACACCTCACACTTTTAGCAAGTCCCAACACGCCTACCTCAAAGGTAGATCAGTAGAGACGGCTATGCACGAGGTGGTTAGCACAATTGGAGGCACACTGCAAAGGAAGGAGTTTATGTTAGTGGCATTTCTCGACATAGAGAGTGCCTTTAACAATGTCAGGATCGAGTCTATAACGGCAGCACTTGTCAACATAGGCTCACACCCGACAATCACTCGATGGCTCAGCAACATGCTTCGCCAAAGAGTGATAAACGCCCAAATCTGCGCGTCGACTATCAGGAGATGGGCAACCAGGGGTACCCCGCAAGGGGGGGTGATATCCCCCTTATTATGGAACATTGTCCTAAATGACCTTCTTCTCAAACTGAAGTATAAGGGCTGCAGAGTGACTGCTTATGCGGACGACCTGGTTCTAATGGTAACTGGCAGATTCCTGTCAACAGTCAGTGAGCTACTGAATATGGTCTTGGGGCCAATCTACAAACAAGACTGAACTTGTTTTGTTCACAAGAAGATACGAGATACCGAGCATCAAGCTTCCGACACGGGGAGGAACAGAGCTCAAGCTATCAAAAGAGGCAAAATACCTTGGTGTAATCCTGGATTCCAAACTCTCCTGGAGGAGAAACTCGGAGGAAAGGATGAAGAAAGCGTTACAAGCCTTCTTTGTGTGCAAAAAGACCTTTGCTAAACGATGGGGATTGCAACCGTACATCCTTCACTGGTTCTACACAATTGTCATTTTGTATGGTGGGAGGCGGGACACACCGACTCCTATCTAAACAATCTCCGCAAAGTTCAGAGACTAGCATGCTTGGGAATAACAGGATGTATTCGTTCTACCCCCCAAGCAGCGCTGGATGTAATGTTAAATCTGGAAACCATCGGAGTCTTCCTCAAACACACGCGGCAGCAAGGAATGCGGTCAGCCTTCACGCCTGGTGCAGGTCACAACTCCATTCTACGTACAGTAGTACAGTAGAATTGACTGTGGCTGAGAACGACTACTGGGTACCAGATCATAAGTGGGATGACAGGTTTACAGCTGAATTCCCTGACAGATCCGATTGACAACAGGAATCTCCTTTGAGGCAGAATGAGTTGTCAATCTACACAGACGGATCAAAGACGATAGAAGGCACTGGATGGGGAGTCTTCTCCTTACAACCAAGCTTTCCTTTCGTCTTCCTGACTGGTGTAGTGTGTTCCAAGCGGAGATTTACGCTAACCCGAAACACAGTGATGTCACTGAACCTATGCCAACCAGACTCTATCAGACTTGTCTGGGTACCTGGGCACATGGGAGTACCAGGTAACGAGGCAGCTGATGAATGTGCTCAGCTGGGGTCAACTCTCGCGGCGAACGATATAAAGAGACCTATTCAGCACGTGCTATCGGAACTTAATTGTTCCATAAGAACGGCGGCTGAGAGACACTGGGCAGTATCATCGGGCTGCGAGGTATCAAAAGCACTCTGGCCAAGATATAGTCCCAAGCGAACAAAATAAGGTTACTGACAGGAGTCTTAACGGGACACTGCTACATCGGCCGTATGGCTCAACGGTACGCTGGACCCCAACAGGACTTCTGTCGCAGCTGCGGGGACGAAGAGGAAACCGAGAGTATCCAGCATCTTCTCTGCGACTGCGCTGCACTTCTTCGTTGAACTGGGCAGTCTTGGGAATATTCGGCTAGAGAACATGGCGCTTTTCCTTGACTCTACTGGCTGGTTCCAGAGGCTACCACAGCCCAAAAGAACCGGCCAGTAGCACGTAGACGTAATAATACAATCAGAGTTTTCCTCCAATATCCCAACAATCCCTCCCAATCCCCTCTACTCCTACAGATCACACAGATCAGACAGCACAATGGACCATATGGTCTCCGGGTGCTCTCGACTCCGGTTGAGCCGTCTGTTCAACCAACTAACCAACCAACCATCTTGAGAGGCCGTATTCTCGTCGCCCATCTGGAAAATATTAATGAGAAGGTTTCAAAACTTATTACAATATGTGACGAAATTTTCGATCGTACTTGATCGTATACAATTATTATGTGACGGTTGGGAACACTGCCAGATAGTGCTAGGGATTGCAACTCAAGGAAAAAAAATCGTTAATCGAACCAAAGTATCGTTGACGACGAGTTAATGTGCACGTACACCATACGCATGCTCCAAGCGCGCATATTTCCCACGTGAAATTCGAAATGTGTAAATCGACTAAGTTGACGATATATGGTATTTGATTATTTCGAGTGGGTAATTTTACCACTCGGAATTTCTCGAGTGGGTCCAGCTACCCACTCAACCCACTACTCCTGCCAGGCCTGATTGTATTAGTCTATTGTACAATGTGGTCTCTGCAGGGTCATTTTCTAATTCTTACTTACTGGTCAGTATCTGCCTCTCGGCTTCCTCCAGAAATTGGCGTATGTTGTTTATGGAATGATGAAAGTATATAATGCGTTTGGATCGCCGTTAAAACTTTCCACTGAGTTTATTTGACTCTCTACCTGTATCATGTTTGATTCAGATAGTATCACTTGTTTTACTGCCATTGCCATTTTGATTATTTAAAATATTTAAGGTGTCTTGGGTATTGGTTGCGGTTTTCACTGTCTTAGGTTCGTGTTTTCGCTTTGGTATATAATCTTGGATTCTTGGTTTGTGTGTTGGGTGGATTTGGTTTTGATTTTTGCTATTTAGGTTTCTGTTTTAGCTTTGGTATTTGATCTTGGATTTAGGATTGTATAGATTTGGTTTTGATTTGTGCTATTTAGGTTCTTATTTTCACTTTGTGATCACTATGTGATCTTGAATTTTGAATTGTGTGCTGGGTAGATTTGGTTTTATTTTTTGCTGTTTGGGATAGGGTTTTCTTATTTGTTATTTTATTCGCTTATTTAATTGAGTTTTGTATAATATTTTGATTTTTGCTATTTAGATTCGTGTTTTCTTATTTATAATTTTATTCACTTATTTAATTGAGTTTTGTTTAATGTGCACTTAGCCGTTTCGTTTGTGTTAGAGCAACGTATGCGTGGATTTACAACTCTAAACGAATTCTAAAGCTTTAAAATTTTCGTATGACTTCACTGTCACTGTCACACTTTCACTGACGTAACCAATGCGACGAGCGATTAGCGATTGGTTCTTTAGCGGATAGCAATTAAATGAGTCATATCAAATAATCACTATCCTACCGAATGCGCCACTAACGTATTATATTTATACTTAGGGTTTATGGTTGAATCTATTGAATGACCGGGCAATAGCCTAAAGTCAACACTGAAAATTAAATTAAATAATTTAATACAAATAAGGTTCAATTAGGTTCCTTTTATTGATTTTTATTATTTCTTTGTTACAGAACAAGTTTACGTTTTAATGTTCAGCTTAAGACTGATCGAACAGGTTTTTATACCCGCTACCCATAGGGTAGAAGGGTATTATAACTTAGTGCCTATAGGAAATGTATGTAACAGCCAGAAGGAGGCATCTCCGACCCCATAAAGTATATATATTCTTAATCAGTGTCAACAGCCGAGACGATATAGCCATGTCTGTCTGTCCGTCTGTCCGTCTGTATGAACACCTAGATCTCAGAGACTATAAGAGCTAGAGCTACCAAATTTGGGGACAGTACTCCTATAGGGCGTACGCAGATCAAGTTTATTTCAAATGTTAGATGCCACGCCCCTTTCCGCCCCAAAAGTCTGTAAAAGCCGTAATAATAGACCTAGAGCATTAAATTTTGGTATGCATAATAATAATTATATTTTCTATGATTCCTGTGAATTTGATTGAGATCGAATGAAAAACAAGGAAGTTATTAAAGAATCGATTTTATATGGAAAATTCACTTGCAGCTGCCCGCGCTTTGTTTGTTTAGTTGACAGTGTGACCATAACGGTGTTGTGGATTTTTATTCGCTATTTTCAAATATATACAAAAAACAAGTTTTAGTATATTTGGTATATTATTTGTTAAAATATCATTTAAGTTTTTTGTTTTCTCTCGGAATGGGTTGCGGGTATCATACGGTCGAGCACTCTCGACTGTAGCTTTCTTACTTGTTAGAATAAGGGCTTGTGACTCTTTCTTTCTTGTTATCATGCATACGGCTCATATTCGCGCGTGGACGATTCGTGCTTAAGCTATGTGTGCTTTGGCATAATATGCTTTATAAGCATTATGTGTCTTGCTTTGAATATGCATCGTAAATATAATGTGCCTAGTAGTATGTTTCTAATGGGTATGTTATGTTACTATATATGGTTTGAAGTGATTAATTGCCCAATGAATTGCTGTTCTGTAGTGAATTTATTACTTTCACCTGTTGTGAAACTACGAGATGCATATGCTACGGGTAGTTGAAGACTATTGAAGTTTTAAGTTAAAACTGCTCCACATGCTTCTTTGCTAGCATCTGTGATTATGCAAAATTCTTTTCTAAAATCGGGGTATGTTATTGTAATAAAGTTGCATTGATTAATGCTGTTTTAAGATGTTCAAAGGCATTCTGGCAATCAGATATCCATTCGAATTTTACATCTTTTTTACATAACCTTGTTATGTGTCGAGAATAGTCAGCAACATTTTTGATGAAACTTCTATAATAGTTACAAAATCCAACAAATCTTCTATCGCTTTCTGCGTCTGTAGGGACTGAGTATTTCCTAATAGCATCATATTCGGTATCATCAGTCAATATTCCTTTATCGGTGCTTTTGTGTCCATAAAAATTGACCTCTTTCATGAAGAATGAACACTTATTGTTTGTGAAAACGTTTGTGAGATTTAGTACTCGCAGTATGCGTCGTTTGAATTTGATATTGAATTACCAGCAATTATACCATCTCCTATCTCCTGATTAGGTATTAGGATTCGGTATCTACGTTAATTTTTCTTATTAATTCACAACGAGATGGTATAAATATCTCGTTGTTGTTGATACTATGGAAAATTGGGATTTGTATCGAATGTGCAATGTTATTTGGTCTTAAAATGAAACAGTCACTTTCTTCAGTGAAATCTAATTGACAATTGCATTTTTATACCCGCTACCCATAGGGTAGAAGGGTATTATAACTTAGTGCCAACAGGAAATGTATGTAACAGGCAGAAGGAGGCATCTCCGACCCCATAAAGTATATATATTCTTGATCAGTGTCAACAGCCGAGACGATATAGCCATGTCCGTCTGTCCGTCTGTCCGTTTGTCCGTCTGTATGAACACCTAGATCTCAGAGACTATAAGAGCTAGAGCTACCAAATTTGGGGACAGTACTCCTATTGGTGCTACGCAGATCAAGTTTATTTCAAAAGTTGGATGCCACGCCCCTTTCCGCCCCCACAAGTCTGTAAAAGCCGTAATAATAGACCTAGAGCATTGAATTTTGGTGTGCATAATAACTATTATATTCTCAATGATTCCTGTGAATTTGGTTGAGATCGAGTGAAAAACAAGGAAGTTATTAATGAATCAATTTTATATGCAAAATTCAGTTGCAGTTGCTCGCGCTTTGTTTGTTTAGTTGATTGTATGACCATATCGGTGTTGTGGATTTTTAATCGTTATTTTCAAATATATATAAACAAAACACAAAATTTAGTATATTTTTGGTATATTATGTTGTTAAAATACCATTTAACTTTTTTGTTTTCTCTCGAAATGGGTTGCGGGTATCATACGGTCGAGCACTCTCGACTGTAGCTTTCTCACTTGTTTAATAAAGTCTAGTCCAATTATACCGTCTCCATGTATGTATGTATTTTTCAGATCATAAATTTTTGCATATAATTCATTCCAGTCCATTATACATAGAATGAATATGCATTACTTTTTAAACACAACCATTATTAGGTTTCTGCCTAATATTGGATGATCATCTACAACCGATCTCACTTGTACACCGGGAATAGTGGTCAATACAATTGCCTTCTGCTTTTGTGTACAGTGAATTAATGGTGAAAAGTCTAAATGGAAGGCTTTCATATACAAATGCTCTAATTCTTGGATGCTCGTTGGTGTCTTTAGGACTATTTCTTGAATTCGTTTTTAAAACAAGCATCCTTATTATGACTATCGTCAGAACCAAATCAAACTATTTTCAGGTTTCAGTTAAAAAAAATTTTTTTTGAATGAATAAAAAAAGAACTTGTTCTAACCCGCACCAATGTACAATCGCACAATAAATGGTAAGCATGTTGGGTTACATATGACTGGTTTGCAAAATTTTACTGTATATAAATCAATACCAGTCAAATGGTATTAGTATCAAAGCCTAACAGAGGTTAGTGTTTTTCAAGCAGCGCTTTCGTGCATCGGCTTGAATTAGAAGTTGATTATTATTAATAGC
Source organism: Drosophila formosana (assembly GCA_035045625.1). Lineage (NCBI taxonomy): Eukaryota > Metazoa > Arthropoda > Insecta > Diptera > Drosophilidae > Drosophila > Drosophila formosana. Next base: position 12,137 of record JAWNOW010000062.1, read on the forward strand.
AATTAAGGCATTGGCATAAATGCAGCCTTTATTGTGTTATTTCGAACCAGTGCGAAGTTGGGCCTCCAGTATTGTGAGATTCCTCACATGGGCCTACCTCTCTTGGGGCGAATTAGATATCTTGATAAAAGCCTTTATTTGTCGTCTTTGTTGTAGGAGCTTGATCCTTAGTCCACGCCTGTTTAAACCCGCTACCCATAGGGTAAAAGGGTATTATAATTTAGTGCCAACAGAAAATGTATGTAACAGGCAAAAGGAGACATCTCCGACAACATAAAGTATATATAATCTTGATCAGTGTCAACAGCCGAGACGATATAGCCATGTCCGTCTGTCCGACTGTATGAACACCTAGATCTCAGAGACTATAAGAGCTAGAGCTACCAAATTTGGTGACAGTACTCTTATGGGTCCTACGCAGATCAAGTTTGTTTAAGATTTTTGCCATGCCCCTTTCCGCCCCCAAAAACTGTAAAAGCCGTAATAAAGACCTAGAGCATTGAATTTTGGTATGCATAACAATAATTATATTCTCAACTATTCCTGTGAATTTGGTTGAGATCGAATGAAAAACAAGGAAGCTAAAAAAGAATCAATTTTATATGCAAAATTTACTTGCAGCTGCTCGCGCTTTGTTTGTTTAGTTGACAGTATGACCATATCGTTATCTTATGGATTTTTATACTCGCTATTTTCAAATATATATAAACAAATCAAATTTCAGTATATTGGTATATTTTTTGTTAAAATATCATTTAAGTTTTTTTGTTTTCTCTCGAAATGGGTTGCGGGTATCATACGGTCGAGCACTCTCGACTCTAGCTTTCAACTTTTCCCTCAATGGAATCATTATGTCTTGTGAAGCTCTGGATTTCAGAACTTTCACTTGACCATATTTGGAAAATTGTCGATGCCTGTCAAGACATTTCTTTTTTCCGTGATATAAATGTCAATATCGATCAACTGACCGGAGTATTATGGAATTGGAGTGGATTATATAGCGCCTTTTGGGGGATGTCCATCGTATTTCGATTCTTTACATGTTAAGCATATCGAGGCTATTGCAATTACTTTTTGGATCTTTCCCAGTAGCGGATTTAAGGAATGGCGGTATGGTAGCCGCCTGAGCCCCCCGAAAGAATGGTCAGAGGGCCCCGGCCCTCCCAGGCTGGGGGTGTTGCCACAATTGTTTTTGTAAAAAACGCTAGATTAGCAAAAAAAAATCCTTCTAAAAAAAATAAAAAAAAACCTAGATTTTCTTTAGGACATTTTTTCAAAGTTATTTCTATTTATTTCCATTTATATTTAATTATATTTCGTTTCTCTGCATGCACTTTACCAAATTCACGTGTTTGAAAACCCGGTCAACCTCAGCGTTGGATCACGGCAGCGAGAGTAATTGCAAAGCAAAGGTGGCCAGCTGTTTAAACCACTTGTTTCCACCAGAATCGCGGTATAAATAAACTTCCAGCCAAAACTGAAACAATGCTTGGTTTTTATAATTTTTAAAATATTGCCAACAGCAAATGAATTTATTTGCTTTATTTCATAATATTCCGGAAGTCTGAAGAAAATAATCAGTCAAATCGGTAAGATCTTTTCGCAACCACTCGAGTGCACTCCTTAAGCTCGCTGTCCTGGGGCACGCATCACAAAGTTTTTATTTATATGATTTATCTTTCGAAATCGCAAACACTAAACCACTATTCTTCGCACTTTAGGTTAGGTTAGGTTAGGCAGGCAGCTCGACCGGAGTCGAGAGCACCCGGAGACCATATGGTCCATTGTGATGCCTGATCTGTGTGGACTGTAGGAATAGGAGGGATTGGGAGGGATTGTTGGGATAATTGAAGGAAAGGCTCTGATTATATTATTTGTCTACATGCTACTGGCCAGTTCTGTTGGGCTGCGGTAACCTCTGGAACCAGCCAGTAGAGGTCGAGGAAAAGCGCCATGTTCTCCAGCCGAATATTTCCAAGACTGCCCAGTTCCGCAAAGAATGGCTTGCCCAGAAATTGGGTCCGCCTTCTAAGAAGTGCAGGGCAGTCACAGAGAAGATGCTGGATACTCTCGGTTTCCTCTTCGTCCCCGCAACTGCGACAGAAGTCCTGTTGGGGTCCACCGTACCGTTGAGCCATACGGCCGATGTTGCAGTGTCCCGTTAAGACTCCTGTCAGTAACCTTATCTTGTTCCTATTAAGGTTTAAGAGCTCGGTTGTTCGCTTGGGACTATATCTTGGCCAGAGTGCTTTTGACACCTCGCAGCCCGATGATGCTGCCCAGTGTCTCTCAGCCGCCGTTCTCATGGAACAATTAAGTTCCGATAGCACGTGCTGAATAGGTCTCTTTATATCGTCCACCGCGAGAGTTTCTGATGACGCTGATCCCAGCCGAGCACATTCATCAGCCGCCTCGTTACCTGGTACTCCCATGTGCCCAGGTACCCAGACAAGTCTGATAGAGTGTGGTTGGCATAGGTTCAGTGACATCACTGTGTCTCAGGTTAGTTTTCTCTTAATGGTGTTCGATGCGAGTGCTTTTATCGCTGATTGGCTGTCGATATAGATGGACACGTCCTTCGGGCTCCCGTCCAGTGTCCGTATCAACTTGGTCGCTTGCCAAACAGCGTAAATCTCTGCTTGAAACACACTACACCAGACAGGAAGACGAAAGGAAAGCTTGGTTGCAAGGTCTTCGGAGAAGACCCCCGATCCAGTGCCTTCTATCGTCTTTGATCCGTCTGTGTAGATTGACAACTCATTCTGCCTCAAAGGAGATTCCTGTTGCCAATCGGATCTGTCAGGGAATTCAGCTGTAAACCTGTCATCCCACTTATGTTCTGGTACCCAGTAGTCGTTCTCAGCCACAGTCAATTCTACTGTACTACTGTACGTAGAATGGAGTTGTGACCTGCACCAGGCTTAAGGAGGCATTGGGCGAGGCTGACCGCATTCCTTGCTGCCGCGTGTGTTTGAGGAAGACTCCGATGGTTTCCAGATTTAACATTACATCCAGCGCTGCTTGGGGGGTAGAACGAATACATCCTGTTATTCCCAAGCATGCTAGTCTCTGAACTTTGCGGAGATTGTTTAGATAGGAGTCGGTGTGTCCCGCCTCCCACCATACAAGAACCCCGTACGTCAGTATAGGTCTGACAATTGCAGTGTAGAACCAGTGAAGGATGTACGGTTGCAATCCCCATCGTTTAGCAAAGGTCTTTTTGCACACAAAGAAGGCTTGTAACGCTTTCTTCATCCTTTCCTCCGAGTTTCTCCTCCAGGAGAGTTTGGAATCCAGGATTACACCAAGGTATTTTGCCTCTTTTGATAGCTTGAGCTCTGTTCCTCCCAGTGTCGGAAGCTTGATGCTCGGTATCTCGTATCTTCTTGTGAACAAAACAAGTTCAGTCTTGTTTGTAGATTGGCCCCAAGACCGTTGTGTTCTGCCCATCGCAGAGTTTCGCTCAGAGCGGCGTTCAGTAGCTCACTGACTGTTGACAGGAATCTGCCAGTTACCATTAGAACCAGGTCGTCCGCATAAGCAGTCACTCTGCAGCCCTTATACTTCAGTTTAAGAAGAAGGTCATTAAGGACAATGTGCCACAAAAAGGGGGATATCACACCCCCTTGCGGGGTGCCCCTGGTTGCCCTTCTCCTGATAGTTGAGGCGCAGAGTTGGGCGTTTATCATTCTTTGGCGAAGCATGTTGCTGAGCCATCGAGTGATTGTCGGGTGTGAGCCTATGTTGACAAGTGCTGCCGTTATAGACTCGATCCTGACATTGTTAAAGGCACCCTCTATGTCGAGAAATGCCGCTAACGTAAACTTCTTCCTTTGCAGTGTGCCTTCAATTGTGCTAACCACCTCGTGCATAGCCGTCTCTACTGATCTACCTTTGAGGTAGGCGTGTTGGGACTTGCTAAAAGTGTGAGGTGTTAGCTTACTTCTGAGATGAAGGTCCAGAAGTCTCTCTAGTGTTTTCAATAAAAACGATGAGAGACTTATGGGCCTATAGTCTTTTGCTGAGCAGTGGTTTATCTTTCCTGCTTTGGGAATGAATGCCACCCTCACTTCTCTCCAGGTTTTTGGAATGTATCCTGTAAGGAGACATCCCCTGAAGATTTCTAACAGCCATTGCGACAGATGTACGCATACCATCTGTAACATGACCGGTCTGATGTCATCCGGTCCTGCTGATTTGTAGGGGTGGAACGATTTGATTGCCCAGATTATCTTCTCAGTGTTGACAATTTCGTCAATTACGACTTGACTCTCATGAAGCGCGTTTCCCTCCGGCAAGCCACTGATGTGAGAGATGGGGATCCCATTCTCGTCTTCAGCTTGTGTGCAGCCTGGAAAGTGTGCGTTCATGAGGAGTTGCAGAGACTCCTGACTATTTTTAGCGAATGTGCCATCCAGGTTGTAAAGCAGCTCCGGTGTGGCTGGATCTTTCGCCAGCAACCTTCGAAGTTTGGACGCTTCATGAGCCACTTTTTGCCCTTCTGATTTTCTTCTTGAAGGTCTTGAAACTGTGATGGCAGGCATTCCAGTCTACCTGGCAGTTTCCGTCTTTTGCTCTGTTGTAAAGCTTCCTCGTTTCCTTTCGTATCTGGCCGAGTTCCGGAGTCCACCACTTGTTTCGGTTTGACTTCGGTGGACGGCTGATTGGACAGGATTTGATGAAGGCCTTACATAGAGTATCTGTGACGTTCTGGGTCGATTCCTCCAACTTGTTTGGGTTGTCTAGCCTTCCCACTGGGTGGTTGGGAATAGATTCCATAACAAGCTTTGAGTATTTGACCCAGTTTGCACTTAAATAATCAACGACTACAAGACAACATTATCGATAATGCTTTAGTGCTGTAAATGCTTAAGAAATGCAAATTTTTAAAAATATAATTTGATATAGAAAATTCTAATTCGATTTGAAATAAGGCTAAATTAGCGTCTTCCCTCGTTTTAACATTTTTCACCATTCAAAAAACGCCAAATCTGGGGGCAAAAACGCTAGAACGGCAACACTGCTCCCAACAAAAAAGGTTGTACTCCACATTCTCAAGTAGAATGTAAAATCTATTGCAGCAAGATCTAAATGTAGCAAAAGATTTTACTTACTTAAAATATCCTTATTTGTCGTTTGTGTAATGTACATAGAACAGTTTTCATCACTACAACATAAAAAAAAACATTACATAGAAGTTATTTTGCATTTTCTGTTGTTTGAATTCGGTATAAGTGAGTATGAAGTTATTTTCAGTAAGAGGTGCGAGGGATTCGCCTCCATTGGTTCGTCTCTTGGGTTTACATCGGGTGAAATCTGTAAAGGCATAAGTGGGCTCGGGCAGATTCGATGTGTGGCAGAAAAAGACCTGGGTAGTTTCTGTCAAAATTTGACCCAAGCATATCCTGCTTATGCATTTTCTGGGGTCTGGTAAATTCAACATCTGTCATAATCAATGCACGGCAGAAAGTGAATTTTCAAAATTCAGTAAGGACATTTCTCTCCCCAGGCGTCATATATCTCGGGCAGATAATTATTTGGCAAAACTCTGCGAGGGCATATTGAAGAAATGGCAAATTCTGTGCAGGGCTTTTTCGACTATAGCAAATTCAAAGTCTGACATTCCACATTTTGTAAACATGTAATATTTTCATTTGACGAACGATTTCTGTATTCTCTACATTGAAAATCTAATTCTAAATCTTAGGGTCTAATCTTTGTTTCATTATTTCAATTAGATCTTTCTCTCTTTTTACCATGAGCCTATAAAACGTGGGAAATGGGATTTCGAAATTGTATGATGGGTCATCAGTGAGTATATATATTCTACGGAATATATGAGGTTATAGGACTAGCTATCGTCACGATGGACCGTTGCTGAGGAGGTTATGATGTTTATCTCATGTTTTGCCGGTGTTCTAGACAATGCATCTGCTACTACGTTAGAAGTACCAGGCTTGTATTTTATCTCGTAGTTAAATTCTTCCAAGTAACTTTTCCAACGCTTAAGCTTTCCGTTATGGTTCTTATTGCTCAATGCAAAGGTGAGAGGTTGTAGTTCTGTGTATATCACAACCTTAGCAGAACCGTATAGATACGTTGTCAAGCTTTGCAATGCTCATACGATTGCTAGCATTTCTTTCTCGTTAACGGCGTAATTTTCCTCCGGTTTTGACGAGGTACAGGAAATAAATGTGATTGGTGTGTCCTCTTGCTCTAGTACAGCTCAGATCGCGAAGTTCGATGCATCTGTTGTCAAATGAAACTCCTTCTGGAAATTCGGATAGCTTAGAATAACATCTGCTGAACTAAGAGACCTTTTAAGTATATTGAAAGCTTCAATATCCTCTTGGTTTAGCTGAATCTGTTCTTTTTTGGAACTTCTTGTTGAGACTCGACCACCGTCTCCTCTGAGGAGTGTGGTAAAAGGCTTTGCTAGTTTAGTATAGTCTCTTATGAAATGTCGATAGTATCCAGACAAACTAGCTTTAACTTTTTCCGGATTCGTCCTAACGCCACTTTTGGATATTTGTTAATCCCAAGAAATTGACTTGTTTCTTATAAAATTCGCACTTATCCATTTGGACTTTCATGTTAACGTTTTGCAACGCTAAAAAAACTTGTCCTAAATGGTTTGCGTGTTCCTCCTCTGTTTTTCTAAAGATGATTATGTCATCTATAAAAACATAACAGATCTTTCCGATATGATCTCTAAGAATATCATTTTGAGCTCTTTGGCAAATGGATGGATGGTTTTTTTAGTCCGAAAGGAAGACGAGTGAACTCAAATTTTCCACCGTTGACTGCGAATTCTGTCTTTTCAATATCTTGTTTTCTTAACAGAATTTGATGAAACCCGCTCTTTAGATAAAAGACTGTGAAAAAAGTATTGCTTCCTATTTGCTCGATGATATCTCCTATCTCAGGCATTGGGTATCGATCAGAGATTGTTTCAGCATTAAGCTTACGGTAATCAATTACGATTTTTTTCATGGTATCGTTGCCAAGGATAGCATGGAAGGTTTTTAGAGTTGGTAGTAAAAAGAATCGGATTGGACTGTCATGAAGACTAAACCAATTCAAGAATGTGTGGTGGGTGATCGCTATATGCTTAGCATACGTTTGATTTGTAAATTTCCTAGGTGGAATAGGTGGTGATGGATGTCTACCTTTTGGCTAGAAAGCATTTCTGTGATCCTGGTTGTGCAGTAGGTTGCACAGATGCAATGCGTGGCTAAGGTCTCGAGGTTGCTTAACGGGTAAAAGACGGGGCAAGTCTCCCTTGAAACCTTGTACGAAAGTGTCAAATCCTTTGCCTCGGTAACTGTTCGTCAAAGCTCTTATGGAGTCTGCAGAATCTTCTTGTACGCCAACTTGATTGAGTACCAAAGATAGTTGGTGGTACACGGCTTGGTTATACTCCATAATGGACAATCTGTCTTGAGTTAGTGAGAACAATTGGTATTCAAGAGTTTTTAGGTCTCGCTTATCCGTGTAGTGTTTTATTAAATTGGAAATAGCTTTCCAATTCAAGGGAATATTGTATGATTCAAACTCAGTTTCCGCTTCGCCTACTACTTTCATACGTACAGCTAACATAATGTAGTAGTATTAATGCGTAGGCTCTTGTCCTGCGAACATAGCCGTCTGGTACTTTCCCTAGCTCACTATTCTGTGAATAACTTACGTATGGTATGTCAGTTAATGGATCTTCTGCCTCTACTCCTAAAGCTTGTCTAATCACTTGACCTCCCTGAAGGGTGTCAGTAATTAAGGTTCTTATTACATCTCTTGACTCTGGAGTGGCTATTGATGTGCTGGCTCTGGCCGAAACAGCTCTCTGTCGACTAGTGCCTGCAATGCCTAACCCTGCTGCGATGGTGGTGTGCAGGTGCGTCGAAGGTTTGGTCGTTGCTCCCACTGTGTCTTATGCTGCATGGGCACTGGCGATGCATGGCTAAGGGCTTTGATAAAGTGTGGGCTTAACTCAGGAAACGTCCATGTTGGTCTATTTCAAAAATGTCCGATCACAGCTTCAGTCATACTGCAACACCTTTAAACTATGTTCTTGAAAAGCTGTAGTGGGTGTGGCGAAATTCTAAGACAAACTTGATCTGCGTGGAAACATAAAAAGTATTTTGACAAAATTGCGTAACTCTATCTCTTATAGTCTCTAAGAAATAGGTGTTCAGACGGAAGTTTGTTACACATTACAATTTCATTATGCAACGTACTTAAATTAATATATTTTTAAAAAGTGAAATTTCGGTAAAATACCGTCACTGCGGGCTGCGCGGCTAAACACTAATACATTGTATGCATCGAAATTTAAAGTAATTATTTCTGAAAATCGCTTCTTATTGGGCGCCTAGATCAGCATGACCGCCCCGGACCAAACGAGAAATACCAATTTGGTCTAAAAAAAATACTATAAAATACTATTTCATATTTTACAAAATACCACTATAAATACCATAACAAATAAATCACCTGGAAATTCAAATTATAATATGTAATATGTAAAAATAATAATTGACTTATTATATACATATGGAAAAAATAAGGTTTTTCCCAATGCAAAAAATGTTTTTTATTTCATTTTACATGATAAATATTATTGCAGTCCAACATAAAACTAAAACAATATGCATTCGTATTCAATTCCATATTCCAATATATACATATTTAAAGTCATTCATCAATGATTATGGAGAGCACAGGCCTTCCCGCTGCAGAAACACACCGTTTCATGCTAGAGATCAGTTGCTCCTTCATCACAGGTGCCAGTACATTGTACGTAAGCGAAGCTGTTTTGGTGCGTTTGCAGTAAAACCCTTGCGCAATGACACTATCGGGAAACGCATGCTTGACATCGCTAATATGGTGCATTGCTCTCATTGATATGTTGTGTTCAGCAATCGCTGCATTGAATATAATTTCTGCCTTTTTAATAGAGGCAGCAAGAGTGTTTGTTGTCCGACTCTTTTCAAATCGATTGAATCTGAAAGAAGAATAGTTATTATTTACATATGATTAAAAGCACCTTTGATTTTCCACAGAAGTATTTCATATTATCTTTAGGTTTTTGTGTAGCCGCGTGCTGCTTAAGTGACGCCACCCTACTCAAAATGTCCGTCTGGCACGCTTTGCAGTGCGCATCCATCTTATTTGCGCTCCTGCCCAACCATTTTTGATTTTCTGGCATAGTCTCTCACTCAGCTCTATAATTTTGCTTATTACTCATGTTCACTATTTGTTTGTTTTAATAGATTATCACAAAATTAAGACTTGATTCGATTTGTTATTCTATAAAAAGAGAGCTTCATATTTGTTAAAGTGTGTCCAAACCGAAAATACCATATAATACCATAAAATCTAAGAAAAGTGCTACTAAATACCTGTAGACCATTAAAATACTTTTGAGCAAAATCAGAGCTGATAAAATACCAAAAAGTATTTAAAATACCATATTCGGTCACGCTGGCCTAGATGTCCATATCTGGGTTGTACGAAAATTGCAGCATCGTAGCTTCTACCGTTTGGGCTGTGCATTGATAATACAATAGCACTGCCAGTGTCTATGAACTACTTTGTGTGTATAAATAATTTTAAAATATATTTTATTATATTTTTTGGAGGGGTACCCTAAGGTACCAGCCCTTATTGCATTGGAGAAATAGTGGCATAAAATCTCTATAGAGGACTGGTGTTAACCATAGCAAACTAGTAAGAAAGTTACAATCGAGAGTTCTCGACTGTAAGAGCCTATGTACCAAATTGGGTTTTTCTAGATCTTATAGTCTCTGAGATCTAGGTGTTCATACAGAACGTCTTGACCAGAAAACGTCAAAGGTGGCTGTTTTTGATCAACTACTCACACTCATGGAATTTTGTGTTGCGGTGCTTAAACAAAATTCAAGACACACACACACACATTATCATTGCGAGTACTTGCGTTTCGGCCACTTGGTCACAACTTGTGTGTGCCATTTTGGGGACCGAATCAATTTGCTACTCGTGATTCAAATACTCGTGCTTGACGAGTGTCTTGCATTTCGGCAACCAATCATTCTTGCACTTGTGACAAAATTCGAAATCCACCCGAATATGTCGTCAATGATTCGAATGGTTAGGCAAGTATTCGAGTGTTTTTACCCCACCTTCTTTTCTTGATCGTAAATGCTTTTGCGTCGCGACGCAGCTGTTCGCGGTTCTATTATATGAGTGCCGTTTGCATGCTTTGCACTGACTTTTTTTTATGGAATTTACTGAAATTACAGATATCTGCAAAAACCCTTTTTGTTATACATGTACATTTACCACAAGGTCATAAAAGTTCAATTTAATCAATTAAAAATTAATACAGGTAAATTTTCAGTATCCCTAAAATATTGATTTTCTCTTTTACCACTGACTGAATTTAAAAACAAGTGAGAAAGCTACAGTCGAGAGTGCTCGACCGTATGATACCCGCAACCCATTTCGAGAGAAAAAAAAATTTTAATGGTATTTTAACAACAAATATACCAAAAATATACTACATTTTGTGATTTGTATGTATATATTTGAAAATAACGGTTAAAAATCCACAACACCGACATGGTCACACTGTCAACTAAACAAACAAAGCGCGGGCAATGCTCAATGCTCTAGGTCTATTATTACGGCTTTTACAGTTTTTGGGGGCGGAAAGGGGCGTGGCAAAAATCTAAAACAATCTTGATCTGCGTAAGACCTACACGAATACTGTCACCAAATTTGATATCTCTAGGTCATTCACACACTTAATACGTCCATATGCACTGGGCACAAAAATTTTGATAAATAGTTTCACGAATAACTTTTGTTCTACTTATCCGATTTGTACCAAAATTACAGGGTAAATTAAGAGTGTCAAGCGCAAATGGGTTACCAAATTACACATCATTACACAAAGAACTTTTGGAGTTATACGCGATTTACTAAAAAAAAAACTTGACTTTTTCTAGATTAATGCTTATTGTGGGCGAAGGGGGCGTGGCATCCAACTTTTGAAATAAACTTGATCTGCGTAAGGAATGAAGGAACCTATTTACCAAATTTGATGTCTCTATGTCTTATAGTCTCTGAGATCCAGGTGTTCATACGGACAGACAGACGGACAGACGGACAGACGGACATGGCTATATCATCTCGGCTGTTGACGCTGATCAAGAATATATATACTTTATGGGGTCGGAGATGCCTCCTTCTGCCTGTTACATAAATTTTCTGTTGGCACTAAGTCATAATACCCTTCTACCCTATGGGTAGCGGGTATAACAAGTAAGAAAGCTACAGTCGAGAGTGCTCGACCGTATGATACCCGCAACCCATTTCGAGAGAATACAAAAAGCTTAAATGATATTTTAACAAAAAATATACCACAGAATATATTGAAATTTGTTTTTTTTTGTAAATACATATTTTTTTTTAAATCCATTAAATACCGACATTGTCACACTGTCAACTAAACAAACAAAGCGCGAACAGCTGCAAGTAAATTTTGCATATAAAATTTATTCATGAATAACTTCCTTGTATTTCATTCGATATCAACCAAATTCACAGGAATCATTGAGAATATAATTATTATAATGCATACCAAAATTCAATGCTCATTCATTATTACGGCTTTTACAGTTTTTGGGGGCGGAAAGGGGCGTGGCAAAAATCTAAAACAAACTTGAGCTGCGTAAGACCTACACGAATACTGTCACCAAATTTGATATCTCTAGGTCATTCACACACTTAAAACGTCCATATGCATTGGGCACAACAATTTTGATAAATAATTTAACGAATAACTTTTGTTCTACTTATCCGATTTGTACCAAAATTACAGGGTATATTAAGAGTGTCAAGCGCAGATGGGTTACCAAATTACACATCATTACACAAAGACCTTTTGGATTTATACGCGATTTACATAAAAAAAAACTTGACTTTTTCAAGATTAATGCTTATTGTGGGCGAAGGGGGCGTGGCATCCAACTTTTGAAATAAACTTGATCTGCGTAGGGCATGAAGGAACCTTTTTGCCTAATTTGGTGTCTCTATGTCTTATAGTCTCTGAGATCCAGGTGTTCATACGGACAGACAGACGGACAGACAGACAGACGGACAGACAGACAGACGGACATGCCTATATCGTCTCGGATGTTGACGCTGATCAAGAATATATATACTTTATGGGCTTGGAGATGTCTCCTTCTGCCTGTTACATACATTTTCTGTTGGCACTAAGTTTTAATACCCTTCTACCCTATAGGTAGCGGGTATAAAAAGGGAGCCAATATGTTAAAATGAAAACTAGATTAATACATATAATACAACAGTAAAATAATATAGCATGCACTTTTTTCATAACTTTGTAATCTGAGTTGTTTTATAGCTTCATGTTGGATAAATCATGAGCGTAACAAGCCCTGACATACACGTATTTAAAACGAATTTATATTATATATGATATCTACCTCTGCCAATAGTATATGCTCGAGGCGATTTACTTCAGGTGAGTAATTTATATTTGAACTAATTTCAAGAATTTCTTTTGGTAACAAAAAAAAAACGGCAAAACAACAAAGAATAGTACAATAAGTCAAATTTGTTATTCCGTTTAGGGTTAATTCATTAAATCCAATTGAGAATCTTTGTCAATGGTTATGGCTTCATTTGAGCAATACGACAAGGTAAACATCTGGTGGTTTGCTGCCGACTTTTCTCAAGCGCGATATGGAAAATATCAGGAGAGCGGTAATAACTCATGTACTCTTATATCGTTGATCTTTGCGAATAAACTCGACAAGACGAAGGGATTTAGTCACGATGTAGAAGAGTTGCCGGCCCAAATATGGGACTTCATTGGTTATTCAATTAACGGTGGCAATAAAGTCTATCATGATCGGGTGCCGGAGACTCTTAATATCAGTGTTCCAGCTGCCATTTTGGCAATAGCTCCGCATAAAAAGATTGGTTTTCAATTGGTTGAATGGTTCTACACACAAGTGGACGTTGACATTTACGATCCAGCAAGCACTAGTGAAGAAATCGCTACCATTTTGAAGACAACACTAAAAGTGTTTCAGCACACCGACTTGAACAACCCATCCCATCTATTTGCCGCCATTATTGCCGACAGCCGAACCGTGATGTTAAGCTTCGATTTGAACACGTCGATTGTCTCGTTCTTTGATTCCCATCAGCATGGCGAGAATGCTGGTGCCGTTTTTGCCCAGGCAACCATAGAGAACCTTGAGAGTCTCATGTACTGGTATATTACCATGCTGGACACCAATTTTTCCAGTCGTCCCCACATGTACGAGATTACATTTCTCAGCTCGCATGGAAACTTAGCCGAGCTTCTCAAGCCACCCTACGCTAATAGTTTCAGCAAGTAACAAGCCGATTTATCAACACCGGAAATAAACTCAGAGAATCTCGCCAAGTTTGATGATAATCCAAAATATTGTATGAATTATCTGATGTCTAAAAACTCAGAACATCATTAATATTTAATCTTCATAGTTGAATCAATAACAAATATAAATATGAAAGTGTCAATTTGTAGTAAAGTTAAAAATCCTGAACACAATGCTTAATGTTCATACCTAATATAAAAGAAATAGCAATAGGAAAGGATCTTTGCTATGGATTCTATAGCATACCTCAATTTGGAAATTCTTCATTTTTGAAGCCAAAAGCACAAAAGCACATAAATTATGAATCTTTATTTCATACTATGATGAATTTGTTGCAAAAAAAAATTATTTCATAGAGAAGTGTGGAAAAAAATTGTGTTTTATTATTATCATTATTTAATATAAGGTAGTAATAGGTAGCATATAAATTTATTTAACATACAATATACATACATATATAGTATAAGTAAAAAAAAAGACATATCTTAAATACTTTTACTTTCACGTGCACTCCTTGTGCACTTCGCTTTTCCTTGACGCTCGCTTTGTTTTCCAACTAATCTCAGTTGACGATACGCTTGTGTATATGTGTGTGTGCGTGTGTGCTTCTATGTATGAGTGTAGGTGTGTGCGTGCGTGTGTGACTGCGTCTAGAAGCCTGCCACATTGCCACGTTTGCGCTTATCAGCATTGGCATAGATTGCTGTTGAATTGCGGCCAATGGCGCAGATTGTGGAACGAGGTGAATTCATTGGGTTCGATATTAACTTTAAATTGTGCCCCCGTTTTGTCAGCAGCTGAACCACGGTCTCTGTAAAGCTGCCATTCTCGTATTCGAGAAAATCGGGCGACAGCTGACTGTAAAAACGTGGCGCGTCGATGGCCGCCTTCAGATCGTCCCCGAACCATAGGAAACGTGCAGCGACCTCAACAATGGCCGAAATGATTTTGGTGCCCCCAGCACCACCAATTGCCAACTTGATGTTCCCCTCTCGGTCGGTCAGCAGCATCGGTGACTGCGACGACATGGGACGCTTGTGGGCATCAATATTATTTGCCGGCGATAGCGGCAGCTCGAAGTAATTATTGCTCAGCGCAAAATCATTCATGCCATTGTTTAGGATGATGCCAGTGCGCGGTCCAATCAAACCGGAGCCAAAGCTGCAAACGTTAAATGGAAATAAATCAGGGACTCTAATCATTGTTAGTTGTAATACAAAAATAATAACACTTCTTTTCAAGTTTTGATAGTTCATTCAACACTCTACGGTTATTGGTCCAATAATCACAATTTTTTTGAGCAAAACAAATAAATACATTAAATAATTGTGAATAATTTCGAGTTTAATTTTTTACCAGAAACTTAAGAATGATGTAATGATAATTATTATGTTTTATTTTTGTCCTAATAATAATGATTTTTTTTTCAGCAAAAATATAAATATAGTGAAATATTGATACCAATAAGATACTCACTAAAAATTGATGGAACTTGTCACAGAGACGGCGTCGCCATTGGGCGCCAATACCGCCAGATGTGAGGTTCCATAGGGATCTTCGGTGGTGCTGAATTGTGCCCCATACTCCTGCGGACCCTCGAGCACATGGCTGTCATTGATCTTGCTACGTTTAGTCGCCGCATTGTCCGGATTATTTAACTGGCTAACAAGCTCACGTAAATCATTGAAACGCGGATCACCGAGCTCTGAGCGACTGGCAAAACCGAATTTCAAGGCCTCGGTAATACGATGTACGGTCCGGGCAAAGGATTCATCATCAGCCAAATCGGTACGTGTGAAATTGAAGCCCTCGAGTATGCTTAAAATATGCGAGACGACCGATCCACTGCTCACCGGTGGGACGGCATACAGAGTGTCTTCGCCCAAGGGCATGGTGTCCGACAAGCGTATTTCGGCAGCATAGGCATTTAAGTCATCTTGGGTGATGATGCTGCCGAGTTCCTTTAGATCCTCGGCCAGCAATTGGGCAATTGTGCCATTGTAAAAGTCCATTGGCCCATTGTCGGCCAGCAATTGATATGTGTTGCAGAGTTGCTTTGGCGACTTAATAAGGTCACCCTCCATGTAATGTCCACCAGTTTCAGAGTTCAAGAAGACGGCTCTGCAAATTGTAAAACATGTTTTAAAAGGGAATTATCTAAAAAGTGAGAAATATTATAATCTAAATACTAGAATTAAAACCTTCAATTTGAAAATTCACGGTCTGAAAAATGTTTTTTAATAATATTTCAATCTTAAAAAAACTCTTGAAACAAAATTTAAAATATAATTTTATTTATAAATATAAAAAAGTTGCTTTAAAAATTGTATGTATTATTCAAAAAGTGCATATATTATAAATAATTGTTAGTTGTTAATTAATAATTTATTATCTTATTTCAAATTTGGGCATGAGTCAGAATGTTTTTCTTGATTTCATAAAGTTTTTTTTCTCTGGGTAGGTAACTTCGAAGATTTCTACTTACTGGTATTGCGGATTAATTTGGAGCGAAGACCACGCGGTACGCACACTGTTCTCCTGATGCTTGGACATGTGGTAGCCCGTTTCACAGAGCTTGAGGGATGGCGCGACAAGATCTCGCCACGGTAACTTGCCAAATTCCTGATGCGCCAGATGATAGCCCATCACCTCCCCGGGCACAGCGATGCTCAGTGGTCCAGCGAATGAGGCATTTGGATTCGCATCATACATCTTCTGATCGGCGCCATAAGGTGCAACCATATGTGCATCAATCTGCTTACCAACTCGCTGCTCACGATCGTAGATGTTCATCAGGAGTCCGCCACCGATTCCCATGCTCTGCGCCGTCAGTAGACCGTTGCAAAGCATTGCGGCAATTGTGGCGTCCACAGCGCTACCATTTCTTGCTAATATGTCGCTGGGAACGGCAAACGAAATGGTACAATCTTAGTCAGCGTATTCAAAATGTAAAGTCTGTTAAATGAATTTGACCTAAGTTTTGAACAGTTTTATGTTTTATTAGACCCGACTTAAATTGTTAAACAGTTTTATGTTTTATTATACCCGACTTAAACTGTTGAACGCGAGATGAAAAATATATGCATCAAATTTTCATCTACTTTGCAATGAAACATTTGAACTCAGAGTTCTACTTGACTTAATATAGCACAAAATTTCAATTTAAAAACTAATTTCCTATATTCCAAATGGTATATTTATTTAGAATCTCTCCTTTCGCAAAACATATGAAATTTCCGAAATTTTATTATTTTAGTAATATGACTCAGTTGCTTTCATCCAATTTATAATAAATAATCTTCAACAAGTAAGAAAGTTACAGTCGAGAGTGCTCGACCGTATGATACCCGCAACCCATTCCGAGAGAAAACAAAAAACTTAAATATTTTAACAAAAAATATACCAAATATACTAAAACTTGTTTTTTTGAATATTTTTGAAAATAGCGAATAAAAATCCACAACACCGTTATGGTCACACTGTCAACTAAACAAACAAAGCGCGAGCAGCTGCAAGTGAATTTTGCATATAAAATTGATTCTTTAATAACTTCCTTTCATTTGATTTCAACCAAATTCACAGGAATCATAAAGAATATAATTATTATTATGCATACCAAAATTCAATGTTCTAGGTCTATTATTACGGCTTTTACAGACTTTTGGGGCGGAAAGGGGCGTGGCATCCAACTTTTGAAATAAACTTGATCTGCGTAGGACCTATAGGAGTACTGTCCCCAAATTTGGTAGCTCTAGCTCTTATAGTCTCTGAGATCTAGGTGTTCATACAGACGGACAGACGGACATGGCTATATCATCTCGGCTGTTGACACTGATCAATAAAATATATAGTTTATGTGGTCAGAGATGCCTCCTTCTGCCTGTTACATACATTTTCTGTTGGCACTAAGTTATAATAAACTTGATCTGCGTAGGGCATGAAGGAACCTTTTTGCCTAATTTGGTGTCTCTATGTCTTATAGTCTCTGAGATCCAGGTGTTCATACGGACAGACAGACGGACAGACAGACAGACGGACAGACAGACAGACGGACATGCCTATATCGTCTCGGATGTTGACGCTGATCAAGAATATATATACATTATGGGCTTGGAGATGCCTCCTTCTGCCTGTTACATACATTTTCTGTTGGCACTAAGTTTTAATACCCTTCTACCCTATGGGTAGCGGGTATAAAAAGGGAGCCAATATGTTAAAATGAAAACTAGATTAATACATATAATACAACAGTAAAATAATATAGCATGCACTTTTTTCATAACTTTGTAATCTGAGTTGTTTTATAGCTTCATGTTGGATAAATCATGAGCGTAACAAGCCCTGACATACACGTATTTAAAACGAATTTATATTATATATGATATCTACCTCTGCCAATAGTATATGCTCGAGGCGATTTACTTCAGGTGAGTAATTTATATTTGAACTAATTTCAAGAATTTCTTTTGGTAACAAAAAAAAAAACGGCAAAACAACAAAGAATAGTACAATAAGTCAAATTTGTTATTCCGTTTAGGGTTAATTCATTAAATCCAATTGAGAATCTTTGTCAATGGTTATGGCTTCATTTGAGCAATACGACAAGGTAAACATCTGGTGGTTTGCTGCCGACTTTTCTCAAGCGCGATATGGAAAATATCAGGAGAGCGGTAATAACTCATGTACTCTTATATCGTTGATCTTTGCGAATAAACTCGACAAGACGAAGGGATTTAGTCACGATGTAGAAGAGTTGCCGGCCCAAATATGGGACTTCATTGGTTATTCAATTAACGGTGGCAATAAAGTCTATCATGATCGGGTGCCGGAGACTCTTAATATCAGTGTTCCAGCTGCCATTTTGGCAATAGCTCCGCATAAAAAGATTGGTTTTCAATTGGTTGAATGGTTCTACACACAAGTGGACGTTGACATTTACGATCCAGCAAGCACTAGTGAAGAAATCGCTACCATTTTGAAGACAACACTAAAAGTGTTTCAGCACACCGACTTGAACAACCCATCCCATCTATTTGCCGCCATTATTGCCGACAGCCGAACCGTGATGTTAAGCTTCGATTTGAACACGTCGATTGTCTCGTTCTTTGATTCCCATCAGCATGGCGAGAATGCTGGTGCCGTTTTTGCCCAGGCAACCATAGAGAACCTTGAGAGTCTCATGTACTGGTATATTACCATGCTGGACACCAATTTTTCCAGTCGTCCCCACATGTACGAGATTACATTTCTCAGCTCGCATGGGAACTTAGCCGAGCTTCTCAAGCCACCCTACGCTAATAGTTTCAGCAAGTAACAAGCCGATTTATCAACACCGGAAATAAACTCAGAGAATCTCGCCAAGTTTGATGATAATCCAAAATATTGAATGAATTATCTGATGTCTAAAAACTCAGAACATCATTAATATTTAATCTTCATAGTTGAATCAATAACAAATATAAATATGAAAGTGTCAATTTGTAGTAAAGTTAAAAATCCTGAACACAATGCTTAATGTTCATACCTAATATAAAAGAAATAGCAATAGGAAAGGATCTTTGCTATGGATTCTATAGCATACCTCAATTTGGAAATTCTTCATTTTTGAAGCCAAAAGCACAAAAGCACATAAATTATGAATCTTTATTTCATACTATGATGAATTTGTTGCAAAAAAAAATTATTTCATAGAGAAGTGTGGAAAAAAATTGTGTTTTATTATTATCATTATTTAATATAAGGTAGTAATAGGTAGCATATAAATTTATTTAACATACAATATACATACATATATAGTATAAGTAAAAAAAAGACATATCTTAAATACTTTTACTTTCACGTGCACTCCTTGTGCACTTCGCTTTTCCTTGACGCTCGCTTTGTTTTCCAACTAATCTCAGTTGACGATACGCTTGTGTATATGTGTGTGTGCGTGTGTGCTTCTATGTATGAGTGTAGGTGTGTGCGTGCGTGTGTGACTGCGTCTAGAAGCCTGCCACATTGCCACGTTTGCGCTTATCAGCATTGGCATAGATTGCTGTTGAATTGCGGCCAATGGCGCAGATTGTGGAACGAGGTGAATTCATTGGGTTCGATATTAACTTTAAATTGTGCCCCCGTTTTGTCAGCAGCTGAACCACGGTCTCTGTAAAGCTGCCATTCTCGTATTCGAGAAAATCGGGCGACAGCTGACTGTAAAAACGTGGCGCGTCGATGGCCGCCTTCAGATCGTCCCCGAACCATAGGAAACGTGCAGCGACCTCAACAATGGCCGAAATGATTTTGGTGCCCCCAGCACCACCAATTGCCAACTTGATGTTCCCCTCTCGGTCGGTCAGCAGCATCGGTGACTGCGACGACATGGGACGCTTGTGGGCATCAATATTATTTGCCGGCGATAGCGGCAGCTCGAAGTAATTATTGCTCAGCGCAAAATCATTCATGCCATTGTTTAGGATGATGCCAGTGCGCGGTCCAATCAAACCGGAGCCAAAGCTGGAAACGTTAAATGGAAATAAATCAGGGACTCTAATCATTGTTAGTTGTAATACAAAAATAATAACACTTCTTTTCAAGTTTTGATAGTTCATTCAACACTCTACGGTTATTGGTCCAATAATCACAATTTTTTTGAGCAAAACAAATAAATACATTAAATAATTGTGAATAATTTCGAGTTTAATTTTTTACCAGAAACTTAAGAATGATGTAATGATAATTATTATGTTTTATTTTTGTCCTAATAATAATGATTTTTTTTTCAGCAAAAATATAAATATAGTGAAATATTGATACCAATAAGATACTCACTAAAAATTGATGGAACTTGTCACAGAGACGGCGTCGCCATTGGGCGCCAATACCGCCAGATGTGAGGTTCCATAGGGATCTTCGGTGGTGCTGAATTGTGCCCCATACTCCTGCGGACCCTCGAGCACATGGCTGTCATTGATCTTGCTACGTTTAGTCGCCGCATTGTCCGGATTATTTAACTGGCTAACAAGCTCACGTAAATCATTGAAACGCGGATCACCGAGCTCTGAGCGACTGGCAAAACCGAATTTCAAGGCCTCGGTAATACGATGTACGGTCCGGGCAAAGGATTCATCATCAGCCAAATCGGTACGTGTGAAATTGAAGCCCTCGAGTATGCTTAAAATATGCGAGACGACCGATCCACTGCTCACCGGTGGGACGGCATACAGAGTGTCTTCGCCCAAGGGCATGGTGTCCGACAAGCGTATTTCGGCAGCATAGGCATTTAAGTCATCTTGGGTGATGATGCTGCCGAGTTCCTTTAGATCCTCGGCCAGCAATTGGGCAATTGTGCCATTGTAAAAGTCCATTGGCCCATTGTCGGCCAGCAATTGATATGTGTTGCAGAGTTGCTTTGGCGACTTAATAAGGTCACCCTCCATGTAATGTCCACCAGTTTCAGAGTTCAAGAAGACGGCTCTGCAAATTGTAAAACATGTTTTAAAAGGGAATTATCTAAAAAGTGAGAAATATTATAATCTAAATACTAGAATTAAAACCTTCAATTTGAAAATTCACGGTCTGAAAAATGTTTTTTAATAATATTTCAATCTTAAAAAAACTCTTGAAACAAAATTTAAAATATAATTTTATTTATAAATATAAAAAAGTTGCTTTAAAAATTGTATGTATTATTCAAAAAGTGCATATATTATAAATAATTGTTAGTTGTTAATTAATAATTTATTATCTTATTTCAAATTTGGGCATGAGTCAGAATGTTTTTCTTGATTTCATAAAGTTTTTTTTCTCTGGGTAGGTAACTTCGAAGATTTCTACTTACTGGTATTGCGGATTAATTTGGAGCGAAGACCACGCGGTACGCACACTGTTCTCCTGATGCTTGGACATGTGGTAGCCCGTTTCACAGAGCTTGAGGGATGGCGCGACAAGATCTCGCCACGGTAACTTGCCAAATTCCTGATGCGCCAGATGATAGCCCATCACCTCCCCGGGCACAGCGATGCTCAGTGGTCCAGCGAATGAGGCATTTGGATTCGCATCATACATCTTCTGATCGGCGCCATAAGGTGCAACCATATGTGCATCAATCTGCTTACCAACTCGCTGCTCACGATCGTAGATGTTCATCAGGAGTCCGCCACCGATTCCCATGCTCTGCGCCGTCAGTAGACCGTTGCAAAGCATTGCGGCAATTGTGGCGTCCACAGCGCTACCATTTCTTGCTAATATGTCGCTGGGAACGGCAAACGAAATGGTACAATCTTAGTCAGCGTATTCAAAATGTAAAGTCTGTTAAATGAATTTGACCTAAGTTTTGAACAGTTTTATGTTTTATTAGACCCGACTTAAATTGTTAAACAGTTTTATGTTTTATTATACCCGACTTAAAGTGTTGAACGCGAGATGAAAAATATATGCATCAAATTTTCATCTACTTTGCAATGAAACATTTGAACTCAGAGTTCTACTTGACTTAATATAGCACAAAATTTCAATTTAAAAACTAATTTCCTATATTCCAAATGGTATATTTATTTAGAATCTCTCCTTTCGCAAAACATATGAAATTTCCGAAATTTTATTATTTTAGTAATATGACTCAGTTGCTTTCATCCAATTTATAATAAATAATCTTCAACAAGTAAGAAAGTTACAGTCGAGAGTGCTCGACCGTATGATACCCGCAACCCATTCCGAGAGAAAACAAAAAACTTAAATATTTTAACAAAAAATATACCAAATATACTAAAACTTGTTTTTTTGAATATTTTTGAAAATAGCGAATAAAAATCCACAACACCGTTATGGTCACACTGTCAACTAAACAAACAAAGCGCGAGCAGCTGCAAGTGAATTTTGCATATAAAATTGATTCTTTAATAACTTCCTTTCATTTGATTTCAACCAAATTCACAGGAATCATAAAGAATATAATTATTATTATGCATACCAAAATTCAATGTTCTAGGTCTATTATTACGGCTTTTACAGACTTTTGGGGCGGAAAGGGGCGTGGCATCCAACTTTTGAAATGAACTTGATCTGCGTAGGACCTATAGGAGTACTGTCCCCAAATTTGGTAGCTCTAGCTCTTATAGTCTCTGAGATCTAGGTGTTCATACAGACGGACAGACGGACATGACTATATCATCTCGGCTGTTGACACTGATCAATAAAATATATAGTTTATGTGGTCAGAGATGCCTCCTTCTGCCTGTTACATACATTTTCTGTTGGCACTAAGTTATAATACCCTTCTACCCTATCGGTAGCGGGTATAAATATCAATATCGCTCTTGATTGATGCTTTCCAAATAAAATATCGATGTTAGGTTAGCGCTTCGATATATTGATGATCTAAAAGATTCAATGTAAAGATAGGTTTTAAATTTAAATGCATTTCTCAATGTAATATACAGATAATTTTTCTTAGTTTGTTTTTGCGTGTTTTACAAAAAAATGTATGCGATTGTAACGGCGATATCTACAAAAACCTCTGAAACATCGATATCCGCACATATCGCCAAACGATATCGATGTTTGACGCATTTATGTTTTGCACATTCCTATTCGTAACTCTATTTTCATTTGTATTGAGTAATTTGAATGAAATCTAAGAGCATTTATTTTTGTGAAAGTGGAGAAATAATTTTTACGTAACATCAAAAGGCTGCGGCGTGGGTTTGCATTGGGAGGCGAAGCTACGGGGCCAGCTGGTCGTTATTTTATATAAACGGAAAAAAATAATACTCATGTAAGAACCGCATGACTGCAACGAGGGGCTGCAGGCCCCTTAGGTCTTATTGGAGGATTAAGTTTAAATCTTTAAATATTAACATTGCATACGTACAAACATACATATGTATGTATGTAAATATGTTTTAATTTAAGAATCCTGTAAAAAATTAAAAAAGTTGCTAATCAAATAGCAAATATGTACATATGTTGTGTTAACAACAATTCAATTTTTTTAGTTTTACATGAAAATAGCTCGGTGGACATTTTGTTTTTGGGAATTTATTTCATCCAAGTTTGTCTCTGGTCGTACGTTCGATCCAAGATAGGATCCGTACTTCTTTTTAATTCCGCGGCGGTCGAATGTTTTTTAATTTTAAATGGAAATGAAAAAAACGATAGGCTACAGGGTGAGGAACAACAAACAAATTATTTTAAATTTATTCGCGGGCAAAGCTGCGTGTAAATCTGGTTATTTTAATATAAAATCACTAATTTTCACGAGTGGAAAAAAAAATTAGTTAGTTGACATAAAATAACTATTTTTTTTATCAAATTTGATTTTATTATTCAATATAGATCTTTTACGGTAATATAGCGATTTTAGCGGTATCAAAAATTTTCGATAACCATTTTTATAGTTCAACATGTTTGAAGCCTCAAAATAGGTTTATTTTTCATTAGACCAACATTTTTATCCAGAGACGGTGCATTGTGTTAATGCAACAAAATTTTTTTTCAAATACGACCGTTTATTGTGATATTGTCCTTCAACAGCTCCAATATCGCTATGTTATTAGTTTTCCCTTTCAGGCCAACATTTGCGTCTTTCCACGCATTGGGGTAGGATTATCATGTGCATTCCATTCGGAAGATTATGGATTGGACTCCGGTGTGAAATGATAGACCCATGGTTCTTCTATTGTCACTTATCGACAAAAATATGTGGGTTTCTTCAAACACTGCTCAAACTCATCAATACGTGAGCCCGCGCGGAAGTAATTTTAAGCACAGCTTTTCATTCCCAAGAATTTACTGATGATACACCAAATACATTTATTTTAATTCTTCAGAAATTAGCTACATATATCGACCTACTGTTACTATTCTCGAAATTTGTGTTGCGACGTTCTCTTCGGTAACAGAGTTTTTGGGCCATTAAATGCGTGCGTACTAGGGTGGGCTGATAAGTGATCGGCCGTAATGTTAATTTAATATTTTTTTAAAGAAATTATAGTTTGCTTTGACAGTTGAATTCATCAGAGTAAGTAGAGTTTATACTGTGTTTAGTTTGTATTTTTTATAGGCAAATAACTTTGTCAAATTTGTCGAAATGAGTAATTTTAAATTTTAAACGGATATGAGATGTCGATTATTGAAAACAAAAATTTCTCTCAGAGATTAATTTTGAACTAAATAGTACTAATGGGTCTATGCACTGTCAGTTTCAACTGCAAAATATTTATCAACCATATTCAAATGTCCTCAAATTAAAAATTTTTGTTGGTCCTTCCAGGACGTCGTCGAGTGGTGACTACCCCAGAAGTGGTTGATAATATCCAAAAACACTAGCTGATGAACCCAGAATGAAGGTGCTCATGATGGTCGAAGCTGTAGTCATCTCACATGAATGATTCAAATATTATTTGAACAATTATTTGGATATGAAAACGGCGACTGGCAAATGTCTGCCACGTTGTGTAATTGCTCAATAGAGGCAGAAATTTAGCAAAATGTGCTATGATTTGGATCCAACCGACCATAATGCGTTAAATTAACTTCCCATGACAAATATTTGTTTAAAAAATATTGTTTACAAATTTAACAAAAATTCTAAAATACAGGCAAAAATGTAGCAAAATTTCAAATTTTAAGGACCTTTTCCAATCCTAATTGACGATAACTGATAATATGTGAGTGAAAATTGTCGACATACTCAATGTTGTAGGTATCTTCTATGAATTAGTCAAATTCGCTTAATTCAACACCCCGTGACAATTATTTGTTACAAAATTTTAAAAACAGTTGACCGAAAATTAAATAAAGAAGTGACATTTTAAAAAAACGACCTTTTATTATATTTGGAGGTCACATATAAATTAAAGGATCGCTGAATTCGGCATACTGCTCTTGTTTGAACACTAATATATTTTCTTAGAGAGGCGTGTTGCAATCAGCCCACCCTCATATGTCTCAAAACTATATTATATATCTGCTGTCAAATTGCACACGTGTCTTTAGAGTTGAAGGTCAGAACTTACTACGAAAATATGGTTTCAATACTAGTAGCCCCATGTACATACATATACGAGGATGGTCCGATAAGTACTTAGCCTCCCCGCCCGAAGGCGTTACTATCGTAAGAGAAAATTAATATTGTGTAGTACATTCTCTTAGACGGCTACTGTCAAAATTTCAGCCTTATCGGACGCGTAGTTTTGTTTTTACTACGTGTGGAATGGGACGTGTCCGCGGATTTTAGAAAAATGGAGAAAAAGCAATATCGGTCTGTGATTCGATTCTTGTTTTTGGAACGGAAATCGCTCAGCAAAATCAAAGAGCGCTTGAATGCTGTGTACGGTGACTCTTCTCCTTTGATAGCGACAGTAACAAATTGGTTCAACGAGTTTCAACGTGGTCGCACGTCGGTTTTTGATGAGCCACGCCCAGGTGCCCGAAAACGGCTACCATGGAGGATAATGTGACAAAAATCCGCGATCTCGTATTGGCAGACCGCTGATTGAAGATGCGCGAGATAGCTGAGACAGTAGGCATCTCAAAAGACCGAGAGGGTCATATCCTGCATGAAATTTTGGGCATGAGAAAGCAGCCGGCGCGATGGGTGCCGCGTTTGCTCACTTCGGACAACAAACGCAACCGTGAGACCACTTCAGAGCCACGGCCAAATTGGTCGAATTGGGCTACGAGCTGCTACCCCATCTACCATATTCTCCAGATTTGGCCCCGTGTTGCTTCTTTTTGTTTCCAAACTTGAAAAAGTCACTCGCTGGACAGAAATTTGCGTCAAATAAAGAGGTCGTCGCCGCCACAGAGGCCTATTTTGGAGTCCTCGGGAAAACGTATTTTTCAGACGGGTTAAAAATGTTGGAGCATCGCTGGGTCAAGTGTATCGAGCTAAAAGGAGACTATGTTAAGAAATAAATAGCCACTTTTCCAAAATTTTCGTTTTTCTTTTGGAGGCTAAGCACTTATCGGACCACCCTCGTATGTAAGTCTACAAAGTTTTCAGCACACCGTTTAATATAGTGGCCAGCTAAAAAGAATGAAATCATTCATAGTTATTCCTTATTATTATTTAATGCAAATTAAACATTATTTAAGTTCCTTATTGTTATATCTATTATTTTAGTGAAACAACGCTTTCAAGATCTAATAGTGTGCATCACTGGTATTTCTTTAAGGTAATTTTCATTTGAAAGACTTTAAAATTCGATATGGTAAATATGGCAATATTTTAATAATTTATCTTCGTTTTCAACTACAATTAATATTATTGAGGATTGTTTTGTTATACCTGCCGATTTGACTGCATGGCGATGAATCCGAGCAGATAGCTGCCTTCTGAAAGACTCCCAATTTGGACTCGAATTCCTGATGTTTGTCGAGCTTCTTCGCGACCGATGGAGGCGTGGTTGTTGGTGATGTGGATGCTGCAATGGCGGGCCCGGCCATTGATAGATCTTCAGATGCCGTTGTCGCTTCCATGTTGTCGTTGTTGTTGTTCTTGTTCTTTATAGATGATGGGGGCGGCGGTTGCTCATCTGTTGAAGTAGACGTTATAAATAAGTGGCTTGTGCTTGGATTGCTTGATGTTGGTAGTGGTGTTGTAGTTGTTGTTGTTGGAGTTGCAACAATGCTGGTTTGTGTGATATTTGCATTTGTGCTAGTTGTGCTAATTGTTGTCATTGCTGGTAATGTTGCTTCTGTTGATGGTGTTGGGGCTGCAAAAGGGTTAGCCGCAGCAAGTGTTGTTGCCACTCCCGTTGTTGCCATCGTCGTTGTTGCTGCTGCCGCTGCTGCTGGCGTTGTGGCTGCAACAATGCTGGTACTGTTGCTTGGCAGGGGCGTTGACTTTGGCCAGTCTATGTCGATTGTCGGTTGTCGGTGCAATTGTTGATGTTTAGTAAGTTAAGGTGTGAGAGTTTTGGTTTTCAAAACATTGTTGGTGCCACAAGAATAAGAAATTTAACAATTAAGAGTGAATAGCAGAGTGCAAAAGTTGTAAATCGGATGACAAAAAGAAGCATGCAAAGCTCATGTGCAAAATATTCTCATCGTTGTTGTTTTGGTTCTTGGTTCTTCCCATGTAACATAAATTATTTTTGTGAATATTTCTAATGTGTTGCCGGTGGTGTGGTTATATTAGTTGCCGTTTGAGTGAGTTCGGATGTGGTTAGAGAGGTCTGTTGGTACCACTTACCGCTGAAGCACAGGCTGATGATCACATAGCTAATCAAGGCAATGCCGATAAAGCAAATAAGGCCAATCGTCAGCTTCTTCATCCAGGCTAACATATTGGCACGCCTGCAACAACAACATATACAGCATTTCAATATAATTAAGCCAATTCAATTAGGACGATTGTAT
This sequence comes from Drosophila formosana, assembly GCA_035045625.1. Classification (NCBI taxonomy): domain Eukaryota; kingdom Metazoa; phylum Arthropoda; class Insecta; order Diptera; family Drosophilidae; genus Drosophila; species Drosophila formosana. The sequence continues at coordinate 39,919 of JAWNOW010000062.1, forward strand.
CAGTCTTCGTAATCGCTTTCACCTCAATATCGACATAAATCAATCAACATCAAATAGTAACGCCTGAAAAATTAATCTTATAAATTACACACATATACATGTACAATACATAAATATTTAATTTGAATGATACACAACATCAATAAATACTTAAAAATTGTAAATCTGTGGGAATTTCTGTTTTTTTTTTTATTGTATGTAATAGAAATGTACATTGAGTTGGAAATACGTAGTCAAGACATAGCTACCATTAAATTCACTTAATTCAATTCGATTCAATAGAATCGACTTGCCCCAAAAGTATGCTATACACATATATTTATGTTGACCAAGTGTGCAATCGAAAACAGCTCCGATTCTACCCGGTCATCGATTACTGTCTTGTTTTTCATGATCAAAAAAAGGGGAAAAAAACAATACCATCAGAAACCTGCAAAGCCGCCACCTTTGGCTGCCACATAAACATTCGTCGCAATACGCTCATTGGCACAAGACGCTGAGTTTCTTCGCTCAACTGGGACCATTTCGTATCCTCGATCGCGCAGCATCTGAACGACAGTATCTGGAAAACCATTTTGCTCATAATGGATGACATCGTTGGAGGGCACCATGTTGAAGCGCGTCTGATCCACAGCGACTTGTGCGTTTTCCTCAAACCACAGAAGACGTGCCATCACCTCGACAGTATCGCTCATGCCAGAAACTGCGATTGCTAGTCGAATGTTGTTGTCCTCGTCATCCACCAGCAGCATGGGGGATTGTGGAGATATGGCACGCTTCCCATTTGCCGCCTTGTTGTATGTGGGATTATCGTAGTCACTTTCATAAATGAAAAAATTCTTAATAAAATTGTTCAAGCTAATGCCTGTGCGTGATCCAATTAAGCCAGAGCCAAAACTAAACAAACAAAATCAAGTCGAAAATAACAGAAAATAGAAACTTCATAAAATTAATGTAAGCTCATTCCCTCGCTTAACACGATTGAGGAACTTGAATTGCAAATATTAATTTAAAAATACAACTTTACATTGTTTAAAGTTGGCACTATTTTTGGATTGGATCATATTTTTTACTATTAAATAATTTTTAATTTCAGTTCTTCATATTTTCTTTTTAGTTTTAGCTGAAATCTAGTAACGTAACTAGAAACGAGATATTTCAAAAACGTCACCTCCGTGTTAAACGAGAATCAAGTACACTTGTAACAAAACTCACATAGAATTAATTGAACTAGTTGCAGAGATTGCATCCCCATTGGGTGCAATTACTGTAAAACATGAGCTTCTATACGCATCTTTCCAAGTCGAAAAAAATTGTTTGTCAAACTCCAGATCCATGACATGGTTATCTTGAATCTTGAGACGCTGCTGGCTTGCATAGTTCGGATTGTTAAGCAGCTGCACATATCCATGCATATCACTGAAACGCGGATCCTCAAGCTCAAAGTGACGAATGTAACCCAGCTTTGTGGCCTCCAAGATACGATGTACGGTCTGCACATAAGTCTCCTCATCAGCCAAATCGGCGCGGGTCAAATTGAAGCCCTCGAGTATGCTTAGAATATGCGACACCACTGAGCCACTGCTCACCGGTGGCACGGAATACAGAGTGTCTTCGCCCAGGCGCATTCTGGACGTGGCGCCCACTTCAGCTTTGTACGAACTCAAGTCGTTGGGGGAGATGATGCTTCCCAACTCCTTAAGGTCCTCGGCTAGCATTTGTGCAATTTTTCCATGGTAAAAATCCATCGGACCATTGTCAGCCAGTAACTGATATGTGTTGCATAGTTGCTTCGGTGGCTTTAACAGCGATCCCGACTCATGTAGTTTTCCATTGTTAGGATTAACGAAAACAGCTCTACAATTTGAAACGATTTCGAAATTCTTTATTTAATGAGAGAAATAAAAAAAATGATCATGGTATAACTATAATTTATGTTTACAATATATTCTAATTAAGCTCTCAGCAGATTTTCCTCGATTTTCTGATAGATGCTAAAATTATATTCACAAGTTGTATCCATATCAGCATTAGCAAACTTCGTTCACCAAAACCTAAAATTGCATTTTAACATTTATGATTATGAAGCAGAAGAAGCTCGCAAATTAGAATTCTCTGAAATTTGAATATCCCAGAAATTACAATGAAAGTTTTTGAAATAAATGGTATACCTTTTTATGTGAAGTAAAATAAAAATCTATTGTATTCCTTTTTTAAGTAGTTTCCTCTATTTTTATTTATTTACTGAATTTATCAAATTCACAAATAGTCCGGAAATTTTAATTTAACAGAAATAAATATTATCTTAAAAAAAGTGAATTCTAATTTAAGTTCATTCTTCGTTTCTTTTTTCTTGAAGAAATTTATCTAGATCTTGAAAATTTTCCATTTGACGCACTTTAATAATTATACCAATTATATATTCGATAAATATGTACATATGTAGGTAACTCTCTAGTGGCGATTGTGACTTTCGAACGAATTTAAAATAATATCTAAAAATGCAGCTCTTGATAAGCATATTAATACTAATGTTGATTTTGGTGATTTGCACGTTTTCAAAAATATCTAAGGTGTTCGCACGCCACACACTTTTCCGAAAATCAGTTCGAAACTTGATCGAGATTTTGATGCAATTAATTTTAAAATGTTATGTATTGATTTTATTTAATAATGTTTTTTAATTGACATAAAAATAAAAAGTATTCTTTTTAAATTGAACTTTAATCAGTGCACTATGGTCCAGCAGTCGATATTTTTTGGCATTAATTCGAAATTTTCATGTAAATGATTTGTATTTTTGATTAAAAATTCTTAAAGTTCATACACCAAATATAAACAAGACAAAAAAAAGCTTTAAAAGATTTACTAAAGCTTTTTATGAGCCATGTCCGTCGGTCCGTCTGTATGAACACCTAGATCTCAGAAACTATAAGACCTAGAGCAACCAAATTTGGTGACAGTACTCTTATAGGTCCTACGCAGATCAAGTTTGTTTTAGATTTTTGCCACGCCCCTTTCCGCCCCCAAAAGCCTGTAAAAGCCGTGATAAAAGACCTAGAACATTGAGCATTGCCCGCGCTTTGTTTGTTTAGTTGACAGTGTAACCATGTCGGTGTTGTGGATTTTTACCCGCTGTTTTCAAATAAATACAAAAAAACAAGATTCAGTATATTTGGTATATTTTTTGTTAAAATATTATTTAAGATTTATGTTTTCTCTCCAAATGGGTTGCAGGTATTATACGGTCGAGCACTCTCGACTGTAGCTTTCTTACATGTTTATGTTGTTTGTGTACATTTAAAGTAATTAGACGTGCATAAAATATATTTAAATAATTTTCAATATATTCTGTTTATTTTATGTTTCAAATAAAAAAAAATCTTTCATAAAATGAAACAAAAACAAATATGTTTGTCTTATATGATAAAAAAACCTAGCTAACTTGAATGTCTAAATGGTTTGTTTGTATAGTAGCCTTCATTAGTATACATTACAAAAATTATACAAACACAAATATTACAAACAAAATTTATAAATTTGTAATTTACCATTTCGCACGCGACACAAGTAAACAAGAAAAAAAATGATATTTGAACAAAACATATACAAAATAAATATACTAAAATTTATTTTCTTATAATCTTGTAATCTCTAATAACTTCTATGTTTTTCATTCGATCTCAACCAAATTCACAGGAATAATTGAAACTGTATTTATTATTATGTATGCCAAAATAATATGTCTATTATTACGACTTTTCCAGTTTTCGGGAGCGGAAAGGGGCGTGGCAAAAATCTAAAACAAACATTATCTGCGTAAGACCTACACGAATACTGTCACCAAATTTGATATCTCTAGGTCATTCACACACTTAAAACGTCCATATGCATTGAGCACAACTATTTTGATAAATAATTAAACAATTAACTTTTGTTCTACTAAACAGATTAACCAAAATTACAGGGTATATTAAGAGTATTAAGCACAGATGGCTTACCAAATTGCACATCATTACACAAAGAACTTTTGGAGTTATAAAACATTTGAAATAGACTTGATCTGCGTAATGAATGAAGGAACCTATGTTCCCAAGATTTGATGGGCATTGGGGAAAAGGCTTGGATGTAGTGATAAAACTTGTTGTTTTCCATTGTTATGCGACAACAAGTAAGAAAGCTACAGTCGAGAGTGCTCGACCGTATGATACCCGCAACCCATTTCGAGAGAAAAAAAAAATTTAATGATACTTTAAAAATATACTGAAACTTGTGTTTTGTTTGTATATATTTGAACATATCGGGTAAAAATCCACAACACCGACATGGTCACACTGTCAACTAAACAAACAAAGCGCGAGCAGCTGCAAGTGAATTTTGCATATAAAATTGATTCATTAATAACTTCCTCGTTTTTTATTCGATCTCAACCAAATTTACAGGAGTTATTCAGACTATCATTGTTATTATGCATACCAAAATGCTCTAGGTCTATAATTACGGCTTTTACAGTTTTTTGGGGGCGGAAAAGGGCGTGGCAAAAATCTAAAACAAACTTGATCTGCGTAAGACCTACACGAATACTGTCACCAAATTTGATATCTCTAGGTCATTCACACACTTAAAACGTCCATATGCACTGGGCACAACAATTTTGATAAATAATTTCACGAATAACTTTCTACTTATCCGATTTGTACCAAAATTACAGGGTATATTAAGAGCGTCAAGCGCAGATGGGTTACCATCATTAATTACACATCATTACACAAAGAACTTTTGGAGTTATACGCGATTTACATAAAAAACACTTGACTCTTTCTAGATTAATGCTTATTGTGGGCGAAGGGGGCGTGGCATCCAACTTTTGAAATAAACTTGATCTGCGTAGGGTACGAAAATTTTTCCCAAATTTGGTGTCTCTATGTCTCTGAGTTCCAGGTGTTCATACGGACAGACAGACGGACAGACGAACATGGCTATATCGTCTCGGCTGTTGACACTAATCAAGAATATACATACTTTATGGGGTCGGAGATGCCTCCTTCTGCCTGTTACATACATTTTCTGTTGGCACTAAGTTATAATACACTATGGGTAGCGGGTATAAAAAAGTTGAGCTGATAAAAAGTTTGCGGTAAAACGCAATCGCATCGTTTCTTTTACATTTCAGTTTTATTCCTGAAATATATACCCAGCTGTATGAAAGCGATTTTCAATGGCTCTCTTTAATAAAATGAATCAAGACAAAACGTGCAATAGAAATGTTCTAAGCAGAACTCTCCCACTTGCTTGCTTTGCATGGAAATATTTAAAAAGGCGCTATTAGTAAATTAAAAATTCGCTTATATCAGTTAAATTTGATAGATTCCCTATAAAAATAAATAAAAGAACAAATTCTATTTAAATATCTCGTAATTTTGAGTTAATATATTGACACACGTTATATGATGCGCTTTTTTGGGCCCGCGCGCTAACAAGCCCTTGGTGTCGTTGGGCACCTTGATGATGCATTTCGTTGGGACATCAGCATAAAACTTGATCTTCGTTGGATTAACACTATCACAAATTATTATTTTTCTAGCTGTTAGAGTCTCTGAGGTCTAGGTGTAGAAACAGAATAACATGATGATGACAAAATCTTCTCAACTACAAGCGCATATCATCATTAGCACAAATGAGATTAGAGTTGTTAGCTTTTGCCGCCTCATATATTTTTCGGCTGGTACAAAGTTATAATACAAGGTCTCCTGATTTTTACTTACCGATATTGAGCATTGTCCTTAACCAAGTGCCAATTGCGGCGCACAGAATTCTCCTGCATCTCGCTCATTGTAAATCCCGTGCTGCAGATCTTCAACGAAGGTGCGACGAGTTCCCGCCAAGGCAACTTGCCAAAGCGTGTATGCGCAAGATGATATCCCATTACCTCGCCAGGCACGGAGATGCTGAGGGCGCCGGTTGGGGCGTAGAACTGTTTTTCTTGCACGACAGCCATCGGATGGGCTTCCACGTAGTAACCCTTTTGGTTGACACGCTCATAGATGTTCATCACTGATCCACCGCCAATTCCCATGCTCTCTATTGAGACGATCCCATTGCAAAGCATTGTGGCAATTATTGCATCAACAGCAGTTCCATTTATCGCTAATATATCTCTGTGAACAGTCAAAATATAAGAGTGTATAAAACTTATATTCTCACTTTATTTTACTTAGTTAAGTATACAGAAAGAAAATACACCTTTTATACTTGGTTTTTACGGGAAAAATATAAACAAATTAACTACAATTTTGAATTAAAAAAATTTGATTTTTATCTGTGTTTTAATAATAAAATTCTTGAGCACTAGCCAAAAAAAACCATGCAATAAAATACATAATATTTTTATTTGGAAATCTAGAATCTGGATAAAAAACTAACTTTTAAGTTTTCGGTTAGTTATTAAAACTTTTGTATTGGTGATGATTATTTTTATATTTTAAAGTTCATATGAGGTCATCAATAGTATTTCGAGAATGGCCCATCTAAAATTGTTGGTTTGATTTAAGCTTTATGTTATTGATCCCCTTAGAAAATGTAGTAGTCTTGATTAAAGTCTGTAAACTTGAATCTATACTATATGATCTCTCTTTATATACTTAGATTACAATTCATATAATTTACCTGCCAATATCACTGCAAATCTGTCGATCCGAGCAGACAGCCGCATGTTTAAAACTTGCTGCTGGCGTTGCGATTAGCGATTTTATATCTTCCATCACAACTGGTTCAGGCATTGCTTTAACTGTTGTGATAGTTGTAGAAGTGCTTTTATTGCTAACTGTTGTTGTGGATGGCGGCAAAGTGACTTCCTCACTTACTGCTGTTAATATTGTGAAGGTTGCTGTTGCCGGTGTGCTTCCAACAATGCTGCTGCTATTTCTTGGAAACGGCGTTGATTTTGGCCAGTCTATTGTTGTTGGTGTATTTATTCAAAGTTTAAGAGTTTTGTTGTCAATAGGTTTTGATGTCACAGAAGAACAAATTTTAGAGGTGGCAAAAGCCATGCAAAAGCTCCTGTGTAACATTTCTTATCGTTCTGTTGTTATAAGAGGGATATAAAAACATAGTAATAACCACAAAAAGACATCTCGAATTCCATAAAGTATGTATTTACATATATATTATTTTTTATTAGCAAAAACAGCAGAGTCGACTATAATTCTGGATCTCAAAGACCGAATAAACTATTTTTAGGAAAATAGGGCACAAGTCATTTTAATGTTTCCGAACAGATCGAGTTTGTCTTACATTTTGGACAAAGTAAGGAATGCATAAATTATATTCACAAATAACTAAACTAAACTTGGGAGCTATATCCGAAACAATTTTACAAATGGAAAAATCTATTCCTTATAACACTCATTTTTCATTTTGCTGCAATTAGTTGCAATATTAAGTACATGTGACTAAAAGTGCTAGATATCAAATACTTACCACTGAAGGCCAGACTGATGATCACATAGCTTATCAGGGCAATGCCAATAAAGCAGATAACCCCAATCGTCAACTTCTTACTCCAGGCCAGCACGTTTGCATGCCTGCAACAACAATAACATTTTCAAAATCGGCACAATATTGTCGAGAGTTATCGACTGGATGGTTTTCATGTAGCCATGTCCGGGATATGTCTGCTTTCAACATAAGGTAGATACTTGAATCACTTTCTAAAAACCGGTGATCGAAGCGGTGAAACGACCAATCGATCGGACAAATAGGCGGTTCTTTTTACAGCATTGAAAGATAAAATTTCTAATAATTTGTAAAATTGCATCAAGATATAAAAATTTAAAAACAATTTTTGTTACAACTAATTCTTTATGTTTCTCCCTATTGACTTTTTTTTAGCAGACAGACAGCATTACAAAGTATAACTCCTAAAACAAGCCCAAGCAAAGCAGAGATGGCATTAAATCTAATTTAGAAATGCACCTCAATTTTGTCATAATTTTTTCGAGTAAGGTTGGCATCCAAGCTGGAACTAAAAGCATTAAGACCCTTGGTTAGGCTGTGAAAAGGTTTGATAACATATGTAATTTGGGGATAAATGCGAAGAATATCACAAAAATGCTATAAACTATGTAAAAAACAAATTATAATTTTCAACAAGAAAACATATTAAGTGCAATAACTATTTATTGCGTTCATACGTATTTATTACGTTCGTAATAATGTTGTACCAATTGTTATGGTATTATGCAAGTTAGACGAAGTACATATACGTATACTTAATATAATATGTAACAAGTACAAAGAATATCTAATGTAACATTCTTAAAAGTTAAATAATGAAAAAAGACCTAAAGACCTACTTAACTATAATACGCTAAGATTGTCACATTTCATGAGGCAGGCGGAAGAAAAGCTGGAAGCGAATTTAGTCAGAAATGTGCATACGTACTTATACTATTCTTAGAGTAAATTTATTTTTATTTCCTTCTTATTTAGACTGTATAATAAACTTAATTATGTAGGTTTGTTGGTGTATCTCATTTGGGAAAAACATATTTATTGAAATTGCGATGAAAGCGATTTGAGCGTAACATAAGAAAATCATATAAAATTTGGGGCACTCACATTTGTTCTCGCCGAGCGTCCTCGGCAGCGGCCGTGTCCTGCATCAGTTCGCCGCCATTCTTTTCCTCGTCATCCAATCCGCTGGCGGATTTGAGTGGAATTTTATTCATGGCATCGTCATTGCTGGGGTGCACCATCTTGAGAGCCTCCGCTGTGGCTGCCGCACTGTTGCTGTTGCTGCTGCAAGTTATGCACGAAATAAAAAGGCATTTGTACAATAAAATTGTGACACTTTAAAAATTAATAAGCTTACACATAAAACAACAAGGAAACAAGGGCATGGAATTGGCTTTTTAACAAATATTTTCAAGTTTTTTAGGCTGAGACCCTTGGGCTGTACGTATTGTTGATGCAACAGTCTTTCAAGCGCTTCACACGAAAATATGCAACAGATTTTGCAAGCGCCACAATGCAAACTAAATAAACCTCGCGCGACAACCAAAAACAACCCACAATCGACAATCGAAGTGACGTGACGCCAACGGAGACTCAAGGCGTCTACTTGCCACGCGGCATCAATTTTGTTTCCAGCTGCCTGCGTCATGGGCAGCGACGTCGTCGTCGCCGTCATCATCAATGCTTGTCGTTGCCGGCAGCAGCAACTTTGATGACCGCCGACTTGATGGCAGGATGTGGTTTTTGTGCTTGCGTGTGTCTATGTGTGTGGGTGTGTCTCATATTCGTACCAACCCCAACCCCAACCCCAACACCAACCCCAACCCCAACCCCAGCCGTAAGCCCACAATCCATACCCATTACAAGTGATTCTACTGCTTCTCCTCAGCGCACATTGCGTGCGCCACAAATGGGTCAGACAGCGACGCCAACTGCTATGGCAATGGCCTGACGTTCAGGTTGACGTTAATGTTGCAACGTCGCTTGCATCTTACTGGCATGTTGCGAGTGAGGAGTTGTTGCACACAGCCATAATTGAATGTTGTGATTGGCAACATTACCGGCAGCGGGGCACAACAAAAGTGTTTACAGTGTTGAGTGCAGAGTGCGGAGTGCGGATTGCGGATTGCGCAGTGCAATATTTTGTTTCCTAAGAATTGGGTTAATTGCAGCCACTTTTGATTTGTGTTGCCTGTGGGGTGTGAAATTCTTGTCATAACTTCGCCACCTGTGCCCTCGAGTGACCTGCACAACATTGCTGCCGTTATTGAAACAGCCAGTAAACCCAATTATACCAAATTTACCTGTTTGTATTGCAAGTCAAATGCGGTTTTGTGCATATCCCAGATGATTTCTAGGGAAAACTAGTACATTATTGATAGTTGCAATTAAAATTGATAAGCCAAATGAACACATTACGTCCTGACTCATCTGGGATGATTTCTTAAATCGCACAGATTTTGGAGACTTTACAACGTGACTTCTAGGAAAATGCTTTGTTTTTCGTCACAATAAACAGATTACATAAAACTACATTTTTTTTAATAATTAATATAATATTTATCTAAATTTCATATTTATATTTTTTTACTTTCATTAAGTATTTTTTGGAAGACAAATTTTAAATGTCAACTAAGTACTTTTTTAATGATTACACAAGCAAAAGGCATTTCGTAAATCTACCTCGTATTTGAATAGGAAAATATGTCATAAGTTTCGTCGGAAGAAATAGAAAGAATACATGTATGTAGTTACATGTGGCTATATTAGGTTTATGTAGATGCAAAAAAAAGTGAGCTTAAAAACAAGCGAATAAATTTGCATGTATTTAGTTGTAGAGCAACTGTCGTTTCTTTATCCGCACTTTGTATCTAGATTCATATTTTTATATTCATTGCGTTATCGCGATTAATCAGCTTGTACGCGAACAAACATAAACACGAGCATAAGTATGAGTATGAGGATGAGGATGAGAGCGAATATTACATGCTCTTTAGTAGGTGGCTCGCCTTGTGTATGGAGTTTGATGGGCCTAGTCGGTGTGGCAGTGTTTTGCTGGCCTGGTTTGGACATGGCGTGGCTTGGCATCGTGGCATGACATGGCATGGACTGGCTATTTACTATTTTTAGGTCAACTGCATTTTATTTCATTTCATTTTCGTTTAATGCCTGCTTGCCAGCAACAACAAAATAACAACATTAGAAGGCACCAAACAGGCGGTGGCGACTCCAAAAACAACAAAAAATAAAATATCTAAACTCAGCAAAGCACTCGCCATAATTATCGAGAACACTACTGTGTGGCATGTGGGATGCAAATTGCATGGAACCGCCACATGGACGTGGCATGGCCATCGTACATACATACAGTCATGGAAAAAATAATAGAAACGCATTTTCTCAGTTTCTTTAACTTCATATTTTTACTGAGTCCAATCTTGAGTTTAACTTTTTAATTTTTCTTAAACAAAAATATATCAGTCTTCAATAATTAACAACAAAAAGATCAAATTTTGACTTCAGTTAATTAAAACATTTAATTGAAATTCAATTTTCGATTTTCGGCCTGGAAATAATAATAGAAACGATCACGTGTTTTGCTGAAATCTTTGGTAATTTTTGGTCAAATTCAAAATAAAATGTTTTATTACAATTATTTCGTATAACAGAAATGTTAATATACCAACTTTAGGTAAATCTTATCAATTTTTGAACTCCTTTGATTAAAGGAGTGGGTCCTTTTTCGATTTTCATATAACCCCCTTGTCAAATTTTTCCGAAGTTGCTCGCTTCCGGCCCCGTTTCTCTGATTTTTCTATGAAGTGGATTGCAGAAAACATATTCTTTTGGTAAAACTCTATTAATTCTGTAATTTTTACCGTCGATTGACTGTCTTCTTTTAACCGGAGTATTATTTTCCTCTCTCCTCGAGTGCAATGTAATCCACGACCCATTGAGATTATAATGATCAAATTCGATAATAATTTTCCAAAAAAATGTTAATATTATATTTAGACTGAAGTTATTTGAATTTAGCCAAACAAAGCTTTTTATTTTGGTTTTAAAGAAAAAAATAAAGAATATTTAAGCAAAACAATCAAAATTAAATTTCAATCAAATATCATAATTTACTGAATACAAAATTTGATTTTTTTGTTGTTAATTATTAAAGACTGATATATTTATGTTTAAGAAAAATTCAAAAGTTGAACTCAAGATTGGATTCTGCAATACAAATATGAAGTTGAAGACTGTATGTAAATATCTGTCCAGCAGACAGGTGACTTTTTGTTTTTTGACTGCGCCACAACTCATGTCGTCTACATGTGGCGCGTGCGCAGCGCCTTTGTAACCAAATCAACCGAGTACAATTCTGATTACCAATCCGATAATAAATAAAAAAACCGAGCTTCTTAAATATGGGAAGCACTTCCCCGTTGATTTGACTGTCATGATTATGATGATGACATGAGGCGATTAACCAAACACGTGATTGGCATGTCGTAATTTCAAATAGCAGCAAATAGGCGCACCTAACTGCCTATTGGCATCATTTTCAAATTTCCATAACTACCAATTTCAATGTATCGAATATAAAATATTTTTTTAAGCTGCTTGGCACGCTTTATAATTTATTAGATTTAAAAGCCAAAATGATATAACCTTGTCCGTCTGTCCGGACAGACGCCCGTGAGAACACATATGTAGATCTTAGACTCTATTAGATCTAGAGCTACCAATTTTTTTAAAACACGTGCTATTAAGTTTGTTTCATAATATAGAGGGCACCTTCACACAACACAAAAAAAAAGTAATTTGAAGCTTCGAGTCCCGCTCAGGACAATTTTTGTTTTACTTTTTAAATTATTTATTTCATTTATTAATAATATTATAGTTGAAAACCCATTTTTGAATTGCCCTAATATAAGTAAATAATTAAATAATAAAATTTATTTAACTTAGGTTACAAATTTTGCAGCAACTGCAAAGAAAAACAAGTAAGAAAGCTACAGTCGAGAGTGCTCGACCGTATGATACCCGCAACCCATTTCGAGAGAATAAAAATAGCTTAAATGATATTTTAACACAAAATATACCACAGAATATACTGAAATTTGTTTTTTCTTTGTACATACATATTAATTTTAAATGCATTAAATACCGACATGGTCACACTGTCAACTAAACAAACAAAGCACGAGCAGCTGCAAGTGAATTTTGCATATAAAATTGATTCATTAATAACTTCCTTGTTTTTCACTCGATCTCAACCAAATTCACAGGAATCATTGAGAATATAATTATTATTATGCATATTAAAATTCAATGCTCTAGGTTCATTATTACGGTTTTACAGTTTTTGGGGGCGGAAAGGGGCGTGGCAAAAATCTAAAACAAACTTGATCTGTGTTAGACCTACACGAATACTGTCACTAAATTTGATATCTCTAGGTCATTCTCACACTTAAAACGTCTATTTGCATTGGGCACAACAATTTTGAAAAAATAATTTAACGAATAACTTTTGTTCTACTTATCCGATTTGTATCAAAATTACAGGGTATATTAAGAGTATCAAGTGCAGATATGTTACCACAATTACACATCATTACACAAAGAACTTTGGAGTTATATGCGAATTACATAAAAAAAAAGACTTTTTCTAGATTAATGCTTATTGTGGGCGAAGAGGGCGTGGCATCCAACTTTTGAAATAAACTTGATCTGAATATGGTATGAAGGAACCTTTTTGCCAAATTTGGTGTCTCTATGTCTTATAGTCTCTGAGATCCAGGTGTTCACACAGACAGACAGACGGACAGACAGACAGACAGATGGATATGGCTATATCGTCTCGGCTGTTGACACTGATCAAGAATATATACACTTTATGGGATCGGAGATGCCTCCTTCTGCCTGTTACATACATTTTCTGTTGGCACTAAGTTATAATACCCTTCTACCCTATGGGTAGCGGGTATAAAAACACCCACTATTGTATTATTAATTTATAATTGTTAGTTGTAATTAAAACAAGATAGCTACATTCGAGAGTGCTTGACCGCAAGATACCCGCAACCCATTTGGCGGGAAAACAAAAAAATTAAATAGTATTTAAAAAAATATATATGCCTTGGAAATATACTGAAATTCATTTTTTTGTACGTATTTGAACAAAATCCATAACATACCGACATGGTCACACTGACAACTAAACAAACAAAGCGCGAGCAGCTGCAAGTGAATTTTGCCTATAAATTTATTCACAACCAAATTCATAGGAATCATTGAGACTATAATTGTTATTATACTTACCATACTCAACGCTCTAGGTCTATTATTACGGATTTTTCAGTGTTTAGGGGCGGAAAGGGGCGTGGCAAATATCTAAAACAAACCTCATCTGCGTAGGACCTACACGAATACTGTCTGACTGATATCTCTAGTTCATTCACACACTGAACACGTCCATATGCATTTGGCACAACTATTTTAATAAATAATTTAACGAATAACTTTTGTTCTACTTATCCGATTAATTACATTGTATATACTATTAGAGTATAAAGCACAGATGGCTTACCAAATTACACTTCATTACACAAAGAACTTTTGGAGTTATTCGCGATTTACATAAAAAAAAAAACTTGACTTTTTCTAGATTTATGCATATGTGGGCGAAGGGGGCGTGACATCCAACTTTAGAAATATGCACTAAATTTGATTTCTCTATGTATTATAATCTCTGAGATCTAGGTGTATACATAAAACAAATATATTAAATGTATTATTAATACTTTAAAATTAAAGAACTGTATACAAGCAAATTACAAAATAGTATACCTTGTAAGTTTGGTAAAAATCGAATAAGTAGAACAAAAGTTATTTGTTAAATTCAAAATAAATGTGCCCAATGCTTATGGAAGTTTTAAGTATGTGAATGACCTGGGGATTTCAATTTTGGTGACAGTATTCGTGTCTTACGCAGATCAAGTTTGTTTTAGATTTTAACAACGCCCCAAAAACTGTAAAAAACGTAATAATGGACCTACAGCATTGAATCTTGGTATGCATAATAAAAATAATAATGATAGGGTATCATAAGGTCGAGCACTCTCGACCGTAGCTTTCTTACTTGTTTATTTTTTTTTAGCAAATTTAACAAGTTTTCAAAAATATGTTCGTGCTCTACAAAACTGTGTAGCGTGTATTTTACAGTCGAGCACACTCGACAGGGTGCACGAATACAGGGGCGTGACGGATGCGAGAAACAACAAAGAAGAGGAGGGCAGGTGCTCATAAACCCAATGGGGACAATTAGTTAAATAGTCGCATGCTTGCATAGGCATAAACCTCAGACCACATCAATTTAGCAGCAGCAGCAACAATAAAACTTCAAATCGCAGTTAACTTACGATGCAACTTTTGTTATTGTTATTGTTGGTGTGTTTCTACACTTGTTGCACAAGTAACGAGTATCGCACAGTCGAGCTCTATTCATATAGTACTTGTTTAATATAAAAATCTGGTTTCAAACACTTTTTTGTGTCTCAGATTCTAGCTTAATGGGATATTTGTATACCCGCTACCCTTCATGCCACTGGCCATGGGGTATTTAGTTACCGAT
Source organism: Drosophila formosana (assembly GCA_035045625.1). Taxonomy (NCBI): domain Eukaryota; kingdom Metazoa; phylum Arthropoda; class Insecta; order Diptera; family Drosophilidae; genus Drosophila; species Drosophila formosana. Next base: position 55,061 of record JAWNOW010000062.1, read on the forward strand.
GGTGCCATTTGTTCCTATGACCCTTGTGCCAGAATTTCAGCAATCTTTAATCTGTTCGGTCTTTCCATATCAAAATTATCATGCAAAAACTGTTTGTCTCATTTATGCGATATGTTTGAAGCTTCTGCCACCTCTTATTCTCGGATCAGTAGATACCCTTTCATGTTTCTTTAGTCACCTCTCGAGGCCGGCCAGGCACGTTCTAAAAAAATGCTGAGCTTGACGGCATTTGAATTGGTTGTGCAGTATTTTGTAGCTAAATCATACATTGACATAGAATAATTTTAGGGAAAATTTCTATGATCAATTTCTTTTTTAAAAACCTAATAAGCGGTCGAAATTCCAATTGAAGTGGCCATTTATCAGCCCGCCCTCGTATTTGAATGTCGATAGAATGTAATTCAATATTTTTCAACCAACTTCACACAAGTAATCACAAAAATTTCTTTTACTCGCATTTTTCAAAACGGGTAGTGAGTGTTTGGAAGTCGAACTCACTCCACTGGCTTGGAAATTCTTTACTGCTACGTTTCTCAACGTAAAGCCTCCGATTTGAGCTTCCGACTGGCCTCCACGAACCCAAACAGGCAAAAAACACATACATTTGTGCATATATAGTACATAGTACAAACCACACGCGGCATTAGTTGGCATTGTCCGCCCTTTGATTTATTTGATGGCTTGTTTGTCTTCATGCATTTAAATGTCTTGCTGTTGAATGAATTATGCAAACGCATAAGGAAACTTAATTTGATTGACATATTTTCATGGCGCTGATCTGTGATCTATATGGGAATCGTGTATGTAAGACGATCTTCGACAAATGAAAAAAAACGCTTGGAAATTTCCAAATGTTTGCATATTTAATTAGGCAAACTATTCAGCAAACGAAAAAAATGTGATTGACTATATCAGGTGATACTATCTTTTCCACAGTACTGTGACTGCAAACTACGAAATTAACGTAGTATTGCATTCTTATCTATCCATTATTTCGATAACTATTTAATATACAAGTAAGAAAGGTGACGATAACTAAGACACGCATGCGGGCACTCTAACCACTGCGCCACCAATCACCTGGGCGTAAGACGTTCTAATAAGAATAAAGTTTTTCTTTAGCAAAAAAAAGAATTGCAGCATACGTTATTTTTTCCAATTTTCACTTTTTTTTATTTTTACGCAATTTATAACATATACTGAAATTTGTATTTTTATACCCGCTACCCATAGAGTAGAAGGGTATTATAACTTAGTGCCAACAGAAAATGTATAGAACCGGCAGAAGGAGGCATCTCCGACCCCATAAATATATTCTTGATCAACGTCAACAGCCGAGACGATATAGCCATGTCCGTCTGTCCCTCTGTCTGTCCGTATGAACACCTGGATCTCAGAGACTAAAAGATATAGATTTTGCACAAAGGTTCCTGCATTCCCTACGCAGATCAAGTTTATTTCAAAAGTTGGATGCCACGCCCCCTTCGCCCACACTAAGCAATAATCTAGAAAAAGTCAAGTTTTTTTCATGTAAATCGCGTATAACTCCAAAAGTTCTTTGTGTAATGATGTGTAATTAATGATGGTAACCCATCTGCGCTTGATACTCTTAATATACCCTGCAATTTTGGTACAAATCGGACAAGTAGAACAAAAGTTGTTCGTTAAAATATTTATCAAAATAGTTGTGCCCAATGCTTATGGACGTTTTAAGTGTGTGAATGACCTAGAGATATCAAATTTGGTGACAGTATTCATGTATATCTTACGCAGATCAAGTTTGTTTTAGATTTTTGCCACGCCCCTTTTCGCCCCCAAAAACTGTAAAAGCCCTAATAATAGACCACTGAGTTTTGGTATGCATTTTCTCAATGATTCCTGTGAATTTGGTTGAGATCGAATGAAAAACAAGGAAGTTATTAATGAATCAATTTTATATGCAAAAATCACTTGCAGCTGCTCGTGCTTTGTTTGTTTATATGCGATTCATATAAAAAAAACTTGACTTTTTCTAGATTTATGCATAGGGGGCGTGGCATCCAACATTTGAAATAAACTTGATCTGCATAAGGAATGCAGGAACCTATGTACCAAATTTGGTGTCTCTATGTCTTATAGTCTCTGAGATCTAGGTGTTCAGACGGTCAGACGGACATGGTTATATCGTCTCGGCTGTTGACACTGATCAAGAATATATATACTTTATGGAGTTGGAGATGGCTCCTTCTGCCTGTTGGCACTAAGTTATAATACCCTTCTACCCTATGGGTAGCGGATATAAAAATGAAAAAAATTACAGCCTGGAGCGTCACTTGAACCGCTGTTGTCTGCTTAGCTGTAAGTGTTCTCACACATGTAGGCGTAAGAAAGGCGCAATTAAAACGACATATTATATCATAAATGTTTTTCACGCGATTTCACTCAAAAATTCAGATCTATTTAATAAGTGTACGAAAAATCACAGCTACAGCTTTACGGCAACACCTTTAAAGAATGTTTTTAAAAAAATATAGTGCGTGTGCCAAAATTTTAAAGCAAACTCAATCTGCGTGCAGTTATAACTAGTGTTTTCAAAAACATTTCATAGCTCTAGCTCTTATATTCTCTGAGATCCAGGTGTTCATACAGACATTGTGTTGTGAGAGAATAACAGCAGCATATTGTTTCTAAGAAAAAATGATGTCTTAAATTGTGTATAGCTGTGAATCTGAGAGATATATTTGGGACCCGGCAAAAATCAACCTAATCAAAATGTTGACAAAATAAATAAAACGAAAGATTTACAAAGTAATTGAATAATCAGTGAGTGGAAACAGCCTTATGCTCGCAATCGTACACTGAGAAAAAGAAACCAACGATAAATAGATTTCGTTAGGAGAGCCTTTTGTATTATTCTATAAAACTGACTACATCTAAATTCGAGCTAACGAAGGAAAAAAAAATGCACCCATTATTAATGCCATCAAAATGCATAGAATAAATATTAAATGATAATCAAACGAAAATGCGAAACTAAATTCGCTATCAAGCTGAATATTTATTATCTTGTTCCCATGCACCATTTGTACTTTGTAGATCGAAGCGATCAAAGACAATGATCTTGCATTGATCTATTATGATGCTTGCGTGCAAACATCAACATCTCGTCTCATTTTGACACATTCGCAATTCGTGACAGTGCAAATTAAGATCTCCCAAAGTTCAGGGACGTTTGGCAAATATTCTACATAGTCCACATGCGGCAGCATTCTACATGAATATACGCATACAGTGATATACATATGTATGTATGTATATAAATCCAAATATATATGAATAACGGGGGCAGTCGGGCACAGATAAAGAGTGAGGGAGACAGATTGAGAGGCTTATTAGTTGGCTGCATAGCACAAACCATATAGCATATATAGTCAGTGTGCATAGTCAGCGTGTGTTATATTTAGAGAATGCCTTAGATTGTTATACTCAAATGTTGATTAAGTTGTCAACCATCACCGTGTTGTACAGCCGATATTATGATCCCCGAATCCCACCGGAGATGCCGTTTAGCAAAACTGTAACAACGAGTCTATATTACTGTTGATTTACGTGTTTCTATTGTTGCCGCCGCCGTTGTCGCTATTGCTGTTGTTTTAATGAGCTTCAGTGCCAAGTAGTTGTTCGGATGCAGCTCAGGCTATTAAGTGGCTGCCATTCAAAAGTGTATGCGCGATTTGAGCTAACAATTGACCCTCAAGTTACTGTCACTCGCCTCGACCATATAAATGACTTTAAACACACACTCAAAATGATAATGTGTCTGATTGGATTCTGGAAACAAATGACTTGCCGCAGACTAGCACAGTGATATCAAATTATTGTCCCTCAGCTTGACAACGGCCAAAACGGACATATATGTACTATATGCAGCCGCCGCCTTATCAGTGAGCATAGACGAAACAGCAACAGCAGCTCGTTAAAATAACAGCGCAAAGAGCAGCTGCTGCAACCAACAGATAATCCAAACAAAGTTTTGTTCTATCAAATTAGCAATAGAAAGATCAGCTCAACCATTGAAAAGGCTTATCTTTGTTGTATTAAAAAGGAAATTGAAAGAAAGGGCTTTCAATCTACTGAACTTCTTTAAGCATACATATTTTACTCGCACAGAATGATATCTACTATCTGCACTCAATGTTAGTCACACTTGTTCTTACTCTTCAGTGAAGAAAATTAAGATTAATGACTCACGCTGCGACTGGTTGATCTATATTACAGACGGATCTATTAATCACACTGACTTCTCTCATTTCATTTTACTTAGTTCACAAAAATGGAAAATATATTTAACTTAAATATAGTTAATTTTGCTATATAAAAACTGTTTAATATTGTTTGTAATTTATACAGGAGTTTGCAATATCCATATATACGGTGGGGAGCAAAAGTCATGCCACGATCAACTTTTTCATGTTTGAGCGCACATCTAAATTAAACGAATAAAGCAAATGACAAAAACTATTTTTTCCGTGATTAACTTGGTTAATCAATTAACAATTAGACTTTTATAACAAAATAGTAAAGGAGTAAATGGAATAGTTATAATTTAAAAACAAAAACAAGCGACATGTACTCAGTTTTGCACCATCCGTTATTCGCTCATATTTTTGCTCTTCTTACTTTCTTATCAGCAATTGACGAGCAAATATACCGTTAAATGTCATTGCGTTTATTATTCGTTGTCAGAATTCAAAAAATCACTCTTTTCCACAAGTTTATAGTTGATTTGTCGAATTTGAAACTTAATCTCTAAGTATTTTCTGAAAAATGAAGAAGTTGTCTGCTGATCAAGAAAATTTGAGTATTTCCCTGACTGAAAGTGGGTGTTCGACACGCACCATTGCCGAGAAGTTGCAAATAAGTCAGTCAGTGGTTGTCAAGGTGCAGAAAAGACGAAATATTTGTGGCCAAAAAGAGTTGAATGATCGCCCTCGCCTTCTAACAGACTCTGACGCTCGACTTATGATGTCTGCAATCAGGAAAGACAGACGTTTAACACCAAAAAAAGGCTTCTATGGAGATAATAAAATAAAATAAGTAAAGAAAGCCAAGCCAGCTTTATCCGAGAAGAATGTTAAGGCTCGATTAAAATTTGCCAACGCACACACGACTTAAGATGACAAGGGTATTTAACCAATGACTTTAGGGCTTTAACATTTTTTATACCCGCTACCCATAGGGTAGAAAGGTATTATAACTTAGTGCCAACAGAAAATGTATGTAACAGGAAGAAGGAAGCATCTCCCCATAAAGTATGTATATTCTTGATCAGTGTCAACAGCCGAGACGATATGGCCATGTCCGTCTGTCCGTCTGTATGAACACCTAGATCTCAGAGACTATAAGACATGAAGACACCAAATTTGGTACATAGGCTCCTGCATTCATTACGCAGATCCAGATTATTTCAAAAGCTGGATGCCAATCCCCTTTCGCCCACAATATGCATAAATCTATAACAAGCCACATTATTTTTAAGTAAACCACGTATAACTCCAAGAGTTCTTTTGTGTAATGATGTTTAATTTGGTAACCTATCTGTGCTTAATACTCTTATTATAAATCGGATAAGTAGAACAAAAGTTATTTGTTAAAATATTTATCAAAATAAGTGTTTTAAGTGTATGAATGACCTGGAGATATCAAATTTAGTGACAGTATTCGTGTAGGTCTTACGCAGATAATGTTTGTTTTATATTTTTGCCACGTCCCTTTCTGCCCCCGAACACTGGAAAAGCCGTAATAATAGACCTAGAGCAATGAATATTGGTATGCATAATAATAATTATAGTTTCAAAGATTCCTGTGAATTTGTTTGAGATCGGAAAAAAACAAAGGAAGTTATTAATGAATCAATTTTATAGGTAAAATTCCTTTACAGCTGCTTGCGCTTTGTTTTTTTTATTTGACAGTGTAACCATGTCGGTAAGTTATGGATTTTTTTCAAATATACACATAAAACAAGTAAGTCGAGAGTGCTCGACCGTATGATACCCGCAACCCATTTCGAGAGAATACAAAAAGCTTAAATGATATTTTAACACAAAAATATACCACAGAACATACTGAAATTTGTTTTTTTTGTATATACATATTTTCTTTTAAATCCATTCAATACCGACATGGTCACTCTGTCAACTAAACAAACAAAGCGCGAGCAGCTGCAAGTGAATTTTGCATATAAAATTGATTCATGAATAACTTCCTTGTATTTCATCCGATCTCAACCAAATTCACAGGAATCATTGAGAATATAATTATTATTATGCATAAAAATCAATACTCTATGTTCATTATTACGGCCTTTACAGTTTTTGGGGGCGGAAAGGGGCGTGGTAAAAATCTAAAACAAATTTGATCTGTGTTAGACCTACACGAATACTGTCACTAAATTTGATATCTCTAGGTCATTCACACACTTAAAACGTCTATTTGCATTGGGCACAACAATTTTGATAAATAATTTAACGAATAACTTTTGTTCTACTTATCCTATTTGTACCCAAATTACAGGGTATATTAAGAGTGTCAAGAGTGTCAAGGTTACCAAATTACAAAAATGACTTTTTCTAGATTAATGCTTATTGTGGGCGAAGGGGGCGTGGCATCCAACTTTTGAAATAAACTTGATCTGCGTAGGGTATGAAGGAACCTTTTTGCCAAATTTGGTGTCTCTATGTCTTATAGTCTCTGAGATCCAGGTGTTCATACAGACAGACAGACCGACAGACGGACATGGCTATATCGTCTCGGCTGTTGACACTGATCAAGAATATATATACTTTATGGGGTCGGAGATGCCTCCTTCTGCCTGTTACATACATTTTCTGTTGGCACTAAGTTATAATACCCTTCTACCCTATGGGTAGCGGGTATAAAAATGACAGTATATTTATTTGGTATATTTTTTGTTCAAATATCAAAGTTTTTTGTTTTACATCGAAACGGGTTGCGCGTATCTAACGGTCGAGCACTCTCGACTGTAGCTTTCTTTCTTGTTACATATGTATGTACATATATGTTATGTATGTAAAGCCAATCATACACGTGCAGCGTGTAGCGTACTATTAATGCGATTATTAAAAACATATAATCAAAAGTTTTTTTTACTATGTTTTTGGCAAAAACAAATATGTAAATGAAAAACCCGTTTAAATATATTTTTTGAGTTATGATATTTTCATCGTATTCGGAATTTCAATACAAATTTGATACGCCGCAAACAGTATTGAAAGACCTTTACTCTTTTAAATGTTCTTTTTCTCTTTCTTATTCGCATTCTCTTCCTCTCTCGCTCTGTCTGTTTGCTGTATCTATTTTTTGGCTAGTTTGTTAGTCAGTCTCTCGTTGTTTATATCCCATCTACATATACATACATATGTACATATGTATTTTCAAAATTTTCATTCCTGAGAGAAGCATTTGCAACAAAAAGTGTTCGTCTACCATCGACCGTTTTGTTATTTATTTTCTTTTCATTTTTCATATTCGTTTTGATTTTGAATATTTTGGTTTTCGGTGGTTCCTTTAGTTATCCATTTATTGGCAACGGCAGTCCAAGAAACAACAAAAAAATTATAATAATGCTCGACAATTGAAGATGTATGGCCTGTTGCTGTCGCCTCATGTTCAGCCGCCTGTTGCGTCTGCTTATTAGAGGGTGTTTGTTGCGTCTACTCAATGACCAGATGGATTGCTTTCATGGATGTTGGGTATTTCTTGATTATTGACTTGGACTTGTTGCTGTTGCTGTTGCTGTTGTTGTCCGCCAACGTTTGTCGCTATTTTCGTTGAATGTGCGTCGTCTGCGTTAGCCTTAAGTGGGCGAACCTGGCGTCGATGCCGGGCTCCGATCAGAGACCCAACGTACTGTGTATATAATATATAAATATAAGCCTAGCAACATAAACACACAACAGCAGCAGCAACAACAAGAAACATTTGCATTGCTTTAACGATACGCACACGCACAAAATACAAAACAAAATAAAACAGCATAACCCAAGAACAAACAATATAAAAAAAATAAATTATATTATTACGTATATTATATGCATGTAGTATGCAGACTCATAAATGTACATATGTACATATGTGTAAATATACGTATATATGTATGTACATATATACAAGTATACATTTAAATATATGAATTATAAATTGGCGCACTGTGTCGCGTGTTGTCACCTTTTTCGAAAAAAAAATTTGCACAGAAAAAACGCGCGCGTTTTCCAAAGCGCATATATCTTCGCGCCGCGCTAAAACTCCAGAGAATCGTCGATTTCAGCGCGGGTGGGGTATTAAATGCACAATAATTATTTTGTAAACTTTTTATAGTTTTGTGTGGAAGTGCTTTTTTTCAAATTTTTGATGGGCTATTATATTGCTTGCTGTTTAGTCGCGTGTCTCGTCGCAGCCCTGGCTGCTGGTCAACTGAATTAAGAACGGAGCGCGTTGCGGCCGCGACTGAACGGCAGCGTCGATGCTCAACTGCGGCCACGACTGCGGCAGCGACTGCGCCAGCGACTGTGGCAGCGACTGTGGCAGCGATGGCGAAGGCAAGGCGATGGCGATGGTGGCTCTGCTCAATGCGACTCGTCTGGCCGAGGCAATTGTTCGCACTGTTGAATTGTATTTGTTGTTGTTGTTGTTGTTTTTTGCTGGTGCAGTGCAATTTATTGTTGTTGCTGCAGTTTCGATTATTATTCTCGATTTGGCTGTTGCTGTTGCTGTCGTGCGGAAATCACAGAAATTAGGCGGCCCCAATGACATAGGCCGTGATTGTCACATGAAGCCGACTCGCGGCATCAAAGCTAAGACTGCTCTCCATCGTGTCGACGGATAAGGGGGTTGGCGGTGGAGCAGGGGAGAGGCAGGGCGAGTCTCTGCGGTAGTTGAGGGGCCACTAAACTCAGCTGCGCCACCCACCCGGCTATTAAAAGCATTTTGTTGACAGTGACACACAAAAATTAATACATAAAGTGAAGCGACGAGTTGTTAAACTGACAACAAAAATCCCATTTCCCTTTCCTCTCTCACACACAAAACCCGCTCAGCCACTACTCTAGACCCCAAATTCAGAAATCAACTGTCAGATTTTGGCCGTCCTATTTCGTGACATCATCAGTACAATTCCAGACAACACAAACGATTAGCACTTGCGTGTCTCGAATCCATAGACTTAGCTTCCAATAAAACTGATAAATTTCAAGTTCGCTTGACCTCTTGTCAATTACAATTAATTTTAATTTGATCTTTTTCTGCCTCTCTTTCGCAAAAGAAACAATAGTATTGCAGCAAATCAATTTTTTTTTTAATTTGTTATGAAAACTATCATTGTTTTCACAACAAAAAGCATGAACTGCCAATAGATTTTACAATTAGTGTGAAGTTTTTAAATATTGCAATTCAAATACCATGAATATTGAGCTAAACAACCGAGGACACATAAATAGCACAAACCAAAACAGTATATTTTGATCGATAATTTGCACAATATTTTATATCTGCTTATTAATTTTAATCTCAAAATATTATTGTTTTTGTTCCCATGGTAACAGGCAAAAAGTTAACTGTAGTCATTTTCAACGCACAGCCCAAACGGTAAAAGCTACGATGCTGCAATTTTCACTCACACAAGCTAGATATACATATGTACATATATGTATGTACTTCTACGTGCCGATTTTCCGAAATGCTTTGCTATGCTTTGATGTTTTTCAAAAAAATATTCGATGTTGGGTTAAAGCTTTGACATATTGATGATCTGTAAGGTTCAATGTAAGGAAGGCTTTTAAATGCATTTCTCAATGTAATATACAGATAATTTTTCTTATTTTGTTTTTGCGTATTTTACAAAAAAATGTATGAGATCGTAACGGCGATATCTACAAAAACCTCTGAAACATCGATATCTGCACATATCGCCAAACGATATCGATGTTTGACGCATTCATGTTTTGCACATTCCTATTCGTAACTCTATTTTCATTTGTATTGAGTAATTTAAATGAAAGCTAAGAGCATTTATTTTTGTGAAAGTGGAGAAAGTGGGTTTGCAGTGGGAGGCGAAGCTACGGGGCCAGCTGGTCGTTATTTTATATAAACGGAAAAAAATAATACTCATGTAAGCACCGCATGACTGCAACGAGGGGCTGCAGACGGAGGCCTTATTGGAGGATGAAGTTTAAATATTTTAATATTGACATTGCATACGTACATACACATGTAAATATGTTTCAATTTTAGAATCTTGCAGAAAATTAAAAAACGTTTCTAGCAAAATAACAAGTATGTATGTTGTGTAAGCAATTCAATTTATTTAGTTTTACATGAAAACAACTCGGTTAGATAATTTTGTTTTTGAAATTTATTTCATCCAAGCTTGTGGTGCAGGGGTTAGAGCGTCTGAATGCGAATGCTCTGGTCGTGCGTTCGATCCAAGATGGGATCCGTACTTATTTTTAATTCAGCGACGGTCGAATGTTTTTTAATTTTAAATGGAAAAGAAATATGCGAGAGGCTGCAACAAATTAAACAAAACCAAACAAATTTTATTAAGATCTTATTAAAAATTATGAATTTTATTACTTAACCTTTGGTACCAGGGTATTCTTAAGGACAGCCGTACCGCTTGGTACGTTTGGCGGACATCCCATAGCCAGCTGTTCCCGCAGATTCGCCAGCGTTAAGCTTTGATAAATTTATTTTAATTTGTTGCCATCCCGCTGCCACTCGATGTTTCATAAATATTACTTCATTTTCATTTGGTTACATATGTATATATATGTGTACATAAAACAAGTAAGAAAGCTACAGTTGAGTGTTCTAGACTGTGAAATACCCGCTACCTATTTCGAGAGAATACAAAACACTTATATGACATTTGTACAAAAAAATATAACGAACAAATATAGAGATTTTGTTATTTGATATATTTAACATGGTCACACTGTCACAAACAAAGCGCGCGCCGCTGCATTTGAAGTTCGCCCTATTAAGTTTATTGAATAACTTCTATGTTTTTCATAGGATCAGAACCAAATCCACAGGAATCATAAAGATTATTATTATGCATACCAAAATTTAAGGCTCTGACTTTATTATTACGGCTTCTACTTTCGCATTGAGGAGGCGGAGAAGAGCGTGGAAAAAATCTAAAACAAACTTGGACTCTAACTCTAGCACTTATATAGTTTCTGAGATCTAGGTTTCATACGGACGAACAGACAGATGGACATGTATATGTAAGTAAATGTATGTAGACCGTCTCGGCTGTTTACATTGATCAAATAAACATATTCTTTATGGGGTCGGAGATGGCTCCTTCTGCATGTTACATACATTTTCTGTTGGCACTAAGTTATAAAACCCTTCTACCCTATGGGTAGCGGGTATAAAAAGTTCAGAATCAGGGATCAAACCAACATTATCCACTTCTTTAAAAATGAATGCACGTAGGTTTCATTAAATTGAGTTTAAGCTTATGTTTGACGATTTGACAGATTTTGTTCAGCTAAAACAATAATTTTTAGTGTCCTTAAGACGAAAAGAGAGCTCCCAGAAGTACAAATAATTAAATGGAACCACATTTGGGGAAAACCTGGCATAATTAAATACAAAAATTTCAGAATATAGAATATATTAAAGAATGAACATCAAAATGTGATTGCATATACTAATGGGCATAGGGGTGTTCAGTTAGAATATGTATTTCTCGAAATGGCTTCTTAGCGGGCGATGCTTACGGTGCAAAAACTGCAGATCGTAGCATTTACTGTTTAAGCTGTGCGTTGATAAAACAATCCGAACTAATTTATATGTTTAGATATATAAGCTCAATGTAATAGATTTCCACTATTACAACATGCGATAAATAATAAAATTATTACCGTTTCAAATGGCGTAGCGAAACTAATGAAATTAACTTTACAGCTTGAAACTATTATATTTTAAAATAATTACTGATAACCAGTAATACAAAATAATACAGATAGAATTCAGGTTTTATTTGATCAGATAATAAAATGCAAGCAGTGGAAGAAGTGGAAGTGACCAGTTAGTTATAACTTTATATTTATTTTTTATGATCACAAAAAATTAATAATTTTATATTATTATTATTAACTTAACTGGGTTACCTTAACAAGGTCTTTAAAGAAAAGAAAAATTTGTGAAGTAATGTAGATCATGGATTTGGGTGTCTTAATGGCAACAATAAATTCTCCAGATACTTCGGCACTGATAAAAATTAACCCCAGAAACAATTTGAATTTAAAATCGCATGTTTTTGTTGAAACCGAATCGAAATCTCGCCTCACTTGTCGACAGTTAAAATGCAGATTAGATCTGCGACAATGCGACATCCCTCTTCCACTACTAGATATCTCAGACTATTACGAGTATTATATGTCAGTGGTTGATAACGTTGCCGTAAACTGGCATTGCTGGTGGGCGTCCTCAGATTTCCGACCCTTGTATCGCGCCCCTCCATGAGACGAAGGGGCGAGGATAAAGCCGATGTCGAATCATGGAAGCATGTCGATGGCGTGCCAGGCGAGCCATCAAAACGAGTGAATAAATCTCATGCAAAACATTGAAATGTGTGTCAACAAATTGCACACATTAGCAGCAAAACAGCAACATGGAAAAGCGATGAGCTTAGTATTAGAAAATCTAAGCGAAAGGCGCGGCGAGGCGACGCGCGGAAGAGGCGAAAAGAGTGTGTGTTTGAAGTATGGGCGTCATGAGGTCGTTTGCAAGCACAACCACACACAATCACAATCACCTGCAGCTAATCATGGTGTTTTCAGCGATCTACCTATGAAGATGCGCCCAGTTACCGCTTGCCATTTGAAGCCAAAAGCAACGATGTAGCCATGTACATACATACATATATCGCTAATATTTGTATGTGTTTAATATATAACGCAGCCCCACAGCAAATCAATTAATGTGCACTCTTTCAATGTTTCTGCCTCGCTGACTGGCGGACGTAGGCGTCTTACGAGTCTATCTTCTGTCATTTGGTGTATTTACTTAATGGATTTCCGTTTCTAGCTTTACGTTGCAGTTCATTATACAGGTGAGTTGCAACCCAATTTGAATTAAAAATTCATTAACCTTGCTAGTATTTTCAACATACATTGAAAATATGAAATGAAATGAATGCAACCTGAACTGCAACAACAACTGAACCTACCGCTTGAAGGTGGCACCTTTTGAACGCTGACGTCATCAATGTCATCACAAACGCTTTTCGAATGCGTAAGACGCCATAGTAGTTGCCCTTTGCAACTTGTGAGCTTACAAAGAGTTCACAGACAGAGCAGGCACAGTGAGAAACAGACAGCAAAATATGGTAGGTCTGGAGCTTGAATTTGTAATGCACAAATTGCAAAATTTGGAACAAAAAATAGTAAAAAATTTATACAAAAATAATAATAATAATGTGGAAATTGCCAAAAAAAAAACATAATTCAAATTAAAAAGTAAGAAAGCTACAGTCGAGAGTGCTCGACCGTATGATACCCGCAACCCATTTCGAGAGAAAAAAAAAATTGTAATAGTATTTTAACAACAAATATACCAAAAATATACTGAATTTTGTGTTTTGTTTGTATATATTTGAAAATAGCGGGTAAAAATCCACAACACCGTTATGGTCACACTGTCAACTAAACAAACAAAGCGCGGGCAGCTGCAAGTGAATTTTGCATATAAAATTGATTCTTTAATAACTTCCTTGTTTTTCATTTTTCATCTCAACCAAATTCACAGGAATCATTGAGAATATAATTATTATTATGCATACCAAAATTCAATGCTCTAGGTCTATTATTACGGCTTTTACAGACTTGTGGGGGCGGAAAGGGGCGTGGCATCCAACTTTTGAAATAAACTTGATCTGCGTAGGACTTATAGGAGTACTGTCCCCAAATTTGGTAGCTATAGCTCTTATAGTCTCTGAGATCTAGGTGTTCATACAGACGGACAGACAGACAGACGGACATGGCTATATCGTCTCGGCTTTTGACACTGATCAAGAATATATATAGTTTATGTGGTCGGAGATGCCTCCTTCTGCCTGTTACATACATTTTCTGTTGGCCCTAAAACGACCAATCACTTTGAAGTTCTTCATATAATCGAACCACAGAATTAAATACAAGTTCAGATATTTATGTGAACTATTAATTGTAACAACAATTTTTATGCATATAACCGCAAAAATTATCAAGAACATTACTAAAATTACTACATTACAATTTAAAAACAAGTAAGAAAGCTACAGTCGAGAGTGCTCGACCGTAAGATATCCGCAACCCATTTCGCGAGAAAAAAAAGCTTAAATGGTATTTGAAAAAAAAAATGTACAAAATAAATATACTGATATTTATTTTCTTGTATATTTGAAAAAAAAATTTATAATATACAGACATGGGCATACAGTCAACTAAACAAACAAAGCGCGAGCAGCTGAAAGTGAATTTTTGCCCTATAAAATTGAGTCTTTAATAACTTCTATGTTTTTCATTCGATCACAACCACAGGAATCATTGAGACTATATTTGTTATTATGCATACCAAAATCCAATGCTCTAGGTCTAGATCTATTATAACGGCTTTTCCAGTTTTCGGGGGCGGATAGGGCGTGGCAAAAATCTAAAACAAATGTGATCTGCGTAAGGCCAACACAAATACTGTCACCAAATTTGATATCATTCACAAGGGGGCGTGGCATCCAACATTTGAATAGTCTCTGAGATCTAGGTGTTCATACAGACAGACAGACGGACATAGTTATTTCGTCTCGGCTGTTGACACTGATCAAGAATATATATACCTTATGGGGTCGCAGATGGCTCCTTCTGCCTGTTACATACATTTTCTGTTGGCACTATTTTATAATACCCTTCTACCCTCTGGGTAGCGGGTACAAAAATAACAATACAAATTTAAAGTTATTTTTAAATTTTGTATGTGTCTTTTTTTAATGTTCAGCGAGTTATCTGCATCCACATCTGGGTATCTATATCAGCATATGCATCTACATCTGTGGGTATCTGTATGGTGAGTGCACTTAGAATTCCCATTAATTAGTTGAAGAAAAATTTTAAAAGTGCTCCACTTATGATAGTCGCTGCTGCTCTTTCATGTGCCTTGCCCCCTTACCCCCCTCCGTTCATCATCCTGCAACTATTTTGAGTTGCCTCCAATGCTTGTGCTGACACACATTGAAGCCAAAAGGCATCACATATTTGTTTACAATCCACACATCTTCTGTTCAGCTACTTTATTACGCAGCGTGTGACCCAACACTTTCCCGCCTCTCCTCTCTCGCCGTCCTGTCAGTGCAACCGCAATTGGTTTCTTCTCCTGCTCCCCGAATCTCTGATATTCACACCCCTCAATATTTGCTTGTCTTTTACGAACTTTGATGGATTATCTGTGGTCTATTTGAATGGAATTCTTGGCTATAAGTAGATGCTTTATAGCCGACAGAAAGTGGCATATCAGCGCATAACATACGAGCTACGTGATGTACAAGGTTGCCCCCTGCCAACAGTTGCCGCATTTTTTATCTTAGCTGATTTTCTGTGAGCATTAAGTTAAATCAACATTCACCCTCATGAGATCAAGATGAATGAACCTTTAGGCAAAAAAAACCTTGAAGTAATTTCAAAGAAAATTGCCTATGCTCAACTATACATTAAGTACTCGAATGTTCGGCAAAAGAACATTATCAAATACACCTATGCATATACATATGCATACATATATGTAAATATATACAACTAGAAATATCACCTTTGAACAATAACGAAACACAACATTTTTGGTTAAACTTTGGTTACACATCAATACACGAAGAACATTTGGAGTTATATGCATATTGTGCATAAATCTAGAACAAGTCAAATTTTTTTATTATGTAAATCGCATATAACTCCAAAAGTTCTTTGCGTATTGATGTGTAATTTGGTAAGCCATCTGAAGGGGGCGTGACATCCAACTTTTGAAATAAACATGATCTGCGTAAGGAATGCAGGAGCCTATGTACAAAATTTGGTGTATCCATGTCTTATAGTATCTGAAATCTAGGTGTTCATACAAACAGACAGATGGACAGACGGACATGGCTATATCGTCTCGGCTGTTGACACTGATCAAGAATATATATACTTTGTGGGGTCGGAGATGCCACCTTTTGCCTGTTGCATACATTTTCTGTTGGCACTAAGTTATTATACCCTTCTACCCTATGGGTAGCGGGTATAAAAAGTTGTGCCCAATTCAAATGGACGATTTAAGTGTGTGAATGACCTAGAGATATCAAATTTTGTGACATTATTCGTGTAGGTCTTACGCAAATCGAGTTTCTTTTAGATTTTTTCAACGCCCCTTTCCGCCCCCGAAAACTGGAAAAGCCGTAGAAATAGACCTAGAGCATTGAATTTCTCTATGCATAAAAATAATTAAAATCAAATTATTGAGAAATCCAATTAAGCCAAGCTTATATAACAAAACAAAATGATAAACTGAGTCAAAAGCTTTCCTTAAATCGGATGACGTCAGTTTTTTTTTATTTTTAAGAAAACGCTTGTTAACGAACTAAGAAAACTCAAGAAGATTAGTATCAGAGGATCTATGTTTTATAAATCCGTGCTGGTCGGGGGAAATAATAGAACTACACAAATGTTGTAAATGATTTGTTAATATCTTGTCAAAAACTTTTGGTATAGCAGACAATTCACATATCCCTCTATAGCTTTTGACGTCAGACTCACTTCCCTTCTTATGTAGAGGAATATTAAAATACTTCTTTCATAAAGAGGGAAAAGTCGTTGAGCGATAAATCAAATAATTTCAGCAACGGTGTGCCTAAGGCCTCGGCTCCGTACCGAAGAACACAGCCGGGAAGAAGATACCGAATCAGCGACTCCTCACTCATTGAGGGACTGAAGATATAATTCGGCCGAGACAGACCGTAAGGATATAGCGTATTAGAGTAGGAAGAAGAAGAATAGGTGGTTTGACAAAAAAAAACAAATAGATCAGCGATCGCCTGACCAGAATTTGCTTTCGAATTTTCGTAAGATAAACACGAAGGATAAGAGGAAGACTTACTCGTACACTTATTTCTTAACAAAATTAAAAGACTTCCTTGTGTTTTCAGAGAAGCTAACTCGACAGCGAGCTAAGTAATTTGTATAACACACAGCGTTAAGCTCGATAAAATTAGACCCAGAAATTATATATTGCGAACAAGTGAAAAAAGAGCCTGAAATTTTTAACTTTTTGTAAAGTCTAGACTTCAGGCTCTTAAGATTAGAAAGTTGTTTACAAAATTAACGAGGTTTATTAGACCTATGCCGAATATTAGAGGGAATACTGGCATCGAAGCAAAGATTAAATTTATAATAGAACAAATGGACGGCGGTACTTATATCAATGCAAGAATACAAATTAGACCAATCAATTCGATTAAAAAGGTAGATTAATTTCAGTTCAAATTTGTTTTAAAATTTGCCCAGGTCAACTACCGCCTTTAAAAATAAAAACTTCCTTTAATGCTGTTTCAAACCCAAAGTATAATTCAAAACAAAAAGTAACGAAAGACAAAATATAATAAAAAAGAATATAAAAAAAAAAACAAATATTATTTGCCTGTCAAATTGTCCAAATATCATCAAGAATATTTATCAAATCAAAAATATTTTATTGTAAAATTACACAAGAAAATCAATACAGCCTTTCAAAACAAGAGTATTCATATTTACAGAATGAGCAGGAAAAAAATGGAAATTAATAAACGTGTATGAGCTAGGTTGCATACAATTTTCCGATTATTAAGATGCTTGGCTAAGAAAAGCATATTGTGCAGATCTGCAGCGAGGTAGGAAACTAATGTCAGGGTAATCGCATAATAAGTGTTTGAGTACTCATGGCCGTTGCATGCCCCAATGAAGTACTTACGTTTGCAGCGATGCAAGATTTGTGGCGGAGGCGCCAACGCCGCATGCCGTGGAATGCATTTGCGAACTTTGTTGTTGTTATCGTTATGCCACTGATTCTCTGGCTAGATGACTGCAGTTCTTGAAAATCCAATGAACACCGCACCACACAACTCCAGCTACCCACAATTTCGCGATAAATGCTTATGCCAATACACGCAACGCACGCACAAAAAACAGACGCAAAAATTATCGAAATCAATGCGCGAGCACAGACAAAAAAAAATATAATGAAGTTGGATGGATTTGCGAGATGTTGGGTATGGCGGAAATAAAAGTGTAGTTGGAGTTGGAGCCGGAGCTGGAGCTGTAAATGACGACCAGGTGTGGAGACCCTGGTTGCAATATGTTCTGTTTTCAGTTGCGGGTGATGATATCTAGTTTAGCGAATTCACAGTTCGACGCACGACGACCAATGTCTGACTGAATTTCTATTTCCGCTGAGGATGCTCAGAGACCATCAAACGCAACGGTGGCGGCAGCAGCAGCAACAACGTCAACCGCTATGTACATTTGTTTATATATATGTATGTACATTCTTGTACATACATTCTCATTCACATTCACATCCACCCACGTGGCTGATCGTGTTGTTGATATTATTTCTTAGCATAAACATACAAAATAAAAAGAAGGAAATTAAATGCCGCTGCGCTGTGTTCCTGTGTTGGCGCGTGATATACATGTGTGTGTGTGTGTGTGTGTGTGTGTGTGTGTGTGTGTGTGTGTGTGTGTGTGTGTGTGTGTGTGTGTGTGTGTGTGTGTGTGTGTGTGTGTGTATGTATGTGTAATACTCAGTTAATACATATGAACATACATGCACTCAATTGCAAATTTAAAACAGTTGAAACAGCATTAGAAAACAAAAAACTAATAAAAAACAACTCGACTTATTTATTTTCGTTTTTTTTCAAATATAGCTATATTCATCATAGTGAATATGAATGAAATTAAATATTTAAATTTAACAATATTTACAAAACTCTTTCTATGTTGTTATATTTAAGTCATTGTTACCCCTGTACATACAATTTAGCTTATTTTGTTAATTAATTAGTGCCATCAATATATATTTATTTCTAACTCTCAATTGTAAGCAAATAAAGTACATTCCTTAAGATGCATTTTTATTTTTTTTTTAAATTGCGAGTCGCTACAAGTGGTTTTACGCGAATATGGAAGTTGATTCCAGGTGCGAACAGCTTGTATGATGAAATGTCTTACAGAATTTAAAATTGTATGTTATTTGCATACTAGGTTGTTTGTTCTAGTAAAAGTCGAAAATTAAAGTTTTGCACATAAGTATGCGGGCTCCTTTCAAAAAAATATTTTGTGAAATAATTTTAGCGTCCAGAAAATCATAGTCAATTTGTTTTAAATAAGATATTGTGAAATATGGTCATTTCGTATTTTCCCGAATACAATTTGCAATATTTTGTTATAGCAAACATTAGTTTGTCTCTTACTAAAGACGTCACAAAAACTTCTACTTGGTATTTAATAATGTTCTTAATAGTCGTTAAGTTTTACCGACGGCTTTAAAAATTTGGTTGTTCCATGTTAGTTTGTTATTTAAGAAAAGCCCCAGATTAGTTGCATTTTCCACATACTTAATTGGGTTGTCATTTATAGTAAGGGATTTTGGTGAAGTTGTATTAATTGTTTTTTTATGTTAGATTTAACTGGATTCAGACTTTGACTATTATTGTTTGCTGCGATTACAAACATCATTCAATAATCTTACACAAAATCGAAAATCGACAGACAGATCATAAACATAAAATGTAAACAACGGCGGTCCAAGGTCAGAGATTTGCGGAACACCACGTAGTGACATACAGTCATGGAAAAAATAATAGAAATGCATTTTGTCAGTTTCTTCAACTTCATATTTTTATTGCAGAACCCAATCTTCAGTTCAACTTTTTAATTTTTCTTAAAAATAAATATATCAGTCTTCAATAATTAGAAACAAAAAGATCAAATTTTGTATTCAGTTAATTGTGATATTTGATTGAAATTCAATTTTGATTGTCGGCCTGGAGAAAATAATAGAAACGCTGAAATCTTTGTTTTGCTGAAATCTTTGGTAATTTTTGGTCAAATTCAAAATAAAATGTATTATTACAATTATTTTGTATAACAGAATTGTTAATATACCAGCTTTAGGTAAATCTTATCATTAAATTTTGACATTTAGTGTCAAAATGGGTCGTGCAAAGCATTGCACAGGTGTAAAGAGAAAAATAAGACCTAGACTTAGAAATGAAGGCCAATCCATGACTCAAATTACAGATTTAATCGGTTGTTACACAAAAAATATGTTTTCTGCAATCCATTTCATAGAAAAATCAGACAAACGGGGCCGGAAGCGAGAAACTTCGGAAAAATTTGACAAGGGGATTATATGAAAATCAAAAAAGGACCCACTCCTTTCATCAAAGGACTTCAAAAATTGGATGAAAACGATAATAATCAAAATTGAATTTCAATTAAATATCATAATTAACTGAATACAAAATTTGATCTTTTTGTTGTTAATTATTACAGACTAATATATTTACGTTTAAGAAAAATTAAAAAGTTGAACTCAAGATTGGATTCTGCAATAAAAAAAAAGTTGAAGAAACTGACAAAATGCGTTTCTATTATTTTTTCCATGACTGTATATTAGAAAGGAAAAAGAAATTATATAGTTTGCGGAGCTTAGTACATAGAACTGTATGGTCAGTATCAAATGCTTTACAATAATTGAGTAGTGTCAAGAATTATGCATTATTATTTTCCAATTGTTCCCTAAAGCCAGATTGTTTGTCATTTATAAGTTTATTGCCATGTAAATATTTGTTAATCTGAACTGCCATAAGATTCTCAGAAGTCTTCGATAGAAATGGTAGAATAGAAATGGGTCCGAATTCTTTGCTATTTGGCTTGGGTATTGGGATGATTTTTGCTATGTTTATAAATTGTGTAATAGAAGAATAATATTTTAATATATTTAGGTTTGATGTCATCAATATCAGTTGCTAATTTTCTAAATACGCTCAAATACATCATATGGGCTGACACACATTAAACTAAAGCTATTATCAAACAAGTAAGAAAGCTACAGTCGAGAGTGCTTGACCATATGATACCCGCAAGCCATTTCAAGAGAAAACTAAAAACTTAAATATTTTAACAAAAAATATACCAAAGAATATACTGAAACTTGTTTTTTTGTTGTACATATTTGAAAATATCGGGTAAAATTCCATAACACCGACATGGTCACACTGTCAACTAAACAAACAAAGCGCGAGCAGCTGCAAGTGAATTTTGCATATAAAATTGATTCTTTAATAACTTCCTTGTTTTTCATTTGATCTCAACCAAAATCACAAGAGACTGTCATTCTTATTATGCATACCAAAATTCAATGCTCAAGGTCCATTATTACGGCTTTTACAGTTTTTGGGGGCGGAAAGGGGCGTGGCAAACATCTAAAACAAACTTGATCTGCTTAAGACCTACGCAAATACTGTCACCAAATTCGATATCTCAAGATCATTCACACATTGAAAACGTCCATATGCATTGGGCACAACTATTTTGATAAATAATTTAACAAATAACTTTTGTTCTACTTATACGATTTTTACGAAAATTACAGGGTATACTAAGAGTATTAAGCACAGATGGCCTACCAAATTACACAATGAACTTATGGAGCTATACCCGATTTACATAAAAGAAAACTTGACTTTTTCTAGATTTATGCATATTGTGGGCGAAGGGGGCATCCAACTTTTGAAATAAACTTGATATGCGTAAGGAAAGCAGGAACCTATGTACCAAATTTCGTGTCTATGTGTTATAGTCTCTGAGATCTAGATGTTCATACAGACGGACAGACGGACATGGCTATATCGTCTCGACTGTTGACACTGATCAAGAATATATATACTTTATGGGGTCGGAGATGCCTCCTTCTGCCTGTTACATACATTTTCTATTGGCACTAAGTTATAACACCCTTCTACCCTATGGGTAGCGGGTATAAAAAATATTTTGTGAAAGTTCAGGTACATCTAATTGCAAAAATTTGTTGATCAATTTATCGACATTCACTTCATCAGCTTGAATGATGGTGCATCGGAGTCGCATTTGCTTTTAAGCTCAGTGTTTCGGTTTTCGCGGCATGATGTTTTATGTAGTATGTTGTTATGCAGTTTGTATGAAAAATTATTTAACTTAGCTTTTGTTGTTTGTGTCTTTAGGTGCTTATAACGTTTAATGCTATTATTTGGTATGTGTTAGTGTATGTGTTGTGAAGCAAATCTGTAAGCAAATAAAGAAGAAATTATTAGCTTTAACTTATTTGTCCACTGATATCTAATGTGCACAATATTTATCGGTTCATAAACTATAAAATTGTACACAATTGACTTTAAATATTTGTGTTTTGCCAATAAATTTAAGATATCACTCAGAGATCACTTGATTGCATGTTGTTGCAGGTAACGTTATCAGATGTCAAAATTGAATACCAAAGAAGCAGCCTGGTTTTCGGACTGTACAACATAGCGTATGCTTAATATTGTTTACGCAACACAACTTGAAATTTTTCATTGAGCTTGAACTTGTTGTCAAAGTTTAATTCAAAATACCTTTATATTGATTTATAGATATCTTTATATGTATTATAGATAGAATAACTGAAAATTATTGTAATGCTAAGTTTTTTTTCATATTTTTAAAATAATGAAAAGAACAATTATTTTGATACTTACCATAACATTTATTAAATATAAATAATGGTAACTTATAGAATCCATAACTAAAAAAAAATATGTTAATAATATTAAATTAAAATTTTAAACATTGTTCTTTCTGTTTCAAGGATCTAATTTAAGTTCCATATTTTATTCTTGATTTTAAAATTTGTTATTCTTATATTATTCTTCTGTATATCATACGTATTCAGTTGGATCTAAACAGTCTGATTTTGTCTATCACATACATACACACACACATTATGTGATCTTCTCTATTTATTGGATTTGAAACAATAAATATGTAAGTGGTTTTCGTCGCTCAAATCGAAATCTTTATGAGGCCAACTTGTATATACATACATATATCTGAGCCATCAACTAATTATTTTAACTGGTGACTGATAAGTAGTTTTCGTATTTTTTATTTTTTGGTTTCTAAAGCATTTTTTGCTCGCGTCGACGGATGTCTCATAGTCCCTTTTTGAAAAGTCCATTCCAACCTTCTTGGGTTGTTGTTCTTATCCAAGCTGCTGTGGTGTGAATGAATCACTGCCAAACAAAAATATAAAACAGAGCAAAAAAAACTACAAACTACAAAACAGCCGAATACACACCTCGAAGAATTTTGTTGGGCCCGGCAGTTGCCACGCCATTTGTTTGTTTACAATGCCAGAGTCACTGCAACCCGCCCGTTGAACGCCCAGCAACAGCGCGGCAATCACATCGCATCAACTAAAATATATAAAAGTATACATATATACATATGTATAGTTGTTGAACTAGGCGCGATTTGAGATTTTCCAGCTGGCATAATTCTCGTAATACAGCGGAGCACACAAACTATGCCTCGTAATGTGTGATTGTGTGTGTATAGACAAATTTACGTGGAGCCAAGTGGCTGCCACTTGGCCACTTGACATTGATGGCGGCGACTTGTGACACTTGCTCCCAAAGGCGGATTGACGCGCCCGGATCATACGAATTTCCATTGCTATTGTTAAAGTTAAAATTATTGTTGGTGTTGGTGTGGCTGTTGCTGTTGTTGTAAATGTATCGCATGCCAAACCGTTGGTGAAATCAACCGAACTTCATTCTGTAAGCGGTCGGCGAGAAGTGACATCAGTGCGACTTTTTTTAGCCAAAACGCCAGTTTGCCTTTTTGGGTTACGGCCCAGACGCACACACACAGTCACACGAGTCAACTTAGTATACAATTGGCCACCGAAAAAAACAAACATTGAACAATTTCTATCCATTAATTTACAACTGACACACAAAACCAAAAATTGGAAACCAATGCGAAACTAATTCAATTGCCTGCAACCCGAATTTCACACACACTTTAAATTTACATTTTTGTATTTAACTTAAATTGAAATCCAATTCGCAAAGCGACACATAATTGATCGAATAATAGTGGGTGAAGTAAAATATTCAGTTGCATTGTTTTTCGGATTGCTTTTAATAAAGAGTCAGTCATATGTTATTGTGAATTTTATTAAATTTTTTTATGAGCAACACTTTCAGTTTTGTTTACAACAAGTTGTAAATAAGAGAACTCGATTTTATTTTTTTTTATCAAATTTTTATAAATTATTACATTTTGTTAATATTTTCCCAAACACTATATCCATTTTTTTAAATTATTTCTCAAAATATTAACAGCTTTAGAATTACAAGTGCTTGTGACCGTTTATTTGTATTCATTCTCTTCTTTATTATATTATACTCCCATGTATTCGTAAAATGTAGAACTACTGACTGAAACTATAAAGCTCTATTACAAACCCTTTAATTGTTTATTTGAATTATATTCGTTTCTATAGTTTGTTTTTGTCAACAAACAATTAATATTCCGAATTATTTGAAAAATGTTTAAAACAATTTAAATTAATTTCTACTTTATATATCATAAATATATGGTAAAATATTTCAATATAGTAAATAACAAAAAAGATTACAAAGTAATCGAGCTCTCGGAACAAAACGGCTTGAAAGTCGCAGGGCGAGAGCAACTTGCGGTTGCCGCGAGTAAACCGATTAAAATTGAAGTCGCGTGGCGATTAGCGATTAGCGCCATTTGATAGCCGATTTCGAAATTGGCCAGTAAAGTAGCGCAGCACTTCCGGTGGCTTCCGCTCCATATGTCTACCTCCCTCCGCCTTCTGTTGCATCGTCTGTCTTCACTGTAATGGGCACGTTCATTGGCCTCTCTTACCAGCGCGCTGCCTTGGTTTATTTATTCAGCTTGTGGCCTCATCCGATCCATCCGTAAGGCCCATAAACTGTACACCAACAACAACAAATAATCCTAATCCAGATAGGGATAGACGAGTGGATCGCGAGAGCTGCGCAATGTCTGCCACAGACTTGGCTTGACCTTAGGTCTTGTCGGAATTTTACTCTGCAGCTGACTGTAAGGTGGAGGCCGTTGTTGCAACACAAGACGTCGACGTTGACGAACTGGCGTCAGCCATTGCAGCGCTGCCAGTCGACGCTGGCGACGCTGTTGAATCGCTCGAGAAGCACAGTATGGACGCATTGTCACATAGTATAAGATCTCAATCACCGAGAAGATGCTGAAACCCATGAAGAGACCCAACAAACCACCAGTGTTGGCTGCAACAAAAACAGAATTGGGGAAGTGAAAAGAATTTACTCAACCGACATTAAAATATACCCAAAATTGCGTACTCATATCTGTTGATATTTAACAAACATGTATGTAAAGGGACTTTAAAATTTTTTCTATGACCAATGGAGGTTTTCTGACTCAGTTTTTGTAACGTGCCTATTTTTCCAAAGGGAGAGATGTGAAAATATACTACTAATTTATTTGAGTACCTTACTACCTATAAAGGGTTATTATAGCTTACTTACCACCTACAGAAAATATATGGCAGTTTCACGCGCAGTTTCGCTCGCATTAAATTTTGTTTTAATACAATTATTTTTATACCCGCTACCCATAGGGTAGAAGGTTATTATATCTTAGTGCCAACAGAAAATTTATGTAACAGGCAGAAGGAGGTATCTCCGACCCCATGAGGTACATATATTCTTGATCAGTGTCAACAGCAGCCCTGTTCGTCTGACCGTCTGTCTGTCCGTATGAACACCTAGATCTCATAGACTATAATACATAGAGACACAAAATTTGGTACATAGGCTGCTGCACTCATTACGTAGTTCAAGTTTATTTCAAATGTTGTATGCCAGGCCCCTTTCGCCCACAATATGCTGAAATCTAGAACAAGTCCCGTTTTTGTATGTAAATCGCTCCAAAAGTTCTTTGTGTAATGATGTGTAATTTGGTAAGCAATCTGTGCTTAATACTCTTAATATGCCCTGTAATTTTGGTGAAAATTGGACAAGTAGAACAAAAGTTATTTTTTAAATTATTTATCAAAAAAGTTGTGCCCAATGCTTATGGACGTTTTAAGCGTGTGAATGGCCTAAAGATAATTTAGTGACAGTATTCGTGTAGGTCTTACGTAGATAATGTTTGTTTCATATTTTTTTTCACGCTCCTTTCCGCCCCCGAGAACTGGAAAAGCCGTAATAATAGACCGAGAGCATTGAATTTTGGAATGGATAATAATAATTATAGTCTCAACGATTTCTGTGAATTTGTTGTTGACACTGATCATAAATATATAAACTTTATGGGGTCGGAGATACCTCCTTCAGCCTGTTACATACATTTTCTGTTGGCACTACCCTTCTACCCTATGAG
Organism: Drosophila formosana; assembly: GCA_035045625.1. Taxonomy (NCBI): domain Eukaryota; kingdom Metazoa; phylum Arthropoda; class Insecta; order Diptera; family Drosophilidae; genus Drosophila; species Drosophila formosana. The sequence continues at coordinate 81,610 of JAWNOW010000062.1, forward strand.
TAGCGGTTGAGATCGAATGAAAAACCAGAAAGTCATTAAAGAATCAATTTTATAGGCAAAATTCGTTTACAGCTGCTCGCGCTTTGTTTAGTTGACAGTGTGACCATGTCGGTATGTTATGGATTTTTTTCCAATATATACAAACAACAAATTTCAGCATATTTTTGTTCAAATATCAAATAAGTTTTTTGTTTTCTCTCGAAATGGGTTGCGGGTATCTTACGGTCGAGCAGAATCATTATAATTATTGTTATGCATACCAAAATTCATTACTCTAGGTCTTTTATTGCGGCTTTAACAGCTTTTGGGGGCAGAAAGGGGCGTGGAAAAAATCTAAAACAAACTTGATCTGCGTAGGACCTATAAGAGTACTGTCACCAAATTTGGTAGCTCTAGCTCTTATAGTCTTTGAGATCTAGGTGTTCATACAGACGGACATGGCTATATCATCTCGGCTGTTGACACTGATCAAGAATATATATACTTTATGAGGTCGGAGATGGCTCCTTTTGCCTGTTACATAAATTTTCTGTTGGCACTAAGTTATAATACCCTTCTACCCTATGAGTAGCGGGTACAGTTACTCCCAACTGAGAGGCCGATACTCTAGTTTCTGCCGTAACGCGATCGGCTTCCAAACACCAACTCAATGGCCTTTCATAATATTTTTAGTTTCAATGCATTCATATTTATTGAAAAACTAAAATTGCGGTAAAATGAAGTGGAAGTTAAAGAGCTTGCAACTTTAACACCAGAGCCACTTCCGTCACTGCGGGCCGCGCGGCTAAACACTAATACATTGCATGGCATCGCATTTTCAAACTGTGATTAATGATAGGTAGAGTAATTATTTCAGAATATCGCTCCTTAGTGGACACCTAGATGTTTATACCTAACTTGTATGAAAATTGCAGCTTCCTAGCTTTTACCGTTTAGGCTGTGCGTTGATAGTATTATAGCTGGGTCAGTGTCTACTTTCTACAGTTACAGATAAAATAATGACTTACAAAGAAATTCCGTGAAGCCAAACATTTCCGATTTAGTAGTACTTCGAATGTTGTTGGTCAGATAGTAAAAATGCAGAACGGAAAGATCATTGTTTGCCGAACCATTGCTGGTGCTGAAGAGATCCTCAGGCAGGTCCTCGCCACTCTGATAACTGGGGCCAGAGACAATCATCGATGTGGACAGCGTGGTTCTGTAGGTAAGCTCAAAGCAACCTGGCCAACAGTTCTCGCACGACAATTCCGTTTTCGATGACTCGATCTCTGTCTGCACCCGATTGGTGCAATTGTTATCGTTAGGTCCACAGATTCGAGCCGCCGGATCAATGCGGGGCAAATAGTAGAGCACACAACTACAATCGCGCAGCAACAATTTGGCCTCGCATTCGAGTTCACAGTTTTTGCGAGAATATGTGCGATAATAGCTCAAATCGTTCTCATCAGAAAAAAGGCACCGACGCACCGATTTCTTAATTGAACGTATGCTGGGCGTGGCATCCTCATAGACGGGCTCAATGGGTATGCGTGCCTCCCGGCCAGATGTTACAATGAAGCCATAGTTACTTACCTTTGGCAGCTCGGCGGGACTATGCACCAGCACCTGTTGATTTGTCAATTAAAACTCATAGCTTACACAACATTTGTACAACACCTTGAAGCCATTGCTCATCGACTTGGTGCAATAATATTCCGATGCCGATGCATTCAACACCACAGTGAGACCCATGCGACTTCCAGTGCCGCCCGATGTACGCGGATAATAAAATTCTGGTAATTTGGCGGCGTAACCACGCTCTGGTGTCCAATCGATAGCCTCATATACTGAATTCTCCTGCACCGGCTCCAAACGCACATCGTCAGTGTAGTTGCGAAAGAGATAACTGGGATCCAACGCATTGAATGTACAGCATAGTCCATCATCGGTCAGTATCGACTTGAAAATCATTGAACAAATCTCTCGACGCGATCCGAAACTACAATACAATAGCATCTCATCGCAGGGCTGCGCCACATCCACCAGCAATGCCTTAAAGTACTTCCAGGTGCCCACATACGTGATCGTCTGGTCATCTCCTTGACTGCACAAGCTCATCAGCAGCGAGTAATTGCTGCTCGAACTTTTGCCATCAAATTACATATTTCAAGAAAAGGTTCAAGGTTAGGTTGGATAATAACATAAAACACATTAATTACGAGTTTTGTATACCCGCTACCCATAGGGTAGAAGGGTATTATAACTTAGTGCCAACAGAAAATGTATGTAACAGGCAGAAGGAGGCATCTCCGACCCCATAAAGTATATATATTCTTGATCAGCGTCAACAGCCGAGACGATATAGCCATGTCCGCCTGTCTGTCTGTCCGTATGAACACCTGTATCTCAGAGACTATAAGACATAGAGACACCAAATTTGGCAAAAAGGTTCCTTCATACCCTACGCAGATCAAGTTTATTTCAAAAGTTGGATGCCACGCCCCCTTCGCCCACAAGAAGCATTAAATATAGAAAAAGTCAAGTTTTTTTATGTAAATCGCGTATAACTCCAAAAGTTCTTTGTGTAATGATATGTAATTTGGTAACCCATCTGCGCTTGACACTCTTAATATACCCTGTAATTTTGGTTTAAATCGGATAAGTAGAACAAAAGTTATTCGTGAATTTATTTATCAAAATTGTTGTGCCCAGTGCATATGGACGTTTTAAGTGTGTGAATGACCTAAAGACATCAAATTTGGTGACAGTATTCGTGTAGGTCTTACGCAGATCAAGTTTGTTTTAGATTTTTGCCACGCCCTTTTCCGCCCCCAAAAACTGTAAAAGCCGTAATAATAGACCTAGAGCATTGAGTTTTGGTATACATAATAACAATTATAGTCTGAATGGCTCCTGTGAATTTGGTTGAGATCGAATAAAAAACGAGGAAGTAATTGAAGAATCAATTTTTTATGCAAAATTCAGTTGCAGCTGCTCGTGCTTTGTTTGTTTAGTTGACAGTGTGACCATGTCGGTGTTGTGGATTTTAGCCCGATATTTTCAAATATATACAAACAAAACACAAGTTTCAGTATATTTTTGGTATATTTGTTGTTGAAATATCATTTAAATTTTTTTTTTCTCTCGAAATGGGTTACGGGTATCATACGGCCGAGCACTCTCGACTGTAGCTTTCTTACTTGTTTTAAGTAAAAATAATCACCGATTTAGAATTTAACTACATAAACCACAAGTTCACCATTGTAATCATCTTTGGACAACCCTTGCGTATCCATCGAGACTTGAAAAACTCAGCAAACAAAACGTGAACAGCTGTATGTGAATATTGCCTATAAAATTGATTCTCAAAAAACTTCCTTGTTTTTCATTCGATCTCAACCAAATCTAAAACAAAGATTATCTGCGTAAGACCTACATGATTTTTGTCACCGAATTTGATATCTCTACATCATTCACACACTTAAAACGCCCATATGCATTGGGCACATTTATTTTGATAAATAATTTAACAACTTTTGTTCTACTTATCCGATTATTACTAAAATAACAGAGTATATTAATAGTATTAAGCACAGATGGCTTACCAAATTACACATCATTACACAAAGAACTTTTGTAATAAACTCGATCTGCGTAGGGAATGCAGGAACCTTTGTGCCAAATTTGGTGTCTCTATGTCTTATGGTCTCTGAGATCCAGGTGTTCATACGGACAGACAGACGGACATGGCTATATTGTCTCGGCTGTTGACGCTGATCAAGAATATATATACTTTATGGTGTCGGAGATGCCTCCTTCTGTCTGTTACATACATTTTCTGTTCGCACTAAGTTATAATACCCTTCTACCCTATGGGTAGCGGGTATAAAAAGAAAAAAAAAAAAAAAACAGCAGAGTTGCAATGGCATCTTGATTAGAAACCGTATTAAGCACCACCGCTACACAGATCTTTCAACTATATATATTCAAGCCATAATAATAAAACTGGATAGTAGTAACCAATTTACTCCATCCGTAGGTATACTGCCCCCCTCGATTCACTGTAACTGAAGCTGAGTTTATGCAGTTCTTTAACTCATTAGGCAAGCACTTCATAGCAGCAGCAAGAAGCTTGACCACGTTCCCCCTGGCAGACCAACATATTGGCCAACAGACCCAAAAAAAACTGCCCGATTTAATTGACTTCGCAATCACTAAAAACATTCCAAGGAACCTGATTAGCGCCGAAAGTCTTTCGGATCTTTCACCTGATCACTCACCTGTTCTGATCAATCTACTCCGTCATTCAATAAATGCAGATCAACCGACAGGATTGACTTCACACAAAACCCATTCGATCTTATGGGAAATACCTAAGCTCGCATATTGATATAAATCCTGTACTTAACTGAAGCTGACATCGAAAACTTTGTCAACACACTGGAGTCCGCCTATGTCACCGCTGCTCGCATTTCAACTCCTCAAACTGAACAAATACCGTACATGCAAAAGAAAACAAATCAACAAATCGAGCAGCTCGTAATCGAAAAGTGACGACGAGAATGACAGTCTCATAGGTCGAGAAATGCACGACAAATTTTGAAAGACGCCTCCCGCAAGTTGGTAACCTTGCGTTAAAGCAACAAGAAGCAAATACCCAGCGCCGCTATATAGAGCAATTATCAACATCTTCCAAAAAGGACTGTGGCGCCTTTAAGAAGCTGGCCCCGCAGTGATGAAGACAGAGCCAGAACATTTGCACAGCACCTTGAAAATGTGCTCCAGCCAAATCCTGCCACCAACGCATTAAGACTACTGCCAGTAACTAATGACTCACCGCTTAATCGTAAGCCAATGAAATTTCGACCAAACTAAATCTCTTATATCATCAAAAATCAACTGGATCCGAAAAAAAAATCACTAGGCTCCCACCAAATAACGCCAAAAACGTTTATTGAGCTCCTATATTGTGCAGTTTGCACTATCACCAAGCTCTTCAATGCCAATACAAGACTTGGCCACTTTCCAGAGAGATGGAAATATCAATGATAATAATGATTCCGAAACCTGACAAGGATCACACAATTGCCTCTTCGTAAAGACCAAACTCTATAAAAAATTCGTATTAACTCGGATAAATTCATTTCTAAGAATCCATAGTAAAATCCCATCACATAAATTTGGGTTTCGTGAAAAACACGGAACTATCGAGCAGGTCAATTGCATAACCTCTGAAATACGAAGCGCATTCGAAAATCGAGAATATTACACTGCAATATTTTTAGATGTAGCCCAAGCATTCGATAGAGTTTGGTTAGCTCTTTATCTAGTCTAAGTGGAAATGTGGCTATCTGACTGGTGAATTAAAGTAAACGAACAAAAATGCAAGCATGTTACGTTTACCTTAAACACACAAAATTGCCCACCACTCAGACTAAACAATTCCGCAAGCGAACGACGATACGTATTTAGGAGGACGCCTCGGCAGCCGACTCACATGGCAATGGCACATCGAAGCCAAAAGAATATAATTACAACTAAAAGCCAGTTGTCTTCATTGGCTTATCAACGCTCGGTCCTCTCTTAGTCTAGAATACAAGGTCCTGCTCTACAATTCCGTACTTAAACCTATCTGCACCTATGGCTCCCTGTTATGGGAGTAGAAGCAATATTGATGTTGTCCAGCAAGCTCAATCAAAGATCCTGAAAACCATCACCGGGGCACCGTGGTATGTTCGCGGCAAAAACATACTAAAAGAGCTCAATATTCAACCAGTCAGATATTTAAAAGCTGAACAGAAAAAAAAAATTCACAGCAAGATTTCCTCGCACCCTAACCTTCTCGGGCGAGGAATAACACGTCTATGCAGCCGCTCCCGTCTTCGTCGTAATGATCTACCAACCCAGCGATAGAATCTAGGGACGTGCAACCCTAAACCAATTCAATTGAATTGCAAATTAATGTTTAACTATAAGATTTGATAACTTATTGTTAGTTTCAACTTAAAAGTAAGCAAAGTAAAAAAAAACAAGTAAGAAAATTACAGTCGAGAGTGCTCCACCTTAAGATACCCGCAACCCATTTCGAGAGAAAACAATATGATATTTGAACAAGAAATATACTGAAATCAGTTTTTTTGTATATATTTGAAAAAAATCCATAACATACCGACATGATCACACTGTCAACTAAACAAACAAATCGCAAGCAGCTGCAAGTGAATTTTTCCTATAAAATTGATTCTTTAATGACTTCCTTGTTTTTCATTCGATCTCAACCGCTACTGATAGGGTTGAAGGGTATTACAAGGGTATTAGGGCCAACAGGAAATGTATGTAACAAGCTGAAGGAGGTATCTCCGACCCCATAAAGTTTATATATTTATGATCAGTGTCAACAACAAGACGATGTTGCCATGTCCATCTGTCCGTTTGTCCGCCTGAATGAACACCAAATTTATTGCTGGAGGTGACTACAATGCCAAATATGCATGGTGGGGCCCCACGAGTGGCAACCCAAACGCCTACTCTTCAGATCACACTCCTATACTGACTGAAGTTTACGCTCCTCCACTTGGAGGAGGAGTTGGACCTCAACATGGAAATTCAAGAGGAGGAGGATATTGACAACGCCATCAATATTTTCATGAACACAAGCTGCAACAAGAGCTGCTCCTAGAAACCCAAAACATGCGAATGAACAACGAAAGTTTCAGCTTCCTGCTGCAATCATCGAACTCCTCATTAATTAAGCGCAAAGTCAGAAGAGAGTATGCCAGAAGAGAGTAATCCAGCAGATTCACAATAAATTGGCCAATCGTCTTGCAAATTGGCAACTCGCCCGATTGCTTAGGGACGGATGCTTCTACTAACTACTCCCTGTTGAAAATAACTAAAAGGTATACGACGCTGCCCACAACAAAACCTACTTTTAGGGACCCTGCAGAATGCTGGGCCGCACTAGTCGTGACAAAGCAAAAGTGTTTGCGTACAATTTAGAGCAGCGTTTTGGCCACATGACTTTACGCCAGACAGCCATCGCCGAATAATTGCGGAATTACTTGAAACCCCGTTTCAAATGGCTTAGCCCGCAGATCGTGTCACGCTGGACGAAGTTAAGCATCTAATTTCGAAACTAAAAGTGAAAAAAGCCCCTGGTGAGAACTTGCTGGACAACAGGACCATCAGACTACTTCCACATCAAGCTTTGCTATTCTTGACTCTCATTTTCAACAGCATCCTGCGTTTGGGATACTTTCCGAGAGCTTGGAAGTCAGAAACTTAGGAACTCAGGAAGTAAAATCAGGAAAGCAACCATCAAATGTGGATTCGTACAGGCCTAACAGTCTTCTTCTTTCTTTAGGAAAAATAATGGAGAGGCTGATTTTAAACAGAATGCTGAGTGTTGAGGCTGTTATCCGTGCGATTCTCAAGTTCCAGTTTGGTTTTCGCAGACAGCATGGCACCCCAAAGCAACTACATAGAGTTGTCAACTTTGCGCTGGAGGCTTTGGAGGAGAAAGAGTACGCGGTGGCTGCTTTCTTGGATATCCAGCAAGCTTTTGACAGAGTGTGGCATCGTGAAGTTTTTCACAAAGCCAAGAAATTGCTGACACCACAGCTTTTCTTGCTAATAAGGAGCTTCCTGGATGAACGCTCTTTTCATATGGCGATCGATGGATATATGTAAGTAGTGGACCAAGCCTATAGAAGCGGGTGCTTCACAAGGTAGTGTGCGTGGCCCTACATTGTATACACTATTCTCTGCCGACATGGCAACCCACTCGTTAATCACAGCACTTGCACGAAGAGATACGCTGGTTGCTGACGATACCGCGATGTTCACCAAAAACAACAACATAGATCTGGCAAAACTAGGTCTATAGAACTAAGCTAAATCGTATATCTTGGCTACTCTCAGCTAAAAACAAGCTTTCGCTGAACAACAATGTTCGAATCTTTAAGTGAATTTATCACAGTTAAAACGCACCTCAACAAAATACGTGTACTCCAAGCCAAGATGCTAAGGAGGATCTTAGGAGCTCCATGGTCCATGAGATACTTGAGCGCGACTTCAAAGTACAAAGTACACAAAAATATGCACGGAGAGGCTTGGAGGCCACCCTAACAGTCTAGCTAGGCGCCTAACGATGAGTCATTCCACTACGGTCAGGAGAAGACTGAAACGCTATTATCCTCAAGAGTGGCTGGCTTGGTTCTTGTCCTAATATTACCAGCAGGCCCGGATGTTGGTGCCCCTAGGCAGTTGCGAAATTTACCGAATTCATTGATATTTTCATCACAATCTAAAGACATATGTAAGTAAATCTGACTCTATAGTTAACAAAGCGAACGCATTCAATCGTTCTGCAGCCAGTATTGATCTTAAGTCGTTTTTCACTCTCCACGAATAAAACACGTTTTTAAAGTTTCCGACAAAATTTGCCGCCCCCAATTCTTGTCGCCCTAGGCAGTTGCCTACACTGCCTATATGGTAAATCCGGGCCTGATTACCAGCAATGCTAAACTTAAATTTCTCTCATATCCTTAGGCTCAATTTATATAATTTTTCAATAGTTTATATTTATTATGTGCTACTGACATAATTAATTTTTCTGTTTATTATTTCTGATTTGATTAAGTTGCCCAGTTAGGTAACAGTACACCTATCTTTGTTCCCATTTCGTTATTATTAAAAAAAAGCAAAAATAAATAAAATAAAGGTATAAGAATAATTTGTTGCATAACCCAAGGATTGTTTACACAAAAATAGAAAACAAAAACAACTGTTGACATACTTATCTTAATTGTGATGATTTTATAGTATTATAAATCTTAAAAACTACAAAAGCTGGAAGGTTAAAATATTGTGGAAATATTTCGGCAATATTTATTTAAGTTAAACACAAAAAAAAAAAAATTACCATTTTGACCCCGCGCACAAAATGAATCACAATATTAAAAATATATAATAATAGACACACTCTACACGATCAAAAAATTTGACTTCTATCGAATAATAAATTTGTACAAAAGTGCACACCTCTATCTAAGCGAACGATACCGAGAACGAAAGAACGCATGCATGCGACTTCGGCGAAAGTACGTAATTTTCACAGCCGACTCGTATTTTGCATTTCGACTTTCAAAGATTACTCATGCAAGTTGAAAAAAAATGAACGACTTGAAAATGATCGGTATAATAATAATTCTCAATGTAGATTGGATATAGATGATAAAAACCGTTTTTAAGTCTTTAAAATTAAGAGTGCATAAGCTAAAGGGCCAAAATTTGTAGGAATTTCAAAATAACATTTCATAATTTCATAGGATTGGCTGAACTCAACTTGGAAGAGACTTAAAGCCAGAATGCCAAAGACGGCAATAGTAGCTCGGGGAATACAGCTAGAAATACCTTCAAAAACGTAAACATTTTTCCGGATGTAACAGGTTTGGATCCTAGTTTAAAATACAAATTTAAAATAATATTAGTTAGTGAGTTAGTTAGTTTTTCAAACATGGCGCGCTTTTTGTGGTGTGGGCCCCAGACTGTGGGGAGCTCAGTTTTGGTTTCACCTCGATGCACTATCGCGTGAGTGAGCAAATATACTTATATATGGTGGCCGACATTTTCATATATATTTTTGACCTAGAAATTTCTTCCGTTTTTTCTTAAATGATTTTACATGGGGCCAATGTTGCGTTAAAAATATATGAAAATATTTGGAGAAAAACATAGTTTTTGGACATGTGGAAATAGGCTATAAATCGAAATTTTCAAAATTTGTTGCATACTTTCTGATGCAACTTTTTAAATCGGCTTAAATATAACATTTTTCAGAAATTATATTTATTGAAATATTTTTTTTGTATTTTTCCTCTCTAAATTTTAATAACCTTAAAATTTGAGTATAAAAATAATTTTCTTAAGCTTTATTTGTTGAATGACTCTCTAATAATTAATACTTAACCCTGCATATGTTTAACAATCACCTGTTCTTTTGTGAAACGATTTTTTTCGGTAAGAGCATATAACACATAGCTTTTTTTTTTAAATCATAAAAATAAACCAAAAATATTTTTCAATTTTGGTTGCGAATATCTCGTAGATATCGAAAAAAATTTAAAAATTCATAATCGTATAGGTTAATATATTCAGAGCATCTTGGCCAAGTTTCAATCCTCTATCTTACAAAATAAAACAAGTAGGAAAGCTACAGTCAAGAGAAAACAAAAAATTTAAATGATATTTAAATAGAAGAAATATACTGACAAAAATCTAAAACAAACTTGATCTACGTAAGACCTACACGAATACTGTTACCAAATTTGATATATCTAGGTCATTCACACACCTAAAACCTCCATATGCATTGGTCACAATTATTTCGATGAATAATTTAACAAATTACCTTTGCTCTACTTATCCGATTTTTTCCAAAAATTATAAGTTGTATTATAAGTATTAAGCACAGATGGCTTACCAAATCACACATCATTACACAAACAACTTTTGGAGTTATATATGTGGGCGAAGGGGGCGTGGCATACAACATTTGAAATAAACTTGGTCTGCGTAATGAATGCAGGAGCCTATGTACCAAATTTGGTGTCTCCATGTCTTATAGTCTCTGAGATCTAGGTGTTCCAACAGACTGACAGGCGGACATGGCTATATCGTCTCGGCAGTTGACACTAAATATATAATATATACTTTGTGGGGTCGGAGATGCCACCTTTTGCCTGTTGCATACATTTTCTGTTGGCACTAAGTTATTATACCCTTCTACTCTATTGGAAGCGGGTATAAAAATTGCCGAGGTTTAGTCCCAGAAATTAGCTTTTGGCCCATAGTGCAGTGTACTGTATATTACAGTTTAATTTCAACATAATATTATATACCACACCAAATATACTTTTCGGTATATTTTTTAAATACTCGTATAAGAGTTTTGCACTCACACAAAACAGATAGCGGGTATTTCACAGTCGAGCACTCTCGACGTAGCTTTCTTGTTAGTATTTGTATTACTCACCGTGATATGCGCTGGACTCGACTACGTAGCGCCTGGTTAAGATTGCAGATGGTAACCGCCGGAAATGGCATGTTACTGGTGAGCAATTGTTTGGCGCTGGTTGAGATGATGATGGGTGATGCGCTCCATTTGATGTAGACGTTGGAAATGAAAAATCCTGAGAGGATGACGACCAGAACGAATGAGATGCCAAAAAAGACGCTGCTTAAATAAACCAACTGAAAAGTCACCAAGCGAAATACTTGTTTATGTAAAAGAGATTCACAACCAACCGCTCTGGAATTGTAATCCGTTCCTCGGCAATATACTTGAGGCCATGCAATGAACTATTCTGCAAATAGTATTTAATGCTCTTTTTGATAGCCTCCCGACTGCAGAGCGACAGCTCCTCATCACTCGACTCATCACTGTGCTCCTTATTGGAGGGCTGGTGGCGTTTTTGCCGTTTGGGATCGCCATGGATAAGCATGTTGCCGACTAACATTGAAATGCGTCACGCTAATAGCATTTATACTTTTGCTGTGCAGCGAAATCACTTCGATACAAATGACTTGCTTGTCAGTTAAAATCATATTGACACACGGCAAATACAAGCGAGGCAGCGATAAGTTCCAAATTGAATTGCTGCCACTGTTGTTGTCGCTAGGCAATCGGTACTTAATGTGCGCCATGCAACGTGCAACGGTGTAGGCGTGGCAATATTTGTCAACAGCAAAAGGGCAATTTATACAAATGCATCGACATTTCGCAAATTTGCATGCATTGAATTCAGGAGCCATGCCACATTCACCTCCAGGAGATGTGCAGAGATCTATATGTCTGAAAAGTAATTGTTGTACTGTAAACATTAACTAAATCTAATAAAACAAGTAAAAAAGCTACAACCGAGTGTGCTCGACTGCAAAATCCCCGCTACCCAGTTTTGAAGGGCACGAAAATATTTTTGAAATATTCAGAAAACTTTGATAAACAAAATAAATCTCAAAAATGTTACAAGCGGGATTCAAGGTCAGGCAACGAGACACTCAATGCGACACGCAGACCCTTGCTCTATCCACTGCGCCATCAGACAACTGTCTTTCTAATAAAAATTAAGTAGGCCCTTTTGTATTCGTTTTTATAGCCGCTACCTATAGAGTAGAAGGGTATTATAACTTAGTGCCAACAGAAAATGTATGCGAATGACCTAGAGATATCATACTTGATGACAGTGCAGTGCGTGTAGGTCTTACGCAATCCTTTCCACCCCTGAAAAATTTACAATCCGTAGTAATTGATCTGAAGTTTTGAATTTTAGTATGCACGGGAATAATTATAGATTCAATCACTCCTGTGAATTTGGTTGTGATTGAATGAAATACATGAAAGTTATTCAAGATTTATAGGGAAAAATTCACATGCTGCTTTGTTAATTTTAGTTTTAGTTGTTTTTTTTTAAATATCTACAAATAAACAAATTTCAGTATTTTTGTTTGGTATATTTTTTGAAAAATATCATTAAAGTGTTTTGTATTCTTTCGAAATGGGTAAGGGGTACTTTACAGTCGAGCACACTCGACTGTAGCTTTCTTAATCGTTTTAATTTTCAATGGGAACTATCCTCAAGATATATGTTTGACAACTAATAACATTGGTTTTTAGCAACAATAATAATTGCTTAATCAAACAAGTAAGAAAGCTACAGTCGAGAGTGCTCGACCGTATGATACCCGCAACCCATTTCGAGAGTAAAAAAAAATGTAAATGATATTTTAACAACAAATATACCAAAAATATACTGAAACTTGTGTTTTGTTTGTATATATTTGAAAATAGCGGGTAAAAATCCACAACACCGACATGGTCACACTGTCAACTAAAAATTCACAGGAGTCATTCAGACTATCATTGTTATTATGCATACCAACCGGAGAATTCTGATATGCCTGATGGAGAATTAAAAAAAAAAAATTTAACGAAAATCGCCGATTTCATTCTTCATATTACTAAATGAACAAGAGGAAGTCTTTCATGCAAGATAATCGCAGTTCTTGGTTATCTTATTCTTTGACGAAAAATTACGCATACTGTCATTTTTGTTTGTTATTCGGAGATGAAGTCACGAAAAAACAGTATGGTGTACTGGTTTTACTGATTGGGAACATTTTCATACATCTGTTGTACAACACGCTCAAAGTAAGGCTCATCTTAACAACGCAGTCGCTGCTTCGGGATTCTCAAATAAATTGGATGTTCGTCATCAACTTGAAAGGCAAATAAGTGAAGAGGCAAGAAAATGGCGAATAATTTTAAAGATAACATACACCTGGACACTGTTAAAACTTTGGCTTGCTTAGGCATTGGTTTTCGAGGACACAGATAAAACATTCGGGAAGATGATAATCCTGGAACTTATTTGAGTATAATTAAGTTAATATCTAGACACAATCCAATTCTGCAGGCACACATTAAATCTTCGGAACGTGTGAAGTATCTAAGTAAAACAATCACTTTTGAGTTGCTGAATATATTGACAAATGAAACCTGTCAAGCAATCGTCAATGAATGTAAAGCAGCGAAATTTGTCGCATTAATAGCTGACTCTACAACAGATGTTGCTCATCTACTTAGATCAACTAGCTATTTTGATAAGATACGTTATAATACAGAAGGATATGTCAAACTCACTTAAAGTGGTGATCAAGGAAAGTTTTTTGTGTTTCGTCAAATTGAAAAAGGGTTGCTGAGTCCATTTGCAAATAGATCACTGCAGTTTTATTTGACAATAAAAAATTTCAAAAAAAATATCTGTGTGGTCAAAGCTACGACGGTGCCTCTGTCTGGGTCCAGCGGTGGAGTTCAAGCTCAAATGAGAGACTATGTCGACGATGGCGATGGATCGTTTGTACCTTAAATTCACTGCCTTGCTCATCAAGCAGCTTTGGTTTTGATTCATGCGGCAGAGAAAAATGCCAGTCAATCAAAGCATTTTTTTCGATCATTGAAAGCATCTACCGCAATTATGGAGGAAAGCCAACGTACGTCACGAAACTCAGAAGAATTTGGCATCCAATTTCTAAGAGAATTGAGAAAAGAAATATTCGAAACAAATCTTGAATCAGGGAATGCTGCACAACATAATCCTGTTGGCAAAGAAACGATCGCAAATGAAAGAATACTGTAAAGGTTTGAGCACAACACGTTGGCTTTCACGATTGAAAGCTGTGGAAGCAATACAACAGAATTTTGAATGTATCATCAATTGCACAGAGGATGAAATTTCAAGATTCAGCGCTTCTGGAGAAGATATAATGAATGCAAGATCTTTACTTTCCTCCATGAATTGGGTATTTTTTTTTCAATTTGTTATGGTGGCATGCAGCACTGAACGTGATGAATACTGTGCAAGTTCAAATGCAAAAAAAAGAAATTGATTTTATGACGGCGCAAATGTGCATTTCAACGGCATTGAAGAAGCTGCAAGATTTGAGGAACGAAAGCAAGTAAAATTATTTTGTACTAGAAGCTAAAGAAAAGTGGGAAGATATGGGCTGGGAAAACGCTGATTTCCCCATTGTTAGAAAACGAAAAGTTAAAAGAATGTGCGACGAAAAAGCGGCTGATTCACCACTGGAAACGACATCGTTTAAGTTACTACGAAGTTTTGGATTCAATGAGTCATGAATTGCAGGAATGCATAGAAGGATTCCAAGAAGTGAACGAAGTTTTTGTTTTTTGATGGCCGAAAATTTGAAAATTTTGAAACAAGACGAATTGGAGACATGTGTCATTACTTTGATACAAAACTACTCGGAAGTTTTCACTACAAATCTGAAGTATGAACTGGCTATTTTTTCACATGCATGTATTTTTCGCAGAATCGTGATTATACGAACGACACGCCGTTACATTATTTAGAGTTTATCATCGCAAGCAATATAATGGACAGTTTTCCCGAAAGCTGCAGTTTATTTAGAATGTTCCTGACTTTGCCAATAGCTTCAGCTAGTGCTGAACGTGTCATGAGCTCTTTGAAAATGATTAAAGCATATCGTCGAGCTACTCTGGCTGAAGACACACTGAACGATTTTTGTATTCTCTACATCGAAAGATCAGTAGCTAACTCACTGAATTTTGATTCTGCGATGGAAGTTTTTGCTGAACGAAAAGCACGACGAGGATTCAAAGTTGCATGATTCTGTTTTTCTGTATTCAATAAAAGTTTTTACTCCACAATTTATCACTTGATTTATTTAAAGTACCGAACGACTGGGCCCCTCTTAAGAAATTGCCGCCTGGGCTTTTTTCCTTAAATCCACCACTGCAGGTTGTATATTAATTTCATGGTGTGGCTGAACCATTGTATAATGTACATAAATGTACATAAATTAAACATGTATAAAACTAAAGAAAGATACTTAAAATGAATTTCTAATTGTTGTTGAACTGAAAGAAATCAACATTGAGATCCAAAATAGACGCATTGGGCGTCTCCTTCATGCTAAGAGCCTCAACCGCATTATCGCTGGCATGATCATAGTGCGGCAGCATAGCACCAGCCACATGACTAACTGTGGGCGGTGCCACCACCGCCACTGGCGGTTGCATCAGGTCCCCAACATTGCGCAACAGACTCTCTTCGGACGGTGGCAACAATTTGCCGCCTGCGGACAAATTCAAACGTTGCGCTGCCTCATCGGTGAGCGTGTCATCCAGCGACATGCTTAGCCCCGGATAATCCACTAGATTGCGTGCCTCAGCCACAGCGCTAGTGTGCAGAAGTTGCAGCAACTCGGGTTCCGGTGTCGGCGCCTGCGCCGATTCCATAGCTGACATATCCAAAGCATACTGACCCTCGGGTATGCCAAGAACGCGAGCAATGCGAGCGTTAACAAAATGTAGACCAGACGTGTTGCGAATGAGCCGGGTGCTGCGCAGCTGCAACTGCTCAACAAAATCATTCAGTTCGTAAAGAAATAAATCCGCACGCTGCTCCTCACTGAGGTGGCTGTGGCGCTGTAGCTGAGCAGTCAGCAGTTCAAACAGTGTCGGCTGCAGTAGTTGCTGTTGTGGGTGCTTTTGTGGGTGCTGTTGTGGATGTTGCAGCAACTGTTGCTGCTGCTCACGCACTGCAATGGCATTTGGCATGTGCTCGGGAT
Source organism: Drosophila formosana (assembly GCA_035045625.1). Classification (NCBI taxonomy): domain Eukaryota; kingdom Metazoa; phylum Arthropoda; class Insecta; order Diptera; family Drosophilidae; genus Drosophila; species Drosophila formosana. The sequence continues at coordinate 97,762 of JAWNOW010000062.1, forward strand.
ACTTGACATAATGCCGCTGCAAGCGTCGACCCAAAAAGATCTTGCTGCAGCCCGGACAAATTGCATTTGCTGGAACAGCCCGCGGTTCTCGTGCCACATCTGGTGGTGCTGCTGCTGACGGCGGCGACGCTACTGGCTTTGCTGCCACTTTCACGACATAATCTTTGTCCCGAAGCTCGACCCGAAGCAGCTCCATTGTTTGGCTCGACGTAGGCGATGCTGTTGGCGATACTGAATGCGCCAAAGCTGCACGCACAAGGCGTCCGGAACGCGTGCGTTGCATGGCATTTGCATCAGCAGCTAGTTTTGCAACTGGCTCAGTAAAAGCTTTCTTAATGGCACCACCAGAAGCTGGCACATTGGCTGCCACCGCTGCCGTGTCTGCTGTTATCGATGTCATTCGCTTGCGCGGTCGACTTACGACGTTGGTAGACGTTGGAGCCGAGCAGGAGCCCATGCCCATGCCTACAGGATCCAGGCAGCGATAGACGGTCTTCTGGTTAGTCAACGCATTGGTGCGCACCACTTCATTGCGTTTGCTGCAATTGGAAGTCACTAATAATTAGATGAAAGCTAAACAGGATAAAAACGGCCACTAACCGATCGATGACAATGTGATCGTCTTTGGCGAGTCGATAGAGATTATAGGCTAGTTTGGCCAATGAATCGCAGTTCTTGTTGGCCACATTTACCAGCTCGGTGCCGTCAAATTGATAACATTCCGGCAGCTGCGAGATTGTAGCTTGGGCTGTTTGTGGCATCAGCTCGCAATGCTGCAATGGTTGCTGATAGTCGCCACTGTTGTTGTTGCTGCTGGTGGTGATATGCTGCTGCTGCTGCTGCGCTGCCGCCGCCTGCAGCTGCATCACCGCGCTGTCCAGCTGCTCATCAGGCAGCTCCAGAGCAAAGCCCAACAGCGCATCTTTATGAAAGTTGCTGTTGTTTTTGTTGTTGTTATTCTTGTTGTTGTTGTTGTTGTTGTTATCGTTGTTGTTAATGTTGTTGTTGTTGTTAATGTTGTTGTTAGGCCCGGCCAGCAGATTCTTCATGTTCTCCGAGTGTCCCAGTGTAAAAAACGCACTCAAATGTTTCAAACAAATAACAACAACAAAATCGCAACTAATTTTGCCATTCACAACGAGCGATGACCCTCAAGAACCTATCGAGCGATGACTTCTTATCGTTTTGCATGGTTGCACTTGGCAAAAATCTTGAACATTTGTTAGCATAAGCATTATAACTGTTAATTATAATACATACAAAATAATAAGCAATCGTGAACTAAATAAATATATTAATTGCACAGGCCAATTGTGATGTAATCGTTCCATGCCGATAAGTGCCGGCGGCGGTTTCCAAGTATGTCTGATATCGTGCCTATCGATATCAAATCAACAATCTCTTGGCAATTAAGATTCGCGAAATTGTGCGGTACAAAAAATTGTTGTTGTTGGAGGAGGAAACACCGCAAGCCAACCAACCAACAACTGTTTGCTGATTATTCAATTTTGTTGGTCACCATCGTCGGTTGCTGACAACCAAACACTACACAAAAAAAAAACCCTGCGTCTTCCCTTCGCAACCAACCGCACCAAACGTCGGTGATTTATATCATTGTTTTCTTTTGTTGGTTTTTTTTATTGTATTGTTTGTTGTGACGATGTCGAAAAATAAACTAAACCTGGTACTGCCCCCGGTGAATGTGGAGGCAACTGTTGCTGCCACACAAGTTGCACCAACGCCACCATTTAAAACGCCATCAGGAACAGAGTAAATATGCATTATAATTTATATCAACTACATATACCTAAATGTATATATGTACATATAGGAGTGTGTGAATATAATAAGTGTCTACACTTGACGAGCCTAAGACGTTTTATTGCTTTTCAATCGCATCCTCCCCCTTTTTTGCACGCCCACAATGGGATGCGAATGCAAAGAGTCGTGAAGCAAAAGTGTAGTTCGGTTTTTTCCTCTTGTTTCTGTTTTTGCCCAAAATGACGCACGCTCTGCGACAACACACACACACAACTGCATACCTTTTAGTACAATGATGACAATTGTTACTTGTCTTAAACTGTCTACTTAGTGGACAGCCATGGACTATAGAGTAGCGTTGCTGCTAAGGTGACTGCTTGCCTCCCATACACTGAGTGACCGGTTCTGTACTTTGTACTGGTCGGCTGTGTTAAGGTAGACAGTTTAAAACAGGCACTGCACTAATTATCATTATACCCGCTACCCATAGGGTAGAAGGGTATTATGACTTAGTGCCAACAGAAAATGTATGTAACAGGCAGAAGGAGGCATCTCCGACCACATAAAGTATATATATTCTTGATCAGTGTCAACAGCCGAGACGATATAGCCATGTCCGTCTGTCCGTCTGTATGAACACCTAGATCTCAGAGACTATAAGAGCTAGAGCTATCGAATTTGGTGACAGTACTCTTACATGTCCTACGCAGATAAAGTTTGTTTGAGATTTTTGTCACGCCCCTTTCCGCCCCCAAAAGCTGTAAAAGCAGTAATGAAAGACCTAGAGCATTGCTTTTTGATATGCATAATAATAATCATATTCTCAATGATTCCCGTGCTCGACCGTATGATACCCGCAACCAGCGGGTATTAAAATCCATAACATACCGAAATGGTCACACTGACAACTAAACAAACTAAGCGCGAGCAGCTGCAAGTGAATTTTCATATAAAATTGATTCTTAAATAACTTCATTGTTTTTCATTCGATCTCAACCAAATTCACAGAAATCATTAAGACTATAATTATTATTATGCATAATTATTATTATGCATAGGTCCATTATTGCGACTTTTCCAGTTTTTGGAGGCGGAAAGGGGCGTGGCAAAATTCTAAAACAAACTTGATCTGCATAAGACCTACACGAATGCTGTCAACAAATTTGAAATCTCTAGGTCATTCACACACTTAAAAAGTCCATATGCATTAGGCACATCTATTTCGATAAATACTTTAACAAATAACTATTGTTCAACTTATCCGATATAAGGGTATATTAAGAGTATTTAGCACAGAATGCTTACCAAATTACACATCATTACACAAAGTTTGGAGTTATACGCGATTTACATAAAAAAAAACTTGACTTGTTCTAGATTTCTGCATATTGGAGGCGAAGGGGGCGTCTCATCCAACTTTTGAAATAAACTTGATCTGCGTAAGGAATGCAGGAACCTATGTACCAAATTTGGTGTCTCTATGTCTTACAGTCTCTGAGATCTACGTGTTCATACGGACAGACAGACGGACATGGGTATATCGTTTCGGCTGTTGACACTGATCAAGAATATACATATTTTATGGGGTCGGATATGCCTCCTTCTACCTGTTACATAAATTTTCTGTTGTCATTAAGTTATAAAACTCTTCTATCTTATGGGTAGCGGGTATAAAAATTGTGAAAAAATTATTGCATTTAATTAAGTATTCCAACCAGAGACAGTAACAATTATAATTGTTATTAAATACATTTAAAAAGTAAGAAATATATTGCAGTCACTTTTATTCTATTTGCATACATCAAAATAAAGTGTAAAATAATAAAAATAGGTTCACAGTATTTTAAAAAAAAATTAAAGTAACCTCGAATGGGAAATAATTAATTATGTTAAATGTATATATAAAAATTGCACCATACTTTTTATTCCTGACGTTTGAAATAACAAGACTTTAGATTTTGTCGTTCAGTGTATGTAAGGGTATGGGTGTGTAAAAATCTTTGCAATTGCATTCTGGCCCTCCTCGCCCAATCCGTAGTTGTTGTTTTTGGCTTTTCGTTTTGTTCTGCACAAAATGCATTAAAAAGTTAAATTTAAGAACACACAGTTTGCTGGGGAAGCCCAAGACGAGCATCGATGCATTAACTGAAACTTTGGAAGGCCTCGATATGGACGACACGGAACGCAAACGCATCAAAGTCTTTCTCAGCCAAAAGGAGAAGATCGGCGAACTCTCTGAGGAGGATCTCGAGAAACTTGGTGAACTTGGCTCCGGTAACGGGGGAGTTGTCATGAAAGTCCGTCACACGCTAACCAAACTGATAATGGCTCGTAAACTGATACATCTGGAAGTGAAGCCGGCGATCAAAAAACAAATCCTGCGTGAACTAAAAGTCCTGCACGAATGTAATTTCCCGCACATTGTTGGTTTCTATGGCGCCTTCTATAGCGACGGCGAAATCAGCATCTGCATGGAGTATATGGATGGCGGTAGCCTCGATCTCATACTGAAGCGGGCCGGACGCATACCGGAATCGATACTGGGTCGCATCACACTGGCAGTGCTGAAGGGACTCAGCTATCTGCGGGACAAGCATGCGATCATCCATCGGGATGTAAAGCCGAGCAACATACTCGTCAACAGCAGCGGCGAGATTAAGATCTGTGATTTTGGTGTATCGGGTCAGCTTATTGATTCAATGGCCAACTCGTTTGTGGGCACCCGCAGCTACATGTCGGTCAGTATATATTGTATAGTATATTATCTCGTATTAAGCAAAATAGTTTTAAAAGGGGTTTCGTTATTGTGTTTCAGCAACCTTTAAATGTTCTCTTCTTAAATCTTTGAATGGTTCGAATAAGAAATGGTTTAAATACATGCTATTGTTTGTGTCTCAGTTGTGGGCTAATTTTAATTCATAATTTTTGATAGAGAGAATTTTAAGAAACTTTAAAAGAAAAACCTAATTTTTCTAAAATTCTTTAAAATCTTACGCAATTAATGACTTATTAATCGGAAACCCAGTATTTCATACTTTGTGTCTCAACACGAAATCGGTTTATCGTGGGCAATTTATACAATAAGGTGGACTATTTAAAGCTAATTGAGATTTTCTTACTTTTGCAGCCTGAAAGATTACAGGGCACACACTATTCGGTGCAGTCGGACATTTGGTCATTGGGTTTATCGCTGGTGGAGATGGCCATTGGCATGTATCCTATACCGCCGCCAGATACTGTCACGCTAGAGTCCATATTTGCCGAGAATGCAAACGAGGATGGTCAGCAGACGGTGTTGGAACCGAAAGTGATGGCGATATTCGAGCTTCTGGATTACATTGTCAATGAGCCGCCGCCCAAGTTGGAGCACAAGATATTTTCAACAGAGTTTAAGGATTTCGTTGACATCTGCCTCAAAAAACAGCCCGACGAGCGGGCCGATCTCAAGACCTTGCTGGTATATAGTAAAAAAAATGTTTTTTTTTTACGTTTCTATATTTACACTCTTTTGTTATCGTTTTGGAATACAGAGTCATACATGGATTCGCAAGGCGGAGGTCGAAGATGTGGACATATCAGGTTGGGTGTGCAAGACAATGGATTTGCCGCCATCGACGCCGAAACGCAATACATCGCCCAACTAATAATTATTAATCATTCCTGTACAACAATCTTTATATAAGACACACGCACATGCTCCTACTACACCATGTTATTTATTTGTCTGTATGTATGTACTTGTTGTATCAACTTGCTGCTACCCATTCACTCTCCCTTTCTCACTCTTTGTTCGTGTGTTGTGTTCGCCGTCTCTTTTTATATACTCAAAAGAAAACACGAAAAAAAGAAAGAAGCAAAGAAAGCTACAATAAAACAGTCGAATTCAAGATCGTAACTGCAATTTGTCAATTTCAAGGAACTTAAAAGATATAAGTTATAAGTATTATACAAATTACATGATGATTATAAAATTTTTTTTTTACTATTTTTAATGTTGATTGTTTTTGGCTTGGATTGAAGAGAATGATATAAGTTAAATTATAAAAATTACATTATCATATATATTCTTTTTTTAGTCATCATTTATTACTTATATTTATATTGCTCAAAAACTATAATTTTGGGCGTACATTAAAATATTCATTATTTTTGAAGAAAATTATATAACTCTGAAATCATACATTGCTATGTATAGATCGTTGAAATATAATGATTTTGATGTAATTCATTTCGTTAGAGGTACAATTTAAACTCTTTCATTTCCATTTGTCCAAAAAATAAAATATGTTCATTATTTTCCACCCCTTTTAACCACTTATAGTATCGCATAGTAGGCTTAAAGATTTCTGTTTTAACCTTTCACAACATTCATTGACTTGCTCTCTTTCCTTGTGTTAGTATAACAAAATTTAATCGCTCGCTTCGGAAAGCTTTTGGTCGTTTTTCAGTTTTTACAAAATTGATTTTTGAAAAAATGTCGAGCTTTTTTAAGATTTTGAAGCTAGGACGCTCCATGTTAAGCAATTGTCGTTTGGCCAGTCAAATGCAACGCACGATCGTTGTGTCTGCAGTTCAATTGCAAAATTTAAAGGACAAAGCTCTAAAGCAAGCAGCAATTCCCAAGGACGATGAGGAGAGAATTAAATTATTATCTCCGCTACAAGGTCTAACGACCTTGCAACGCGATTTGCTTGAACTGATTACAGCGGAGATTGTGGAAGAGCGTCGCCTACAATTGAAACTGGACCCACCATATATGATCGATGATTTTGTTGGACACTTTTCGGGCTCGAAAGTGGAGTTGGTGAAACAGTCGCCCAACGAGCGCATTAACGTATATTTTAATGTCAGCAAAAGTGTGCCAAATCGCAATAATAATAATGACACATGCAAAGGCGACGGCGACTGTTCATCGCCAACGGTGCGAAGTGTTCCCAAATTTGAAGTGTTAATTAAACGCAATGATTTTATTTAAATCAACGGCCCTTGAGGACATTGAACCAGATGCAACGGATCAGCAGCATCTCGAAAACGAAATATTTGAGATACAGGATTTGTCGTTGTACAATAATGGCTGGAATGACAGTTGCTTCACGGTGGATGCTTCCTTAATTGACGATGATCTGCAGGATATGATTGTGGAGATGCTGGAGGAGAAGGGCATAACCCAACAGTTTGCTAGAAAGCTTTCGGACTTGGCCACGACACGGGAGCATGCCTTGTATATTGAATTTCTGGAGAATCTATCCAAGCTCACCATTGGCATACCGCTACTTCTCAAGGAGGCAAACAATTAATACTTACAATTACATTTATGTAGTATATGTTATGTGATCAAATAAAAATAAACAAATTTGCAATGAATAATAAAACATTTAAAGTTTCTTCAAATCATCCTGAAACTGTAGATGCATTTAATACTAATATCGAAAATCTAAACAATTTTAAGAAAATTACAAAAAGTCATGTGAAAAACGGAAAAAAAATTGTAATTCATATAAAAGACAATTAAATTCCAGCGATGAAAACGATTTGGCAATTTTATTCATAAACTTCACAAAAACGCAAAAAATGATGTAATAAAACGGACTGTAAAATGTTCGCTCTGCTCATTAAGCAGACATACGCTTTCAAACATTGAACAATCTTCTACAATTTTATGGAGTTATTCTCGAATAGTTTACCTTCAAATTTAAGAAACCAAAAAAAAAAGTTTTTTACCGCCTTAAAAGAAGTTCAAATATCGCGCGAATCGATAACCGCTTCGGAATGATGTGGCAACGCCGATTAAAGTCCAGTTAAGTACAGCAGTCAAGCTTTGGCTGGCAACGCCGTAACCTGTGACGACAGCAAGCGAAATGAAAATATCAAACATTGCTCTCGGGTTGTTGTAGTCTGTGCTGCGTTGTTATTGTTGCGATCTGCCAAAATAAATAAATTAGCAGTTGTAGTTACGTTTTTTTTTTTGTACAAGCTGCGTTGTGTGTGTGTGTTTATCATGCTTAGTGACGGATACGCAATTTCTGCGTAATTGAAAATTTTTAGTGAAACGTCAGTTAAAAAAAGAAAGAAAAAAACAAAGCACAGCGGTCAGTTCCGGACGCAGTACAAGTTCTTTGTCTGCGCCCAAAGCTGCGAACAGAGGCAGCGACGCCAACGCCAACTGCGGCAACGGTCTTTAGCTGCATGCGTTGTTCTACTGTAAAATTCGCAGTTGTTTGTAGACATCGCGACTGGGACTGCGACGTCAGCGGTGACTACTGCGCACTGTAATAGTTGGAGTTGGTGTGCAATTGATTGTTGCATGTGTGCGTGCGTGTGAGAAATGCAAGTGCAGCTAAACAAAGCAACAGCTTACCACGCGCCATAACAACAACAAACAGCAAACAGTCTGTCAAACTGAGCGCTGCATCGCGGACGTAGACGCTCGCATCGCATCGTCATTTAAGTTAAAAAGCAAAAATTGTGATGAACAACTAAGGCAAGAAGGATATCAAAATTGTATTCAATTGAGAAATTCTTGTGGTGGACGGAAGGAAGGAAGGAAAATGTCATCGGCGAACGTGAATCAAAAGGAGAGTCCCAGTCGCGATTCAACGGCCTCGACGTCGGGTCACATATCGATGCTGGCTGGTGAGAATACGCTGGAGTCGTTGTCGCGCGATTACAGCTTGGCTAGCCTCAATTCGGCCGGCAGCCAGGACGAGTTCTTTCGTTGTCGCGATCATGCGGACAGCGTCTTGAAGCGCATGCAACTCTACGTTGACAGCCAGCAGCTGTGCGATGTGGTGCTCATCGCTGCCACCGACGGCAAGCGGTAAGTGAAGAAGGAAGAACGAACAGACAAAGAATGGAAAGTTGGTCTCGCTCGCTCTCCCTCTCTCAACACAGCAACTCACCATCCGGTATAAAAGCTCCCTTGCCGCCATCTGTCTGACCTTCACTTTAGCGCGCAGTTCACTTGGTTCTTTGTCCGTCTGTCTGTGTGTCGCATTTGCACACCAGTTTCCCCATCCATCCAGCAACAACAATAACAGCAGCAGTGCAGTTCGAACCAGTGCTGTCAGAATTTCCCTATGAAAGCAGGCTAGATTGGGTGAAAAAAGCTAAAAATAAAAATATTCTGAAAAATATGCTAAATTTAATGTTTTCAAAATACAACAATTTTGCTTTAATTTAATATATTTAGAATATCGTCACAATCGATTTCTTCATCCGTATACTTTACGCAGTTTGAAATTAATTTAATATATTTAGAATATCGTCACAATTGATTTCTTCAAACCGTTTACTTAACGCAGTTTGAAATTAAATTTAATCAGCGCTCAGGCAGCTTATAATGACATCCCTACGCCATCCACATCTGGCAATACCGAAATAATAGTAAGTTATATAAATATATAAAATAAGAGTTACAAATTACGAAGACCAACCTTGTTACCAAAATAGCGTTTGAAGTTTTTAATGCCATCCTATTTCTTATTTTGGTATAATCTAAATTCATTTGGCTGGACAGTCGATCTACCTCAGCATTGGACGACGGAAGAGAAAGCATATATGTACATTTCAAATGATGCAACAAATTTAACATTATTGTTTCTTCCGGCATTTCTATAGTTTAGGCACTAGGCACTCATTATTTCTTCTTTGGTTAGCAAAATAATAAATGTTATTTTATGGCTAGAGTAAGCAAATCAAAATATGCTAGATTTACGGCTATTAGCAATTTCGTAAATTTATAGACAAGGCCGTTTCAAAATTTGATAGATCTAGCCGAAAATAGGCAAAACTGGCGGCAGCACTGGATCGAAAAGTAAACACAACAATGCGCCCCACAAATTGAATTTTCTTCATGCTCTCTGCTCTGCTCTGTCTTACTCTCTATCCGCAATTTATCGGATCGCAACAGCGCAATTGAGCACGCAATATTTCAGAAACAAAAGAAAATGGAAACAAACAACAAAACTAAAAATGATTGATGTGCACTCTTTGCACAGTAGGGCATAGTTAATAGTTATTGCGTACATTTACTACCACTATGTTGTCGACAAATTGTCAATCAAACGAATTTGTTAATTTTTCTTTATTTTCTATCAGCTGCTGACCAATTGTTTCAATCAAACCATTTTATTGTCATTTTATTTTCCGATCGAAAATATTTTTTTCACTCCAGACTACGCATTGTGACGATACCGTGATTCATTTGAATTGTAGTGCGTTATCGATAAACACGGCTCGCACTCCATCTGAAAGCTATCTTTATTACAAATTTAGAGATGAACTAAAGGAAAAATCTGAAAATTATTTGGTTTTTAATTGCATCGGTTATTTAAAACTATGGATTGCAATGACTGCATAGGTCTTCGATTAGAATTAGTTTAAAAATTCTAGGATCTTACATATACATATTTATGTATGTACACTACTGGACAAAAAAATAAGTACACACTTTCCGCCTATTTGTTGATAAAGGTTTTTCAATAGTTATAGAATGTACCCCTGTTAATTGTTTATATTTTCGAAGGTTATAGTGTTCTTAAATATTTAAAACAAAAATTAAGGTTGGGAACCACATTTTTTCAATGTTAAGCATAAATTTGTGCTGGATGACGTTTTTGGTCTGGTCAAAATAATAAGTACACTGGTGGTAATTTTGATTTTTATGAGATTAAATGTAAAAATTAGGTAGGGAATGTTGATTTATTTTGACTTCTTGCATATTTAAGTACATGTGAGATTTAAAAAATTTTTTAGAAGAACCAAAAAATGCATTGAAAAGACTATAGACGTGAAACTTCGAAAAAATGATAAAAAATCTTCCAGGAATGGTGAAAACTCTTACAAGCTGGGTATATTTGTTGCAGAATGCCTTATAATTAAAACTACCTACTAAAAAACGAGGACGGAAAAAGAAATTTTCATAAACAACAGACATTCGCATGGTCAGTCTTGCAAAAAAGGACATAGTCATGTCCGTCAAGGTCATTTCCGCTCAAATCAGCAATGGAATATCATCTCAAATTGTTTGCCGTTGATCTAAAAAGGTATATCTACTAGACCTCATACCCCAAAAATGTCCTTTTCTTCGAGAAAAAAATTTGAAGAAAAAAAAAATTTCGAAGAAACAAATCTAAATTCTTTTGCTAATGACTTCAGACGATATGTAGATTGCTCAAAAGGCAAAAAATCGGAGGTCCGGTACCCAAAGAAGACTTGTAAGGATGTAGGCTGGTGCTTAATGGTTTAGAACTGTTTTTTTTTAATGACGTTGTACGGGTTCATCGGTAAATTGATAATATGACCCTATTTGGATATAAAAATTATTGCATATGATGATTTCATATATTCCCTTCCCTACGCTGAGAAAAAAATGTCCTTGCTAAGGGGGTTTCCACAGGATAATGACCCAAAATGCTCGTCAAGACTGGCCAAGGGCTGGTTTACAGAGAACGAGGTATAGATAATAAAATGGCCAAGTCACTTTCTTGGCTCAAAGACAATTGATTACTTATGGGGAGACTTAAAACGGTAAATTGGCATAAATACCTTTACAAAATTCGAAAAATTGTGGAAATTATGTGCAAAAAATGCGGTATGAGATTGGGATGGAGATTTTTTCCAAACTTATTGCTAGAATGACAAAAAACATCGCAAAAGTCTTACAAAATGAGTGTTTCTGAATTTGATACTACAATAAGATTGACATTACTTACAAAACAATAGAAAAAATTTGTTTTGTTTCGAGTTTTTGGCTTTGTAGAATTGGTGTACTTATTATTTTGTCCAGACCAAAAACGCTCATCCAGCACAAATTTGTGCGTAGCATTCAAAAAATGTGGTTACCAACCTAATTTTTTGTTTTAAATATTTAAGAACACTATAACCTTCGAAAATATAAACATTAACAGCGGTATATTCTATAACTATTGAAAAACCTTTATCAACAAATAGGCGGAAAGTGTGTACTTATTTTTTTGTCCAGTAGTGTATATGTACATATGTATGTATATGCATGTTTTCGCAAAACAATAAACCAATAATCCACGTAAATATGTACAAGCAAGGCAGTTAACACAGTATTTTCCTAAAACTCTTTCGTATTGATTTACTGACTAACTGAATAATCGTTGCAAAATAATAACGGTAAGATCTAGAAAATACACATTTGCACATCAGAGAACATTTGATCTTACGGGTTAAACGCTTCAAAACTATAGACAATTCCGCTGTCAAATTTTTGGGCGAAATGATTCCGCCCTTAATTAGCTTATTATCTTAAAGAAATCGAATAAATATATAATTAAATTTAATTAAAGAAGATAAACTATTGTTCGACAATGATAAAGCGAGCATAATTGCTCTCAGCGGAATCAATTCCGATAGCGATTTCTGTTTCACCCCTGATAAATATGGTTTCAAAATTTATATGTAAATTTAAAAATATTGCAAAATACCAAATAAAGGGTTTCTTTAGATCGTTTATCATAAAATAAACTATAAAAAATTAAAAATTAATTATGACATCAAAATATTTAATAAGCAGTTAGCAATTAGGAAAAGCATTACTAATTAATATATACAAAATTGCAATTATCGAGTCATACATTTATTTAGTTCATATTAATTAGGGTGGTACTACACAATGCTTTCTTGTTACTTTTTTTACAGTGTGCCCGCACATCGATTGGTGCTTTCTGCGTCGAGTGCATACTTTTCAGCAATGTTCACGGGATCGCTCCGTGAAACCAAGGAGCATGAAGTGACACTGGGCGAGGTGAATGGCGATGCGTTGCAGCTGCTGGTGCAATACTGCTACACGGGTTTTATAGAACTCCGCGAGGACACTGTGGAGACGCTACTCGCCACCGCCTGTCTGCTGCAGCTGAATGCGGTGGTGACAGCGTGCTGCAATTTCCTGGCCCGCCAACTGCATCCGTCCAATTGTCTAGGCTTCGCCTTCTTTGCGGAACAGCAGAGTTGCTCGACGCTGTTGCGCTTGGCTCAGGCGTATACATGTCAGTATTTTATGCAGGTGTGCCAGAATCAGGAGTTCTTTCAGCTTAATGCCGATCAATTGGGGAAGCTGCTGTGCAGCGATGATCTCAACGTACCATCCGAACAGGATGTCTTTCACAGTCTGATGTCATGGGTGCGACACGATGCCCCCAATCGGGAGCAGCACATTGCTGAGTTGTTGGCCTTGGTACGACTGCCGTTGTTGCAGCCCTCTTTCATCATGGATCATGTGGAGAATGTGTGCAGCTCCAACGAATGTCAGCAGCTGGTTATGGAGGCTTTCAAATGGCATTTGATGCCCGAGCGTCGATCGCGCACTGAGCGCACGACGCCACGCAAATCAACGGTCGGTCGATTGCTGGCTGTCGGTGGCATGGATGTGCACAAGGGCGCCATCAGCATTGAGAGCTATTGTCCGCGGCTGGATAAGTGGACGCCATGGAAGCATATGACCGGTCGTCGTCTGCAGTTTGGAGCAGCTGTCATGGAGGATAAATTGATATTGGTCGGCGGTCGCGATGGTCTCAAAACACTGAACACTGTGGAAAGCTTGGACTTGAATACCATGGCCTGGGCACCATTAAATCCAATGGCAACACCGCGACATGGTCTGGGCGTTGCAGTACTGGAAGGGCCACTCTACGCCGTCGGTGGGCACGATGGCTGGAGTTACCTGAACACAGTGGAACGGTAATCTATCTCATAGCATATGTACAAAATGCAACACAAGCGAAGTTGCGGGTCATACTAAATTGTTAATTTAATTTAAATTGCATTGCAGCTGGGATCCTGTGACGCGTAGTTGGAGCTACGTGGCGCCCATGTCATCCATGCGCTCTACCGCTGGCGTTGCGGTGCTGGGTGGTCGTCTCTATGCGGTGGGTGGACGTGATGGCACCGTCTGTCATCGCTCCATTGAATGCTATGATCCGCATACCAACAAATGGACACTACTCGCTCCAATGAATCAACGTCGTGGCGGCGTTGGCGTACGTACTTGCAACCGAATCCTCTTTGTCATAATTACATTTTATTGATATATACAGGTGACTGTAGCAAACGGGTTTCTCTATGCCTTGGGCGGTCATGATTGTCCTGCCAGCAATCCAATGGTGAGTCGCACCGAAACCGTTGAACGCTACGATCCAGCCAGCGATACTTGGACATTGGTAAACGAGCCATATCAATGTTATTTATTTGCTTTATGCTAAGATATTTCTATTATAGATCTGTTCGCTGTCATTGGGGCGGGATGCGATTGGTTGTGCTTTGTTGGGTGATCGCTTGATTGTCGTCGGCGGGTACGATGGCAAGAATTCGTTAAAAACTGTCGAGGAATACGATCCGGTGCGCAATGGATGGAATGAATTGACGCCCATGTCACAGCCCCGTGCAGGCGCTTGTGTTGTTGCCATACCGAATGTTATTCCGCCAGCGGCTCCGCAGCCGCCGGCCAGTGCTACAGTTTAGTTACACTTCCAATTATCATTGTTGTTGATGTTGATTATGATGTTGCTGTGTTGTTGTAGTTGTGTGTGAGCTGTTGTACTGCCAAAATGCACTATGACCACTTCTGCTGCTGGTGCTACTACTATTCCTATTTGCTATTTATTACTACATATCGAACGACATACAAGAAAAAACTATTTGCAAATTAAAACATATCGAACCCTTTTTGCCAATCAAGTGTTGGATTCAAGCTTATTGTCAATTCCAATCATCTGATGCAATAAGAAACACCGACCGCTATTTGTGAAAATAACGTAAGTGACAATTTGTTGGTTTTCTACACAAAATTGTAAATAACTAATTCAGATTGAGAAATTCGCAAATAGCTCTCGAAATATATTTATATATTTCGTTGGTTAAATATTTTAGTACAAATTTGAAATTTTATTTGTGTATTACGCTAATTTTACGAAAAGGGTTCGATATAAGGTACCACAAAGTCTGGCCTGGTCCGGCATTTGTTGCCACACGCACATACACAATGCATTTATACGCCGTTGCTCTGTTTACATGTAATCTCATGCCCAGTGATAACAAATTAAACGAAACGTTAAAGAAATGACAAATGCTCAATCGTCTGCCCACTGACCAAGTAACCATAAACAAAAAGACGAAAAAATATATAATGCATGCTGCTGTGAGATTTACAATTGATCGCCTTCCCTTCCATAAAAAAAACGTTGATACATATATGAAACATTTTTTGTACTGTCAAATCTCATTGGACGCGTGTTATCCATCACATTCAATCATCATTAACCAAGTATGAATATGCTATACTATATTTGTTCAATACTCGTATTTTTCTTATGTGTTTTGTTTATGCATATTCTTCCTGGTGGCAGCTCACAACTATTAAATACTATATCAATGGCCAGTGATCATTTTGCATGCAACGTACGTAAGACTAAATGATCCAACTAAGAATGCACATCTTATGCATGCGTTGCTGAAGTGTACGACAAAATACCGTTTTGGGCTGCTATATACATTTATACACATTTAATTGTTATACATACCGTATATCTATTTGAATCTACATATACATATATCCATTTAATTTCTAGATAGTCCAAATTTACAACAAAAAAAAAGCGAAAAATAACCCCACTACTTACCGTAAAACTCTAAGATGTTTTGAAATGTTTTAAGAGAACGAATAACTTTCGGCTCTCCAGCTGCTTTTTGTTTGTTGCACTCTCATTTTTGATTTCTATTCATTACTAATATAATGATGGATGCAGACATCTGTATATGTATGTATACATTAAATTAATAGCATTTATTTCTAATTGTTCATTATTATTTTTCTTTCTTTTTTCTCCTTTCAACGTTTTTTTCTTACTACTGCAATTTTGCGAATTTTTGTAGAAAAAGAAGAAGTGGAAGCCAGTTAGATTGGATCCAATCTGCTATTTGCGTCGTAGATCCGTCGAATTTGTCGACTACTATCATATGTAATTGTGAAAAATCAAAAGAACTATATAAACAATAAGAATATATTTAAGTAAGCAAACAAGAAGAAATCAAAAACAAACGAAAGCCTACTTAAACGGTAACTTTTTAAAACACATTACGTATTATTTTCTATAATCATATATTTATATTTTTACACAATCAGAACAAAACATACACTACGCATTCATAGTATACACTGAATATGTATTTTTTGTAATAAAATATATTATTTGTTTAAACGTTGCAAAGAATAGCAACTACAAAATAAAATCAAATTGTAACGATTTTTTCGATAGTCAAGTGGTTATCGATGATTTGATATAGTTAGGGCTGGTATATTTTAGAAAGCAATTCGCAAAGCATCGATTTGGTTCTAACAAAAAAGGGGCGGCAACTGCAGTAAATATTGAAAGTAATAATAAATACTAGGTTAAATACGGTATAATTGGACATTAACTATACTGTTTTATGTAGTTCAAGATGGAGTGATAATTCAGCGCATTACCGTACAATTTATGACCGTTGCGGTCACACTTCAGCCATTGGTATTTTGTAGTTAGTATATTTTTGTTTTGTACTTCTTGCGCACTATTGACATCGAAGCCCAACTACAATTAAATTAAACACAAATCCAATTAGCAAAACTTTGGCAACTGGCGAGCTGGTGACAGTTAGCATCACGATGGATGACGAGCAACTGAACCGACTCGAGAGCAAAGACCCCGCTCACATCGCTGGCATACTCAATGACTTCAATACGAAGGTAAAAAACTAATTAAGAAAAAGTCGCTCACACTAGGATCAGAATGCTGACTAATAATTTGGGTGTACTTCCGCCTGCAGAATGCAAATCTGTTGGTGTTCAACAGCTTCCATGCGGACAACCTGTGGCACGACCTCTGGCTGGCCATATTCGGCATACTAGACGATGCGGCACTTGCAACAATGCACACACAATGCCTCAACACCGTACGCATCCTAACGCGTGACGAGTTCAGTCTGCGAACCCATTACATCGAACCCGAGATGAACACGTTGCTGATGCTCGCAGGCATCGATGATGTTGGCGACGATAGCCTGGAGATGAAGGTGACTGAGCCACAGGCTGCAGTTATGGCGGAGGCGCTCAAGTGTCTGTGCAACTTAATCTATCAGAGCGGCGATTGCCGGCGTCAATGCTTGCGGCAACATGCTCTGGATGCGGTCGTCAAGCGCTTGGGCTGTGTCTGCTCGTTGCCTAACTATCCCAGCACCTTGGAGTACTATGACATGAAGCTGTTGTTTCTGTTGACTGCGCTAGATTCGGCGGCTCGCACACGTCTTCAAATCGATCTCAATGGCATGACTTATATGACCAAGTGGCTGGACGAGAAGTTGAGCGAACCGTTGGTTAGTTTTAACGACGAGCAGCTGAACACAATTTGTGAGCTGCTCAAGGTCATGTTCACGGTGACGAGCACACTGGACAAGAGTCCCAACGAAAGCGAAATCCAAAGTCTGCACTTGACAGGCGTTTTGCGTGAGCTGCTATTGCGTTTCGGTAGCATGGCCACCGATCGTGAACGTGCCGTAGTTACGCACGCCATCAATCTGCTGACCAACATTCAGGCTAGTTGCCTCTGCGAATTAACCGTCAAATGCAGCAATTCCGAAGGTGATGCCGATGCCGACATGGAAACAGGTGAAGTAGCAGGTGCACAGGCAATGTCACTTCAATGTTGTGCGCAGTGCTTCGAGCGGCGCAATGTGCGCGGGCTGGGCGTCTTGCTTGGCTTTTTGCGCGCTGGTCTCAATCAGCAGGAGACGCAGGCAAGCTCGGCAGAGCTGTTGTCACCAGTGCTGACGGTGCTGGTGAAATGTGCGCGCAGCGATCGTGTGATGCGGCATTATTTGCGGCAGCAGATCTTGCCGCCTCTGAAGGATGTCAGCCAGCGGCCCGAGATTGGCAACGAGTTGCGCAATCATCTGTGTCGCTTCCTCACGCTGCCCGCCATGATATTGCGTGACTTGTCCGCCGAGTTGCTCTTTGTTCTCTGCAAAGAGGATGTGGGACGCATGATTAAGTACACGGGGTATGGCAATGCGGCGGGTTTGTTTGCCAAGCGCGGTGTCTTGGATTGCCGACGCGTCGAGCGTGCCGACTACTCGTCGGACAGCGAAGACAGCGATACCGAGGAGTACAAACAGCAGCAGCAGGCCTTCAATCCTGTACTCGGTTGCGTGGAACAACCGAAGCGAAATCCACTCGATGGCATGTCTGAGGAGCAAAAGGAATACGAGGCGCTGCAGCTGGTCAATCTGTTGGAGCAACTGCGCAAGGATGGCATTGTGCAGCCGGCTCTCATTGATAAGGATGGCAAACCACAACCACTGGAGCATATTCTGCAGCTGCAGGAGGAGCTGCCGCAACAGCAACTCGAGCAGAAGCACAAATCTTAAAGAGAAAAAAGGAAAACTTAACTTTCAACATGCAAAACAATCGTTTGGGGTCTTTCTTCCATTTTGGGACACTCGGGACATACTATTGAGAAATGGATCACTGCAAAACAACAAAATTCTTTTTTATACAGCATCAGAAACTGAACAATTATTTTTTTCAGCGATCTAATAGAACAATTGATCTTAGTTTTGTGTTTATTAAGTTCTAAGTGCATATAATTCAATTATACATTTATCTAAATAGCGAATGTGAAAAGTCGTTAGTTTTGAACTCAATTTATTATCAGTAACCTAAACGCTTAAGCTCAACCAAAAACAAAAAAAAACTTTTAAAATGCAAATGAATGAGAATTGAATATCCAGCATCGGCAAGCTGATTACAAGTACCCTTGCAAAGTGAAGTAATTCTATTAATAAACATACAAAGAAATATATTGTGAAATAACTAAAACTACTCGTAATTATTTTTGTTTTTTGATGTTTTTTTTGTTAAATCTATCTAAATCTTACGGAAATTCTCAAATTGTCTCAATCCAATTGAGAACAAATACCAAAAATATCTAGAACAAATTCTAGTTGATTGAATTAGATCCAACGGAGAAATACCATAAAACAATAATAAAGATCTGTAACAAAATCCAATATAACTCCAGCTTGGGTACAAAATAGAATAAATAGGAATTTTTATGCATTGAGCGTGCCACATCATTATTCATTTTATTGATCTTATGAACGATATAGAACAACTCGAGTAGTATTATTAACCAATTTTCAGCTTTTTTTTCTTCTTTTGATAAGCATATATTACTAACTCCTATATAGAGCTTTATTGTGTTCAATCTTGATAATACATGCTGTCTATGTATATGCAGTATTATATATAAATGGATCTAATATACACACATATACAAAAACACACATATGTATGTATGTATGGCATTTTAGTTATTAGAACTCTATAAGTATCAATAAAATTTTTCATCAAAGATCTTGCTATTCGACTATCCTGCTGTAAATATTCATATATAAATTATACAAATATTTTATTTTTATTTATTGCTTATTCTAATTGCAGGTTAGAATTTAATTCTATGGTACCATATTATATAGCCAAAGCAACTGAGGACTTCAGTCTGAAAAATATTGTTTTTAAAAAAAAAATATTTATTATAAGTTTTTGTGTATTTGTATGTATTCTACAATTTAGATATATTTTTCATTATAGTCGGAATTTCATATATGTATACTCCACAAACTATATTGATGTAGTCGATTTTCTTATTTATCTATTTTACTATATATATTCAGTCAATTGTTTAAATCTTGAACACTTGCTGGGAATACAACTATTATTGATCAGGTATTTTAAAACCATTTAATCTGATTTAATACTTGACACAATTTTTTAAATAATTCACTGCTAGTTAATTCAGATCTGAGCGAGATATAAAATTGATTTTAAAATATGCTTAGAATTTTATTCAACTCTGAAAATATGTACATACACTAAAGAAATACTATTTTTCTTTTTAAAAGAAATTACAAATAATATTTGTAATTTCATGAAACTGTTGTGTTTTGAATATTTCTTTCGATCTTGTATTTGAATTTACAGATAACGGTTATTTATTTTGCCCTTATCTTCATATATGTATGAGTAATGTATTTATATATGAATATTCAAAAGAATAGCTTACATTTGAATTTATTAAAGTAATAATCCAATTACATGTTGGTGGAAAACAAAATGTACATATGTATGTATGTATGCCTATCTCTATTGCAAAAAAAAACATTAGATAACACTCATAGTAAGTTCTCTTTGGTCGCAATCTTAGGTCCTCTTTAGCTACATATGTATACCGATATAAAGCAACAGCATTTGACTATGGCTATGATAATAAATTATCCACATTTTTGGTTTAACAAATAAAATGTTTTAGTTCTATTCAAAGAAGTTATGGCACATATGATAATATATATCACACCTTATTTCGTGCAGAGGATATTTTAATTTTCAATGTGCAATAACTTTCAAACTTTGAAAAAAAAAATGTAAATGCAGTTTTGTTTAGTTCCTTGCACGAAATAAGCTATGTGTGAAATATGCAAATATATTTTTTTTTTAGTTTTAAATGTTATTTAGAAAAAAAGGAAAAACAAAGTACGTAAATATAATTTATATCTACTAAACATGACTCCATTTAAATTTTTTCATATTCCTCCTGGCTTGAACGTTATTTGACGTCGAAAGTTAACATTTCGCCTGCACGAAATAAGGTGTGATCCACTGTATGCATGAACATTTATGTATGTATGTATATGTAGATAACTATATACTACATACATAAAATTTGTGTATTTTTTGGGCCATAGTTAAACGAACTTTATTTTTTGTTGTATTCTTCAAAACATATCTTTTTTTGTGCATACGAGATGAATTCGTTACTTGCGACCGATGTGCGACTCTTCAAACGTGGCCATATCAAAGTCCTGATAGAAGTTGGCCTCCTGTATGCGAATGCGTTGATAGGGAGCCGCATGTTGGTGACCTCTCCTGTTGTTGTTGGCCTCACACCAAGTCGCAGCCAAGTCGGGTTTTTGATGGGACGAAGTCGTCTCTGGGAAATAGCAGGAGTAAATGTTGCTCGAGGCAACCGGAGGGCGACTTTTGTGGACACGAGAGTTGTGCAACGAATTCTCCACGCGATCAATGAATGCGCTCATTGCGTCTGTTTCCTGCACCTGCTGCGAAGATGGAGCTGGCGGCGGTGACAGCAGCTGGGCATGTCGGCTGCTGACCTTGTATACATTGCTCAGATTGGGCAGCTCAAAGGCATTTGCATTGTTGTCGTCGCGTGCGAGAAACTCACGCAACTGCAGCTGCTTCTGGCGATCACGCTCTAGCTTTAGGTGACCCAGATTCAGCTGCTTCTGGTCACGTTTAAGCGTGGCCTGCAGCTCCACTTCTATGCCAACATCACTGGTCGCCGCCGATATCGGTGGTGTGTTGTTGGTGGATGCTGTGGACTCCAGCAATTGCTGGACATGATGACGCACTGACTGTTCGTGCAGCAGCTGCTCATTGTCCTGGACGTAGTGGAAAAGCTGCTCCTTGCACTTGGCAATGTCCTCCTCCATGCGACTTAGTCGCGACTTGTAGCATACAAATGCAGCCGAACCGTGTATGGCCTTCATGTCCGCGCTCTTCTCGGCCAACTGGCACTGCTGATCCTGCAGCTCAGCCTGATACGGTGCTGATTCCTTAGGCGTGTGGAAGGTGTCGCCATCGCTATGCTTGCGACGTGACACCGATTGCGACTGCGATGTGGAGCTGTCACTTGGGGTGTCAAGACGTTTGGCACGTAGAGGTGTTAATGCCATCTCTACCTCCAATTTGAATTTATTGCGTTTCTGCTGAAGCTCATGATGCTCGATCTTCAGGCGTTCCAGCGCCATCGCCAGATCCACTGCCTTGTACTCCTTATGCAGTCGCTGGTCCTGCACCTGCAACTGCGGCTTGGCCAGCTCAAGAGCTTTGACATCAGCCAGCTGCACGGCCTGATGCTTGGCTTTGATCAAGGACTGAGCATGAGTTTGCGGCCGGTTCAGCCTTAGCGCCAGTTGCTCAACTTGTGGCTCAGGTTGCTGCTCCTCCTTGGGCTTCGTTTGACGCCGCTCCTTACACTCCTTGCGCTGCTTACGCACTCGCACACCCAACTGAGCGGTTGTTGTTGCTGTTGTTTTCGAGTCTGAGGTCTTCGACGCCGGCACTGGAGCGGGCAGCGGTCCAGGCACGGGCACTGGTTCGTTCCATAAGCGCCCCTGCCCCATCTGCTGTGCTTGTGCTTGTGCTACAACTGGCGCCTGCCAATGTCCGCCGCTGACACTTCGCGGCGCTGTTGCAGCCACGGCAGCTAGTTCCCGACGCAACACTCCCTGCGCTGGCAGTTCCACATTCAAACTGCTCCCAGGCCGTGACTGTTGATGTTGTTGTTGGTTGTGCTCGTTGCCATGCTGAACGCGTTTGCCCCGCTGCTGTTGGTGCTGATGCTTATGTTGGTCATCCACCCAGGCCTTTGTAAAAGCGCCGGACGACGTTGCGTTCAACATAGTGGAAACATCATTTAAAGTGCTTCCGGTTGGTCTATGAATTGGAGTTGGGAGTAGTAGGAGTTGGATAAAGTAGTAATCGATCGAGCATCTCAAGCGTACGCAGTTTTTACTGTATAGTATAATCTGTTTTCGATTATCTTATTGTCATGCTAACAGCTAATTATTTCGATAATATTTTAAGACATAAAATTTTTATTATTCTAACTAACTATTCTTTATCCCTAGTCACCAACAATGATCGACTAACCTAAAATCGTCTGCTTAATGTCCACATTATAGAACTTTCTATACTTTTTTGTATGGTCGCGAAATTAAATTAATAAAATAAATATAAATTATGTATTATCCAAATTTCATTATCATTCTGAACGATCCATAAATCTACAATTGTATGGATTACAGTCCGCTATAACTTTTATAACTTTCCACATTTTGTACCCATAGGGTAGAAGCGCATTATAAGTTAGTGCCAAGAGAATATGTATGCAGGCATCTCCGACCCCATAAAGTATATACATACATAAACTTTACTAATCAAGAATAGTGTTAGCAGTCGAGACGATATAGATATGTCTGTCTGACCGTCCGTATATAAACCTAGGTCTCGGAGACTAAATGAGCTAAAACGACACATTTTTTTAAGCACTTGTTATTGTTGTATTATAATGATTCTATATGGCAAAAATCAGGGGGAGATATTTTTTTCGGACTAAGCAGGACGAGCTGTCCGGAAAACGGACAAATTGGCATCACTGCAGCTGCATGTGATTAGTTCGTTTTGTTGATATAGTAATCGTATATGGTATATTATTGATTTTTTTACCGCACCAAATATACTTTTCGGTATATTTAAATATATTCTTTGAAGATGTCATGGACTTCTTTTAGCGCAAGCTTAGTACTTTATTGCCTTAAAAACGTCACACATCTATTAAATTAAAGCAAAGTACCTTAAGTACATTAGTACAACTACATACAAATCAAAGCTGATCTTGATCTCTAAATAATAATCTTATAAGTATATATAGATATAATAATACGAGATTTCTATCTAGTTTCTTTTTAAATATCCTAAATGATATTCAACATTTTTTAGCTTTTCATTTACTTAATTCTGTATATCAAAATTAATAAATTGTGTAGTCTGTCTATTGTTGTGATTGGTAACGACGCGCGCAATTCAAACGGCGATGCAGCTCGCGGGGATAACGTTCCTGCTGCTGATGTGGGACTGCTTTTGGTTCCAAACCATAGCTGGAGACAGTCGTGGAAGCTGAAGTGGAAGTTGAGTTGGATGTTGATAAAGATGTTGTTGTTAACATCTCTCGCCCCGATTTGTTGACTCTCTGTTGTTGCTGGTGATGCTTCATGTTTGCTGTTGTCTTTGTCTTGGCTGTGGCTGTTGTTGTCGGTGCTGATGTAGTCGGTATGGATGACGGTGAGCGCCTATGCTATGAGCGACAATATCTGCAAAATCGAGCGAGCAACTAAAGTAGCTCTCTCCACCACCCGGCCTATCCTCCCCACCCTCAATACTACCACCAACAAAAGAAAACAAAAAATTTGGCCTACTCACTTCGGTTTGGAAATCGATCTCATTGGATGCGTTGTGCTGCCCTGCGCCACTCCGGATCCACTGGTTGGCGTTGGCGCCTGTGAGGTCTCCTTATGACGAGCACTCGACCGTATCTCGGGTGCAAGCATCTCGTACAATGTGGTCCGATAGTCGTTTATGCCATAGCGCACATCATCGTCCAGCGGCGGTTTGATGTCTGTGCGCATTTCCATGTTAGCGGATGCGGTGCGAAAGCGATGCACATACGAGTGCCCAATGGCTTCTTTAGCAGTTAGACGACCCTCGGGATCGAGCACCAGCAGCGACTTTATCAGCGACATGGCATCGTCACAAGAGTTGCACAGCATTTCGTCCAGCGAATGGCGTCGATCGCGCACAATCTTTTTGCTAAGTAGCACCGATCCAAAGCTAGCCCCAATTGATTCGATATCCCGATCTGTTACATCCGGCAGCGCATTAACAATCTTCTCGATCTGCAAGACAACAGTGAAAGTAGGTCAATTTAAAGGTAAACATATTAAATATCTATTTTGCACGACATACATATAACTGGAAACTTATCTATTTAGTAGGAGTCTGTTTAATTAGCTAATCTTTTTTTAGCTATAATTTGTATACCCGCTACCCATAGGGTAGAAGGGTATTATAACTTAGTGCCAACAGAAAATGTATGTAACAGGCAGAAGGAGCCATCTCCGAAATGAAAAACATGGAAGTTATTAAACAATCAATTTTATAAGGCAAAATTCATTTGCAGCTTTGTTTGTTTAGTTGACAGTGTGACCATGTTAAAATATGTTAACCACCCAGCGTGATCGACTTGTGTACTTTAAATACTAAAATGGTATAAGCTTTTTCGAATTTAAAACCAGTTGAATCGGAAATATTACACCGACACGAATCGTTCTCATACTGAATCTTTTGATAAAGTGGGTAAATATTTCGGAAAGAAGTTGGTTCATAAAGAAAGTCAGAAGGAAACAATCCGGGTATTTATCTAGCTTTGTTTTCTATCATACTGCTAAGTTTACCAATGTCAATTGCCATGGCAGAACGAGTATTCAGTCACGTGAACCTGGTAAAGTCAAAGCTTAGAAATAGAATGTAAATGAGTACATAATGTTCTATTTGGACATAAAGTAAATTACCTTAGGTGATACATATATTTAATAATTTAAATCGATAAGTCGCGAAATCTTGCAAATATTGTTTTCAGATACGGATAATAACTAGCTGAAAATACTGTTTTTATTATGCCGTTTCAAATAAGTGGATTTAAAATATTGATACAGTGGGTAGTACTTAAGTACCGAAAAGGTTGATTTTGATTACATTTTGGGCAATTTTCTTGATGAAGAAATACCAAAAAATAATTAACTTGTACAAATATATAATATTTTGTTGTTAAAAAGTAACGGGTATTTTTATTTAGCATTTTTTAAAGAAATCTAGCTATTTTTTTGCAACACCGACTAGGTGTAATGTCGCAGAAAACACATTACAGTAGAATTCACCTAGCTGCCGCGATCGAGATAAAAGCTGATTTATTCTTTTGATGTGCTCCAGAAATGATGAATTTTTTTCATAAAACTGGCACGATACTCGAATCAGTCAAACAAATTATACTGTTATTACAAAATTCTAATTTCTTTTTTTACAGTTATCCCATACAAAATTCTCAAATTCTTGAGAATATCGTTTCTCGAAACTTGATGAAAATGTATGTACGCATTGATTGATACCTGATTGATGGTGCTGGTGCCCTGAAAGAGCGGTTTCTGTCGTATCATCTCGCCTAAAATGCAGCCAAGACTCCACATATCAATGCCTTTGGTGTATCTTTATATTAATGGAAAAAAATGAGAATAGTATGATTAAACCTATGACGTCTCTCTCTACACTCACTTGCGACTTGCGACTAGAATTTCGGGTGCACGATACCAGCGTGTTGCCACATAATCCGTGAGCATTGCCTCGTTCTCCAGCTGCTCCTTAGAGTCAAAGGTCGAATTG
Organism: Drosophila formosana; assembly: GCA_035045625.1. Lineage (NCBI taxonomy): Eukaryota > Metazoa > Arthropoda > Insecta > Diptera > Drosophilidae > Drosophila > Drosophila formosana. The sequence goes on from JAWNOW010000062.1 coordinate 123,650, forward strand.
TTGTGACGTTTCGGGCACAGTGTGCGCGCTAGGCCAAAGTCGGCCACTTTAAGTCTGTAGCAATCACGAAAATATATATACATATAATAACAATATAACATCGATTAATCGATCTAGAAATGAACTTACCTGCACTTGCTGTCGATCAGTATGTTGCTGGGCTTGAGGTCCCTGTGTATCACATTTCCCGAGTGCATGTATTTGATGGCATTGATCAGTTGATACATGACAAAGCGTTTGTGTATATCCTTGAGCACATCGCCCTTTTTGATCACATTATGCAGATCGCTGTCCATGAACTCAAACACCAAATAAAAATCCAAATTGTTGGCAGCCCTGTTGTTATTGTCGATGGCACAAACATTTTAAATTAAACTTATCATTAGTATCAACGAATGTGAAGTCAAGATAGGATCAACTCACTTAAAAATGTCCAACATACGAATAATGTTGGGATGATGGCGAAAAGCACGCAGAAAAACCACCTCTCGATAGGTGCGCTGTGCATCGGTCTCATCGCGAAAGGCATCGTAGATTTTCTTGAGGGCCACGGTGTCCTTTTTGCGTTTGTCTGTTGCCTTCCATACGATTCCGTAGGCGCCTTTGCCCAAACGCTAATAACGTACGATAAGAATAATGTATCGTGTACACGTGCAGCGATAACATTTGTCAACTGTCGCTTACCTTGCGCACTTCAAAATAACGCTCAACATTCTGGTCAAGCTCGTGAATGCGTCGCTCTTGCGCGTTCGCCTGTCGTTCCGCCATTAGCCTCTCCTTCTCCTTATCTTTATCCTTATCCCGCCCCTTTTCACGCTCCCTCTCCTTATCCTTGGGCTTTTCTTTAGTCTTCTCCTTGATCAAAAGCCTTTGCTGGGTCTGAATCGTCACCTGCTGCTGTTGCTGCTGTCTCTCTGTCTGCTGCACTGATGTCGACGCTTGCTGTTGATGCTGCTGTTGTTTGCGATGACGATGGATGCGACGGACTTTTCGCTTTTCCACCTCCAGTTCTGGAATGGCAATGATGTTGTCAACAAATCCGGCAACGTGTCGTCGCTCCACTTCGTCCTGAGCGGGCGCCAGTTTGTGGCCGCTCCAACACTTCGTATTGGTATGGCGCCTATGGGATTTTGAAGCTACTTGATTTTCTACTCGCCCAATCATCACAACGGACTACAACAACACGAATGTGCTGTGGATGCGGTGTGTGCGTGTGTGCAAATATATGACATGCATATGTATGTATATATGTGCATGTGTGCCTGTGACTGTGTGCTCTACGCTACGCTTTTGGAAGTACTCGCGTGCGAATGCTGCTCGCCGCTCTCATTCCTATTCAAATTCTGCTTCGCATTCGCGCGCTCCTCCTATGCAAAGCGAGGCTCAAGTACATACACACCTTATAGTACACATGTTCAAAAGCGGCAGAAACAACAACAAAAATCATACACAACAACAAATAATCATGAAGCAATTTGATTCAAACTGAATTATTGTTAGATCGATCGAAAAGTGAAAGTGGGCGACAACAGCAATGGACGGGGACAGCGAAAGAAATAGGAGCAGGGCAAATAATTCTTGGCCTAGCAATGCCAACAAATGGACAAATGTAACCCAGGCGAAGCCTCAAGTGCCAACGGCAACGTTACGTGCTCTTCTTCGTCTTGTTGTTGCTTCAATTGTCAGCGAGTGGAAACCCCAGAAAAAACAATCAAACAACGCCTCAAATGCCATCGACTCAACTCAACTCGACTTTTTCGCATGCAATCTAGAATATAAAGGAGACTGAATTTGTTCAACAATAAATACATATGCATCAAAATCGCGCGCACACACACACGGGTTACACTGTTCAGGCAAATTTGAAGAAATATTCGTTTACACTTTACACCCGTAGTGTATAGTCGATTGCTCCTACGATAAAGATATAATTAATTCAAGATATAATTAAAGGTATAAAGTTGAATTTATTATATGCTCTTAATCTTGTAATTTAAGGGTTGATATACATACACAAGGAAAAAAAAAGAAGAACTATTCACGTATAGCTCCTTAAAGTTTAAGAAGTTTACTCAAAAAGAATACTGAGCTGAAAGCACATAAAAGGCTACGTACTCATTAAGGACAATGAAAACTTTTAGCCGATTTTTTAAATTTTTTAATGAAACAGAACGTTTTTTTCCGATTTTTTCTGCATTTCCCAGGTTTACATAACGGATAAACTTGTAATAAGGATACATAATTTCAAATTTTTGAAACCGGCAATAAGTAAGATCTGTATCGTGTACACAATCAGATCACCTTAATACCGTTTCTACACTGGTATTTTTTTTAGCTTCGCATTAGTGCTAACGTAAAAAATCCCAAAAACCCGTTTAGACTAAGTTCAGTGTTAGTTTCCACGTCCATATCCCATTGTTGTCAAAATTGCATGCGCTCTTATTCAATATGAAATTTAACAAAATTATGATTTCTAATGAACGGATAAATCATCAAAACAAAATTTCGGAAGCTATAGCACATATGTTGAGCTTGGAAGCACGAATCAGTCTGCTTTTAAACAACTATTTTTATGATTTGGCTGCTCTGCTGCCGGGATTGTCAACAAAAGACACCCATTTTCGTTTAGCTATACTAATAAAGAATCGAACTAATGTACACAGCTTTAAACACCTTTAAGTCATCATTTGAACATCGGAGCATTGCGCGTTTGTTTGGAATTTCAAATTTTTATTCATAATGCTTTATTTCGTTGTCTTCCTCTTCGTTATTCGCCATTTCTTTTTTAAAAATGTAGTTAAATCAAATCGAAAATATACCCAAAAATTACCAGGAAAACGGATATACCACATTAAAATACTTTCAAACAAGTTGATAGTACCCGCGTCCACATGAGTATATTTTCTCTCCTCCCTCACACCATTCAGAACGAGGTGGTATTACAACATGGCCCATAACTCCGCCATTTTATAAATTGACTTTTTAAACAAATTTTTGTATTTTTAGAACTTTGATATTTGTATTCAATTCACCCATTAAAAACAATGTATGTAACAGGCAGAAGCAGCCATATACAACCCCATAAAGTATAAATATTCTTAATCAGTGTCTATAGCCGAGACGATATAGCCATGTCCGTCTATCTGTCCGTATGAACACCTAGATAGACATGCATTACGTAGATCAAGTTTATTTCGAAACTTGGATGCCACGCCCTCTTCGCCCACAATATGCATAAATCTAGAACAAGTCTCGTTTTTTTTATGTAAATCGCGTATAACTCCAAAAATTCTTTGAGTAATTTGGTAACCCATCTGTGCTTAAAATGTTTATTATACCCTTTAATTTAGGTATCTGATTAGTAGAACAAAAGTGATTTGTAAAATTATTTATCAAAAGAGTTGTGCCCAGTGCATATGGACGTTTTAAGTGTGTGAATGATCTTGAGATATCGAATTTGGTGACAGTATTTGTGTAGGTCTTACGCAGATCAAGTATGTTTTAGAATTTTGCCACGCCCCTTTCCGCTTCCGAAATCTGGAAAAGCCGTAATAATAGACCTACAGCATTGGTATTTTGGTATGTACAATAATAATTATACTCTCAATGATTTCTGCGAATTTGATTGTGATCGAATGAAAAACAAGGAAGTTATTAAAGAATCAATTTTATAGGCCAAATTAACTTGCAGCTGCTCGCGCTTTGTTTTTTTAATTGACAGTGTGACTATGTCTTTTTTTAAATATATACAAAAAACCAATTTCAGTTTATTTTTTGTTTAAATATCATTCAATTTTTTTGTTTTCCCTCGAAATGGGTTGCGGGAATCTTACGGTCGAGCACTCTCGACTGTAGCTTTCTTACTTGTATGATTTAAAGATTTCCAAATGTTTAGTTAAGCACACAGTAATTTAATGACGCTTTACAACATTTTTTAAGACCATTGTAACAGTCAAATAATTTTTTTTTAAGATTATTATTATTATTATATAAAAGCTCACTTTATCAACGAAAAAAGTCGAAAAACGAAAAAGTAAAAACGAAAAAACGAAAGAGCCTAATAAATTTGTGTAATATGCATACCAAAACATTAATCATAAAACTCTTTGAAAGCAGATAATACGATCTTATAAGTGAGTTTCAGACGCGGCCAGCAAAATATAAAAAACCTCATACTTTTACTTTATTTTATAATACTTAAAAATTTCGGTTGAAGCAGCAACTCGTTCAATATTTTGAAGTATAGTGTAATCGTGTCATGAATGGGTGGGATTGGAAAAAAGCTTCTTGAAAATCAAGTGGAAAAATGCATGTCACTTACCTGCCGACTGTGAAGGATTGAGGCCAGTTGAAACTAGCCGTGTAACGGGGTTCGAACTAACGCTGGGTTGGGCTCTATGGGTGAATGGAATATAAGCCAGCTAAGTTGAAGAATGACAAGACCATCTAACAATTTGCTTATAATGATGATGCAAAAACAAGAACCAAAAAAATTGACAACTTTTTAAAACTAAACACGAATCCAAAAAAGAACTGTAAAGAAATAATAGAAAATAAGGAAGATTCAGGCGACGCGACATAGAGATCAAGCATGCACATACATACATATTATATATATTATAGATCCGATGAACGAGGCTCGAAAAGTTCACGATTTTGGAAATAGAACAACGGGTGAACAAAACGCCAAATACAAGTTGATTGATTCGATCGATTGATTGATAAATTGTTCAGTTCTTTCAGCCTTTGCACATTGGCTCCGTTGTGTAACGCACTCACAAATGGAATCAACGGGAATGGACTGAGCTGCTGCTGCTGCGACTTAAAAATTTCAACGATTTTCTACTTGCGGACCTGCAACACTTTCGAATCATGCGTTTCAATTTGAGTACTGCACATATACGACATCTAATCACAAACATGTATATTGATATACATATATATGTGATAGGGATATCGTTTTCGTTTTAAGCTCGCATTGCGATTTTTTTGGTTTTAAATTAAGATCGAAAGTTGAATGCAAAATTGTGTTTTTTTAGTTGTCGACTTGTGTAGATGGTATACAAAATATTAATGACAAATGTCTACATTTGGAAATAAGCTAACACACCTAATTCTCAGGCTACTCGATTTGCACCTTTATCTATATATCCCTTTTTGCTCTTCTGCTCCGTTCCGTTCCGGTATTTTGTTGTACTCGTATTCTGCTCCAACACTGACGGCCTTATGCATGTAGTATCTCCTGCTCTGCATTTGTACTTGTGTATCTGTTCTTGGTGTTCAAGGTTTTGGTTATGGTTATGGCTCTCTAGTGTTTTCCCTCGGGAACTATCATTTACAGTCGGCGCCCTAGCGAAATATTAACAACCAAGACAGACCAAGACCTCACAGTAAATAAAATAAACAACTTGCACTAGAACTTATTATTTACAATTGCATAAACAGATATTTTTAATTTGAGGTAGCTTGAGTATAAAATGACATTCACAGTTAAGAAACCTAACATGATATTTACTTAAAATTTATTAGGATTACGGGTTTTAACCTGCTTAAAAAATAATTATAATATTTACGTGGAATCCGATCGATCGAACTGCCCGACAGCGAAATATTAAAACCCAAGTTTGAAGTGTAGTTTTTTCAAGAAAATAAAAACGACTAATAGATTGAACATAATTCTTTAATATTGCAAGGGTATGAATGATAGGATGATTGTAGGGTTTGTCCAGTATCAATCGGCAATAGGTTGCTAGCAATAAAAATATTTTTTATGCTTAGTTTTCAATAACAAACACACAGGGGGCGGGCCAAGTTGCCACATAGCAACCTGGTAGACACGACACAGACAGAGAGAAAGAGAGAGAGAGAGAGAACTATGAAATGTGTGTGTGTCTGTGTGAAAGGGGGAGAGAAGAAAGAGTTTATAGCTTTTATTTAAAATGTGGTGTTGATCTGGTTGCTGGTGGTAACATTGTCCTACAAAACTATTGAATACATTGAATCCATGGTGATCACTGTCGCAGTGTGATTTACAAGTATTTGCTTTGCGTATTTATTTTGTTAGTTATTGGTTTGTTTATGGTGTGTGTTTGCTTAATGAATGAAAAAAGTAGTATAGAAAAAATATATATAGATAGCGACTACAAAAAAAAAAATAATTAAGTATACTTAGGAGATAAGATATACAAAATTGAAAAAAACATATGACGCTCATTTAAGATGCCAACATCCAAATTGATTAACTAGCATTTGTAATTTGTTAATTATTGATGTGCTAGCTGCTGCTGATTGATCACCTGTTGTAGTTACTGCTGCTGATGATGCTGCAGCTGCTGTTGAATTTGTAACTGCTGCTGCTGCTGTTGTCGATTCTGCTGCTTCTGTTGATAGTATTGCTGCTGCTGCTGTTGTTGCTGCTCGTATTGCGCTTGTCGCCGCTTCTGCTTCTCGAGTTCGGCAAAATGCTCCTGTTGCTTGCGCACCAGTTCATCCATCACCTCATGATTGTAGGTGGAGTGCAGCATCAGGCCCAGCAGATTAGCCCGCGAGCTCAATTGATGCCGCAGCAAACGATCCTGCTCCATGAGGTCATCCATTTTAAGCCATTGTCGCACACGCTCCAAATCGATTTCCGCCCGTCGTATCTTCTCCCACGCATAATGCTTGAAGCAATTCTTTTTAGGTGCGCGACAAAATTCCCCCGTCGGATTGAATACGTTGTTCACCAACGGTGCACCGCAAACATCAGTATCACTGACTTTGGGATCTTTACTGTGCTCGGGGCACAATACGCGCAACCGTTTGCAATACGTTTTGCTGGCCGGATTATAAAAGTCACAGAACATATTGTTGCCCTCCATGCGCGTCTGAAAGATGCTGCCGAAACTCGCTTGCGACTCGTATTTGTTAAAGCACTTCTCCATGTGCTTGATGGCGGTACGTGAGTGTATTTCATGGCCACACGTTATGCAATACATGCTCTGCTCGTCCTCCACATCGGCATTATCCTGTGGCCTTTGGGTGTCGATGGAGCTGCGTTTCGCACGCTCCACCACCATGTTGAGCTCCTCGGCGCGCTTCTCTAGTTCGGCAAGCGCAAAGCGAACCATCGACTGCTTTTGTCGTATGACCTCCAGCTGGTCGCGATTCTCTTCGGTTGCATGGCACGGCGTTAAATTCCATTCCTGCAGACGTTGCGGCAGCACCTGGAAGATACGATTCGTAGCGAGATTGAAGCCGCACTTGTCGCTGCAGTATTTACTTTGCGGTCGCGCCTGATTGCGGCAGCTGGGTCCATGGCACTGCCGTATGCCCTCCAGTTCGGGATGCATAAATATCTCTGGACTAGCAGTGCGCATAGCTTTGCTCTTGCGCTGCTGTTGCAGCTGTTGCTGCTGCAGCTGTTGCTGCTGCTGCAACTGAGTCGCTTTCTCTCGCTTACGTCCCGTAGTCGTCGTTGTTGTTGTCGTCGTCGCTGTCGCCTGCATGACACAGTTGCGATAGATGCAGCGTGGTTTGTGGCCAACGCGTGTGCGGCAGGCATCGCATTGATTGCAATTGGGTCGACGGCAGCCGTCGCAGGTGCCACAACGTCTGCCCGCCTTGGTTTCCTTGGCTACCACATTGCTGCTGCTGGTATTGTTGCTGTTGTTGTTGTTCTTGCCGCTACTGCTGCTCTGACTTGCAACAGTTTGCGTGCCGTGAACATTGTTGTTGTTGCTGCTGCTGTTGTTATTGTCGCTCGCGTTGTTGGCTGCTGCTGCTGTTGACGTTGACAAGGCGGCTGCTCGCTCCGTAGCCACCAAACGGAAGATGGTCTGCAACTCGGGATTCTCCTTCTTGCACTTACGGCAGTAATACTGCTTAATGTGTTTCGCCTCCTTCTCGGTGATCCCAATGCAGTCGCCATGATACCATTCCTCGCAGCCATCGCAGCCGCTGTGGATGACAAAATTTAGTTGGCAAAACCAACACACACACACACACCACTTACATCATAAACCTGGAACAATCGGAGGTGCGACAAATGCAATAGGCTTGATCATCTTGCTTGAGTATTGTGGCAATTTTCGATTTGCGCTCGGGCAAATCAAATTCACGGGCAATTTCCTCTTTCTGCAAAACAACAACAATGACAACAAAAATTTCATAGTTATATAGTTTTACCTGTCTGAACTTTTGCCAAATTACCGATCGCTTGTATTTTCGTTTATCCCCCATGCTTGCTTGTGTTTTTTGTTGGCCTTCAACCACCAAAACTCCGCCACCCACAATCAACAATAGTTGTCGTATAAATTGTTGATAATGTATCGATATATCGGTAAGCACAGAGTTTTGATAAACAAACATTGATGCAGTATTTTTAATAGTATTTAACTTCAACATCAGCCAGGCTAAAAATATCAAAAGTTTAGTTTTATAACTTACAATTTGAATGGTTGTTCTACACTCCACAATTATTTCTATATTTTCAACTTGCACTAATTATCGAAAATGAAACTCTGTTGTTTAGACTGACCATTTCACTTTTATTAAAGCAGCTGAGATGCTGTAAACAAACCGTTTTGATGAGCACAAATAAAAATTTTTCATTATTTGATTTGCATAATATAGCTACATAATTCAGTGCGCAATTGAATACAAATAATTTTGCAAATTTTGTTTTTCACAAATAAGTTTGAACAAGAAACTAAATACAATTTAGTGTGTAGCTGGAAAATGTTTGTACTGAACTGCAAAAATATTAAACTCAATTTATAAATGCTCACTATGAAGGGAACTGATCATGTGACGTATGAATGAAATACCCACGTGTTTGAGATACATTCGAGAGCAATTGAAATAACAACATTGGAAAAGCAACACTCAGAATCAGAATCTCTGATAACATCGTTACTGTGCATTCTTAACAACAATCGGTTGATCTTGAGTAATGATATATATCGAGTGAATATTTCGCAATTAACGCTATTTTGAATCGAAGTGGTAAAATATATCGATATTGTTACCAAGATAGTTATCAATTTCGTGATTTTATGCGCATTAGTTTTTGGTCACACTTTGGCTTTACTCCAAATTACTAGTTTACAACTACAAACAGGAGTAAAGAATTACTAAGGGATGGGCGTTACCGTGCTCCAACCATACCCGCTGCCCGAGGGCAAAAGCGGTGCCCATATCATCGATCATCTGGCCAAGCGCCTCCTCTCACTGGGCGCAACGCACGCCGGCCAATTTCTCGTCGACTGCGAGACATTCATCTCGACCCCACAACACGGCACACCTACAAGAGCCGTTCATGTGCTGCACAACTCCGAGTACCCGGCCTCGACATTCTCTATCATTGACAATGGCACCGGTAAGCAAGTGGCACTCGTGGCCGACAGCATATTCGATCTGTTAATGCTGAAAATGACCTCAACATTCACATCGAAGAAGCAAACGAAAATCGAATCGCGTGGCGCGCGTTTCGAGTACGGTGACTTTGTCATCAAGCTTGGTTCCGTTACGATGATGGAGCATTTCAAGGGAATACTCATTGAGATCGAGTATCGGCCGTGTGTGACGCTGTCGTATTGCTGGGAAATGATTAGAGAAATGCTACAGGGTTTTCTCGGCATCAATGTGGCCAAAGAGTATCCCACTTACTTCACCACACAGACTATCATGAATGCGATGGGGCAGCAGCAACTGCATACCAAGCAGAATGATATCTATGAGCCAATGGACACTGTTAAACAGTATCTGGAGCACTTCACGAACTATCGCAAGCATGTCCAGATTCATGGGGCAGCAATGAGCACCTCGGGTGGCGCCTCATTAGGCGGCGGTCCCGTTTTGTTGCCTTCGACGGTTGGTATGGGGCGGTCATGATGTGAGGTAAAGCTGGAGCCGCCAGATTCCATTTAATCTCCTCCAGCTGCCGGCGAGATCTTGAACCCCAAATTTCTTTTATATTTTCTTTACATATCTCTTTATTTTATACATATTTTAACACAATAGTTGTATATAATAGATACATATATATATATATATATATATATATATATATATATATATATTTATTATGTTATTATTTTGAAAATGTATGTTATCGGCAGATTATATTCAAATATTTTTATTTTCTAGAAACAAGAAATAAGTCTTTTAAGTATAAGCAAGAAAAAATGTAAAACTTCCGGTTTACTATCCACAAATAATAATAAGATAAGCACAAAATGTCTGAAATAAACACAAACACCTTAATTTTTATAAAAATGCGCATAAATATATATTTATTCAAAGCATGCGAACGAAAAAATTATGTGTTGTGTATATAAATTGTACCATATGTAAGTTTAAAAAATATAATATAATGTGTATGGAAGTCTTCTCACTAATACGAAAAAAATATATACTTAAGCATAATAAACGGAGTTTTTATTTAAAAAAATGTATTCTTACTGCAAGTGTTATAGTAGTAGTGTGTGTTTAAATACAATACAATAAAAAAAATTTTAAATTATAATAATCTAGGCCAAATTTCAACAAACCGCAAATTTTTTTGGTGACATCAACAAAGTTGAAACATTATTAACAAATATGGAATTTAAATTAGTTACTTTGCTTTTTCTTGCTGTATCTTAAAGTGATGGTTACAATTATTAAAATTTGTTTGTTTTTTTTAATTTTTATGTTTTTGTTGTGTAATATATTTATGTCTTGCTATTGTTGTTCAAAATGTTAATTATAACACAATAATTGTAATATAAGTGCATGCTTTTTTGTTTGATTGGTATTTCTCATGTTTTGTTTTTTGTATGGATCTCTTAAGTTTATTTGTTTATTATAATAAATTGTAGTTGCATGTTAAATGTCTAGTAATAATAACGTTTTCTGTGTGTGTCGGTTTATGTGTGTGTGAAGGTGAGTGTTCTATGTCTGCTTGTGTACAACCGCTCTGCATTAAAAAAATTTGCATTTGCGTTTCGAACTGCGTTTGCTGCTACAATTTGCTCTTCGCAGCTTTTACATCTCGTACTCACGTATGTGTGTGAGTGTATATGTGCACAACTGGCTATGGCTGTCTTTCTAAGTATGAGAGTCTGTGTGTATTGCTGTTATTTTTTTACTTTCCATCTCTTTTTGTAGTTGAGTTGTCGTTGTTATCTGCTAATTTGCTTGGTGTTTTTTGCTTCATTTGTGTTTTTTTTTACGCATATTTTAAAATGTATGTCAATATGTAGATATATATGCATGTATGTATATGTATATATTATTTATGAAGTTTAAACGGAGATCAATATCCGATTAATGGTTGTGTATTTGTTGCTGTTGTTGTGGTTGTTTTGTTGTATTTTTATAATGTTTCTAATGGTTTAGCCGATGGATGTCCTCACACTTCTCTCCGCATTCGTTTCCTTATGCATATCTTCTACAATTGCTCAATCGAAGCTCTCTCTCTTTTCCATGTGTAGTTGTTGTTGTTGCTGCTGGCGCTTGTACTCTTTAGTTGCTATTGTTGATGAGTTTTTATCAATCAACAGCCGATTATTAGTCGAGCATAGGTAAAGTTGCAGGCTTGACGTGGCCACCGTCACCCTCAGAGACAAAACGTTTGCGTCCACTGCAATTACAGAAAAAAAAGACAATTCATAAAAGCAAAATTTAATAGACGTAAATAAAGTTTTAGAAATTTAATGTCTTTAATTTAGTGTTTATTCACTTAAGAAAAGACTAGCTGCTATGCCACATATGCTTAATAGAGAACCAAACGGGCTTTTTATACCCTCTACCCTTAGTGCCAACCAAACGTCAAAGGTGGCTGTTTTTGGTACTCTACTCACACTCATGAAAATTTGTGTTGCGATGCTACTCACTACCCGCAAACGAATGCTTGCGCTTCGGCCACTGGCTCTGAACTTGTGTGTGTGTCTTAGCGACCGAATCAATTTCCTAGTCATGACGCGATCACTCGTACTTGTCGAGTGTCTTGCATTTCAGCAACCGATCATTCTTATGACACTTATGACAAAATCGAAATCCACCTGAATATGTCGGCAATGTCTCTAGTGTCTAACCATCTACTCGGGTGTTTTTTACCCCACCTCCTTTCTCGATCGTAAATGATTTTGCAACCCAGCTGTTCGCGGTTCTTAAAATAATCTTGACCTGTTGTTGGCATCAAAAAATGGCAACGCGCCACCTTCCGTACATAAAAACCATATGATATATTTGTTTGGCATTTTTTGTGTAAACATCATTCAAGAGCATTTTTGACAGTAGCTTTCTTACTTGTTTTAACTATACAAAAGTTCAAAATTCCACTGCTTGATAATTACATTCAAAGTAATTATTTGATTATATTTAGTGTATTTATTTTCAATTAAATTTAATATTTTTCGTCGCAAACAAATTTGATTTGCATCTACAGTCACATCTACATCTACAATCACTACATATTAATTACTAACTTAAAGAAAACAAGTCGATTTAAAAAAAAAATGTCAAAATATGTTCTTCTAATAATTAGACTAATTAGCTGTGAATAAATTAAACATCAAATAAAATACATATTCCATAAATGCCACTTTCATTTAGAAGATTGTGCATGAGCATTAATACATTTGTACATATGTACACTATTGGACAAAAAAATAAGTACACACTTCGCGCCTATTTGTTGATAAAGGTTTTTCAATAGTTATAGAATATGCCGCTGTTAATTGTTTATATTTTGAAAGAATATAGTGTTCTGAAACATTTAAAACAAAAATTAAGGTTGGGAACCACGTTTTTTGAATGCTACGCACAAATTTGTGCTGGATGAGGGTTTTTGGTGTGGTCAAAATAATAAGTACACTGGTGGTAATTTTAATTTTTATAGCATGAAATGTAAAAATTAGGAAGGGAATGTTGATTTATTTTGACTTCTTGCATATTTAAGTTAAAAAAATGTTTAAAAGAACCAAAAAGAGCATCGCATTGTTAAAGGACTATTGACGTGAATCTTCGAAAAAATTAGAAGTCTTCCAGAAATTGCGAAAACTCTTTAAAGCTGCTTATATTTCGTTCAGAATGCCTTAAATTAAAACTGCCTACTAAAAAACGAGGATAAATGAAGAAATCTTCATAAACAACAGACATTCGCATGGTCAGCCTTGCAAAAAAGGACATATTCATATCCTTCAAGGTCATTTCCGCACAAATCAGCAATAGAATATTATCTCAAGGGGGTTTGCCGTTGATGTAAAAAGGTAGATCTACTAGACCCCATACCCCAAAAATGTCCATTTCTTCGAGAAAAAAATTTGAAGATGAACCAACAGTCTGGTGTCAATTATTTAGCATGGTCTGGGCCAGAAGGTTCTACAATGTGGAATCAATTTTTGTGGAGCAAAGAAACAAATCTAAATTCTTTTGGTCATTACAGACGATATGTAGATTGCTCAAAAGGCAAAGAATTCGAGGTCCGGTACCTCAAGAAGACTGGTAAGGATGTAGGATGATGATTAATGGTTTAGACCTGTTTCTTTTGGAATGACGTTTTACGGATTGATCGGTAAATTGATTCTATGACCCTATTCGGATATAAAAATCATTTCATATAATGATTTCATGTATTCCTTTCCTTACGCTGAGGAAAAAATGTCCTTGTGATGGGTCTTTCCACAGGATAATGACCCAAAGTGCTAGTCAAGACTGGACAAGGGCTTGTTTGCAGAGAACGAGCTAAACATTATATGTTGGCCAAGTCACTTTCTTGGCTCAAAGTCAATTGATTACTTATGGGGAGACTTGGAACAGTGAACTGGCATAAATACCTTTACAAAATTCGAAGAATTGTGGAAATTATGTGCAAAAAATGAAGTATGAGATTCGTATGGAGATTTTTTGCAAACTTATTACTAGAAAGCTAAAAGACATCGAAAAAGTCTAACAAAATGAGTGTGTCTGAATTGGATACTACTATTAGATAGCTATTATTAATAAAATAATAGAAAAAATTTGTTATGTTTCGAGATTTTTGGCTTTGTAGAATTGGTGTACTTATTATTTGGACCAGACCAAAAACGCTCATCCAGCACAAATTTGTGCATAGCATTCCAAAAACGTGGTTACCAACCCTAATTTTTGTTTTAAATGTTTCAGAACACTATATTCTTTAAAAATATAAACAATTAACAGCGGTATATTCTATAACTATTGAAAAACCTTTATCAACAAATAGGCGCGAAGTGTGTACCTTTTTTTTTGTCCAGTAGTGTATGTACATTGCATTGCCATACACCAAATTGCAAATTACGCAATGTCAAAAAAAAAAATAAAAATGCCACAAAAAAACGAAAATACATTTGGCAAGAGCCTTTAAAAACAAGTAGAAACAAACAAAAAAAACCGCCAAAAAATGAAGACAAAATAAAACGAAAAATCACAATGAAATCTTAAAGCATTTGCACGAATTTACAGCAAAAGTTCATTCAACCGTTGACCCTTTTTCTGTGTCTATCTTTCTCTCCCTCGTGCATCTTCTCTCCTACTCTGTAACATACAAAAACTGCAGCAAAAAAACAGCTGTGAGACGGAAAACGAGTAAACATAGGCAGAGAAGGGGGAGTGGAACTCGAAACTAGTTTTCGCATCGTTCACACAACTCGTTGGTTAATCGCAAGTGGCAAGCAGGGGCCGGTATCGAATTTTAACCTATATCAGCAGCAGCAAGACAGATAAGGCAACAAAAACAAAACAAAGAATAACAAGTTCTACAATCAAGAGCATTCAACAGTGAGATACCCGATATTCATTTTGAGAGAATACAAATACCTTACACATATGATATTTAAATCAAATATGAACCAACCTATTTGTACAAAAAATATACTATTCGGTACTTGTACAAATTCGGCTTTTTGTACAAATAAACTTTTTTCATGAAAACAGCCATATTATACCGCACACGGTCACTCTGTCAAACAAACCAACTATGCTCTTTGACCAAGAATATATGTATATGTATGTATGTATGTATGTATATGTGTATACTGTATGGGTTTGGAGAAGCCTCCTTCTGCATGTTATATAGATTTTCTGTTCTATATATAATTTGTTTGTTAATACCTCGCAATTTGAAAAAAAATGTTTTTTTTTACTTTTATCGATTCTGAACCATAAATCCGACTGGTTTCTCATTTTAATCCGTTATTTTAATCTAATTTGGCAATAGCTTGAACTAGGATACTTTATTTCTGTAATTTTTTGTCTGAAATCAAAAATCCTAGTTCTCTATGTAATCGTGTTAGAATGAAATTTGAGCTTAGGGACCTAGGCACACGGGAAACGCGGACAAACTCTATAACCTACTTAGTCCGAGGCGTTTTAAAAAACAAATAGGAAAGCTACAGTCGAGAGTGCTCGACCGTATGATACCCACCCACAACCCATTTCGAGAGAAAACAAAAAGCTTAAATGATATTTTAGCAAAAAATATACCACAGAATATACTGAAATTTGTTTTTTTTGCTTATACATATTTTTAAGAAATCAATTAAATACCGACGTGGTCACACTGTCAACTAAACAAACAAAGCGCGAGCAGCTGCAACTGAATTTTGCATATAAAATTGATTCTTTAATAACTTCCTTGTTTTTCACTCGATCTCAACCAAATTCACAGGAATCATTGAGAATATAATTATTATTATGCATATGAAAATTCAGTTTTTGGGGGCGGAAAGGGGCGTGGCAAAAATCTAAAACAAACTTGATCTGCGTAAGACCTACACGAATACTGTCACCAAATTTGATGTCTCTAGGTCATTCACACACTTAAAACGTCCATATGCACTGGGCACAACAATTTTTGTAAATAATTTAAAGATTAACTTTTGTTCTACTTATCTGATTTTTACCAAAATTACAGGGTATATAAAGAGTGTCAAGCGCAAATGGGTTACCAAATTACACATCATTACACAAAGAACTTTTGGAGTTATACGCGATTTACATACAAAAAACTTAACTTTTTCTAGATTAATGCTAATTGTGGGCGAATGGGGCGTGGCATCCAACTGAAATAAACTTGATCTGCGTAAGGAATGCATGAACGTAACATATGTACCAAATTTGGTGCCTCTATGTCTTATAGTCTCTGAGATCCAGGTGTTCATACAGACAGACAGACGGACATGGCTATATCGTCTCGGCTGTTGACGCTGATCAAGAATATATATACTTTATGGGGTCGGAGATGCCTCCTTCTGCCTGTTACATACATTTTCTGTTGGCACTAAGTTATAATACCCTTCTACCATATGGGTAGCGGGTATAAAAAACAAATTGTTAACTACATACGCCACCGACAAATTCTTTCTGTCGTCGCCGCCGCAACGTAAAACTTTAAACGTTACGAATTCGAGAGGGAGCGAGTTTGTGTGAATCTGTGAGTAGTGATTGCTTTTGTCAATTTAGTTGGATGTTTTTGTCGGTGTTGCTGTTGGGGCTATGATAAGTGCCAAAGAGCAACAACCGGAGCCAAGGCGAACGCAAAATGCAGTCACAGCAACACACAACTGCAATGCCAGCTAAGCCTTCAACAAAAGAAAACTACAACTGTTGTTGTGGAGGCTTTGTGGGTGTGGCGGAGCAGGTCGATAATAGCAATAGCAACTACTGCCGTCGCTTTGCCGTCATTTTTACCTTCTCTCTACGGTGCTCACGATCTTGAGTCATTTGCAGGTTGTTGCACCATTGCCACCCAACGGAACAGCAAATACAAAAACAGCAACTTTTTGTAACATCAATGTCAACTTTGTGGGTGCGACCAACAATACGCAATCGATAATAATTGTATAACCTATCGATATGCAAGTGTGCGTGTGTTTACTTACAAACATAAAAACAAATAAATAGCAGACAAGTCACACGAGCTGACTAAATAAATTATTGGCTTAAAAGCACCACATAAAATAAACAACAAAACAACAACAAAATGCATTGCAAAACAAAAACAAACAGAAAGACTCTTATAAAACTTATTGCCATTTAAAACGTTCTGAAACTTAGATGAAAATAACATTTCTTATTTTATCAACGATAAAATATTTGTCAATTTGTTTTATTTTACATTGTAGTACAACGAGAAAGAGTTAAACTGTTTTTACGAATATCAATAATGAAAACTGTTAATATTCAACAAAATAAGACGAATCTAACCAATACATTGGTAGGAATTTTATGGACTGCACACAATTTTGAAACCAGGGACGATAATTTGTATTGTAAAAATTCAAATGCAATTGAAGGGAAGGTGACTTTTTTTTTATTGATTTCAAGTGGTAAATATCAAAAATAACATTTTTAATTAAATGATAGACCATAAGTATTAATGTTGATTTTTTTTTAAATTTACAAATAACAATTTTAGATCGGAGCTTTAAATAAAAGTTAAAGTTAATAAGATCATTTGGCTGTCGCCCATAATTATTGACAAAATTCGAATGCATTATATTCCAAGAGCATTCTTGCTATTTACAAAGAGATGTACATACATACATATGTATGTACAGATGTATGCAAATATACTATGAAATACAATAAATAAAATTACTAACCGGCGCCTGATAAACCGGCCCACAATCGACAGCTGCGACTGCCTCAACCAAGCAAAGAGGCTGACGCCAACGTCCACACGCAAAAACCAAACTGCGCAATATAAATTTCATAAACAAACACACACACATTCATATACAAAATCATACGCACCACATACACCATGTACATAGAAGTGAAAAGAGGAGCAAAGCAAAAGCCAAAGAGAAACGAAAACAACGCAAGCTACGACGCGACGTCCGGCACATATAATCACTGCAACATACACACATCTTTATGTATGTACAAACATACGTATGTATGCATGTGTGCACATAATATTAAACAACAAGTGGAGGAAGAACTGAAAATGCCGGTAAAAAAAATACAAATCAAGTTGATGATACGGCAGGCAGCAAATACGTAAATACAGACGATGAACATGTATGAGCATAAATATGTATACGTATTTAGAAGAAAACCACAGCGAGAACAATAACAGCAGAAATAATTGACTATATGAACACACACATACATATGTACATACCAGGAGTCGCAAGATTACGTAAGAAGTTATATTTTGTGTTTATACCCGCCGCCCATAGAACTGAATGGTATTATAACTTACATAGTGCCAACAGAAAATAGATATATAACTGGCAGAAGGAGGCATCTCCGAATCCATAAAGTGTATTTGTTTTTTATCAGTGTCAAACAGCCTAGACGATATATGCCGCCTGTCTGTTCATCTGTATGAACACCTACATAGATCTCAGAGTCTCTAAAAGTTAGAGCTAAGAAATTTTGTAAACCACGTGTTATGTTTGCACGCAGATCAAGTTTGTTTTAGAATTTAGCCACGCCTACTACCTCCTTCAAAAATCTCAAAAAACTACTTTAAAGCTGTTGCCGTTGGTGTTACTTTTTAGCTACATATACAGTGGCTCACATCTTATTTCGTGCAGAGGATATGTCAATTTTCAAAGTCGAATATCTTTTGAGCCAGGAGGAATTTGATAAAAACTTAAATGCAGTTTTGTTTAGCAGATATTTATTATATACATATGTAGGTACTTCATTGCTTTTCATTTTTCCTAAATAACACTTAAAACTAAAAATAACATAAAATATTTGCATATTTAAAGTCACAGCTTCTTTCGTGCAAGATTTTTGGATGCACTTTATTTTTGGAATTGGAGTTTAAAAATAGAAATTTCTTAATGAATACTATATTATATTGTTTGTCAATATTTTCTGATATTTAATTATAACTGGTCACACTACAAATACATTATATAATATTTGAAATTTTTCTAAATGAAACCACGAACCACAATTGAAAAGCGGGAATTAGTCCTAAGTCATTTTAATAATGGGAGCACTCAGCGGGAAATGGCTAGGATGGTTGAATTAAGTCCCAGTACAGTGCCACATATCATTCAACGTTTTGTCCGGGAAAATCGGGTGGCAGATAAGAGCCGAAACGCTCCGAACAAAATCTTCAATACGACCGAGGAAAGACGAATCGTCCGCAAAACGAAAGTCAACCCCAAATTATCGGCTCCAAAATTTACATCCTTGGTGGAGAATAAAATGGGGAAGAACTGTTCTGTACAAACTGTCCGCCGTATACTTCGGGATCAGAACTTTAATGGTCGAGTAGCTCGGAGGTAAAACACGGAGGTGGGAGTGTAATGATTTGGGCTTGCATGGCGGCTTCAGGAGTTGGAAATTTAGTTTTCATCGATGGGAACATGGACAAAATGATATATGATATATATTGAATGAGATTTCATTCAAAGTGCGGGCAATCTGGGCTTGGAAGGGCGGTTTAGATATTACCAGGATAATGACCCAAAACACAAATCGGCTATTGTGCAGTCCTGGTTGATCTAGAATTGCCCGCACGTTATTATTCCACCAGCCCAGTCACCTGACCTTAATGTTATTGAGAATTTATGGGCCATTCTCGATCATGCCATTTGCAAGAGGCCCATATCTAATAGTTTTAGTATTACATTTTAATAGCAAGTTCCTTGCACGAAATAAGCTGTGTCCTTAAATATGCAAATATTTTATGTTATTTTTAGTTTTAAGTGTTATTTAGAAAAAAGGAAATACATATATAATAAATATCTGCTAAACAAACCTGAATTTAAATATTTATCAAATTCCTCCTGGCTCAAAAGATATTCGACTTTGAAAATTGACATTTCCTCTGCACGAAATAAGGTGTGAGCCACAGTATGTACATACATATATTGATGATTTTTGGCACACATAAGTATAAAATTGCTAGCTCGGGTGTTTCGTGAATATGAGTGAAATAATTTGATATATGGAAGATATAGTAAAAAAAAAATGAGGTAATTTTATTGGCATCTTTATGGCATGCATGAAAAAGTTTGCAACTAAAATAGCAGCAGCGCATCGAGTTCCGCTCTGGAAAATTTTTTTGTTTATTTTGAAATTATTTATTTAATTTATGAATAATATTGTAGATGGAAAAATTTTATTAATACCCAAAAAATCCAAAAAGCTAATATTTGTAAAAAAAAAAAATCTACCAAAACTAATTGGCAAATGGTGCAGTACATGCTAATACGTTTTGAATATACTTTATTTCTTTAAGAACGTCATGCACAAAGTACTTCACTTTTTATGGAGAACAATAATAAAAGACTCCTTCCATAGAGGGGAAAGTCTATGACTCAAGTGATAAATAAATAAATAATATTCAGCAACGGTCAGTTCCGTTCTGAAGTACAAAGCCGGGAGTTCTATCTGGACTGGTCGAAAGCACCGGCTTAACCATTTAAAGATATCACCTATATCAAGCGAAAGTTAACCTTCTGAAAGCAACGAACTCGATAGGCGAATATCAAAGTAGTAAGTACAGATCTGATAAGTTCGATCCTTATAACAAGAATTCCCAACAAGTTAGAAATATGTAATCTAATCTAATTACCGGCAAAGAGAATTTTCTATATTGCTAATTTTACCAAAAGACATTTCAAGTGAATCATCCAATATATCGGTTCGAAGGATTATGAAAACAAAGGTTATCACTAGGAGACCAAGCAGTTCCAGGAAGCTTAAAGTCACCTTGAACAATAATAAAGTGTTTTTCGGA
The DNA here is from genome assembly GCA_035045625.1 of Drosophila formosana. NCBI lineage: Eukaryota > Metazoa > Arthropoda > Insecta > Diptera > Drosophilidae > Drosophila > Drosophila formosana. Next base: position 144,348 of record JAWNOW010000062.1, read on the forward strand.
TAACGCAAAAACAGATTTGATTGCATCCAAGAGTACCTAATACACAGATAAATCGGACAACGGTTGGCTCTGTTCAACAACTGGGCGGGCATATGGTTTCAAAACGTAAAGTACATTTTTTTCACTTTTGGATTGTAATTTTTATACCCGCTACCCATAGGGTAGAAGGGTACTATAACTTATTGCCAACAGAAAATGTATGTAACAGGCAGAAGGAGGCATCTCCGACCCCATAAAGTATAAACGATACGATATAGCCATGTCCGTCTGTCTGTCTGTATGAAGTTCATACTATGAACACCTGGATCTCAGAGACTATAAGACATAGAGACACCAAATTTGGTACATAGGTTCCTGCATTTCTTACGCAGGTCAAGTTTATTTCATAAGTTGGATGCCACGCCCCCTTCGCCCACAATTAACATTAATCTAGAAAAAGTCAAGTTTTTTTTATGTAAATCGTAAATCGGGGATAACTCCAAAAGTTCTTTGTGTAATGATGTGTAATTTGGTAACCCATCTGCGCTTGACACTCTTAATATACCCTGTAATTTGGGTACAAATCGGATAAGTAGAACCAAAGTTATTCGTGAAATTATTTATTAAAATTGTTGTGCCCAGTGCATATGGACGTTTTAAGTGTGTGAATGACCTAGAGACATCAAATTTGGTGACAGTATTCGTGTAGGTCTTACGCAGATCAAGTTTGTTTTAGATTTTTGCCACGCCCCTTTCCGCCCCCAAAAACTGTAAAAGCCGTATTAATAGACCTAGAGCATTGATATGCATAATAACAATGATAGTCTGAATGACTCCTGTGAATTTGGTTGAGATCGAATAAAAAACGGGGAAGTTATTAAAGAATCAATTTTATATGCAAAATTCACTTGCAGCTGCTCGCGCTTTGTTTGTTTAGTTGACAGTGTGACCATGTCGGTAATATATATACAAAAATAATTTTTTTTTTTTTTCTTTCGAAGTGGGTTGCGGATATCCTACGGTCGAGCACTCTCGACTGTAGCTTTCTTATTTGTTGTTACTGCGTCTGTGTTTACTGCTTTTTTCGTTGTTCTACAGATATTTGGGGTTTACATATACCGATATTACACTTTTATTACTGAAGGAGACAAGTAGGGGGAACACACTTACCGCGATGGCACATTATTAATAATTTTGTCAGTTAGGAAGCCGGCACGATTACAGCGCTCCACAAATCGATCGAGTATAATGTACGCCAATGGAACGTCCAGCACAATGTCCGCCATATCATCGTAGACCCGCATGAAGCCCTACAATTAAAATCGAAAACCGCAAGACCGTAAGAAATTAACAATAAAAGTTATAATCAAAGCTAAATATAATGGACACGAAACGATAAGAGAGCCACACATGTTACACCTGCTACAAACAAATTATCTGATCTATAAAATTTATTTTGCTAAAATGTATGAAAATTCCTTTTTTATGGAATTTATTATAAATTCACCATTGATTTGCCCCTTTGATTTATTATACCCGTTTGAAGCTAGATCCCTTGACCACTGTCAACACAGCCGAGACGCTATAGGCATGCCCGTCTGTCTGTCTGTATGAACACCTATATCTCAGAGACTATAAGACCTAGATATATCAAACTTGGTGACAGTACTCCTGTATGTCTTACGTATATCAAGTTTATTTTAGATGCCACGCCCCTTTACGCCTCCCAAAACTGTACAAGCTGTAATAATAGAATTTTGGTGTACATAGTAATAATGGTTGCTGTGAATTTGAATAAAAAACATACAAGTTATTCCAGAAATAACATTATAGGTCAAACTTGACACACAGCTGCACACTTTGTTTGTTTAGGAGTCAGTGTGACCATGTACATATGTAAATTATAATTTTTATTCATGTACACAAAAAATAAATTTCAATATATTGTTTGGTTTGTTTTTTGCTCAAATCTTATATAATTATTTCCTATTTTCTCGAAATGGGTAGCGGGTATTTTACGGTCGGGCACACTCGACTGCAGCTTTGTTTTTTTTTAAATCAATTATTCTGTTTAAGGGGAGATGTAACACATGTAACCGGTCAAACAAAACCGGACTTTTTTTTCATGAAATCGGTCGTCAAACTATTCAAGAATAACTCCATAAAATTTTAAAAACAAATTTTGAAAGCACCCAAGAATCCGCCTGCCTGTTCAACATGCACAACGCTTTTTCTCGACTCTAAATTTTGAGAATGCGTCAAGCTTATGAACAAATTAAGAAAATATATCGAAATGAATCGAACTCAATTATCTTTAAAATGCAAAAATGTTTCGTCTTTATATGTGAACCATAAAAATTTTAAAGAATACTTCAAAAACTAATTTTTGTGACTCTATGAAACAAAAAAAGAAAAAGAACAAAATTTAAATTCAACCGCCTTTTAAAAATATTAAAAAGGTTTTTAAATATTAGATTTTAGGTTCACATAAAAGACAAATTTTTTATATAGACTAGCATTTTTAAAATCAGTAAGATATTACGTTCACTATCGCGTCAATAGTCAGAGCACCTCAAACCCAAAGACATGGCGCAAAATGGCCCATAACTCCTCTATTTTCATTCAAGAATACCTCCACAAAACACAGAAGCTTTTTCGAATTATTTTCCAAGATATAGAGCTAAATGCATTCAAGCGTCCGTGTGCCTATTCAACATGCACAATGAAAACATTAAACCGTTTTTTCTCGATTTAAAATTTTTGCTTGTGCGTAAAGCGTATGGACACGATTGCAAATAAAATACAAATCATATCGAAATGATTCATACTTTATTGTCCTTAGAATTAAATGGTCTTCCATGTGAACCAAAATTCCAATATTTAAATTTTTTTTATTATGAAAATGTTCTCCAATATTTGTTTTATTTTTATACCCGCTACCCATAGGGTAGAAGGATATTATAACTTAGTGCCAACAGAAAATGTATGTAACAGGCAGAAGGAGGCATCTCCGACCCCATAAAGTATATATATTCTTGATCAGTGTCAACAGCCGAGACGATATAGCCATGTCCGTCTGTCCGTCTGTATGAACACCTAGATCTCAGAGACTATAAGAGATAGAGCTACCAAATTTGGGGACAGTACTCCTATAGGTGCTACGCAGATCAAGTTTATTTCAAAAATTGGATGCCACGCCCCTTTCCGCCCCCAAAAGTCTATAAAAGCCGTAATAATAGACCTAGAGCATTGAGCATTTGGTGTGCATAATAATAATTATATTCTCAATGATTCCTGTGAATTTGGTTGAGATCGAATGAAAAACAAGGAAGTTATTAAAGAATCAATTTTATATGCAAAATTCACTTGCAGCTGCCCGCGCTTTGTTTGTTTAGTTGACAGTATGACCATAACGGTGTTGTGGATTTTTACCCGCTATTTTCAAATATATACAAAAAACAAGTTTTAGTATATTCGGTATATTTGTTGTTAAAATATCATTTAAGTTTTTTGTTTTCTCTCGAAATGGGTTGCGGGTATCATACGGTCGAGCACTCTCGACTGTAGCTTTCTTACTTGTTTAAACTTCAAATGTCAAATTTTTAGGTTTTTTAGAATTGTTTTCAATAATTTTGAATTTTTGAAATCAGACGCAAATTATGATCTCTTTGGTGTCCATAGTCAGTGCACCTTAAAAATTTTTGATTTACTTAATTTTGACTAACTGAGTGCCAACAAAAAATGTATGTAACAGGCAGAATAAGGCATCTCTGACCCCATAAAGTATATTTATTCTAGATCAGTACCAACAGCCGAGACGATATAGCCATGACCGTCTGTCTGTATGAACACCTATATTTCAGAGACTATATAAACTAGAGCTAAGTAATTTTAAAACATTAGTTTTGACTGCACGAAAATCAAGTTTCTCTTAGAACTACAGCCTTTAATAAACATATGCATACGTGAGAATATACCGAAAAGCATATTTTCTGTATGTATGTATTTACTTTTAAGTTGAACAAAATCCGCATGGACTACACATGGTCAGCAATACAATCAACAATACGAACTAAGCGAGTGCAGCTGCATTTGATTATTGCCCTATACAAAAAAAATTGTTTCTTAAATAACCTATACAGGGGTGACACAGAAATCGCTAGCGGAATTGATTCCGCTGAGAGCAATTCCGCTGGAAAATTTCCGCGGTGACACAGAGCTTCGAAAAATTTAAGGTTTTTAGCAGTTTCCTAAACCCTTTCTAACTTGGCTGTTCAGGGTTGACACCTTGCCAGATTAAATGTCCCAAGTATTTAATTTGCTAATTTTCTATTCATTTCGTTGCAGAACGATAATTTTTCAATTTCATTTTCTTGTGATGTTTTCAATTTCATTCAAATATTAAAATATTTGGTTTCTTAGACGTAATAAACAAAAGAAAAACATTTAAATTGTTGGCGCAAAAAACACTCTACGTTACTCGACAACTCTAGTAGTTGCCTGGTAACTCTTACCTGATTAATCTCTAATTGTCTGGTAGCTCTTTGTTTCTGGCAACACAATTAAATAGAATAAAAAAAAAGTTTTTGAATTTTAATAAAAATGCCTTTAGAGATTGTTTCTTATCGAATAGCTCCGGCGGCGGAAAATAAAAAGAGAAACCATAGAGTGTAGGCTTCTTAGATGTGAATCTGATCCATTTTTCCAATCAGACGACTATTTTGGTTCTTCCTCTTTTCTCAACTTACAATGCCACCTGGCAAAAGGACAAGTGCACACAAATGCTTTCACGAATTGCACCATAAATAAATGATTTTTGCAGTACAACTTGTTTTACCACAAAAAAATGTTTTTTTCTAATGTTTAATTTAAATGAAACAAAAGTTGTTTCACATTTATACAAATAAAATCCTTGTTTGGTACTTTTACTTAAAATAAAATTGGCATTGCTGACCCTGAGTTCGAAAATCATATTGAAAATAGGTGGCAGCATCAAGTTCTAGCGGAATGCCAGCTATTTCAGAGCGGAATCATTCCGCCCAAAATTTGACAGCTGAATTGTCTGTATCACCGCGGAATGGAATTCAAGGGTTTTTAGAGCGGAAGCGATTTCTGTGTCACCCCTGATAGTTATTTCATCCGATCACAACCAAATTTGAATTATTTTAACTATAAATATTATTATGCGATCCAAAACTCATGACTCTATCTTTAAAATTATGGTTGATCAGTTTTTTTTTTTGAGGGGTGCGCGGAAAGTGGCGTGTCCGAAATATAAGACAAAATTGATTTGCTTGAAACAATATCGAGTGTTCTAAAAAAAATTTGGTTGCTCTTTTAGTCCCTGACATCTAGATGTTCATACGGACGGACATACAGACGGACATGGCAATATAGACTCGGATGTTGACGCTGTTCAAGAATAAATATATAGAATATATATGAAGTCGGAGATGTCTCCTTCTGCCTGTTGGCTCTAAGTCATAATACCCTTCTTACCTAGCGGGTATAAATCATAGAGTAAATCATAGAGACGATCCAACAGATGAAGTCTAACGTTACTAACCTGCTCCATGCCCGCTGGCAGCACCAGACAGGTTAAATCCAGGGATTTGAGCAGCTCACACATTGCCTCCTCGGTGGTCTGACTGAGCGATTCGAGAGTCATCACAATTGCCTCGTAGACAAGCTCATGATGATAGTGCGGCACCTCGAGGGCCCGCAGACAACGCTGCGCCTCAGCGACATCACGCGACGAGAGATATTCTTTGAGCAGCAGAGTCATCTGCTTCGTGATGGTCTTCACCGGTCGCAACGGCCCTCCCATGCCCCAAACATTATCGAGATGCGCCCACACCTGCTTGTGCACCAGGGCGTCGGCCCGTCGCAACGCCTGCTCGGCATGCTCGTTGAGCTGCTGATGCTCTTCGGGTCGGCTCACGAATTTCGGTGGCATGCAATCGTCGGCAATGGCGCGGGCCATAAAATTACCCAGCATGACGGGAGCCTCGGGGGTGTCGAGAATGAGGTCGGGTAAGTTGGCCAACACCATGTTGAAGCCCTTTTCAATGTCCTTACCGGTAATAACGCGGCCATAGAGATCCGAAATGAGCACCGATGTCATTTCGCGCTGCGAGTCCTTATGATCCATGGCAATTTCCACCAATATGCTGGTGATATGTTCGCGTAACGGGCTCTGTAGTATCTCATCGAAACTGACAGCCACTTCATGGGTATCGCCATGCTCGTAGTACTCGAGGACAATCGGCTCGGCGAGCTTAAAGAACTCCTCGGGTGTGATTTCGGTGATTACCTCGCGCAGTTCCACATTGCGATCGTTGCACTCGCTATCATAGTTGGGATCATTCTCGTCCTCATAAACCTCGGCGAGTGCCTCGGATCCGGGCAATCCCCAAACCCCTTTGCCGCCGGCACCGCCTTTTTTAGGCAGTCCACGACCACGCTGCAGATTCCGGGATCTTCGGCTGTTCTTCCATCGGCGATGCGGCACCACGTAACCATTACCAGCTGGCAGCATGCCGTTGGCTAGCGATGAGACCGCAGTATTGTTGACGGAACTTATTGTGGCACAACCAGCAGCAGCAGCTCCAACAAGACCAGAAGCCGATGGTGATGTAATGCCGCCGACATTGGTCAGCGAAGTCGTTATATTGTTGCCGCCACTAGTGCTTGCAACGCTACCACCACTGCCGCTATTCTGTCTTTGGATTAGGCGCCGAGCCTTCCGCTTGATGCGTCCATCATGTCCATCGCCAACAGGCAGCGGTTTCTTCATGTGTCCCTGCTGATAGTGATGATGATGATGGTGATGACCATTGGATGATGAGCCGCTGCCATTCAGCTCAACCGCCTCAATTTCACCATTAAGTTCGCGTTCCACGGAGCTTTCCTTTGAATCCGAGCCGCCAGACACATCGCCATTAGCGTGTTTTTTGCAGTTCGACTCTAACTCCATACTGATGAAATCTCTTTTCGATCGAGGTCACTATATATCTGTTGATGTAGTACTTTCTCAACGTTGATTCGTTGGTTTCGCTCACTCTCCTTTTCAGTGTTTTTGTTTTGGAAGCAACAACAAAATATTATCTGTTTGTCTCTCGCTCTCTACGGCTCAATCTTTGTAGATTATTTTTGTTGTCCTTTGTGACCAGATGATTGACTATTTGTATGAGTTTTGGTAGACTGTCAATTAAAAGGAAGCACAAGTGAATTATCAGTCAGCGCCTCCTGAACTAAATTTAATATAAATCTATTAAATACATACGCCTGTTCAATTAAAATAAAAAAAAAATTAATGAGAATGTCCATTAATTTTCGCGAAATCGAAATACGTGTAACAGCAGACATCTCCGATCCCATTTACGTATATATTCTAAACCAGCATCAATAGCCAAGTTGATTTAGTCACGTCTATTTGTTAAGGTTACCTTTCGCCGTTAATGATTTGTAATTTGTATTTTCTTTTTGTTTGCAAAACTAATTAATACTGTATGCAAGAATGCGTTTTATGTGAAATTACAGTTTGAATTTAATTTGAATCGAACTTTTGAGTGTACAGTGTACAATTTAATTGCGAAATTTTTAGATTCTTAACTTTTAAGCGGAATTTAATTCGAACAGTCAATTCAAAGTGAAGGATCTATTACAATGGAAACATGCTCAAATTAAGATTAAAAAAATATTGAACATGCAAATATGAGATTAACCGTCGGGTATATTGATAAAAATTCAATTGTAAATTTTAAATATGTACATACATATATAAAATAATTCAATTTAAATCATTTATGGCAAGTTAAATATTTTATCAACCTTCTTAAGCTTTTTTATTTTCGAATTATTGTACTGTAGTAATTAAGTTACTATAATTCAAAGAACAATTTAATTCATAATTAACCGTAATAATTTATACTTTCGGAATTACTGGGACAATTGTTAAACTTCTGTATATTTATTAATTTGAAAGCGTTCATCAATGTAAAGTATCGCAAACGGAGGTTTTGGTATATATTTCACACCATACACTAAAACAACAAGTAAGAAAGCTACAGTCGAGAGTTCTCGACCGTATGATACCCGCAACCCATTTCGAGAGAAAACAAAAAGCTTGAATGATATTTTAACAAAAAATATACCACCGAATATACTAAAATTTGTTTTTTTGTATATAGATATTTTTTTTTAAATCCATTAAATACCGACATGGTCACTCTGTCAACTAAACAAACAAAGCGCGAGCAGCTGCAACTGAATTTTGCATATAAAATTGATTCTTTAATAACTTCCTTGTTTTTCACTCGATCTCAACCAAATTCACAGGTATCATTGAGAATATAATTGTTATTATGCATACCAAATGCAAATATCAATGCTCTAGGTCTATTATTACGGCTTTTACAGTTTTTGGGGGCGGAAAGGGGCGTGTCAAAAATCTAAAACGATCTTGATCTGCGCAAGACCTACACGAATACTGTCACCAAATTTGATATCTCTAGGTCATTCACACACTTAATACGTCCATATGCACTGGGCACAAAAATTTTGATAAATAATTTAACGAATAACTTTTGTTCTACTTATCCGATCTGTACCAAAATTACAGGGTATATTAAGAGTGTCAAGCGCAGATGGGTTACCAAATTACACATCATTACACAAAGAACTTTTGGAGTTATACGCGATTTACATAAAAAAAAACTTGACTTTTTCTAGATTAATGCTTATTGTGGGCGAAGGGGGCGTGGCATCCAACTTTTGAAATAAACTTGATCTGCGTAGGGTATGAAGGAAACTTTTTGCCAAATTTGGTGTCTCTATGTCTTATAGTCTCTGAGATCCAGGTGTTCATACGGACAGACATACGGACAGACGGACATGGCTATATCATCTCGGCTGTTGACACTGATCAAGAATATATATACTTTATGGGGTCGGAGATGGCTCCTTCTGCCTGTTACATACATTTGCTGTTGGCACTAAGTTAGAATACCCTTCTACCCTAAGAGTAGCGAGCATTTTGGTATGCATAATAATAATTATATTCTTAATGATTCCTGTGAATTTGGTTGAGATCGAATAAAAAACAAGGAAGTTATTAAAGAATCAATTTTATATGCAAAATTCACTTGCAGCTGCCCGCGCTTTGTTTGTTTAGTTGACAGTGTGACCATAACGGTGTTGTGGTTTTTACCGGCTATTTTCAAATATATACAAAAAAAAAAGTTTTAGTATATTCTCTGGTATATTTGTTGTTAAAATATCATTAAAAGTTTTTGGTTTTCTCTCGAAATGGGTTGCGGGTAGCATACGGTCGAGCACTCTCGACTGTAGCTTTCTTACTTGTTTTCCGTGAAAACGGTCGTACTTTTAAAGGTCAATTTCTGAGTTTAATATGACACAGAAATAAGTGACTTCACCCTCCTAATCAAGTATTAAAAACGCACAGAAAATGCTCATAAAAGTATAATTTTTAGGCACTTAAAATCGCCACGATAAAGGTTCATTTCAGACACTTAATTGAAACAAAATTTCTATTAATAAAATTCAGATTTTATATTTGCTTTTTATTTTTCTCAAAAAGTATACGTAAAATTAAAAAAATATTACAGATTAATTCTTAAATTCTATGTATATGTGTATTATTATATAAAAAATATGGAAATCTTTCCAACTAATTGTTAAATTTTAACCCATATATAAACCATTAATTTTCCTTAGGCAAATGTTTTTTAGCTTTATAATAATATTAAATTCTGTCATTTGCAGTTTGAAACCATTTGCTGTAAATGAAATCATAAATGAAATCAGCTTTTCATCCACAGCAAATTTTTGAATAAAAACACCTTAAAAGTGTAAAAAAAACGTTATTTTAAAAACAGAAAAAATATTTTGTTAAGGAATGAAAAATGGTTTAAAGTCAAATATTTTATGTGCAACAATTATTACTTCTCACGGCTGTCGTTATCGCCATGCTCAGAACACACTTTTTAATGTGAGTCCCCTTCCATGAATACTTAACAGCAATCTCATCTTTCACATTTTGCGCAAAAATTTGGCAGGATCAGAAATGTTGTAATTTTTCATTTCTGATTCCTGTAAAAAAAATGGAAATTTAAAAAACAAAAAAAATTTTCTTCAAATTTTTCGCTGTCTTAAATTTTATTGAAGAATTTTGGTGGTAGCAACATTCGAGGCTTATTTCCTTGAACAAGTTTCGTTGTGCTATTACTTCCTTTAAAATTTGAGTTTGAATGTTAGTGTTATCAGCTTCCAATTTAATTAAGGGTTCATTAAGATCTATAAAAATATATATTGTTTTAGTCTGTAAATTGAAAAGTCTTTATTCTATACCTTCTACATTTTTGTTTAATTTTTGAAGTTGGTCGTAAATAAGCTGCAACATATCTAAAAAGGGCAAAATTACTTACTCTGAAGATAGATTTTCAAACCTATACTTACTTGATGTGGATGGATTCGCATAGCTAGAAGTTAGCTGAGTATAGGCAAAGTTGATTCATCTGAATGCGTGCCAGTGCTCAGAAATCGATTGTTTGCCTTCAGGGCACTAATAATTTTTTTACACTCAGACCGGCTTGATCTCTGGACACTCATTTTGGCTTTAAATTATAAATTTCAGTTGAAACACTTTCTTTTACTTAATTTTAAACACTTTGTTACACTGTTTTACGCACGTCCAACTTACACTTCTTCAATGTTCAAACTAAATAGAATAGTCAATTTTAGAACATTTTGCGATAAGCGATCTGCACACCGTTATTTTAAGCGAGGTTTTTACTTTGTACTTACTGCAGCTCCGAATATGCTCACACCTGAGCTCTTATTGAGCCTATGTGGAGCAACCTCCAAATTTGCTCAGAAAATGATCTTATTTATGTGCCTACTCAGATAACACTCTTAAAATCGGCATTTTCAAACACATAATTTAGAGCCCTCCTAACTTTGCTTGCTGGGTATGAGTTGCGTGTGACTGAATGTTTATTGTCTGAAACTGCTGGAAACGGTTTATCCAACAACGCATTAAACATTAAAAGAGTTGTGATGTAATGATGGAAATCACAAGTTACCCTTTTACATACATACATATGTACATATATACTGCATATTTATTTATTTTATGAATGTGTGTGCAAGCAAATCTCCCAAAACTCCCTAGGCAAATTCAAGGTCAGGCAGAGATATAGAAATACCCGCATACACATACTCGCACACATAGCATAGCAGTTACCGTTAACTTTGCAACCCTCACTCGATGCGTTGCGCTATCAAAGGAAACTGACAAATACTAATGCTGTCTCCCTTACTCCCGATAGAGCGAGATCGGAATTGAAGTTTTTAAACACGCACATATGTATGTACATAAATACAAACACAGCTGTTATGCCTATATATATATATATATATATATATATATATATACTTACAAGTGAAGCTAACGGATTTATTCTTCACATTTGCATGCATTTATGTAAGTATGTACATGTATGTATTTATGCAAGTTTATCGAGTTGCTATTGTCACCTGCTCTCTTTTCGCGTTCATGCATATACATATGTATATATATAGACATACATACATACATGCACACATACATACATACATGCACACATACATATATTCAGCAAGCTTTATGTACATACACACATGCACATACATGTGTTTGTAACCGGTTTCATGTTTGTTTTGCCCGGTTTAACCTTGAAAATGGTTCCCCTCACTAACGTTCTATGTTATTATTGCCGCATCACGTTGTTGTAGTTTTGTTTGTTGTTGATGTTGCTTGCTGTTTCGCACTTGTTGTGTGCCCTTCTTTGCTCACGCAAATAACTTTTTTTTTGCAATGTTTAATACATAAACACACGCACACACACGTTCGAAACATATATGTATACGCACATACATACATATTCATTTACTTAAGTTTGTGTGTATGCGTGAGCTGTTGTTTTGATGCGTGCTTCTAGTAATTGTTCTCTACGAAATTCTGCGCAAAGCATAAACAGCGACAAACAAGCAAACGACGTGTTGCCGAAATTGCGACGCAGAAAAATGTAAAGCAAACAGCGAGACGCAATGCTTGCAGTATAACAAATACATGAACACATATACATACATACGTACATATGTACATATTCATGTACATGTATGCTGCAGGCAGGAAAAAACAGTGGCGTCACGCATATTAGTAAAGCCTTATATTATTTTTGTTTATTTGTAGATTTTCGAATACGTGGAATATGGAACATTTTATTGACTAACAGCATATTTAAACAAAGTTTTTGGACAACTGCACTTCAATTTTTGGCGACACCATCAATTAATAGGTCGACAAACTTATCACAACACGTTGAAAAGAAAAGGATACATATATACATATGTATGTACATATATACATACATGTACATGTTTGTATGTATATGGGTCTCTCATGTGCGTGAGAAATAAATGAAATTCGCAAATTATTAACGGAAAGTTAATGGTTAATGTTTCCCTCCCCCCTCAATCTAAAACGCTCTGATAATGCTTTATCTGTGTGCGTGCCACACACACGCACCTACATACATTGGGAGCCATTTGGAGCTACGTATTACGCACAGCAATCTGATATTGACACATACTGTCGTGTCCAATTGCATTGGCCAGGCCAAATGTTTTTGTTTGTTTTGTGCTTAGCTTTGCCGGTAAATGCCGGGCATTAAAGCATTGTTATTGATTTTGTTTTTATTAGATATGTACATATGTACACAAACATACATGTGTATGCATACCCCCCCCTCTTCATTGTTAACAAACTTACCTCGTGGGTACTTTTTGTGATTGCCTTTTGTGCTCTTATCCGTCCCGCGGCGGCGACGACAACAACAACAACGTCAACGCTGCTGGGCCAAATGCAGCGACGTCGACAGCGATGTTGGCGCGCTGCAGCCAACTACTGGAGCCTGTTTCTCTTGTTGTTGTTTTTGTTTGGCAACTTGCTTTTGGCGTTGGGATTCGTTTCGTCTGTACACTTGTCTGTTTGTGTGAATGTAATTTTTTGTGCTACGCGTGGGTTTTGTTGCCAGCAATAGATGTGTATGTGTGTGTGTGTGTGTATGTGAATGTGAATGCAAACAAAATTTAATTTAAAATTTCTATTCTCGGTTAAATCCGCACTTTATACAAAATGTGTTACAACAATAAAAAAAATAGTGTGTTCAGTGAAAAATCATCGTTGTGACGAGACAAGTTTTTTACATAAAATAATTCCTATCAAACACCCACACAATAAAAAACCAATTGGAATTTCCAATGCACTTATACATCCACACACAACAAATTAGTGTGAAGTGTAAGGGGTGCTGATTGCACAGATTGCGCTCAATGCGAGCTGCTTTTGGGCAATTTCATTTGATTTAGCAAATATTAATTAAAATTATTTTTGGTTCAATTTGCAGTTAAAATTGGATAGACAATATGTATGTTAAATATGTGCTTTGGAGTCGAAGATTTTGAATTATATCCGTAACGAAGCGAACACGATGAAAAATCCACTGAGAGTAACATCTGTTGTACAGTGTGGCTGAAATCATAAACATTGAAAATATGCAGAATACTAGACTTGAATGTAAAACAAATACACAAAAAAAAATTAGAGAACGGCCACACTGTAGGCAGTGCGCGCGTCCTTTAAAGTTTACAGCTTTTACTTGATTTGTGTGAAATTCATTTGCTTCATGACAAATATTATTGCTGAATTACCAAGTGGGCAAGAAAACGTAACGCTACGAGACTTGTCGTAAGGGCAAATAAGGTAGTTTTCATCTTTATCCACGAACTTTTCGTTGGTTAATTCGACAAAGACGACGAATTAAGCACGCGGCAAATATCACGACGACCAGATGATATTTTCTTTTCTATTACTTGAAAGCAAGGATAGAAAACCACTGATGAACTGTAGTATACTGCTTTGGGATATCCAATGTGTAAATATGTTTACTGGTAAAAACAAAATTAATTTATCAACTGATTCGGTAAATTTGGATTTTTAAATACATACATATGTAAATATTATTTTGAGTTTTATTTTATTATTGGCAATAATGGCTTCACCGTTCACAATTAAGGAAGCTACAGTCGAGTGTGCTCTAACACCTAGATCGCAGACACTATAAGACCTAAAGATATTAAATTTGGTGACAGTAGTCATGCAGGTCTTTCCCAGACAAAGTTTGTTTTGTTTTGCCAAGCTCTTTTTTGCCCCCGAAAACTGTGCAAGCCGTAATAATCGAGTTAGAGCCTTGAATTTTGCTATGCATAAATACAATTATAGTCTTAAAAATTCCTGAGAGTTTGGTTGTCATACAATGAAAATTAACTTCATTGGGCAAAGTTCAAATGCAGCTACACGCAATTTGTTTGTTTAGTTGACAGTATGACCATGTCGCTATATTATGGATTTTTTGGAATATAAATAATTCGTTTGATTGTTTCAGTATATTTCTTTGGTATATTTTTGTACAAATATCATTTAAGTATCTTGTATTTTTTCGAAATTGGTAGCGGGTATCTTATGGTCGCGCACTTTCGAATTTAGCTTTCTTACTTAATAGACGTAGATAAGACGTAGTTACATTAATTAAAATATATTCAGTAAATTTACAAAACAAAAACTAATTTATTCATCTTATAGCCTATATTCAAATATTCAAAACTACGTTTTTCTCCACATATTCCCATATATTCTTAACGCAACATTCGGCCAATGTAAATTCCCATAAGAAAAAGTAAACATTTTTCTTTGTTAAAGATATGTCTGAAAATATTGGCCACAATAAATCAGTATATTTTCTAACCCACGCGATAGGGTATCGAGGTAACACCAAAACTGAGCTCCACACACCACCAAACGCGCGCCAAGGTTTGAAGAACTAAATTAGATGTGACGGCAATGCCCTATCTTGTCAAATTTTGTCACTACGTCGTCCAAAAGTTCATCAAAATATTCAAACTTTACCTTGGCCTATGTTTTGTTATCGATTTGAATTATTTATTTGCTCGTGGTGTATGTGTATACCGCTTTCACGGTAGTATTTTTGTTAGCGTTGCGTTAGTGAAAATGTGAAACATTTCCAACACGCTTAGTTGTGTTAGCTTCCACGTCCATATCCCATTGTTGACAAAATTGCGTGCGCTCTTATTGAATATGAAATTTAACATATGTAGTTATGATTTCTAATGCTATGCATATCGGATAAATCATCAAAACAAAATTTCGGAAGCTATAGCAGATGTGTTTAGCTTGGAAGCACGAAGCAGTCTGCTTTTAAATTATGATTTGGCTGCTCTACTGTTAGGATTTTCAACGAAAGACACTTTGGGTCAACATCAGAATATCAGACCATTACCCATTTGTTGGGAATTTCAGTTTTAAAATCATAATCCTTTATTTCGTTGTCTTCCTCTTTGTTATTCGCCATTTATTTTTTCAAAATTCCGGGAAATCATTCGCATATATATGATAAATTTAATAGATTATCTGCATATATATGTATATACATATAAAACACATTATACTTTTATAGACTATGAATTTTTCTGTTATTCGGTTGACCTTTCTGGAGAGTAGCTCATTTACATATATGAATATTAATGTAGGAAAAAAGCAAAATGGTATACAATTTAAGCCTTACGATAATTTTGCGAACGAGGTCGATATATTGTTCAAAATACGATTTACGATCGTGCGTCATAGTTCGATATCTTGACAGTCCAGCTGCTGCTGACAAATATCGAATGAAGCCGGCTCGATACATTGCGTTATCGAAAGTGCTGCAGCCCTATTGTTTACAATTTGAGCACGCGTGCAGACACGCGGAAATATTGGGACAGTTCGTTTTATAAAGGATTTTTCGTTGACTTGTATAATGCCGCCTGTCGCACAAGAAGGCAATTGCCTCATTTATCGAGGTAGTAATTTTTTAAAACAACGTCTTGTTCTCGCCTGCTTGAGTGGCAAGCCAGTGAAAATTACTCAAATACGCGCTGAAGACGAAACGGCGCCTGGTCTCCAGGAATACGAGATAAGTTTGATACGGTTGTTGGATAAGCTGACCAATGGCACTAAAATCGAGCTGAATCCCGCTGGAACCAGTGTGATGTTCACTCCGGGTTTGTTGCACGGCGGCCACGTTGAGCACGATTGTTGCGTGCAACGCGGCATCGGTTACTATTTGGATGCCTTAATTGCCTTGGGACCGTTCTGTAAGATGCCATTGAAATGTCAATTGCGCGGTGTCACAAATAGCACTGATTCACCGTCGGTTGATCATGTGAAGGGCGCCGCCTTGTCACTTCTTAAGCGTTATTTGCTCGTCGACGAGGGGTTAGAGCTGCGTGTGGTTCGACGCGGTGTTGCGCCTTTGGGTGGCGGAGAAGTCTACTTTACGTGTCCCGTGCGCAAGAGTTTGCGTGCCATCCAGCTACAAGAGCCAGGCATGGTGAAGCGCATTCGTGGCACCGTCTACGCCTGCAAAGTTTCGCCCGCGATGGCGAATCGTACTGTGGAGGCGGCCAAGGGCTGCATGCTTAAGTTTCTGCCCGACGTTTACATCTATACGGATCAGAATCGGGGCAAGATGTCCGGAAATTCGCCGGGCTTTGGCATCTGTCTGCTAGCCGAAACCACAGACGGCGTTTGCTTTGGCGCCGATTGCGTTTCCAGCATCCAAAACGAATCGGTAAGCAAGTCGTCGTATATTTTAATCACTTAGCTGATCATCATGCTTTTTTACTTTAGGATAATCCTTCCATACCCGAGGATTTGGGTCTCGAGACTGCCATGCGTCTGCTCGATGAAATCTATCGCGGCGGCTGCTGTGATTCCGCCTATCAATGGCTAGCCGCTCTTTACATGGCTCTCGGTCAAAAACATGTTTCTAAATTTCTAACGGGTAAATCTACACATACATTCATATGTTATATGATAGTCCTGACTAACTGGCTGTCTGAACTAATAACACATAACCCAAAGAGTAACAGCTATGAGACTGGCATTTTTGATCAACATAAGTTTCGACATTTACTTGTGCTGCGTTTTTAAAATCCCACTATCTTAAATTGTGCATTATTTATGGAAAAATTATTTGTTATATACGTGTATATAAATCTGCAAGTCAAGCTGGCTAACTATCTTATTAAACCAACAAAATATCCTTATTAATGTTTCCTAATCTATTTCAGGCGCTCTATCAACATATACCGTGCACTTTTTGCAGCATTTGCGCGATTTTTTTTCAGTCACATTCAAACTAGAGAATCCAGAGATCGATGAGGACGAGGAGGATGATGTGCGTGGAGCACAAAAGGTTCTGATGACATGCGTGGGCATCGGCTACACCAATGTCAGTAAACGAGTCTTGTAGAATAGTTAAAACCTGTATTTTATAAAGCAAATACATTTATATATCATACAAAATTATTTCCATTGTCATTATTATAGGAAAGTCAAATTTGGATATTTTTTATAAACATAAGTAGTAACATTGATAATTTCCTGGTTGGACACAAATATTTATTCAAACAAAAAGAGTTAACTGCTGATTTTTCTGTTAAAATTTAGAGGCAATACAAATTATATGATTTAAATATAACAAAATTGTTAAACAATTCTAAAATTTAATTTTGGAGTTACATTTTAGACCATAACTTTAAAATGCATTATAATTATAGACATTTATTTTACTTATTTTTAACGAAATTATTGTTTAAAAAAAAGACTTTTTTACTTTGGTCACACTAGGCAAAAGTTAATCAATCTTTTAATTCTTTCTGAAAATTCAACTATTACTTCATATTTTATAAATAAAAGAGAAAAGATTTGTGTACAATTTTATATAAAATAACAAATTATGTTAATAACCGTGACAGGAATGATTGTTTTCTTTTGGAATAATAGAGATAAGATAATTAATTAAAATATCTATAAATTTTGTTAAATCGAAATGCAACAAATCAGCGGAAGCTCGCAAATTATAATCACTTTGATTTTAATATAAATAGAATTCAAATTCAATTTTGAACAATTTTTTTATTCGATAAACGGTATAACAAAAAACTTTGAGGCAACTTATTTTAAGCGATTACTTTTACTAGAATGAGTTCTGCAGTTGTCCTGAAAGTGCAGGTCTATTTAGTAGTACTAACATCAAAGAATGAAACGGCTTAAAAAAAAAAACCGAAAATTAAGAAAACAACATTTTTCAACTCCAAACGCTTTAAAATATAAAGAACAAAATCGTAAGATTGAGGTTCACGTTTAAAACATTTCGATTGAGTATATTTGGATTAAGCTTCAGAAAGTTTGTAAAGACATTCAATAGTTTATCAATCGATTTAAAAAAAATATATACTTCATAGGCTACATGTACATACATATGTGCATAGATATGTATGTATGTATATCAACCTTTAACAGTTTTTATGTTTTGTTTTATTTAATAAAAATAAATAAAACAATACTACACAATCTTGTCAAATACATGTAACTTTTATTTTCTTACTATATTGAATAGATCTTAAAAATTCACTTCAATTACTTCAAAAATGTAATTTCTAATTTCTGCAATATTCAAATTTCAGAGAATTGTAATTTAAGAGCTTATACTGTACTAAGCCTTGCAAGCAATTTATTTTTGGCAACTTGCATTGTGTGTAAAAGCACAGCTTACATATGTATGTATATATATTTTATGAAAGAATACATGACTAGTTTATTTTTTGCTACAATCGTGTATAAAATACAAACAATAATTAACTTATTTAAAATTATTTATAGAAATTAGCAATACGTTTAGGTAATTGATGCGATAAAATATGGACTCTCTACATGGTACGCCAAATTTTGCACATTGTTCTAAAGTTTAGAGTTTTACAAAATGAAACACATTTAAAAGAATTTTTTTTTAAAACGACTTTTAGAAAATCATGATTTAATTTAAACAAACAGTTTTATGAAGTTTACACTTTATGTATATGGCTGTGATGCATTTGTGCAACATACAATTACAAAGAATATATGTATTTTAGTTTCAATTCTTATTGAATTTTCATGAATTCACTGTAAATTCAATAAGTTTAGGTCGTTGTGATCACTTTGTGCCGAGCGACGGGACCTTGTTGCCGGAGGCCTGTTGCGTTGATATGATCTGAGCTGATCTGAGTGCTTTGCAATTTTTGCAATCAGATGAGATTGCAATCGTTTGGCGGGTTCAAAAACCTAAATATGGGTTTCAAGGGCATTCCGATAAGAGTGCAACGTTTAAACTGCAGTTACTGATTGAATGACTTACTGTTTGATTGCAGACTTCAACAATTTTCTTTTTTCTTTTGGTTTGTAACACGAGCTTGCTGAGATCGGCAAAAAATAAATATACAAGTTGGCGACTTCCTGGGCTCGACGACAGCTTCGACGTTGACTATAAAAAGCGATCACTGCTGACCAGAAAGCATCAAACGGCGATCATCGTTTGGACACCTTTCATTTGTGCTGAAACTTTGCCTGCATCATGAGCCTGAGACTTTGCCTCCTAGCCTGCCTGATGGCAGTTGCTTGTGCCAACAAGGATCAACTGAAGCCAACCAATTGGCTAAGCTCCAACGAGTTGGAGAAGGTGCCATCCCTGAACGATATTTCGTTCGAGGGTCTGGAGAACATGCCAGTGCTGAAGGGGGCCCAGTTGATGGAGAAACTCTGTAAGTATGCCAACTCTAACAACCCGATTAAACGTACATTAATCCCCACATCCCCTTCATAGATCACATTTCGCACATTAAGCACGACCTAACACCGAACTTTGTGCCCAGTGCAAGCAACATTCCAGTGTGGATTGTCAAGACCAATGGGGATCGTGTCGAGGCCAAATTGAACAACTATGTCGAAAAGGCAACGTCGCAACAAGGTTTTGGCGAGGATGAGGTCACCATTGTCTTAACCGGTCTGCCCCAGATCACCGAGACCACCAAGAAGGCCATGCGTCAACTGGAGCAAGCCTACTTGCAGCGCTACAACGTGCAGAATCAGCAGAAGAATGCACAAATCGCTCGCCAGCAGCGCAACAAGGATTACGATTCCACCTCCAGCGAGGAGACCGGTGACGAATGGAAATCGGCAAAGTCCACTGCCGGCAATTTGATCGTAAGTTCTGCAACTACTTCTAAGGCAAACCTCGTCTCATATTTTCTGTTCTTCTTTACAGATCATTGACTTGGGTGCCACGCTGACCAACTTCAAACGTTACGCCATGCTCGACGTTGCCGGTACCGGTGCCATGATCGGACACACGCTCGTCGATCTGACCAACAAGGGTGTGCCACGTGAGATTATCCATTTGATTGGGCAAGGAATTGCTGCCCATGTCGCTGGCGCCGCTGGCCAAGAGTTCACCGTGCACACGGGCAACAAGTTGCGTCGCATCACCGGTCTGGACCCCGCCAAGATGCTGGCCAAGCGTCGTGACAATCTCGTCGGTCTTTCCCGTGGTGATGCTGATTTCGTTGATGCCATCCACACCTCCAGCTTGGCTATGGGCACCCCACAGCGTTGCGGTGATGTTGATTTCTATCCCAATGGTGTCAGCCAGTCGGTCCCCGGTGCCGCAAACGTGATTGAGGCCGTTGTGCGCGCCACACGCTTCTTTGCCGAATCTGTGCGTCCAGGTGGCGAGCGCAACTTCCCCGCTGTCGTTGCCAACTCCCTAAAGCAGTACAAAGAGAACAACGGCTTCGGCATTCGTGCATATATGGGCATCAACGCTGATTTTGATCTCCAAGGCGATTACATTCTCGAGGTCAACGAGAGGAGCCCGTTCGGTAAGCGTACCGCTGCCCAGAAACAGATCAACTATCACAGCGCTCACCAACACAGCAACAACTAAGTCGCCATCCGCAAGCACAACAGGAACATACATATAATGCATTAATACCAATACGATAGAGCCAAAATAATTATAATTATAGAAAATTTGAAAAAAAAATAAACAAGCATTATGTAAACTATTTGCATATTTTTATACCCGCAACTTATATAACTGAGTACCAACAGAATATGTACATACATACATATTCACATATGTATGAAATAGGGCGAAGGAGGCATCTCCGACTCCCGACAAATTGCGTGCAGCTGCATGTGAATTTTGCTTTATAAAGTTGTTTTTTCTATGGTTTCCATTCCAAATTCAGTCAGACGGACATGGCTATAACGTTATAATACACTAAGTCATAATACCCTTCTACCCTATGAGTACATACATATGTAAGTATGTACATACAACATACAACTGTTTGTCCTGACTGACTGACTTAACTGTTATCGCAATCCCCAAATTATAAGAATTAGAAGTCTGCCATTTTTACGCTACATAGCTAACGCTTTGAGCGATCTGAGTTTTTAAAGATGTATTATCTAAACATCTTAAATTGCTAATTAAATTAAATATGAAAAGACAATATTTTTGGAATACAATGAAACACTCCTCAAGAAACGTAAGCTTGGACTCTGAAAATACAGCAGCATTTCCTTTCGGTTTGAATTTTATTAACTGTTGCGCCATTTGGTCGGACAAAGCAATGTACATTTAACATCTTTTTGATTTACTTTATACCGAAAATTTAATAAACTGGTTAGTTATTTAATAGTATTAAATAAACAAAACAAAAAATACAACATTTTCCTTATGCAGTTTGCGTACTTTTTATTTTTTAATTCAAATGTACATTGGTTTGCCGCTTACACACAAAAAGCAACAAATCATCGATAGGCAGGAATGTCAATTGTAAAAATCGCTTTTTCAATTTGGCGCACTTTGAAGGGAGCGTCAAAAGGCGTCACAGCTGTTGTTTTGGCAATTTGTATACATATATAAATAATTGCATATATGTATGTATGTACACCTATATCTACATTTATATTTCTCTTGGAGTGGAGGAGCATGCGCCATGTGCGTTCGCCTTTTGTAAATGTCAAAGTTGAACTCTACTATATCAGAGCACTGGCTTCCTCTGCTCGAAAAAGCTACAATAGATAACGGGCCACAGTGACGAGAGTAAACAAAAACAAGACTGTGTGCGTGTTTTTTTGTTGATTTTTCTGTTTCCGCAGAAACGGCGCAACAACGTCACAAATATTGTGTTTAGAATATGAACATTTTGTTTGTATATTTGTTTATTTTAATAGGGGTGCCGTTACCGTTAACTAATTTATCATTCATTCAATTTTGCACGTATGCACAAGTACTCATATGTATGTACATATGTACATACATACATACATACATACATACATACATACATATGTACATGCATGTACATTTATTTGTTTGCTTGTGGGATGCATGGAAGGCAACTGCGACCTTTTCGTCAGTTGATTAGCTAGGCAGGGACATCAACCGTCACCCCCTGAAATATAACGTTTGCTCTTTATCTTGAATAGGGACGTCAATATGGACAACTATGGTGTACTTGGTTTTCACTTTCAATGCAATATAGTATTTGTAAAATCTAATTTGCTAATACGCCTTTTGTAGGATACAGGAAAGATTTCGTTTTTTTTTGTTGTATGGTTTTTGCCGCTTTCTCGCGCCAGGGTGATTAAATGTGTAGGGGTGTTCCGCAATATGTTTATCGGTTATAATTAACGGATAATGTAAATTAATCAGTAATTGAATAAGCTTTTAATACATTTTATTACAAATTCTAAATTAACTTAATTGTTGTTTTCCTATTAAAATAATAAAATAAGAATTATGTTTCAATTCGTAAACAAAAAAATTACAATTGATTTCTATAACATAAATTAATTCATAATTATTTAAGATTTTAAATTTAATTTATGAATTAATAATAATTAAAAAGAATTTTCAATTACATTTTTTTTTTCATACAAAAATAGTCATAATAATTGTTTTTATTAATTATTTTTAAAAAAACGTTATTAACTTTACTGTTTTTGTTAATGTAAATAAATTAATGTATAATTGTTACCATTCATGGTAAAAATCCAAAACCAAATTAATGTGTTCCGTAAACATAAATGTTCATATAGAGCACCTAAATAAAATTAGTTTCGTTGCGTATACGCAAACAGTTGGTTGGAATGCCCCAAAAGCGTGCTTGCTCTCTTTCTCTCCCATATTTCTCTGCAGTATTACAGCTTGTTGTTGGCAATTCAGCTGCTTGATTGTGTCTGTTTCGTTTTCATTTTCAGTTGAAAAGCGAACGCGGACGTGTGTCGGTCGTTGCAGCCGTCGCTCGCTACGCCAACGCTGTTGTTTTCTGTTAGTCCGTCGTGTGATTGCAAAAACTTAAAAAGCAGAAGCAGCCAAAGGCCAGAATTTCAACAAAAATTTTATAATTGCCTGCGAGTGTGTGTGTGTATGTATTTTTTACTAAACAAAAAAACGTGAACAAAAAGATCAAATAGTCATAATACAAAAGTGGTCAATTGCAGAAAAATTTGTTTTCATTCTTTTTTTTGTGGTTTGTTATTGGTGTTGTTTTTATTATTGCTATTAATCGTAGACAGCTGCTGGGAATTTATAGATATAACATATATGTACATGTATGTATGTGAGTTTTCTTCATATTTCCATGATAACACACACACACACACACATACATATGTGTGGATGTATATACAGAAGTATGTGTGCTTGTGTTTTTGTTGTTGGCAGCCAAATTGATAAATGCGCAAAACACAGTCTAAGGATAACGGCATTCGCTGCTCCTCTGCTTGTGTGAGAGCGTGTGTATGTGTGTTCGCGTAAACGTAAATGCGTAAGCTCTGGAGCAGAGCCTGGGCTAGAGCTTTGGTCACTATTTCTATCTCTCTCAGCCTCATGTCTTCTGTGTCAAAAATATATATAAGAACTACTGTGTGATAATAATTTTTCTTTGACTGCATTGCAAAGATCTCTCTAGATTTTCTTTGCGTGACTAGGCCAACCTTTTGCTTATGGAGCGGGTGATTTTGAGCTCCCATTTGTAACATTTTTCATGATTTCAGTTGTGACATTTAAAATTGTGACTGTGATTTTTGTGTACCTAAAAAAGTGCGTGTTGTGTTAGTGTAAATTGTTGTTGATGCCGTTGGCTGCTATATTTATAAATTATTAATAAACATAATGCGCGCCACAGGTGTGCTCAGAGAGCGAGCACTCGACCTCACAAATTCCACTTACCTTCACGCTTAAGTGCGTCCGTTTATGTGTGCGTGTGTGTCTGTATAGCTGTGCTTGCAGCTTTTCTCAGTTTGTACCTTGCACTGTCTGCAGCAACATCTTGCACTTTGTCCTGCTCTCTCTTTGGCTCGTTCGCTCTCATAGCAATTCTCTGATGATCACAAATATTCACGCATCGTTATTTGTCGTTTTTGTATTGCTCACACTACTATTTTATTGTTGTCGCTCTTCTGTCTGTCTTCGCATCGCTTCCGGGGCTTTCACATCCAATTATTTCTGCTTAAATCGTCGGCGCTGGCAGGTATGTATGTACATATGTGTGTGTGCAATTACCGTAGCAATTCATTTCCCAAGTTGCAAAGCGTGTAAAAAACAACAAAGCAGCCAACATGAACTATTAAATGTACAAATGTACATATGAATGAACGTACATATGTACATATTTAACAGTCGTTAGCTGAGCAGCAGCAGCTGTTTCTGTTGTTCTGCTGTTGTTTCTTCTACTGACTGTGCCTATGAGCGCATAACGTACATTGTGCTGCTGTTGTTGTAGTTGACTCTATGCTAACTTTTTGTCCTCTTCCATTTCTCTCTCTCGCTCGCACTTCAACCCCTTGACACAAACTTGATCGTCATAAAAATGACAGACAGGCTATAAACACGATTCGCGTTCATGTTACGTGCAATGGTTTATACACAATATACACTACTGGACAAAATAATAAGTACAGAGATTGCGCCTATTTGTTGATAAAGGTTTTTCAATAGTTACGAAATGTACCGCTGTTAATTGTTTATATTTTGAAAGGTTATAGTGTTCTTAAATCTTTAAACCATTATGCTAAGCATAAATTTGTGCTGGATGAGCGTTTATGGTCTGGCCAAAATAGTAAGAACACTGGTGGTAATTTTACATTTATAGCATTAAATGAATAAATTAGGTAAAGAATATTGGTTTATTTTGACTTTCCGGATATTGGAGTATATCCGAATTAAAATAAAAAATATAGACCTGAAACTTAGAAAAAAAAAGTAAGAAAGCTACAGTCGAGAGTGCTTGACCGTATGATACCCACAACCCATTCCGAGAGAAAATAAAAAACTTTTAACAAAAATATACCAAAGAATATACTGATTTCTTTTTTTTTTTTTTTTTGTATATATTCGAATAAAATCATAACATACCCACATGGTCACACTGTCAACTAAACGAACAAAGCGCGAGCAGCTGCAACTGAATTTTGCATATAAAATGGATTCTTTAACAACTTCCTTGTTTTCCATTCGATCTCAACCAAATTCACAGGAATCATTAAGACTATAATTATTATTATGCATACTAAAATACGGATTCATCGGTAAACTGATAATATGACCCTATTCGGATATAAATATAATTTTCTTTGATTTCATAAATACCCTTCCTTACGCTGAGGAAAAAATGTTCTTGTGATAAGTCTTTCTACAGGATAATTACCCAAAATGCTCGTCAAGACTGGCCAAGAGCTGGTTAATAGAGAACGAGGTAAACATTATGAGTTGGCCAAGTCAGTTTCTTGACTTGAACCCAATTGAAAACTTATGGGGAGACTTGAAACTTTGCATTAGCATAAATACCTTTCCAAAATTCAAAGAAATTTGGAAATTATGTGCAAAAAATGAGGTATAAGATTCGTATGGAGATTTTTTTCAAACCTATTGCTAGAGTGGCAAAAAATATCGCAAAAGTCTTACAACCATTCGATTGGTATTTCTAACAAAATAATAGAGAACAAGTTTCAAGTTTTTGGCTTTGTACAATTGATCTTCTTATTATTTTTACCAAACTTTGGCTATGATTTCATGATTTAATCGATCATAAACATGAAACTTGAACTGGATAATGGTAATGTTTACTATTTTTCTATTCTACTATATAGAAAACGAAAAAGTAGATTCGATTTTTTTCAAGTTACTTAAAACAGTTTTACGAGGTGTGAATCAAATGTTATAAGCGTGCACTTATTATTTTGCCCGGTAGTGAAAATACACAAACGCAGTCGTACCTATGTATGTACAACCAATTTTCGCACAGCCCCAGGAATCTCTTTTCTGGAGGACATTTTTCGCGAAAAAATAACCAAATAAATCAACCAAAATACAAAGTAGAGCATACAACTAAAAAAACGGTACTTTACCGTTATATTTCAGCTGAAAAGAATATAATAAACATCGCTACAAAGCAAACGTACGTTGACTTTTGTCAACGCCTTTTTTATGTTTTTTATGTATAACTTTGAAGGTTTTTTTTTTAAAATGTATAATTTTTTGGATATTAATATTAAATAATATTCAAAAAACAAAACTGCATCATTACTTTTTCACTAAAATCTTTTGGATGGTCAAAATTTGAGAAAAAGGGGTCGTACGTGAGTTTTGTCCGCGACTGTATGTATTTACATACATACATATGTACATACATACATATGTTTATGTATTTTTTAGCTTATAGCGTTTGTGGACAATTCATATTAACCATGTTAGATGGATTTCTCCATCGAGCACAATGTGACTAATATTCTGTTTACATTGTAGTAAAAAGCCTAAGCGACGTTATCTTTCAAAGTGAAATTTGTTATTTATTCTGTGGGCAGATCTTAAGATCTTAATATATCCATAACATACGAGGTGTGTTCAAAAAGTAAGGTGACTTTGTATTTTCAAGAAAAACTATTAATTTATTTATCAATATTTATGTTGTCCCCTTCAAAGTAATCCCCCTCAGATACAATACACTTATGCCAACGGTTTTTCCAATCCTCAAAGCACTTCCCATAAGCACTTTTCGGTATAGCCTTGAGCTCTTGCAGCGATGCAGTCTTTATCTCTTCAATCGTTGCAAATCTCCGTCCATTGGGACGATTGGGCTTTGGTTTCGATATCATAACCATATACCCATGATTTGTCACCAGTTATGACCCTTTTGAGTAAATCTGGGTCGTCGTTGACGTCATTCAACAGCTCTTGAGCGATGCTCATGCGACGGTTCTTTTGGTCAAAATTCAGCAATTTCGGAACAAACTTCGCTGACACACGACTCATACCCAAAACTTTTGAAAAAATTTCATGGCACGAGCCAAGCGATATACCGACATCTTCAGCAACTTCTCTGATAGTGATTCGACGATTTTCCAAAACAATTTTCGTCACTGCTTGAACGTTTTCATCAGTTGTTGACGTGCTTGGGCGTCCAGAGCGAGGCTGGTCATTGGCATCTTCCCGGCCATCTTGTACACATTTTTTTTACTCAGAACAGTTTCACCGTATGCCACTGTCAACATTTCAAGTGTTTCAGAGCACTTAATTTTATTTTTTACACAAAATTTGATGCAAATCCTTTGATCTATATTTTTCGATAGCAAAAAATCGCCGAGCTCGCAAAATAACTTGTAACTTTACGCCTCTCATAACCAAACAAAAGAGGATGTTCCATTGAAACTTGGTACAGATGTTAGGGAAGAGTGTACCAATATAACAAAACAAAAAAATCGATAATCGAAAATATGTTGCCCGCGAAATTTGAAAAGTCACCTTACTTTTTGAACACACCTCGTACATATGTATATCCACAGCCGTAATATTTATAGTTCGCATTTTCATCTACAGTCTTGGTTTTTTTTTTCTTTTCTTCAGTCCTAGAATTTTTAATTTCATTAAGGAGCGAAAGATCGCGTCATTAGTAATTAGCATTCTTAGCATTCCAAAACCTTCTCATCTTGAATATCATATTAAATATATCGGAAATCTATATATATGAACAAAGTAGTTCGTAGACACTGACCAGCTATAGTACCATCAATGCACAGCCCTAACGGTGAAAGCTACGATGCTGTAATTTTTTCACGCAAACAAGATAGGAGCCCACTGAGGAGCGATTTTTCGAAAAAATTACTCTATCTTTAATCAAAGTTTAAAAATTAAAAAAAAATTTAATACGTTTGCATGAGTGTTTAGAAGCGCGGCCTGCAGTGACGGTAGTGGCTCTGGGTTAGAGTTGCAAGTTTTTAGTCGGCGGTCGACCGAGTTCAATTCCCACGCCATACAGCCGCAATTTTAGTTTTTAACAAGTAAGAAAGCTACAGTCGAGAGTTCTCGACCGTATGATACCCGCAACCCATTTCGAGAGAAAATAAAAAGCTTGAATGATATTTTAACAAAAAATATACCACCGAATATACTAAAATTTGTTTTAATGTATATAGATATTTTTTTTAAATCCATAAAATACCGACATGGTCACTCTGTCAACTAAACAAACAAAGCGCGAGCAGCTGCAACTGAATTTTGCATATAAAATTTATTCTTTAATAACTTCCTTGTTTTTCACTCGAAACCATCTCAACCAAATTCACAGGAATAATTGAGAATATAATTGTTATTATGCATACCAAAATTCAATGCTCTAGGTCTATTATTACGGCTTTTACAGTTTTTGGGGGCGGAAAGGGGCGTAGCAAAAATCTAAAACAAACTTGATCTGCGTAAGACCTACACGAATACTGTCACCAAATTTGATATCTCTAGGTCATTCACACACTTAAAACGTCCATATGCACTGGGCACAAAAATTTTGATAAATAATTTAACGAATAACTTTTGTTCTACTTATCCGATCTGTACCAAAATTACAGGGTATATTAAGAGTGTCAAGCGCAGATGGGTTACCAAATTACACATCATTACACAAAGAACTTTTGGAGTTATACGCGATTTACTTAAAAAAAACTTTACTTTTTCTAGATTAATGCTTATTGTGGGCGTAGGGGGCGTGGCATCCAACTTTTGAAATAAACTTGATCTGCGTAGGGTATGAAGGAAACTTTTTGCCAAATTTGGTGTCTCTATGTCTTATAGTCTCTGAGATCCAGGTGTTCATACGGACAGACAGACGGACATGGCTATATCATCTCGGCTGTTGACGCTGATCAAGAATATATATACTTTATGGGGTCGGAGATGCCTCCTTCTGCCTGTTACATACATTCTCTGTTGGCACTAAGTCATAATACCCTTCTACCCTATGGGTAGCGGGTATAAAAATATGTATGTATATACATATGTAAATTTTAGTTCGCTGCAGAATGAAATGTACAAATGTTGTCAATACGAGGTGTGTTCAAAAAGTAAGGTGACTTTTCAAATTTCGCGGGCAACATATTTTCGATTATCGATTTTTTTGTTTTGTTATATTGGTACACTTTTCCCTAACATCTGTACCAAGTTTCAATGGAACATCCTCTTTTGTTTGGTTGTGAGAGGCGTAAAGTTACAAGTTATTTTGCGAACTCGGCGATTTTTTGCTATCGAAAAATATAGATCAAAGGATTTGCATCAAATTTTGTGTAAAAAATAAAATTAAGTGCTCTGAAACACTTGAAATGTTGACAGTGGCATACGGTGAAACTGTTCTGAGTAAAAAAAATGTGTACAAGTGGTACAAACTCTTCCAAGATGGCCGGGAAGATGCCAATGACCAGCCTCGCTCTGGACGCCCAGGCACGTCAACAACTGATGAAAACGTTCAAGCAGTGACGAAAATTGTTTTGGAAAATCGTCGAATCAC
Organism: Drosophila formosana; assembly: GCA_035045625.1. Taxonomy (NCBI): domain Eukaryota; kingdom Metazoa; phylum Arthropoda; class Insecta; order Diptera; family Drosophilidae; genus Drosophila; species Drosophila formosana. The sequence continues at coordinate 174,180 of JAWNOW010000062.1, forward strand.
TATCAGAGAAGTTGCTGAAGATGTCGGTATATCGCTTGGCTCGTGCCATGAAATTTTATCAAACGTTTTGGGTATGAGTCGTGTGTCAGCGAAGTTTGTTCAGAAATTGCTGAATTTTGACCAAAAGAACCGTCGCATGAGCATCGCTCAAGAGCTGTTGAATGACGTCAACGACGACCCAGATTTACTCAAAAGGGTCATAACTGGTGACGAATCATGGGTATATGGTTATGATATCGAAACCAAAGCCCAATCGTCCCAATGGACGGAGATTTGCAACGATTGAAGAGATAAAGACTGCATCGCTGCAAGAGCTCAAGGCTATACCGAAAAGTGCTTATGGGAAGTGCTTTGAGGATTGGAAAAACCGTTGGCATAAGTGTATTGTATCTGAGGGGGATTACTTTGAAGGGGACAACATAAATATTGATAAATAAATTAATAGTTTTTCTTGAAAATACAAAGTCACCTTACTTTTTGAACACACCATTAAAACATATACACATGTACATATGTGTGATGTTGTATTTGGAAGCCGATCACGCTTCTCCGGTAATGGTCCGGAAACTAGAGTGTCGGTCTTTTAGTTGGGACAAGCTGTGTTCGAGTCACGCAAGGGAGAGGACTAGTTGCCGCCGTGAAGTTTTTAAGTAGTTTAGAATAACAAAATTTTAATTTATTTTAAATTATCGATAAATACATTTTTTAAGTTTAGTTTAATTTAAATAGCTTCATATTACCTTTGGAACCTCCCTCAGCGCATGGTGGTCCAAGAGATAGAACGTCTGAGCGCAGATGAGCGGGTTGTAGGATCGAACCCTGTTGGTTTTTTTAATTCAGCGACGGTCAAACTTTTTAAAAATTATACCCGCTACCCATAGGGTAGAAGGGTATTATAACTTAGTGCCAACAGAAAATGTATGTAACAGGCAGAAGGAGGCATCTCCGACCACATAAATTATATATATTCAAGGAAGTTATTAAAGAATCAATTTTATATGCAAAATTCACTTGCAGCTGCTCGCGCTTTGTTTATTTAGTTGACAGTGTGACCATGTCGGTGTTGTGGATTTTTACCTGCTATTTTCAAATATATACATATAAAAAAAAAAAGAAGTTTTAGTAAATTCTTTGGTATATTTTTTGTTAAAATACCATTTAAATTTTTTGTTTTCTCTCGAAATGGGTTGCGGGTATCATACGGTCGAGCACTCTCGACTGTAGCTTTCTTACTTGTTTTTATAAATATAGCGACTGCAGCGCAGGCAGTATTGGGAGGACGAAGTATTCATTTTTTAATATTGACGATAAAAAAGTTGTAGAAAATTTAAAATCTTTGCTGACAACGTAGCAAATATGTGTAATGTTGTGTAATCAAATTTATTTAGTGTTAATTTAAATGTTCAAGCAGACTATATATGTTAAGTCAACATCGTAAAAATAAAAATAATTTTATTAAAACAAAATGAGACGCGAGCGATATTGACTAGTAAATATAAAAATAAAAACAAAAGGGAAAAGAAATGTATTACATAATAATGCAATTTTTAATTAACATATACATATTTAAAATTAATACAAAAAACAATTTTGGTAGTGTTTGTTTTATATCGGGGACTTTGCCATTTCTATTATAGTCATGAGGAAATTTACTTGTTTGTTCTTATTTAAAGCACACTTTTTTTTTAAAAAAAAAGAACAAGGAAATTACACAACTGAATGAACATTACAAAATCAGATTGGTAGCTTATTGTGGGCTTTTCTACTAAAACAGTTTAATATAGTTATTGAAAAAAATATAAGGAGCATAACATAATACACTTTGAGGGGAAAAAAGTATTTGGAAATAATCCTTAATTAGACTTTTGAACTTAAACTAAACCAATTGCAAGGCATTTCCATTTAAATTGTATAGCTATGAAAGTCATGGTTTAAGAATTCGACTTTAAATGATTTTTTTTTAATCTGCATTGCAAGATTTGCTTAATCGAATTTAAACGGCAATTTAAAATAGAGTTAAAATAGAGGTAAAATGAGAATGCCATGTAACATATTTTTTTATTTTCTTTCTGTCTACCCATCTTCTTTCTCGCTTACCATGTGTTACTTTGTTGTCCGTCCCATAATTATTGATTACTGGTTTTGTGCAACATTGTTATTAAGTGGGTATAGAGTGTGGCGTGGCCTAATGTGGGTCTTTCATATATTGTGTTACGAGCATGCGATTTGGTTGGGGATGAGAATGACATGGCACGGCAAAATTCTCAATCGATTTCTAAGTAGAAAAATGTCGCTTCGCAAGGCTGTGCCCATTAAGTAGATAGACCTAGTTGCATGCCACCTTCGAACAAGCAGGCCACGTGTGTACGCCCACTGAATATGGGTTAAATGCCTTTACCTTTTTCTTTTCTGAATCGATAATTGCACTTATATTTAATTGCATCCAAGAAAATATCATAAAACTATATGAAAATGCAATGCACTTACATATGTAGTTTGTGTAACTACTAACTACTTTTTCCCCCTGTAAAATGTATTATTTAAGAAAATGTAAAAAAGGTAACGACTTTGTGAAAAAATCATTCCAAATCATTGCATGCAACTGATAAGTACTGTATCTGTACATACTATGTATTTTACAACTGCTACTCTGAGATTATAGAACCTTCAGGCGGCAATATTTTAAAAAATAGGAGAAGCACAAACAAAAAACGGCATAAACAATTTATCACATATAAAATGATTAGATTAAAACGAGAAAGTCAGTCGAGAGAAGTGAGAGATGTGCTTGTGGTTTTGGATGGGGACATTGCAGGTCTTGTCTGCCGGTTAAATATATATGTACATACGTATGTACATATGTATGTAATACCATTAGGTATTACATAAAGAAAAATTATGAGCATGGCACCGGCCCTTATGCTAGAAAAATTGACTTGTCTTCCGTAATTCTTGAGCATTATTTCAACATAGACCAAAATCTTTGAGATAGTCTTTTGCTATATTTATTTCATAAAAGAGAGCATAGCACATCTTGAAGTACATTTCTTTAAGAATTAAAAAAAATATTTAAATTAAGGGGCGGTGTCCTGCGAAGAAGTTTTCAAATCATTGCATTTTCTTGTGTGGATAAGTCGATCAGATAAATAATATTTGTTCCGTTTATCGCTCCAAAATATCCAATAAGAAAAATATATTCTGAATTAGGTCACTTGCGTGAGCCAGAATCTTGTGTTTTTTTGAGATCATAGCAATCCTAGGATAATTGGCTTAATTCTGCAGTACCATATCAAAACGGGTGAGACCTATAAACAACTTTTGGAAACCGAAATTATATGGAATTAAAAATAAGTCTTTAATTTTCTTTTGTACGAAAAGTAAAATGTTAAATTTTGCATTTTCTCGGATGTTTCCAAAATGTGTCTCGAATTTCTCTCTCGCTTATTCAACTACTTACTTTATGGAATTATTAAAGGGACATCTCAAGTGATTTAGTCATTTATAACTCGCAAGCGCATAAGAGAAAATACATTTATTCGAAATATTTACAAAAACTTTACGGATATGGTTTAATTTGCCACTTTTGAACATTATTAAATTGTTCACAATTTACGTGTTTGCAATTGTAACAGCTGTGTTTATCAGTTAATATATACTCAAATTTAAGTTAAGCAACATTGAACATTAATCTTGTGTGAATGCATTAACAAAATGTTACATTTTTGCGACTTTCAGATTTATTGATCTAAATATATGGCGCGTTAATTTAATAAATAATAATAATGTATAATATAATAATAATTTAATAAATATTTCAAGTTAAGGTATTTTAGTAGTTGTAATTTTCCCTGCATTTTGTGTCAAGTTTCAGCAGCACTGTTTCAACCGTAAGTGAATAGCGAACTTTTGTTCTAAAAATCCGAAAAGTTTGAAAGGTATCTAATTTTGCCCGTTACGAGAATACTACGCAGCTTCGTCCGCGATAAACTTTAAACCACTTTTTGTTGTTGTTGCCTCGTGCTTCAGCCACTTGGTAATTTTTTGGGTTGTGATCGAATGAAAAACATAGAAGTTATTTAAGAATCAATTTTATTGTTTAGTTGACAGTATGACCATGTCGGTATGTTATGGATTTTTTTCAAATAAATACAAAAAAATTAACTTCACTATATTTCTTTGGTTTTTGTTTTGCTCAAATACCATTTAAATTTTTTGTTTTCTCTCGAAATGGGTTTGCGGGTATCTTACGTCCGAGCACTCCCGACTGTAGCTTTCTTACTTGTTTACCTTCACTTTATGTGCTTGCATTTCACATTGTTAAATTCTGGTCAGTTAGTTTTCGAATACCTCTGAAGTTGAAATAATACGGTAGTAATTTTAATTTTTACGGTTTTAATTTTTTTATTTAAGTTTGGCATGCTTTATGCAATGCCAATAACTAAGTTGACTTGATAAATATATTTATTAACAGTCGAAAATCATAAGTTAATCAAAATATGTGAATTTTTGTTTCTATAACTTGTGTGAAGTAAAGATTAAACAAGAGTTATGAAGAGCTAGTCATTAAACATACTAATATTTGCTAACATTTGTATATTTCATATATTATGAATCAAATCAGTCATGAAATTCAACGTCACGTTTTGTACCCTGTTTCCATTCAATTGAAAATTCCGTTGAATTAATCGCAATGCAACGCAAGTTGTTTATCTTGTTATGAGCCTTGTTTAGCGAAACATTTTAGTAATCCATTAAATGCATTACTTATCATATTTGAGACGAGACGACAGACGATTATTGGGTTTTATTACGGCGATCAACTTATTTCCCCACTGCAAGACCGATAGATAAACATATTGATAGAGTTTTAATGCTCTTTCACTTCCACTTTTATTCTCTCTAGCTTTTGCTGAGGTCAATTGCAGCATTAGGTGCGAAGAAAATTGCTTGGGGTTCATGGTGTTCTTGCAATTGTCCAGTGCTGTTGTCAGCAGTCAGCAATAAATCCAATTAACAAAAGCGGTTCAAGGTAACAGAAAAAATTATACACGATAAACCAAATTCGCTTGTCGTTGTTCTCGTTTCCGTTGTTGGCGGTTAAGAAATGTAAGTCTACCTTATCGGACATTTTCATTTCTATTCTGGTACTTATTGTCGTCATCGTCGTTGTCGTTGTAGAGTGCGTCTAATTGGCAGCTTGAGTGCCAGTTTGCCAGTCACTATGTCAGCCTTGTGCATGTTGTGTCCCCTGGCGAATCAATAAACGTCACGATAAGGTAATTTACATTTTAGAGCTCGCTCCATGAAACCCATACATTGCACGGAAGCCGTATAAACTAACTTAGCCAAGACAAATCAGCCACCCAAAATTGTAGCCCCAATCGCACAAGTCCAAATTTAATCCAACCTTGCCACATTTGCAGGTCATAGACGCCACTGAAGTCGTAGCCATGCGCAACAGCAGCAGCAGAGGTAACAACATCAACCAGATAAACTGCAACAACAACAATCGATGATTACCTAAGAGTAAGAAATAAGCTAGAGAAAGAGGCTGCAGAACGATTGCACAGAAGAGAGAAGCGGGGGCAACCACAGAAAGTGAAGCAAAGCGAGAAGAAGTTACAAGCTGAACTAAAACCCTACTATAACCAAAGGGCGCCAAAGACCAATTCAATAATCACAATAACACATACTACAACATGCTGATCAAGGAGTACCGCATACCGCTGCCCCTCACCGTTGAGGAGTACCGAATTGCCCAACTCTACATGATAGCAGTAAGTTACTTAATCTCAAATATCAGGGTCCGAAAATCATTTTTTTAAATAAACAAGTAAGAAAGTCAGTGTGCTCGACTGTAAAATTCTCGATGCCCAGTTTATAAGTGTCTGAAAATATTGCTGAAATGTTTAGCAAAACCTTTTAAACGTTCCCAAAAAAAAAAAAAGCTGGACTTCAACTGAGTGTCTCTGAAACACTCGAGTGCACTCGGACGTTCGCTGCGCCACCAGACTATTTTGGCGTGACGTTCTTATAAGAATAAAGTATATTCGAAACTTATTGTATGGTTTCTTCTTAGCATTTGTTGCAAAATTTGCATCTTATTTTAGACAAATTTTTTTAAACTTTTGTTTTGGCTATTTATAAAAGCCTTTCCATCTACAATTTTATTCTAAATTTAAATAAATAAATTAAAATGTAAGAAACCAAATTGTTAAGAGCGGCACTCGAACCGCTTTTGCTGTTCATCTGCAAGTCATCTTTTTACATTTAAAGCCATAAAGATCCCCTTAAAATTGCACAACGTATACATATATTATTGAAATGTTTAGCAAACCTTCAAAATGTGCCCACAAAAATAAAGACTTTTTGCAAATGTAAAATATTTCACAAACTGGACTTCAACTGAGTATATATAATATATATAAATATGTATATAAAAATATATACACATACATATGTATACGAGGCGTTAAAGCCGGAGAGACGTTTCAGAGAGTCATAAATCTTGAGCTTCCAAATTTTTGAGAGTACTTGGTATTTTTGCTCGTAAATCTAGTTTTCCCACGTCCCTTTTCGTCTCCATAAACCGAAACAAAAAGTAAAGTAGTACAAAATACACAAAATATATCGGTATATCTTTATTTTTTATTTTTCAAAAACATGAGAGTTTTGCACTATCTTTCATACTTTTTGGAAACCGAGAAGGTAAAACTAAACGATTTCAACAAAAAAATTGGATTATTCAATTCATGAACAATTTGATGCAATTATCTTAGATGTGCAATTAAATATAAACTTAGTCGGCTGTGGTTTTTGTTGTCCCTGATGCCTAAGCATTAAAAGCTATGCAAAATAAAAAAAAAACTTGCGAAAGTACTAATGCAATAAATGAAAATGAATTGGCATCTATGTTTTTGATTTTGATTTGATTTGATTAATTGATTTTTTTAATTTTGTAATATTTTTTTATTACATTTACATATACATACATACAAATAATGACGGTGGCTAGTATCTTAAAGTTAAAAGTACGGACGAATTTTTTCGTGAACTTAACTAATTTTAGTAAGGGAAACATTCTTGATTAATTGAGTACATAAAATACAAGTTAACCATTTATAAAATGCTATGCTTTAAACTTAATCACTTCCATATTACCTGATGTTTTAGAATAATTCGCAATACAACAAAAATTTAACTCTCAAATACTCTCAATATAAAATGTATACGTTTGATACAAACTTAAAAAATAGTTTATTCATAGACAAGTTAATTTTATTTATTTTATGCCTTGAATTTTAGAAAAGTATTTTCCATTGAACTACAAAATGAAATAAATAAAAGACTATAGGTAAATCTATAATACAAAATTGTTTGTGTGTTGAACAATTTCCTGCATGCATTTAAAAAAACAATCTAAGATTAATTCACAAATACCACTTTTAAATCGCCACAGAAAAAAAGCCGTGAGGAAAGCCATGGCGAAGGCAGCGGCGTTGAGATTATTATTAATGAGCCATATAAAGATGGACCTGGTGGCAATGGGCAGTATACGAAAAAAATTTACCATGTCGGCAGTCATTTACCCGGCTGGATTAAAAGTAAGTTGAACAGCAAGTAATAAATAATTTTTATTAATGAAAATTGTACTTCAAAAAAGTAAAAACATTGATAGAAAAATGTTAACATTAGAATGTTGAATGTTAGTGGCTAGCGTTCTATTTTATAAGCTTTAATTTCCACCTATCTGGATGTTATAATGTAATGATTGGGAATTTGTTGTGCTCGCCTGCGATCTGACGATAGCTATACTAATCGCATTATCCTGTCGCAGCATTTTAATGAAAGTGTAATAAGCTACAAATATTTTCATTAAAAAGATGCGACACGAGAATGCGACAATACATATAAATTTGTAAACCAAGCTTTTATTTGTGTACAACCTACAGCAGTAATTTTAATAAAGCCATTGGTAGGCCATCTGTGTTTAATACTCTTAATATACCCTGTAATTTTGGTAAAAATTGAACAAGTAGAACAAAAGTTATTTTTTAAATTATTTATCAAAAAAGTTGTGCCCAATGCATATGGACGTTTTAAGCGTGTGAATGACCTAAAGATATCAAATTTAGTGACAGTATTCGTGTAGGTCTTACGCAGATCAAGTTTGTTTTAGATTTTTGCCACGCCCCTTTCCGCCCCCAAAAACTGGTAAAGCCGTAATAATGGACCTAGAGCATTGAATTTTGGTATGCATAATAATAATAATAATAATATAGTCTCAATGATTCCTGTGAATTTGGTTGTGATCGAATGAAAAACAAGGAAGTTATTAAAGAATCAATTTCATAGGCAATATTCACTTGCAGCTGTTCACGCTTTGTTTGTTTAGTTGACAGTGTGACCATGTCGGTATGTTATGAATGTTTTTCAAATCAATACAAAAAACTTATTTCTGTATATTTTGTTGGTATAATTATTTTACGGTCGAGCACTCGCGACTGTAGCTGTCTTACTTTTTTCATAGTCTCTTTCAACATAGCCTGAAAATTCGGTTACTATATTTATGAAAATGATAGTGCATTTTTCCGTATAAAGTTGTTTATTAAATAACTTCTATGTTTTTCATTCGATCAAATCCAATTTCACAAGAATCATTAAAACTATAGTTTTTATTATGCGTACTAAAATTCAAGAGTCTAGCTTTTTTATTACGGCATTTACAGTTTTCTGAGAAGCGTGAAAAAAAATGTTAAATAAACTTGATCTACGTAAGGTATACACGAGTACTGTCACCAAGTTTGATATATCTAGGCCGTATACTCTCTGAGATCTAGGTGTTTCTACAGACGGACATGGTTATATCGTCTCGGCTCTTGACATTGATGTAGAATATATATACTTTTTGGGGTCGGAAATGCCGCTTTCTGCCTGTAATATATGTACATTTCCTGTTGGCATTAAATATAAATACCATTCTACTGTATGGGTAGCGGGTATACAAATATAAAATAAAATATACCGAAAAGTGTTTTTTGTGTTAAAATATCAGTGAATGAATCTGTCAGTCAGGGTAAACAACTTTAAATATATGTGGAAGTACCGATTGCTAAAAATTTGAAGTAAACAAATACTTTCGATATAAATAAAATCACATAAATATTATATATTTGTTACACAACAATGGTAAATAATGATCCCACATAGTAATCTATCAAAGTACACAAAAAGGATAAATAATGATCCAACATATATAGATATCTAAGTATAAATTACGAGTAACTTTTTAGTTGTTAAATGAAATTCGTCTTCATCTGTTTTTAGGTCTGCTGCCCAAAAGCGCGCTTACCGTGGAGGAGGAGGCCTGGAATGCCTATCCGTATACGCGCACTCGTTATACCTGCCCCTTTGTGGAGAAATTTTCGCTTGACATTGAGACGTATTATCATCCCGACAATGGCTACCAGGATAATGTGTTTCAACTGTCGGGAAGTGATCTGCGCAATCGCGTTGTAGGTGAGTGAAGTGCTATATCATCTTGTATGATTTGTGTATTTAAAACCGAATTAACACCAACATCGATTGCAGATGTGATTGACATTGTGAAGGATCAACTGTGGGGCGGAGATTATGTCAAGGAAGAGGATCCCAAGCATTTCGTATCGGACAAGACGGGACGTGGACCGTTGGCCGATGATTGGCTGGAAGAATATTGGCGCGAGGTTAAGGGAAAAAAGCAGCCAACGCCACGAAACATGTCCTTAATGACCGCCTATAAGATATGCCGCGTCGAATTTCGCTATTGGGGAATGCAAACCAAACTGGAGAAATTCATTCACGATGTGGCTCTGCGCAAGACAATGCTGCGGGCCCATCGTCAGGCCTGGGCGTGGCAGGATGAATGGCATGGTCTCACTATCGAAGATATACGCGAGCTGGAGCTGCAAACACAGCTAGCGTTGGCTAAGAAGATGGGCAGTGGCGAGGAATGCAGTGATGGTAAGTAAATGTCATTATTCACACAAACGTCACTGAGCGTGCGCTTCGATATACATATGTATATCATTCGGACTTAACGGCCGAAAAACAAGGAAGAACGCTACCTTTACAGGCTGACTTTAGAAGACCTGTTCGCATTGCTTTAATTCGTACAGACTAGCGTGGCTTGATCGATTCAGTTGTTGATTCTGATTCCGAATATTTATACTACCCTATGGGTTGCGTCTTTTTTGGTCGCTTAACGAAATACCACAAATTTTAAATCGTAGGAAATGCTTACGGCCAAGTAAAATTTATAACTTTCGCTGCAGAAAGCACCTCTGAGCCGTATGTGAGCAGCGACGCGGCAGCTCCAAAACTGAGCGAGCGCAAGAAGTCTGCGCCGGCTGTGCCACCAATTGTCACACAGCAGCCGCCCAGCGCAGAGGCCAGTTCGAATGAGGATGATGACGACGAGGACGAGGAGGATGAGGATGAAAATGATGGGGTCGGTACTGGCGTTGAGCTGGGTGCTCAATGCAGCAGCAGCAATCAACGGTCCCGATCCCAAAGCATTCAGCTGGCCAATAAAGCTAAATTCGGCTCGAAAGGCGCTCTACATTCGCCAGTGGGTTCGGCGCACAGTTTTGATCTGCAGGTGAGTGACGATACTTATCCACTGTCAACTGTCGCTGCTGCTGCTTTGATGTTGTCTTTGTTTTTGTTGATTGTCCACTGTCCATTGCGAATCGCGTTCAATTTGTTGTTGTTTCAGTTTCTTCAGTTTTGCTGCTGATCGGGTAAAACAACAAAAAGCCAAGCAATGAAATTGTTTATACAATCTTATCTCTTCTAATCTTATAACTTCAAGCAATCAAGTAACTTTAACCTGAGCATATTCACAAAAATTTATCCACATTATTTGCAAATACTTACCAAAATTTCGAATGCAAGTCGCACCACCAAAAATATTCGCTGCTGAGTTAATTCAAGATTATCATCAAGGCTAAAATTCAATACTGTGTCCTAAAAAGGTTTGGGAATCGGCCTTAACAACATAGCTATAAGTTTGCTGGCGTAAGGGCAGTATTTCATTGGTTTAGTTTTATTTATTTTGTTTTATCAATTTTACTGGAAATATGTGCAAGATAATACGCGTCGTAAGCAAAATAATACAATTTGTTTGTCACATTTGAGTTGGGTGTTACAATTTCTACTTGTTTGTGTGTAGTCCATTGTCGCAAAAAGAAATAATATTTGATTTGCTCTTGTCATACAAAAACAAATCGAAACACACCTTGATAACAAAAAACGCTAATCGATAACTGATTACTGATAAACGAAATCGAAACCAAACCGAATCAATTCGATCCTGAGCAGCCCACAAAACCGCATGCAAAAACAGCGCCACGCCGACATGTAAGTTGCACTCGTCATTCCCAATTTCAGCTCCATCATCAGCTCCTGCTCCGACTCCAGTTCCTATTTAGTTATAGAATACCTGAGAGACTGAGAAGATAGCAGCCCAGCATGTTGTGGTTTATTCGAAATTAAAGAAGTTATATTTTTCTTGCTTCAACACAGGTTGCCAACTGGCGCATGGAACGCCTTGAGGTTGACTCCAAGTCCAACTCTGAGGAGGAGTTCTTCGATTGTCTGGGTAAGTCTTCCAGTTAATTGGACCTAACTGGCATTATAATCTATTTGCTTGGCATAATAATCAATTTGCAGACACAAATGAGACGAATTCCTTGGCAAAATGGAGTTCATTGGAGCTGCTCGGCGAAGGCGATGACAGCCCACCGCCACATGGTGGCAGCTCGAGTGGCAGCGGTGGCGCGTGTGGCGCCAGCGGTGGACGTCATAAGCAAGATGATAGCATATTCAATCAGGACTTTCTCATGCGTGTCGCCTCGGAGCGCGGCAATAAACGACAATTGCGCTCGTCGGCGAGCATTGATCGCAGCCACGACTCATCGCCGCCGGGCTCCCCAAGCACACCCTCTTGTCCTACCACCATACTGGTGATGGTGGTGCATGCGGGCAGCGTGCTGGATGCTGCTAGTGAGCTGACCGCCAAGAAATCCGATGTGACCACTTTCCGGGGCTCTTTCGAGGCCGTGATGCGTCAGCATTATCCCAATCTGTTGACGCATATGACCATCAAAATGGTGCCTTGCCCTTCGATCTGCACTGATGCGCTAGGGATACTATCTAGCCTCAGTCCATACTCGTTTGATGCATCGCCGTCTGCCGCAGATATACCCAATATAGCAGATGTGCCGATCGGTGCGATTCCATTGCTGGCGGTTGCCTCGCCTGAATTCCAGGAGACGGTCAACAAGACGGTGGCTGCCGCTAATATTGTATATCATGAGTTCCTCAAATCGGAGGAAGGTCATGGCTTCTCAGGCCAAATCGTAATGCTCGGCGATTCCATGGGCTCGCTGCTTGCATACGAGGCGCTTTGTCGCAATGGCGCCAGCCAGCCAAACACTTCATCCACGCAATCCCAAACACCGGCGAATGCTGCTGGCGGCGATGGCGTCTGCCGCATGTCGCGTATGGACGATGACGAGCGATTTATTGATTCGGATTTGGATGCGAAACGATTGCTGGTTGCACCGTCGCCACGACGACGTCGCTCTAGCTCATCGAGCGATTCGCGCGCCAACAAATTGGACTTTGAAGTCAGCGATTTCTTTATGTTTGGCTCGCCGTTGTCCGTTGTCCTGGCTGCACGTAAGTTGCACGATGCGAAGGCAGCGCTGGTACGTCCCAATTGCCATCAGGTATACAATCTGTTCCATCCAACCGATCCAATTGCCTCACGTCTCGAGCCGTTACTCAGCGCCCGATTCTCAATACTGTCACCGGTGAATGTGCCACGCTATGCCAAATATCCGTTGGGCAATGGACAGCCCCTGCATTTACGTGAGTTATTTTGCAGATGGATTACAGCAGACAACCGCCTAATGTGCTCTCTCTTTGTCTTTTGTCTGTTTCCGTCTCCTTCGTTATGATGTAGTGGAGGTCATACAGTCGCATCCACAGCATTTCAATGACGGAAATAATCTGCTTGCCGGCAGACGTCTCTCCGATGCCTCCATGCAGAGCACCATCTCTGGTCTCATCGAGAATGTCTCGCTCAGCACGATACACTCACGTAAGTCCAAGATTCTTCTACATCCATATCTCGCTTAGCGGCCATAATGCACTTAGTACTCACTTAACGGTAAAAAAAATAAAAAACATTCAATAAAGAAAAATTAATAATAAAAATTTGACTCCAATTAAGATTTTCCGAAATTATTCTGTACATATTATTTCATATTTATTAAAAGCTTATCAGAAGGACCGTGGCATTAGTAAACGATGCAAATACAAATTCACTTGTTCTCGTGATGAGGTTTACTATAGTCGAAACCGAAGCTTTCTGATTCGGAGAGAAATACTCAATTTACGGAAAGGTTATTTTTGCCTTAGATTCCGAACACTTATCGGATCCTTAACACCAATAACGTCGAATTTTTTCTAATAATAACATTGAACTAGATTTGACAGCACCCTAAATTGTATTAAAAAAACAGACTACGTTGCGCAAGGGACGTTTGCATAATAGCATTGTTATCAAAAATGGATCATAAGGCGGCAGTACCACCTAAATGCCTTCGAATCAACATGTCTATTGATTCGGTTGCTTAACTTGAACCGACCTATTTTATTTTATTTTTTTTTTTCGGCTTTTCAATTAACTTGACGTATTCAAATTGATGAACGTTATACAATTACAGTTCAGAACAAATGGTGGGGCACTAAGCGCTTGGACTATGCGCTTTATTGTCCGGAGGGTTTGAGCAACTTCCCTGCCCACGCATTGCCGCATTTATTCCATGCCAGCTATTGGGAGAGCCCCGATGTGATTGCGTTTATATTGCGACAGATTGGCAAATTTGAGGGCATCCCATTTGTAGGCTCTAACGATGACAAGGACAACGCCTCATTTCATCCGGGACAACCGCGTGAAAAGTGGATCAAGAAACGCACATCGGTCAAGCTGAAGAATGTGGCGGCCAATCATCGGGCCAACGATGTAATCGTGCAGGAGGGTCGCGAGCAGCGTTTAAATGCTCGTTTCATGTATGGCCCATTGGATATGATAACGCTGCATGGAGAACGTGTGGATGTGCATATTATGAAGGATCCGCCGGCGGGTGAATGGACATTCCTAACCACTGAAATGACCGACAAGAATGGACGCATCTCGTACAGTATTCCCGATCAACTGTCACTTGGTTATGGCATCTATCCGGTTAAGATGGTGGTGCGAGGAGATCACACCTCTGTCGATTGTTATATGGCCGTGGTGCCGCCAATGACGGAATGTGTTGTATTCAGCATCGATGGTTCCTTCACCGCATCCATGTCGGTGACCGGACGTGATCCAAAAGTGCGCGCCGGTGCAGTCGACGTCTGTCGCCATTGGCAAGAGTTGGGCTATTTGCTTATCTATATCACTGGTCGTCCCGATATGCAGCAACAGCGTGTGGTCTCGTGGCTTAGCCAGCATAACTTTCCACACGGTCTCATCTCATTCGCCGATGGCCTATCCACCGATCCATTAGGCCATAAGACCGCTTATCTTAATAATCTCATGCAAAATCATGGAATCTCAATTACCGCCGCCTACGGCAGTAGCAAGGATATTAGTGTCTACACCAATGTCGGCATGCGACATGAGCAAATCTTTATTGTTGGCAAGGTGAGCATACTCATTCATCTTTATATAAAGACATTTAAAAAAGAAATCGATCATATCTTGTTAGAAAACAAAACACAACTTTACATTTAATCTTCTATAAATGCGTGCTAAAATGTTAAAAAAAAATTAATAAAAATCATCAGTTTTGCAATATATGTACATATGTATGTACATACATATATAAAGTGCTTAGTGGCTCAGCGCAAACGGTAAGAGCAAAAACAAAGTTTTGGCGATTACTTTTTCTGCCTTAATTACTAATTAAAAAAACTAGAACGCATAACCTCGAAGCTTAAATTTGTCTTTGCAATCTTCAAACTCAATTGAAACATTGCCCTAAAGATGTAAGTCTATAAATAACTCGCAACAACTACAGTTCGCATTTCGTTCTCTTTAAACATCTATTTACAGGTCAGCAAAAAATTGCAATCAAATGCAACGGTGCTAACCGAGGGTTATGCAGCCCATTTGGCCGGTCTCCAGGCAGTTGGTGGCTCTCGACCGGCAAAGGGCAATGCACGCATGGTTATACCACGGGGCTGCTTCAATCTGCCCGGTCAATCGGCAAATCCGCGACGCAGAAGGTAGGTGGCCCAAAAAAAGGCACAGGAGGCACGAAGACGAAGGCGATAGCTTAAGCTAGTGCTAGTGTCGCACTCTCTCTCTCTCACTCACACTGTATATTGTACATATTTATTTGTGTATGTGGTTGTATACATGCATTAGTGTTAATAAGTAAATTATATGTGTATATGCATATGTATATGTATAACGTGTATGACAATGTATTCTAAGTTCTGGTGTCTTGTGCCTCCTAATATACATACATATGTTTTTTTTTTGTTGAATCTAATTTATACATATATGCTATTCTATTATTTATTTGATTTTATCTACTGTATATGTTTATGTGTTGCTCGGTTTAATTATTGTTATGAACTTGTCTTGATGATGTCTCATTCCTTCCTCGTCCTCGCTCTTCGCTTCATGTGTCCTCTATAACCCGTGCATCTCAGAAAATTGCCATCATAATACATACTATATTCATAACAAATAAATATAATTAGCTCTTTGAGCTAAATTCTCTCATTCTCTATGGCCTTACCTAATCATGCGATGCCTCGTATTTCCTTTCAAAAACAAACAAACCACCCCCACCATTCCCCGATCTGTAGTAGTGTGTTTGAAGTGCAATTACCCATCGCCAACGTTGCCACACCAATCAACGGCAGTCTGGGGCAACTGAATGAGTGCAATGAGATTGAGAATAATCATAAGGACTTTAAGGATATGTCCGGATAACATGTTCCGACTCCCACCCGCCCGTATTCCCCACTCGTATCATAATCAGCTGACCCAACAAAACTTTTGCCTACTCCAACAAATTAGATACTGTTTTGTTGTAACACAAGTAGTTATTATTTATGATTATAGGTTTTGATTTTGTATACCTTAATTTTGTGAAAAATAAGTAATAATGCCGTATTACCGTATTATACATGTATGTATATTAAGTTTTATATTTATAAATATTTATGAAAATGAGAATCGTAATTTGTTAGTGCCTTTATAGTTTGTATTGCAATTCTTGTGTTAATTTTCATTGATATTATTGATGTACTTGCATTGTAAAAACCCAACGAACAAATATGAAACAAAACGAAACCGGAAATGATCAAATTTAGCCAAAAAGCAACAAACACACGTTATACGAGTATTAAACATACATATGTATATTCGATACAGTAAAAACAATACTACCTACTATATATGTACATAAATATCAGTATAATAAAACGCTTTAACTAGATGTACTCTATACTAGTAATCCGATTTATTAGATTCAAACTACAAAACATACTGCATACTATATGATTTATAATGTTACGATTTCAAATTGTATCTTTTCTTTGTTTGTTCTTTGATTGATTAACGATGCTTAAACCGCTTACCGTCCACACGTCACGCCTTCTTTCCCGTACCGTGTTGATGAGATCCATTCAATCAATCAACCAAATACACACACACACGCACACATTAATTAAATCTGTCCCCAAAAAACAAAAAAAAAAGGCTGCATGAACAAGCAACGAATGAAGTTTAAAAGGTTTACAAACACTGTAGTTGATATGCAAGAGCGTAATTTACACTAGACAACAAAAACATAAGCAAGAACTTAAAACGGACCCGCAAAAAAGAAAGAGAGCGCAAATTGGTGTTTATAGTTCAAAAGTAATCCTTTTTTTGTTTCCGTTGGATTAAGTTGAATTCATTTTCTTATGTTTAAGTGTAATTTTTTTGCGCATTTACTGATATGAACAAATTATTGAGATTTGCTTTAAATTTTAATTTGACTTACATAGATTTGTAGGTTATGTTTAGTTCTATGCAATTTTGCTGATTCGGTGTTGTGCAACAAAAAATAAAAAAATGTATACATTTGGAGCAAAATGCGCTATCAACTGACATCCGTCTCAACATTAACTCTGTCTCTTTAAAAAAAAAAAAACAAACACAAACTCAAAACTTTATTCTCTTCAATTAACAATAAAACATAAAATCTACAAACAACAAATCAAACACACACACTCAAACATTAATACACCCATCAACTTGACATCGCAGCAATGAGACGGGTCTGTCATCGCCAATACGAAGTGGATACCTGAAGCGAAAAACCTATTTGAGCCATCACTAGAAAAAATCTGAGTTGAAGAGCAAAGACGAAGAACGTGATTTATTTAGAAATCAGGCTACCAGAAACTACCGCAAATTACTAGCTATGCAAACCAATCAATTACAAAATATATGAATATTTATAGTAAATACATATATAGATCCTACTTGTTTGTACACCACCTAACAAACGCTTCGATCATGGGTAGATGACATGCAACAATACCAAATAAATCATCTTATCTTATTCAGTTATTGGATCCGATCAACATTAGTTGCAGTTTAACACCAACAACAGCAGCAAAAGCAACAAACAACAGAACACATCTCAGCATCGATGCTACCCATAAACTGCATCTGTGTACATATATACATTAAAAATAAATATTATGCGCGATATATAGCAAATTATATGGTGTATATGAATACAAACAAAAGAAAAAACAAAAGCCAAATAAATAAATTTAATTCAATTGTACAACATTAAAAAAGTCAAATGTGTCACGCGGTAAGTAGACTGAATGAGTTATACACGACTTTGGTCCAAGTTCCGTTTTCGCATCAATTCATCTTGATTTAGATATATTTTTCAACTAATACTATATAAAGAAAGCCTTGATGAAAGTGTGTTTTGACTTTCATAATACATTTCTTATTAACAAACATTTAATAAAATAAATAAGTAAAACTGTGTGCATTGATTTTCATAATTCCAAAGCCAAATTTAAAAAATATATTTACGTTTAATGTACGAACGCAATAGGTGGGTTTATTTAGCGCATTAGGACTTTGGAATTTTGTACTTCTAGAGCGGATCTCGGATCAAATATATATGAATTACAAACCTAATTATTCACTTATACTTATTGTACTGAATTCAAAATTTAATCTATTCCTCAGGTACCTGGAAAGAAAGACTGTTTCCTCTTGTTGTTTGATGGTTTTCCAAACCACTTAAAAATACAAATAACATAAAAAAATAACAAATGCAAAAGAAAATTAATTTATAATTTAAAGGCAAAAAAAAACAAAAAAATACAAATAGTTCAAAAGTAATGTGTTATGTTGTATAACAAAATCATAAAATATATTACTCAGTCTATGAAACCCTTTAACATACCTATGCAAACGAACTAAGTCCAGTAAAGAGGTATTACTAAAGGTAATAAAAACAACTATGGAGATACATAAGTACCGTACTTCATGGAGATAAGATAATCGCTATATTATGAAAGATTTCCACCTACACACTATGGCTGGCACTAACAAGTTAATAGCTTCGGTTGACAAGGTAAAAAGCGTTGCAAAATCAAATGACAAATTCAATGCATTTCTTGAACAAAAAATAATATATAGAACAAAAATAAAATTAAAAAGAAACTGCTTCTGTAAGTGAATTGAAAACACTATTAAATGGGCCAATTTTGAATTTCGCATTCAATTGCAAATTTGAAGTCCAACAAAAGTAATATTAATACAATGAAAAATTAAAATGCAAAGAAACCAAACTCTACTCTTATATGTATGTGTCTCGTATGTGTGTGTAAAGTTATAATTTTAGTATATCAAATGCAAAAGAAAACAATCTGATTCTAATATTAGTCCTTAGGGAAACCCCGAAAAAAATTCTATAATTGTGATAGTATTTCGCTAATAACGATGGAAGAAGTTATAGCAATATATTAACATTGTTGTATGGTGTGGCAGACAAATTGTTTTTTGTGAAAAGCGAAAAATATTTACATATATTAATTAAAAGAGCTGAAAAATATTAAACATACTAAGAATCAATTTGAAAACGTTTGTAACAACCCATTGAATGTAACATAGTCGTATTTTTACTTCGATTCTTTCAAGTTCTGTAAATGTTAGTGTTTAACTGTTACAATATGGTATAGAAATGTATGTGAACAGCGTAGGTATACTGCTAAATATATGTGAGAACGATCTATCCATAAACCGGAAATGAAAACTGTGCTCATTTGTGATAAACAATAATTGAGTTCATAGTATATAGAGAAATACAATTCTTGATAAAAAAATCCTAAACTCAATGCGACCTGATAATGAAAAAGAAATCCCTATTATATACTTACTGTTATATTCGCATACACATCTACACGCCTAATTATGATCAGGCTGTTCACACAATTCACCGTTAACGTAAATGCATACATATTTATTAGAGCTAGAACTCAAATCACATGCTCTATTGGCTAGTCCACGACTAGTAGACACCCTGTACCGTTATATTTCTGGAGTTCAGATCATAAAAGCTTCTCTAAACAATGTTTCACCCAAAAATACTTACAATAATACAAGTGTGACCGTTTTGAGCGAGAGACGAATCTTAAAAAGAATATGAAAATAATATAACAAACCATTATTTAACAAATTTACAAAACTTTTGATCTATTCAGTGGGTACAGGGTATTATCAAAACGAAAACGTTACAATGTGGAATCAACAAAAAATGATGCTTCGCATTTGTTTACTATCAAGTATTCAGCTAAGATACAAAACCTACATACATACATATATATTTCGTACAATTCAAGTTGAAGAGTATAATAACATATAACTACACACATACATACATTAGAATAAATAAATAAAATTTACATACATACGTACATACATATGGAGTACATGTACAAATTACAGAAAAGTTTTAGAGAAATGGAGAAATATCATTAACAAAGACAAAAAATACGTTCCTTGATTCAGTCTAGTTTTACAAATCGTAAATACTCCAAAAAATATTAAAAAAGCATAGATAAGTTAAGATGTAGATCGAAATCTCTACTATATTGGTTTGTTTCCATACATCAACTTTAGTTTTAATAAATTTTCAAATTTAGCGAGTATTCTCTCTGCTACCCTCTAAAAAACCCTTTAAGTCTAATTCTATTCGAATTGTATTAAGTTCCAAAGTGGGCTGCACTTTTTTACTGCAGACTGTATATTGAATTTGAATTATTACGATAATTTAACCCACCATTTTGCTGAAAAGACTTTCCAAAAAAAAAAAACAGAGGTAACAAAATCGACAAGAGAAGGAATGGCATCTAAAAAATAAACGACAAAGCGTTAAACTCGTAAAAAATAATAAAGGTGTGCAGCAGTTGTTAAACTTACTTTTGCATATATGTATGTTCATATGTACATACATATATGTATGTACATATATTGAGTGCAAAAGCCCAATAACAAAATGCGTCAGAGATTAAAAAACATGAAAAAGAGAACAGCAAATTATCAAATCTGTATTTATTGAAAGGCAATTCTACAAAAAAAAGTATATATGTATGTATATATATATATATATATAAATATGTGTATATGTACATATATTGTGGTAAAAATTGTGGAGCAATCCACACACAGATGCAATCTATTTACAATACCCAAAACACAAAAACTAAATCTGAACCTGCATGGCAAATGTTAGCAAAGCGGTCGCACGCTTTAAAGATGTCACATATGTTATATTAAAAAAAAGTCCAAATGGATGTACGGAAAAATAAGCATAATAATACAAAAACAAAATTCTCAAAAAAAAGAAAAATATAAAAACAAAGTCAGAGGAGTGTTCCAAATTGAAGTCCAAAATATTTTTCGATCTATGTTAGCTGTTTGTTAAATGCCCTGCGCAAGTAAATACATTAAAAAAGAAAAAAAATAAACGTTCATTGAATCAAAATGTTCTATTTGATGTTACAAATGAGAAAACAAAATAATATTAATAAATGCAAAAGATATTTGAAAAACAAACAAACTCTATTATTTATCACCGTCGTTAGTACTTTCAACGAGCTGTTGAACCGCTTTCCAACTGTTACTAGCCACTGGTCTGGGGACTGGGGATAGTATCAACTCCGCTCTGTGAGTGGCCTACTAATTGAAATCAGTCTGTACAGCAATAGCTCCACAATAAACTGATAAGCGCAGCGCGGATCAGAGGCTGCAGTCACATGAGGCCGAGTCAGGCGACTGGAATTCATGGAATGACAACAAATGCCAGACTGGGTGTATAGTAATCAGTTCATCTTTGAACTGAGTTGCAGTACATATCAATGGCATGGAAGAAACTAGCACAACACTTTTAAGGGTATTATTTAGTTAGTTCGATTAGTTTATTCACTAAGCTTTGATGTCAGTATACATATATTAATAGTAGAACGTTTTGAAGGCGTAAAGTAGTATGCGAATAAAAGAAAATTATGTTTTAAAGCTTGGGCAGACCAGCTGAAATGGAACTCTCGATGCCGCAGTGATCCTCGCCGCGCAGAATACGGAAAAAACCATTGTCACCCCAGTCGGTGTTCCATGAGTTGCCAATAAGCCAGTAGGGCACCTTGTTCTCACCCCAAACACCCCAGCCGAGAATGCGAATGGCATGACCGCCCAATGCCCGGCCATGAACATGCTGATACACACCGCTCTTGTACAGTATCAAATCTTCGTAAACCGTGAATGCTCCCTCAACTGGGCCATTGGTCATGATCTCGCGCTGAATATCGAGTGGATTGCGATTAATTGAATACGTTTTGGCTCCATAATGCTTATCCTTGTTGTAGTCCACCGAGTAGCTGGACTGACATTGATGCTGGCAACGTGGTGTACTGCCTTGCGAACATGGGGGACGAGTGCCATTCACATGATGTTCGCATGGAGCAATTTCGTATGGTCGACACCCCTGAAAACATGTTATTATGAGTAATGAATTCCACTTACGTACGACTCGCTAATTAATTTTACCTCTTTGGACTCGTAGGAGCCGCCACTAACGATGCCTTTATGGGTCCAGTAACTCCAGGCGGCGCCGGGGAAGCCGCCGTTGCAGCCAAAGCCGCAAGTGTGGCAACAGGACACCAGATCGTCAGCCGAAAAGTGAAAGTTGACTGCCGCATTGGAGTGTATGCAGACCTAGATATAAATATAATTTATAGTTATTATTTTATAAAAATTACTATGTGATGATTGATTAAGTGAATGTAGTTTTATTATTATGCTCAAGAATTATGCCTACAACGATAATAGTTTATTAAAATGTATTAATTAATTTTAATAATTATTAATGTCAATCATTAAACATTGTAAGCAATTCAACAATTTATTTCCTTTTTTTGTTTAAAAATATTGATTAGAGCAATTTTAGACAATAATCCTTACTTTTTAATCAAAAAAAGGAAAACATATTTTTGAAAACATCACTATTTTTTTTTTTTGGCAAAAAATTAAGGAAATATATTTGTCATATTTTTACCAAAAATCGATCAGCGAAGAAGAAACAATGATTATGGTATCAATTTGTGAAAATTCAATTTGATTACGGTAGCGGTTCAAATTTAACGGTTTTCTTCAAAAATGATAATTAATATATTTTTTTTTCCCAATATTATTTTATATATGTACATATATACATAAACTATGTGTGTGATTTGTTTTGTTTAAACGAACTTAATTTTTTTTTTTTGTATTCCTTAACAGTTTTTCTGTCTAAACAAAGAGAATACAAACAAGGTAAGTACATAAAGAAAGACGCTAAATTGTGAAACGCAATAATTGTATGGAAATCGATAAGCAAAACAATGCGATAAGCATCAGTTGTTTGCTACGTCATTCGCCATTGTTTTGTCATTGTTCTATCTTCTGTGGCTGGGCGCACTATAACGAATTTTTATTTGTACTTACACGATCCGACATTGCCTCAACAGCACCAAATGCCCAGCACGAGCCGCAGGAGCCTTGATCACGAATTTCACCAATTGTTGGACAATTGGGCCAAGCCTCGCGTGCATCGAAGTTTTCCGGTAAATCGCCGCCATCGGCTTCAGTTAGCTCGGGCATTACTTGACGCTTGTCCGGTAGCTGGAATTTGTGGGCATCGGGATGGACGCCCATTAGGCCGCGAATATGGTGTTCGGACACATCCTTGTCAAAATTGCGACCAACCTGTTAACGAATAATAATGAAAAATGTGTGAAAATATTGTAATTGTGTTGTGGTCACGTCATCAGCTAATTAAATTAAATTTTTTAATTTGTACAAGCATAAAGTACTTACCGTCCATGTGTTGGCTTTGTCCTGCACTAGCTTAATAAATTCATCGCTCAGCATATGTGGCTCATCCTGTCCGGCGGTGACCGTCGCCGTTGACACCAAGGCCAACAGCACCGAAACAGTCGCTATAAAAAATTTCATTCTTAACGCTCGCGCTCGCTTTGCTCACTTCACTCCCTCACTTTGTTGTTGCCAAAATGGCGCTGCCCGCTGACAAAGCAATTATAAAAATTCTAGTCTCCGCTCACTTCGTTCTCTTGTTTTGTCGTTTCAATTGCCGTTGCTGTATTGCGTGTGTTAAGCAGCGAACACAAACTGCTAACTGCAATCGGTTTTAAAACCATTTATATGACTCGCTGTTGCTGATAAGCCGATGTTGTGAGTTGTACAAGTGATGGGCGGTTCTTGTACACTTATCGATGCCATGTCAGCTGGCAATACAAATTCGTTATCGATAAGTCAATTTATTATTTATGCGTATGAAAGAGTTTATCAATTTAAATTTTTAGCTTAAATAGTTGTTATTGTAAGATTATTTTCATATAAAATCTTTTTTCTGTAATCACTTTCAACCGTACTGTAATATATAGTGTGTACATACATATCTAACTTGCAACAGTTTTCTGCTATGTAGCCTTAAAAAAAATAAACACAATTTTGCTCTCGTTAAAATCAGTATTTATTTATAATTATTATTAAAAAAAACTGCTTAATTTTTGCTAGTTTTTCTTTTAGATTCGACCTTAATGTAACATAATTTACAACAAAATCCTCTCATTTTCGACCTTAATTTTATGCAATTTATAACAGCTTTGTTTCTTCTTGTATTCAGCATTATCTTAAAGTGAACTTAAACATATGGATTCCAATTACTGCCATCCTCAGGCAGCAGATTATTCGTTATCAGCAATATCACATCAATGATCCACCAGACCCCTACGCCGCCCATTGTTAGTAGTTTGCCCACCGCCGTCCCAGTTTGACCAAGACAAAATCGATCCATTCCCAGAAACCCCAGCAGCATGCTGTAGATTAACGTGGTGACAAAATAATGATCTGTATAGCGTATACATGGAACGCCGTCGCGGAAAAATGTGCGCGCGCCATAGCAATCAATGTCTGTGTAAACCGTGCACTGGACTTTTGTGTGCTCTACATCTTCGTAGGAGGAGCCGCCAAAGCGAAGGCAGCCATACCCTTTCTCTTGCCGAGCAGAAGCATTGTTCCGATGATCGATCGGTTCCTTGCACTCCAGAAAGTCACGTGGCAGAAACGAACACATCACATTCGGTCCCAGCGGATTGAATGTCGACGACACTGAAGATACAGAGGCCGAAGTCCCAGAACTTGAGGTGCCCGCTTGCTGTTGCTGCTGGGATGACGACGATTGTGTTTGCACCGGAACAACCGATTGCACTGCGGTGCCGGAGACCCCCGTTTGAGGCTGTTCCTTGTCACTACGCGCCTGTATCGCATGCGTGACTGGGTTAATAATAAGGAAGGAAATAGCTATGCTGTACAAAATGAATTTGTGCTGCATTGCTCCAACTTGCTTCTTTTGTTTTGTTCGTCGATGCACCAAACACTAGAGATGAGCGTAACTCAAACACGCACATCGATAGTGCCCAATAATATCGATATTTCTAGAACACTGGTAATAAATCTATATATTTATATGAGTCGCGTTTTGATTATTCTACTTATTTGCACAATTATGTATATAATAGATTGTGTGCGATGCCGCTTATTGAATAAGAAAAAACAGTTTTGTCTAAGCAATATATTTTGCGATTGGCGATAGTAGTTCTATCGATATTTCTACACAGCAAGCGTCTCTAAAGTGGCATATGTTTTTTGTTATTAATACGCGTTTTATTTTTTGAATGTGCGCAATGCGTGTAAGTAAATAGTCAAATGAACGCCTATTAAATAAAGCAATACTTACAAATATTACTACAAAACATCAACTGCGTGTCAGCGCATATATATAAATATAAACAATATAAATCAATCTCTTGCCAATATATGGAGATTTTTGAAAATATTTGCCGCACTTGCGGCAACGATTGCTTGGACGCCATCAACATATTCGTGGACAGCGTCATGGTGCAGGAGAAGAGTGTGCCCATTTCAGAAATAATCGCTGCCTGCACACCGTCCTTCGCAGCGCTGCCAGCCGTTTACATGGACGATGATTATCCACAGCAAATATGCCGCGTGTGCATCAAAAAGCTAATTATGGTCTACGAATTTAATAACAAATGGTTGGCGGCACACAATGAATTCGCCGTAGCGCTAAAATTTGAACAGCGTCGAAATCGATCTCGAGTCTCCTCATCACAGCCAGCGGTACTGGCAGCGGCAACAGAAGCTAACGAACAGATTATTGAGACAGATGACGATGAGAATATTGTCTTTAAATCCGAACCTAATGAAGGTAAGCTATGTAAGAATTATTTTATAGTCAATTGTAAAATAATATTATTAAATTAAAAATCAATTCGGATGTTATAAATATTCCAGTCTGGTAATGAAACAATTGAAACTACGTTAAACAATCAATTCGAAATAGTTTCATTTGTACTAATCGTTTTTTCTTCTAATAATTTGTATCATTTCTTATGATAGTAGGATTTAATTGAAAATTAAAAGAATAACAATATACTAATATGGTATTTCGTGGCTATATACATATATGGATATTCATAATATTAATCATTCAACTATCATAGAAATGTCAATAAATTCAATACTGATATTGAAACAATTACACCTTCAAACAATTAAAACAGAATAATTTTAATATGTTTAGTAGCTTTTCTTAAAGATTTTGTTGAATTGTAAATAATAGCGCTTAAAAAAAAAAAAAAAAAAAAAAAAACAAAACATAACCATAGAATATAACATTCAAAAATAGTTTTCATTTCTGTATTTACTTTGCATAACTATTAATTGATAACATTCTGTGTGAACTTATTCAACATCAAAATATTCTATCCCTTTAGGTGCAAAAATGGAGATCATTGCTCACGCACCACCGACAAAATATCAATGCGTCTTATGTGGGGAACAATATCACACGCAGGCCGCATATCAGAAACATCACAAAGTCAGTCATCGAAATTGTCAATTTGTTTACTATACGCCTAGTCAATAAAAAAAATTAAATTAGACTACAGTCTGCACTTGTTTAAGTGTATAACACAATGGTAGTTTTTGTTTTACTATTTACTATTTGTTTTTTGTATGCGTCGCAAAACAGTGAAACTAAAAAAAATTGAGAATTCACAGAGTTGGTTCCGCTCTAATCGTCCTCGTCGTTGCGCACCTTCTGGGCACGCGGATCGTCGTCCCGATAGACCACATAGCCCAGCTTATAACGACGATTGTCGCCATCCTTGGCATAGTAGTTAGCCAGTCCGACGCCAGCCATAACAATGCCAGCGATGGCCAAAACAGAGCCGCCAACAATGTCGGGAATTTCGTTCCATGCACGCTTTAGCAACGATGTGGAACTACGGGCCGCGGATGCTGACATAGTGTGTACCTGAAAAGTATGAAGAGTTCGCTGAAATTCGAATGTATACTTTATTAATATATCCACATACTTGTTAAATATAAATCAATTTCAAGTTACACAACACGAGCAAGCTAAAATGTAGCGATGAACTTTTTTCTGTTGGTATTGTGCTTATCGATATCGATAGCAAAGCAATGACCTACTAGTTAACAATCATATTCATTTAAAAAGACTATTTAAAGTTTGACAGTTTTTTTTTTATTGAATACGAAAAAGTTATTACTCTTATTTATTTGAATCAAAATTGAAGTCCTTTTAATATATCGATTCATGTTAACAGTATTAGCTCACGTTAACATACATTAAATCACCAGATGTTTTGCTCCGCAACTATTGCGCCACATATCGATATAAAAACTATCGGATGTGGAACCAATGTTTATTTATGATTTTATACGTATTTGAGCTTTAAATTTAATAAATTTGAATGCAAATAGAAAATAAATGTAATTATTAATTAATTATCTTTTAGTTAAAACCATGTTTGTCTACATAAAATATCTATACCACATATATTAAAAATATGAGGTTCGACATGTTAGCGCAATACCTATTGCAAAGTACATATTGAAGAAACGTATACACCTTTTTCATTTAAAATGTCTTGCAGCCGTTGTTCGAAAATGGACCTTTTATCAACCCACCTAAGCAAGATCATTTTACAGATGAAACCAGTCTGGAACCACTCCGGAACATATACAGTGCTAGATAACACACATTGATTTTTGGGTGAATATGTGCCAACTTTAAATATATGCAGAATCTGGAGCAAAAAGTAAATTAAACAATAAAGCTCTATTTTTTAAAATGTATTCTAGTTTTATTATTTGATTTATTAATATATTTAATAATTTATAAATGTTATTGTATAAATTCACTAAAAACACTGATAAGTTTAGTTGACCGGAGTTACTGACAGATCATTAAGTGAACGATACCAACAAATTATTTTACATATTTTGCCAACTTGTCAGCCATGTTGCGGTATATTAAAATATTTGAACTCAGTAGTCAAGTATTTGGTTTTTTGTTTTGTCAAAATTGCTAGAGCCGTTTTTGAGAAAATTGTAGAAAAAATTCCCGAAACCGGTCATGTTTTTGTATGTATTATGTAAATAATGTCACACAATTAAATGGAAAATAGGACAACAAGTTACCTTATGCCCATTTGGACTAATAAGTTTTGTGACACAATAGTGACAAAATATATAATGTCTTATAATATTATATCAGTAGTAGAATAATCAGTAGTAACGTGTTGCAATATGCGATTTTTTTTAAATAGTAGATTAGTAGTTATACTTCATTAGCGTTCTCGATTATCACAAAAGGAATGATTACTTTGAGTTGTTACATTAAAAATAATAATTATTTTGCTACATGAAAGGAATAAAAATGAAATACATTTGTTTTTAATATCACAAGAAATACATATGTATGTATATTTAAAAATATTTGTTAATAGAAATCAAAAAGTATATTTTTCATTTATATTTGTAAATATGCACGTATATAGATTGTTTATCATCTCAGTTTATTCATCAATACCATTATCAGCAAAACGGTCAATTCGTATGGAACATTAAGCTCGGGTCAAAGAAGCTAAATAAATTAAGAGCATATTTATTTATTAACATTACTTCCAAGTCATTTGTTTACTTGGAATTTAACTGCACTTCTGAAACAGAGCCATAAACTAAAAAACGACGGTGGTGCCGTTTTTTTTTTTTTTTTGCTCCATGTTTGCGACGCTATAAATCACGAACGACTTAGCACGACGAGGTATAGCATGACCCGATGCGACGAGTAAAACTACAACTACGCGCTTTCAGCGCAAAATAGCGAAAATACCGCAAGACTTTTTTGACAACCTAATATGTTGATAATTGGCTGACAAGTTGGCAAAATATGTAAAGGAAATTGTTGTTATCTTAATGATCTGTCGGTAAATCTGTCGGTATTGCACTAGATTCTGCATATATTTAAAGTAGACCCATTTCCCGCCAAACTCCAGTGTGAGTTATCTAACACTGTATAAGTTCCGATGTGGTTCCAGACTGGTTCCACATGGTTTCCTGTAAAATTAACTTGTTTAGGTGGGTTGATAAAAGGTCCAGGTGTAAGAAATTTAAATATAAATTTAAATAAAAAATGTTGCTTTAATATGTACACTAGGAATTTCGCACATTGGCCGACTTTGAATCGGCTACTTTCGATGATATACTGGGAATATATTTTTAAAGCTACACTATAAATTTTCATTAGCCGATTTGGAAGATAAAGCCAAAGACCCGAGATATTGGCAAACATGTCGAACCACATATTTTTAAAATACGAAATTATGGTATAAATATTGCCTATATTTAGGCAAACATGGCGTCAAAAGAAAGATGATTAAATTTAGTTTAGATTTGCATTCCCATTGATATAAATAAACATTGGCTCCACATCCGATAATTTTGTATCGATATGCAGCGCTATAGTTTCGGAGCTATCTTGACGTGCATCTACACAGGTTGTTAAAATGCTGAGACATGTCCTTTGATATTGCAATTTTTGAAATTGTACATTTGTTGTTATACACAAGTCAAACTTACCTTTTATTTAGTATAACAAAGTTAAAATATATATGTTGGAAATGTTAAACTCAAAAAGCTAGAAACACGTTATTAGAGGTAAGGATGGTACTATCGCTGCATCAGTGTTGTTTTATTATATTTTTTATTTGTGAATTAATATTTATTTAATTATTTATTATTGAAAAATCATAATTTTAAATGAGTTCATGCCTTTTCATGGCGTCCCCAGCCACTACATATTTTCACTTTTGAAAAGTGTTGTTTTGCTCTATCAACTGCAATAAATGTTATTAAACGGACATCGGTAAAATTTGAGTGTGACCGCTCCCACTGTATATCAGCTGATCGGATGTAAGTAATCTTCGCCGCCAATTTAAAAATACACCGTAAGCAAATAAAGATTGGAACCGGATAACATAGCAAAGGCGATAGTTAAGTTGAATATTTGCATAGGTTTTGGCCAAAAATAGATAACAAGATTGGCTCAGAATGGGCATTGCCGTCAATCTTAAGTTAGTTTTTTCAAACCATGGCGCGCTTTTGGTGGTGTGGGAGCTTAGTTTTGACATCACTACGATACACTATCGCGTGAGTTGGAAAATATACCGAAAAATGTTGGCTATATATTAGTATTTTTTTTGACGTAAAATAATAAATTGTGGAAATTCCATTTGCGGTCACGCTGTTACCATTAAAGTTTAAAAAGTCACAGCTATTACATTGGTTTTAGTTTAACACAAGTTTTCTTTTAGATAATAATGTCGACTGTACCAGGACGAGCTCTACATTACGTCTTCAAGATTGGTGATCGTGCCAAGAATGCGTTTTTCTTTCAGACTATTCTTGGAATGCAGGTAATAGGTGACTACATTGGCATGTGATTACAACGTTGCACCTAATTTGCAAGCCCGGTTATTAACCACACACACCCATATGGGTGTGTGTTAGCACTATATAGTGGCACTTATATGTATGTACATATGTGTGCACAGTGTACATATAATTACTTGAGGTTGACTTTCAAAATTGTTGTTTTTATCTGAACATGACTGGCAAGCAGCTATACAAAAGTCGCCACGACTCCACTCAGAACAAGACATTTTATTAAGTGCCTTAGATAAGCATAAAATTACAGCATTTGTCATTGTTTTTTTTTTTATTATCATTTGATTAATTTATTAAACAATAGGTTTACCGGCATGAGGAGTTCACGGAGGGTTGCGAGGCAGAGTGCAATGGGTAAATATTCCTAAAATTTGTAATAAATTAATATTTTGAAAAATGCTTAAATATATAATGCAAGGCCCTATGACAATCGGTGGAGTAAGACAATGATTGGATATGGTCCCGAGAGCTCAAATTTTGTATTCGAGCTAACTTATAATTATGGCGTCAAACACTATGAAATGGGTAAAGTATAAAGTAATATAACTAGAGCCATCATAAAATGTATGTAACAACAGGCAACAGCCGAGGCAGACCATGTCTGTTTGTCTATCTGTATGAATACCTAGATCTCACATAAGTTTGTTTTAAAATGTAGCCATGCCCACCATCGCCTGTAAAAAGCCCAACAAAAATACGTTAAAGCTTTTGAAAGTTTTGTAAAGTTTTTGTTTTTTTTGCAAATTTACAGTTTGCTAAATACTTAAAAAATATTTCCGGGCTATTTACTACTGGGTAGCAGGTGTTTTATAGTCGAACACACTCGACTGTAACTTTCTTTCTTGTTAAAAAATGGAATGGAAATATAGGGTATACATACCCTATGTCCGATCTTTGAAATTATGCTAACTCAAAATTCGAATTCCCACAGTGCGCAGACCAAGTTTATTTTAAATTTTGGGAGTCCCGTCTGATGCGACAACAAAACATAAAATTCACACTGTCATACTTTGAGTCAATTTATAGTTTATTCAAATATTTTAAGTCAACAATGCTACAGGTTTAATGCTTAATATTAGTTAGTTTGTTATGCAAATAAGAAAATAAATAGTTAGAACAATTAACAAGTTCTTTGGATTTTTAAAAAATTGTGAAACTTAAAAAGTGAGCTGTAAAAATCTTAAGTTTTGGCAAGTTAAAAAATAAAATATAATATGATCCATTCAAATTAATGAATCAAGAAAACTGGAAATTCATTTGTAAACAGACTGCAAAGGCCGATCAATTGAGTTTCATGTAGTCAAGCACTCTCGGTTAAAGTGTTCTTGTAATAATAAATACAAAAGTATGCAATGTATATATCTCGTTTCCATAGGCAACGACTTTGGAGGAGTAACAATCCATTCTAAGGATGTTCTGGCGAAAGCTGTCGAGCATTCTTATCCAGTTGTGAAGAAAGGCGAATACAACATTCTTGTCTCACCCGATGGCTACAAGTTTTATGTGGTTGAAGTAGCGCCTAGTTCCAGTTTGTCCGATCCGGTACAACAGGTTGAGTTGCATGTCAAAGATTTGGCGGCTTCGCGTAAATATTGGCATGATCTGCTCAAAATGAATCTGGTCGAGGAGAATGAGAAATCGGTGCTCCTTACTTACGGTACCAATCAGACATTGTTGCGTCTCACACTTTTAACGGAGGCATTGGATCGCGCCAAGGCATATGGACGGATTGCCTTTGAAATACCCGGATCGACTCAGCAATCTTTATATGAAGCTGTTAAAACGGCTGGTGGCAATATTTTGAAGCGGATTCAATTGGACACACCTGGAAAAGCTACTGTATCCGTCATAATTTTGGCTGATCCAAATGGTCATGAAATATGCTTTGTGGACAAAGAGGGCTTTACTGAATTGTCGCAGCCTGATGATACTGCT
This sequence comes from Drosophila formosana, assembly GCA_035045625.1. Taxonomy (NCBI): domain Eukaryota; kingdom Metazoa; phylum Arthropoda; class Insecta; order Diptera; family Drosophilidae; genus Drosophila; species Drosophila formosana. Next base: position 206,644 of record JAWNOW010000062.1, read on the forward strand.
GGGGACCAACTTGAAAAGTACATACGAAAAGATCCCTTTCAGGACAAGGAATAATATTGACTTTTTGACGCTCTTGTTACATTGCAAATTTGTTAATCAAATTCATCCCAATAATAGATTTTACACAATAAATATACATACATATATGTTTTATATATTATACTTAATACGTGATCTTTGTGGACAAAATTCAATATAAGAATCTCCACCCTAATCAAATGTAATTTATTACTTTTTGGGAGCATATTTAAATCAAGTACTTAGCTTAGTCTCCAATAGCAAAATTTAAATTTAGCTAAATTTAAAGTAGCTTGGCTCAACTAACAATTCATATAGTAACCTGCATGTATTTCATCGTATTACTTTTATATTCAATTCAATATTAGTTACGTATTAAACATATTCGTTTTAAATTTTCTCTTTGCAATATTTTTAGTATTTCTAATTTTTCAACTTTTTCATTGATCTTGAGCGTTTTATGTATTATAAAATCAAAGTGGGTAGCATGAATGCAGAGGAAATGTCACCGGCGGGCGTTCTGGTGCCCCGCCTGAATCCCTGGGAGGTAATCTCTTGGTCATTCAAGCAGCGTCGGTCCATTTATCGTAGCTGGGCGCAACACTTGTCCATGCGGCGATGCAACAACGCAGCACAAATCTATTTCGATAAATGCGTCAATGAAAATGGTGTGGCCGATTTTAAGACGCTGCTGATGCGAAACCAATTCAATCGGTCGATAGCACGTCCGGAGAAGGCACTGGTTGATGGCCAGAAGGCATCGTTGATTGTGGGTCAAGAGAGTGGAGCGGTCAACTTATTGATTGCTGATACATTGTATGATCTCAACAAGTTCGAGGATAACAAAATGCTGCTGCACGATAATTTGAGAAAGCAAATGGGCACCACACAGCTGCCGTTCACGCATCGCCTAACAATGGTGAATGAGAATTTCAAGGATATGCTCGGCGAGAGTATGAGTCCATTTTTTCTCAAAAATTCCGCAAAACTATCGTCTATCCATGAACAGTTCCTGAGACCGCAAAAGCCAAGCAAACCTATCCCTCGTTGGCAGGTCTATAAGGAGAAAAATGAATGTGATGTGCAGAGTTTGACCGAGAAGAAGAACTTAAGAATATCACCACTGGAGTCGGCGTGGCATCAACGCAAAAGGAAATTCTTCTTTCAGACGTATTTGCAACGCTCGTGGGTGGATGTGTCATTTTTGAAATCACTTCGCGATAATCCCAATTTGGCGTTGGGAAATTGTTTTGGTTCCGCTGGCGAGCGCATCGAGCTGATGAAGAAAAGCTGTAAGCTTCTTACTAAATTCGGTCGTATGCTTCATGCTCGAAGTCCCCTGTACAATGAGCTCCATGAGCGTATGGAGTATTCAGAAATGGCAAGAAAATTTCATGAGGAGAATATGTCCAGAATACAGTATCAAACACGTCGCAACATGATCTCTATATTACGTAGAATTACAACTTTACGGGCTCAAAATGATATACGGGTTTGTTATTTCGGTTTTTTATAAAGTATTTTACAATGCTGAGAAGATACTTGTAAATGCTGTAGCTTTCGTAAGTCGATAAATCTCGGAGTTAAATTAATATACATTCATATTCTGATCAAATCTAAAATTAATACAGGTACTGAATAACTTTTAACATTTAGCTTAATGATACGTTTATATTCTGGTGTAACTATCTTTCTACATATGTCATTTACCTAGACATGTTTTATTGACTTAATATCTAGGTTGACAGTTGGAAGGTTAATTTTTGAAGGCAAAACTTAATGCTAATATATGCTGTAAAGTTCTTCTTTCTATTGATAGCATAAAAGTTCTAAATTTGAAGCTTGTTATGGGGTAATTTAATTTGAATCATACTTGAATTTCAACTTTTTACTCAGCGTCTTCGAAAATTCGTGGAGAAAGCGATGGGCGAGTATAATGTGCTAAAGACGAGTCGGGTTAGTCCATGGAAAACCGAGTTCATGAACGAAGTATACAATCATCTGGCGTTGAGCTTATGCGAAAGTTATCGTCTGCCAAAGACAAAGGTATCGCCATATGATAATGATTCCATGTGCCATCTGCTTGGAGTGTCCCCATTGAAGCCATCCGAACAGCGCAGCGTTGTCTTTGGCGATCGCTCGACTTACACTTATGACGACAGCGGAGACGCCTTTGAGCAAGCCAAAGAATTTAAGTAAGTTTAAGCTTATTTATTATTTACATATGTGTATGAATTAAAAGTTTTTCATATGCATATAATGAACTAATTAGTGCTTTCAAATAATTAACCATTGAGAATTAATTAATTAATTAATGTTAATTGTGAGAATGAGAGTATGCCTTAAAATGTACTATTTTTGTTGAAATTTTCAATTGATTAAATTAAAATATAAATGGCAAATAGGATTAGACGTTATTGTAAATAGTCGGGAGCAAAAAATAAAATAAATTATCATAGTATAGTATAGTATTTGCAGCATATAATTAAATTTCACTGTTTTCTACATTAATTTACAATTTGTTTTGTACTTTGCAGGCGTTCCAAGTTAGCTCTGCAGAACCGTTTATCTTTCGCAAAGCTGCCCATTGAGCGCAGCTATCTGCTCTATGAGCTGGCTGACGTGCATATGGCACAGAATCAACAAGTACGCTGCCTATTGTATGCACAAAAGTCCATCATTGAGGCCCAGAATTGCAACAGCAAAATTTGGGAATTTTTAGCTACAATGCAGCAGGCTAAATCACATGCCATACTCTGCAAGTTCGAAAGGCAGGCCGATGTCCTCAATAGTGCCTATAAGTTGGCCAAGGCCCTTAAATCGCCACGACTTTGCACATTCATTGAGTTGTGTCGTATGCTGAACAGAGATTACATGACATTGCGTAAAATGTTACAGTTGGTGGCGTCGAAACGTTTGCGTAGTAGATTATCAAATCGATCCCTCAATGATAAATCCTAGTCGCGATGTAATGGAGCGAGTGTTATACAGGAATTTTTCGCGATTTCTTGTGCAGCACTCGCTCCTGTTCTTCATGGCTAGGTTCTATCAGGTTTTAACAAATTATCAAAATCACAAAAAAAAAATTAATTTTATTTAAAACCAAGTTTAGAAAATTGTACGATGGTAAATATTAAAAAAAATAATAATATGTAGAAAATAACTGAATTGAGCACAGTTTTAAAAATAATTAATAAAATATATTTGTGTATTTGATTTGCATTGTTGTGCTTACGGTCTCCATTAATTATTTGTTGTTATATCCTCGAGTAAGTATGCTATAAAATACATATGTATGTACATAGATTGAAATTCCCGAGTAGTTTAACAACTCAAAATCTAAGCAAGACACTTTGTCTCATGTAAACCGTTAAAAGTATGTATTTATAATTAGTTTTCATTTAATATGGTTTATTTGTAAATTTAAAGAACATTAAGTTAATTTCATTGTACTATGAGAATTGAAATTTTTCGAGACTTTGGTCATTTTTGCGAATTTTGGAAATTTTTTCTTTGTTATTGTAACGTCTTACTTACAAATATATCAAACTGTACATATCTATCCCAAATCAGTAACAGACCACTGTTAAAATTGACAGTTGCTAAAGTCAGTTGTTGCAACCAAAAAAGAAAGCAAGTAGCTTTTATTGATCTACCTACATATGGGCAATTCTCCAGAAAGGTTAACCACTGCTAAAAAATTCAAAATCTATAAAACTATGTTTCTTTACTTATTTATATATATAGGGAATCTACTTTTACTTAAAACACATTTTGAAATATTTCTATGCAAAGTCGAACAAGTTCGAAAATTCTGTTTAGAACATTGTTATCAGGGACGGTAAATAATGATTATTTTATTTTCATTTTATACCCGATACCCATAGGGTAGAAGGGTATAATAACTTAGTGCCAACAGAAAATGTATGTAACAAGTATATACATTCTTGATCAGTGTCAACAGCCGAGACGATATAGCCATGTCCGTCTGTCCGTCTGTCTGTCCGTATGAACATCTAGATCTAGGAGACTATAAGACATAGAGACATCAAATTTGGTAAATAGGTTCCTTCATTCCTTACGCAGATCGAGTTTGTTTCAAAAATTGGATGCCACGCCCTCTTCGCCCACAATAAGCATTAATCTAGTAAAAGTCAAGTTTTTTTTATGTAAATCGCGTAAAACTCCAAAAGTTCTTTGTGTAATGATGTGTAATTCTAATATCCTCTTTAATTTTGGTAAACATCGGATAAGTAGAACAAAAGTTATCCATTAAATTATTTTTCAAAATTGTTGTGCCCAATGCATATGGACGTTTTAAGTGTGTGAATGACCTAGAGATATGAAATTTGGTGACAATATCCGTGCAGGTCTCACGCAGATCAAGTTTGTTTTAGATTTTTGCTACGCCCCTTTCCGCCCCCAAAAACTGGAAAAGCCGTAATAATAGACCTAGAGCATTTTGGTATGCATAATAACAATGATAGTCTGAATAACTCCTGTGAATTTGGTTGAGATCGAATGGATACATATGTAAGATTGTGGTACAGTTAGGCCAGTTGTATTTTAGTTTACTTTGACATATACATTTACACGATTGTGTAGCATTGAGCACGAAATGAACAAGTGCAATATTAAAAAAACTATTTAATATTTGATGTCAGCTTTTGACATTTTTATACCCGTTACCGATAGGGTAGAAGGGTATTATAACTTAGTGCCAACAGAAAATGTATGTAACAGGCAGAAGGAGGCAACTCCGACCCCATAAAGTATGTATATTCTTGATCAGTGTCAACAGCCGAGACGATATAGCCATGTCCGTCTGTCCGTCTGTCTGTCCGTATGAACACCTAGATCTCAGAGACAATAAGACATAGAGACACAAAACTTGGTACATAGGCATCTGCATTCATTACCCAGATCTAGTTTATTTCAAAAGTTGGATGCTACTCCCCCTTTGCCCACAACAAGCAAAAATCTAAAACAAGTCTGGTTTTTTTATGTAAGTAGCGTATAACTCAAAAAGTTCTTTGTGAAATGATATAATTTAGTAAGCCTTCTGTGCTTAATACTCTTAATATACCCTGTAATTTTGGTAAAAATCCGATTATTAGAACAAAAGTTATTTGTTAAATTATTTATCAAAATAGTTGTGCCCAATGCATATGGACGTTTTAAGCGTGTGAATGACCTAGAGATATGAAATTTGGTGACAATATTCAGGTCTCACGCAGATCAAGTTTGTTTTAGATTTATGCCACGCCCCTTTCCGCCCTCAAAAACTGGAAAAGCCGTAATAATAGACCTAGAGGATTGAATTTTGGTATGCATAATAATAATGATAGTCTCAATGACTTCTGTGAAATTGGTTGAGACCGAATGAAAAACAAGGAAGTTATCAATCAATCTTTGTTTGTTTAGTTGACAGTTTGACCATGTCGATGTTATGGATTTTTACCCGGTATTTTCAAATATATACAACAAAAAACAAGTTTCAGTATATTCTTTGGTAAATATTTTTTTTTTAAATATTTAGGCTTTTTGTTTTCTCTTGAAATGGGTTGCGGGTATCATGCGGTCAAGCACTTTCGACTATAGCTTTCTTACTTGTTTAATATTTATTTGTATGCCAAATGCAATGTACTTGACTCCATTTAATTTCAAAGTGTCGCGTGCTTGTATACATACATATGTACATATAGTACATACATTCGTACTATATGTAGCATTATGTGGTATATATGTACGAGGGTGGTCCCATAAGTACTTAGCCTCACCGCCCGATGACGTTACTATCGCAAGAAAAACTTACTATCGTCTAGTACATTTTCTTAGACGGCTACTGTCAAAATTTCAGCCGAATCAGACTCGTTTTGTTTTGACTACGTGTGGAATATCCGCGGATTTTAGAAAAATTGAGAAAGAGCAATATACACTACTGGACAAAAAAATAAGTAAACACTTCGCGCCTATTTGTTGATAAAATTTTTCCATAGTTATAGAATATACCCCTGTTAATTGTTTATATTTTCGAAGGTTATAGTGTTCTTAAATATTTAAAACAAAAATTAAGGTTGGGAACCACGTTTTTTGAATGTTACGCATAAATTTGTGCTGGATGACGTTTTTGGTCTGGTCAAAATAATAAGTACACCAATTCTTCAAAGCCAAAAACTCGAAACATAACAAATTTTTTCTATTATTTTATTAATAATAGCTATCTAATAGTAGCATCCAATTCAGACACACTTATTTTGTGAGACTTTTTCGATGTCTTTTAGCTTTCTAGTAATAAGTTTGCAAAAAATCTCCATACGAATCTCATACTTCATTTTTTGCACATAATTTCCACAATTTTTCGAATTTTGTAAAGGTATTTATGCCAATTTACTGTTTTAAGTCTCCCCATAAATAATCAATTGTGTTTGAGCCAAGAAAGTGACTTGGCCATCTTATTATGTATACCTCGTTCTCTGTAAACCAGCCCTTGGCCAGTCTTGACTAGCGTTTTGGGTCATTATCCTGTGGAGACCCCCTTAACAAGGACATTTTTTCCTCAGCGTATGGAAAGGAATATATGAAATCATCATATGAAATGATTTTTATATCTGAATAGGGTCATATTATCAATTTACCGATGAATCCGTACAACGTCATTAAAAAAAAACAGTTCTTAACCATTAAGCATCAGCCTACATCCTTACAAGTCTTCTTTGGGTACCGGACCTCGGATTTTTTGCCTTTTGAGCAATCTACATATCGTCTGTAGTCATTAGCAAAAGAATTTAGATTTGTTTCTTCGCTCCACAAAAATTTGTAGAACCTTCTGGCCCAGACCATGCCAAATAATTGACGCCACACTCTTGGTTCATCTTCAAATTTTTTTCTCGAAGAAAAGGACATTTTTGGGGTATGAGGTCTAGTAGATATACCTTTTTAGATCAACGGCAATTCATTTGAGATGATATTCCATTGCTGATTTGAGCGGAAATCACCTTGACGGACATGACTATGTCCTTTTTTGCAAGACTGACCATGTGAATGTCTGTTGTTTGTGAAAATTTCTTTTTCCGTACTTGTTTTTTAGTAGATAGTTTTAATTATAAGGCATTCTGCACCAAATATACCCAACTTTTAAGAGTTTTCAGAATTCCTGGAAGATTTTTTATCATTTTTTCGAAGTTTCACGTCTATAGTCTTTTCCTGAACAGTACAATGCATTTTTTGGTTCTTATAAAATATTTTTTTAACTCAGATGTACTTAAATATGCAAGAAGTCAAAATAAATCAACATTCCCTACCTAATTTTTACATTTAATCTCATAAAAATCAAAATTACCACCAGTGTACTTATTATTTTGACCAGACCAAAAACGCTCATCCAGCACAAATTTGTGCGTAGCATTCAAAAAACGTGGTTACCAACCTTAATTTTTCTTTTAAATGTTTCAGAACACTATATTCTTTCAAAATATAAACAATTAACAGCGGTATATTCTATAACTATGGAAAAATTTTATCAACAAATAGGCGGAAAGTGTGTACTTATTTTTTTGTCCAGTAGTGTAGGTCTGTGATTCGATTCTTGTTTTTGAAAGGGAAATCGCGCAGCGAAATCAAAGAGCGCTTAAATGCTGTGTACGGTGACTCTTCTCCTTCGATGGCGACCGTCAAAAATTGGTTCAACGAGTTTCAACGTGGTCGCACGTCGTTTTTTGATGAGCCACGCCCAGGTGCCGCGAAAACGGCTACCACGGAGGATAACGTGACAAAAATCCACGATCTCGTATTGGCAGACCGCTGATTGAAGATGCGCGAGATAGCTGAGACAGTAGGCATCTCAAAAGACCGAGAGGGTCATATCCTGCATGAAATTTTGGGCATGAGAAAGCAGTCGGCGCGATGCAATCATGAGAGCACTTCAGAGCCACGGCCAAATTGATCGAATTGAGCTACGAACTGCTACCCCATCCACCATATTCTCCCGATTTGGCCCCGTGTGGCTTCTTTTTGTTACCAAACTTGAAAAAGTCACTCGCTGGACAGAAATTTGCGTCGAACGAAGAGGTCGTTGCCGCCACAGAGGCCTATTTTGCAGACCTCGAGAACACGTATTTTTCAGACGGTTTAAAAAAGTTGGAGCATCAGTGGGTCAAGTGTATCGAGCTAAAAGTGGATTATGGTGAGAAATAAATCCAAAATTTTCGTTTTTCTTTTGGAGGCTAAGTACTTATCGGACCACCCTCGTATGTATGTATGTATGTGTTTCGTGTAAATAGAGTAGTGTAGGCAAATGGGGACTTGTTTTCATCGATGAATTGTCGCATGTTTGCTGGCCGAAACGAAACGACTTTAAATGGCCAAAAGCGGCTGGTTGACGAGCGCTTCATTTGTCGCATGCTACGCGGCCACAAATATGCAAAAAGCAAAATGCGTCAATAAATGCAGAATGCTGCAATTGCAAACCAACAATGACAGCAATGCCGAGCGAATGAAAAACGTACTGGAAAAGTTGTATTTTGTCAATGCTGTGAGGAAACACAGACAGAGCGACAGAGAGAGCAGTAGCAGCAGCAGCAGCCGTCAAAGTGACAGCATGTCAGAAAGAGAGAAACGGCAATACACAATTCGAGAGAATTGTGAGCCGGCAAGTTCCAATGGGGCAAAACAAAATGCAAATCGTGTTTTACTCTCTACACACTCACACACCTAATATACATGTATTTGTGGCTCATTATGCCAAGCCGGCATTAAAATATATAGAGAAAGGTATGCAACAAAAAATGCTAATCGAAATTGTCAGAGAGTCGAGAGACAAAGAGAGCGAGAGAGTTCTCGACCCAATGCCGTGAGGTGGTCTGTCGTCAATGTGGCTCCATTTTCTGTACCTTCGTTGCACTTCAATCTTTTGCCAAAAAGCGAGGCAAACAACAACAAGGCATTCCACCTGCCAGTTATGCAGGTACATATGTACATATATGTGGACAAAGAGGCCAACCTTATTGGCTAAAATTGGGGTCAACAAAAGAAGGTCGCCTTGACTTGCAAGTCGCTTCAACTCAACACAGACGGTTACGGTAACCAAAGAGATTGAAATTTCATTGAACGTTAAAGCTTTATTTTTGTGTGCAACGCTCAACGTTAGACGTTTCAAAGTGCAACGTGCAACGTGCAAATCCTCGAGGCAACGCTCAGGCCAGCGGACCTTGCACTGCCCTATGAAAGACTTTTCCATCAATTATTTACGGATATTACGTTATTTAATTCTCGTGTCACAGCACAAAATATGTCCATTGCAAGGCTGTGGGCCAATGACTGTGTCTGAAATTCATCAGGCGTTATATAGTAATTGCAATGAGCAACGCCAAGAAAGTGGCTTTGACTGCAATAAACCTAAGTCATATAGTAATATAATGGTAATAAATAATTTGTACTTGTATAGGAAAAAAATATACATAGATAACCTAAGAAAAATGTACATTGTTGGAAAACGCATTATCAGCCAATACTTTTTACGCTGAACGCATCAACACGAATATATTTGCTTCCGAACAGCTTCTATGGACAAATGTTTAACAAAACTTATGCTCTGCTAGTTAGATATTTGTCAATATTACAGGGTGTATTGAGTATAAAGTATAGATGGTTAACCAAATTACGCTCAGAGCTCAAGTATCACTCAATTTACATTAAAAACATGTAAGAAAGCTACTGGCGAGAGTGCTCGACCATAAGATATCCGCTACCCATTTCGAGAGAATACAAAACACTTAAATGATATTTGAACAAACAATGTACCATATAAATATACCAAAATTTGATTGTTTGTATAAATTTGAAAAAAATCCATAATATACAGAAATGGTCACACTGTCAACTAACCAAAGAAAGCGCGCGCAGCTGCATTTGAAATTTTCCCTATAATGTTAATTCGTGAATTCCAAATTCACTGGAATTATTGAGTCTACAAATATTATAATGCATGCTAAAATTCAATGCACTAGCTCTCTTATTACGGTTGTACGCTGTCGGGTCGGAAACAATTTTGATCTGCGTAAGACATACACGAGTACTGTCACCAAGTTTGATATCTTGAGGTCTTATAGTCTATGAGATCTAGGTGTTCATACAGACAGATAGACGATCAGACGAATATGACTATGTCGTCACGGCTGTTGACACTGATCAAGAATATATAAACTTTATGGGGTTGGAGATGCCTCCTTCTGGCTGTTACATACATTTTCTATTGGTACTAAGTTATAATAGCCTTCGTCACTATGGGAATAGCGGGTATCAAAATATGCTAAAGGGGCTTTACGGTATTTGGCTTTAGAATTATTGATTGATTTGGTTTTCCAATATGACTAGAATAAATAAGTATGTTTAAATTAACACTTTTCTCGCTTTTTCACTGTTAAACTCATAAACTTTGATAACTTTAGCTCTCTTATAGGTGTTTCTTTTATATCATCAATAACATTTTACCTGAGCTAAAGGCATATTTATCGATTCCGTAGTTTTGAAAGGAATGAAAACATTGGAATGATTGATAATAAAATAAACGAGATTGTCATGTTTCAGTTTAAGTAACTCACAGCAAGATAAAACTGCTAAATGTGTGCTGTATTTGAGTTTTGAAAATGTGAGAATTTGTTTTTGCTTTAATAAAATAACCTTATTGAATAGGTAATCATTTATAATGTGTGTGTTTTTGAAATCCTTTAATTTGCATTCCATGCCTAGTTACCCGAAATTTTGCATTTATATAATTTAATTTGGCTCTACTGTGTGGTGTGGTTTTTGGTGGTGAATAGAGCGATCCACGAGAGAAAGAGAAAGGGTACGCGGTCGGGGGCGGTGAACTACTAATTTACGACTGGCCGCCTGGTTCCTTGGAAAGACTCTCCAAGGACAGCGGCAATTGTTGACCCTCTCGTAGCTCGCACAGCCCAGTTAAATGAAAGCGGGACATCAACAGGAATAACACAATAACGAAAAATAACAGCGGCCAATATGCACGATTATGACATACTCAGTGTGCAGTGCAGTCTATTGATAATGCCAGTGGTCTATTGATATACCAATTTTTATAAGTAATACACCTTGCATAACAACCGTTTCACTTCAAGTCATTTTTATTTAACTGCCACACTATATTTAGTAACAAAGATGATTTAGCGGCATCAATTTATCGCTGTACACAAAATTAACTAAAGAACAAAAAACAACATCACAGCTTAAGTAAAGGCCCTTAAGTAATTAACTGTATCAACTCTAATTTGTATTATAAAATTAAAAAGAAGTTATTTTAATTTTTTTAATTGAACAAAAACTCTAAGCGGCATTAAAAATATCTACTAAGCGAGGGACCATAACAATTATAATTTTTTATTGTTAAATTATCAAAAACACGTATTTGTAAAAATTTGTGAGTTGAAGATAAAAAAAAATAAATAAATTTTATATATTTTAATAAAATTGTAATCTGTATTTAAAAGCTAGACTTTGACGCTTATTTTTTATGAATACAATAAGTAATAAATATTCATATAAGCAATAAATGATTAAAAAAGTAACTTTTTTATTGGATTAAATTTGTATGCGATGTAGGGGTTATTTGCAATCCCTGATTATATTAAAGTCTGTATTCTAGGGTAGCGACTTTATTGCAAGTAAACAATCAGAAAAAAATATCCAAAAGCAAAAAGGAGAATAATGGAAAACATACATATGTGCATTCATATATGTACATATGTATATATTTATTTGTGTATATGTGTATAGATGTGTGGGCGTATCGACATTCGAAGGCGTGGTCGGCATTAAGTGTCCCCAATAGGCGCATACGATGCATTAGACCCAGTTGGAGCACTGACGCTCTCAGTACAATCAATGGACCCCACCAAGGAGCTATTAGCCCATACAAACAACAATAGCAGCTGGCTTTAGCTTGAGCGAAGTAGGATAGTGGATGCAGCAAAACAAATAAAATTAAATTATTATGTAGAATGCAAATAAAATTCTAGATCTTAGCATGCAAATCGAATACAGAAATATGTATGAATGAGACAGTCGGACATACGCCCGACAGCTGACCATGAACACGATTTGAGACACACGACTCTGGCAACGGACGAGATTTAGGGAGAAAGAGAGGAGAGAGAGAGAGAGAGAGAGAGAGAGAGAGAGAGAGAGAGAGAGAGAGAGAGAGAGAGAGAGAGAGAGAAAGCGATATCAACTGAGACCGAGACTGAGACAGGAGCAGTCATAAAACGTTATGAGTAATCACAGAAGCATAGCCAAGAACAATATCAATAACAACATCAACATCAAGGTTCACTTCATGTACTAATAAACAAATACACTTCCATTTCGCCGTAATAGTTGTTGTGATATTACTACTACAAAAATATTCAACAAAATTAGACAGTAATGATATATTTGAAAAGGAATAATTTAAACTAAACGATGAATATTAAGAGCAATAATCATATCAAAGTTAAGCTTTTTTTGTCTACCAGTTATTTATTCAGAAAATTTGATTTCCAAATATGTATAAAAACACTTAATATTTTAACATACGGCTAAACATATATTTCTTTTGTTAAATGTATAATTTATATCTTTCGTATTTTCATTACATTTTCCGATATACATATATTATCGAATCTATTTTGGTCTTGTCAGTAAAGAACTTTGTAATTGAAAATCCAATTTTCCCAAAAACTCGATCTGAACTTCGACATTATTCGTATTATAAATTATAAATGAAGTAACACATATTAAACAATAGTAGCTGCAAAATAAGATGAACAAGTATCTTGAAAATGTTGAATTTCGTAGCTAGCAAGCCACTGGCTATTACAGCGTCACGAAATGGAACATGAAAAAGTGGTAGCATTTGCATTTGAAGGGCATTCGAATTGGAACAACAACAGGCCAAATAAACACATAAATAAATCAAACATGTACTACGACAAATCTCGGTTGGCCAGCACATTAAAATATGGCCAATAACAACCAAATATCTATGATGATGACGATGCTGCTACTGCTGCTGATGATGATGATGATGATGATGATGATGATGATAATGATGAGTGGTAAATGCTTTGGTAATAAGAGACCCAGATGTATGTGTAACATATATATGTATAGTACATTTGTATACATATCTAGCGAAAGAGAAGCATCAAAAACGGAGGAAAAAAATTAAAAACCAAATTCGACTTGCACATTATTGTAATCAACATAAAATCCAATCATCCTTCATGCACGTTGAGAGCTCGTGTACCGTGGAGGGGTATCAAAAGGGGGGCGACAGTGGAGGCAGGGGTGTGCCAAAGGGCTATTTTCGCCACAGTGCTTGTGTCTCTGTGTGTCGCCTTTCGGACCTGGGGCAAATGTGCGTTGTGTGTGCGTGTGTAAGAAAGTAAGTTCTTTCGTTGCCTTTAAAAATGCCAAAAACGAAAATTTTGATTTATGAGTTAGAGTCGCAAAACCAAAATACACTGCTCATTTATAACGCGCTTAAATCTAATACGCTCAGTTCTCATGCGAGAAGTCCGAGACAATCTTGGAGATGGCGATGGCAAGAGTTGGGTTACAACCAAACGCTCTGTTTCGATGTCTCTTACTCGTCGCTGTCGTGTCTGCTCCTTGTCCGCATCCGCAGTGCACAGTCCGTAGTCTAGGACGCGTCCTGCTCCTTGTTTGGCTTGTATTCTTGGCGCTGTCGCGTCCGTCGCATCCGCCAACCGCCAAACGTGCGTAAAGCGACGCGTGTCCGCTTTATGATTAATATGCGCTACAACATAAAATACACGATAAATAAGCTAAGAAGCAGGAGGAGCATAAGCAGCAGCACAACCATCCACCAAACTGTGGGGCAGTGTTAACTGACGCAAAGTTACCACAGAATGCAAGTTGAAAGATGGAGACGTTTGCCGCATCTGAAGTCCACTTTAGCGCTCATAAGTAGGCAATATTTTTTTTTGCGGAACTTCTGGGGATATCGAGGCACGAAGGGCTTCTTTTGGCAATCTTAACCGATCGTTTATTATTAGAATATGGATTTGTTAAGACTTATAAGCTGATGTGATCTTTTAATAAGCCGATACTTTCATAAAAGTAGCTTTACCCATTAAATTCCTTTGGCTACTTTAAGAAATTCTTGAATGTTGATTAATTTATATATAATATATACATATAAAGTAGTTCGTAGACACTGAAATTTTAATCTTAAATGTTTTGATAAAATGACATTAAACAATATTATGAGATCAAATTTAATTTATTTTTAGTTTAATTTGATTTAAAATTCGATATGAAACAGATATAAATATAAATGCTCATTGACTGAAATTTGTTAATTGATGTGACAATTATCTGTGATTAAAATTCCCAATTTTGAAAATTCGAAAATGCTTAACTCAACTCAGATGTACATATGTACATAGATGTAGGCTCATGATGATGGCGATGATGGAGTGAACTTTAAACGTTTAAAGCATTCTCTTAGCTCACACCATCTGAAAGTCAACTGAAATCAATTCTACCATTGCAGCACTCTCTTTCTCTGTCTCAGTGTATGTGTAGGGGGAGGAGCAGGGAGGCTGAGGCTTAATACAATTTAAGCGGCAAGCGTTATTCCCAGCTGACCTCTGCTATGTTCTTTGGTGTATCTAGTTTGCCGCTCTTTTGCCCTCTTGCACGCGTGTTTCTCTCTTTGTCTCTGTCTCTGACTCTGGCTCTGTGTGTTGCTGTCTCTGTCTATATGCTATTCTTTGTCTCTGTTGCTTTTGTGGCATTGTGACAATGGTGACCCAGCTTAAGCTTCGGGTCCTGGGCACAAGGAATGATAACGGCAAACAAACAAATTAGCACAACTGCCGCAACGGCATTTGTGGCTCTCACTGTTTGCACCAAGATCTATTTTTGTGTTTGTGTTTGTGTGTGTGTGTGTGTGTGTGTGTGTGTGTGTGTGTGTGTGTGTGTGTGTGTGACCACAACTATCACCTTTTAGCTAAATTCCGACTCGTAGTTGAAGTTGATTCCGGCATCGGAGTCACATTCATCGTTGTAGTTGTATTTGTAGCTTGAGGTCCGGGTATCTTTTACTCTGTGTGTGTGTGTGTTCAAGCCGGAGGTTGCCTTTCAGCTGTAGGCATAATTTTATCACCTGCATGTCATATTCCATTGTAGCATTTGTTGTCATTGTAATGAACAAACAAAAAAGGCAGCGCGCACAACTTTTGTTAGAGGCCAAACGAAAGGTGCGAACTGACCCTATGTTGGTTATGTTGCTGGGGCTCAGTTTCTTTTGTTATAAATATTACTGCGTGCTCCTGCTGCCCCCTCATCAAAAGCTTTCTCTCCACTCTTCCCACCATGCGCGTGTGTATGTGTGCTTGTGCTTTGCTGCTTTTCTGTTGTATTTTGTGTGTGTTGTGTTGCGGTCACCTTGCTTATTCCCCTTCTCTCCCGCCTCCATCACTCTCTCACTATTCATTGTCTCCTTGTCTCTCGCACTGTCAGCTATTGGTGCCTCATGCATGCACGTGCATCTCCTGCGCCTGTTTTTGCACCTCTGCTGTTATATATGTATATTTCAAGCTACAAATATATATTAGTACTAGCACACAACGCTTTCACTTGCACACCACGTCTTTGTGTGAGTGTGTGTGCACATGTGTTAGTAGTATTCGTTCCAGTGTGCGCACCGTGTGGCAGCAAAAGTGCAAATGTCATTCGATGCCTGCCGCATTTAAAGTATTACGAAATTAACATTTTGTTGTGCCGCTTTTTGCATATGGCCGACGAACTCTGCCTATGCCACACTGCCACATGCTCCATGCCCCATTCACAACTCCCTTCCACCCCAACTTCTCATTGCTCCGCTCCTTACTGAGCTGTGTGTGTGTGTAAAAATTGCGCTTCCTTTTGTGCCGTCGCTTCACATTTTTCATTAGTTTAGTGGGTTTGTGGCACATGACAGTCACAGTCAGGCAACACAAACACACACACACACACACACACACACACACACACACACACACACACACACACACACGCAGGTATATACTGGTATAGCTGCTATTTGGCTCCAAGTCTGCCTCTAGATGAGTACACCCGTATACTGGACCGTTTGACCACCGATGCGCGCTGTCGAAACCCAGTAGTTATCGGCGGAGATTTCAACGCATGGGCTCTAGAGTGGGGAAGTTGGAGCACTAACGCAAGAGGAAACGCACTTCTGGACGCGTTTGCATCCCTCGAAATCCTGCTGCTGAACTCCGGACGTGAGAACACCTTCTCCAAGGCTGGCTACGGATCCATAGTGGACTTGACGTTTGCTAGTCCTCAACTCGTAAGGTTCGCACAATGGCACGTGTCTGACCTATATACGCACAGTGATCATCGTGCGTTAGTCACGAAGATTACCCGGACGCGGCCGAGAGCTCCCCAAGCCCTCCCCCACACGGTATGGGATACTAAATTACTTGACGTGGACTCGCTGACAGCAGTGTTCAACCACCACATAACCTCGGGTCCCGTGGAAGACCTGGTTGGACATCTGATGGAAGCGATTACGAATGCATGTGACGCAGCGATGCCAAGAAAACGACAAGGCGCAAGAAGGCAAAAACCCGTTCACTGGTGGAACGCCGAAATTCGATCGGCCCGCACAGACTGCCACTCTGCCAGGAGGCAGTACCAACGGGTGATGAGGCAGTCGAGGAGGCAGCCGGATAACTACCAGCTGCAAATGCGTGGCAGCGAAATTCGACTTATGTACCGCAGCAAACGCTTGGCACTGTCGAAAATGATTAAAAAAAGCAAATCTGAGTGTTGGGAACGGCTTTGCGCAGAAGCCGACAATCAACCGTTCGGTATGGCCTACAAGTTGGTAATGGGGAAGCTTGCTAGGAGCCCGCCACCTCAATGCTCAGAGCTATTGGACAACATAGTAGAGACTTTATTTCCTGCGCAGTCAGCAGTGCAAATCGACCCGGTCGTGGACACAACCCCGGTCCCAAGGATCGAAATTTTTGAAGTTATTGAGGCACTGAAGAAAACCAAGAGCGGCAAGGCCCCAGGCCCGGATGGTATTCCCCCACTGGCTCTCAAGATGTTAGCTGATGCCCGACCAGACAAGTTTGCGGAAGCATTCGACGAGTGCGTACAACGCATGACATTTCCTACCTGCTGGAAAACGCAGCGACTGGTCCTTCTACCGAAACCCGGTAAGGAACCAGGAGACCCCTCTGCATACAGACCCCTCTGCATGTTGGACGTGACGGGCAAATTATTCGAGCGAATAATTTGTAACAGAATAGAAGCAAACCTTACTGACCAGCACGGATTATCCGAGCAGCAATTTGGGTTCCGCAAGCGCAGGAGCACGATTGACGCGATCACCAAAGTTGTGGAGCAAGCTAGGGACGCAATAGGAGGCGCTAGATGGAGAGGCGGAGGCAAGGAGTATTGCCTAGTAACCACCCTGGATGTGCAGAACGCGTTCAACTCTGCAAGATGGCCAAAAATATTGCAAGCGTTGAAAGAGCTGGACTTGCCGGGATACCTCGTCAACCTAGTGGCGAGTTATTTCGAGGACAGGGTGCTGTACTACGACACTGTGGAAGGCCGCCAAAGACATTCAATCTCAGGAGGCGTTCCACAAGGCTCAGTGCTAGGACCACTACTATGGAACATTATGTATGATGGCATACTCCGGCTGGACACGCCGCCTGGTTGCACAATCATCGGCTTCGCTGATGATGTCGCCATAGTAGTGGTAGCGAAGGAGTTACGACATGCGGAGGAATTGACGAACATGACCATAAGACTTGCCATACAGTGGATCACTGACAATGGCCTGAAGCTCGCAGCGCACAAAACTGAAGCAGTGCTTATCAGTAGTAGAAAACAAGTTGAACGGGCCCAAATAACCGCGGGCACTAGCACAATATTATCATCCCCAGCCATCCGATACCTTGGAGTCATGCTAGACCACCGGTTAAATTTCCGCTATCACCTCGAGCAAGTGGGTGAAAAGGCAGGCGGCGCTGCTTGTGCGCTGTCCAGGATGATGGCGAACACTAAGGGACCGCGACAGCGCAGCAGGCAATTGATATGTAACGTCATCAGGTCAATCCTGCTATACGCAGCGCCGGTCTGGGGACCAGCAATGATGATTCCCACGTACGGCCGCAGCTGCAAATCGGCGTACAGGAGATGCGCGCTACGAGTTACAAGCGCATTCCGAACGGTGTCGGAAGACGCATCCCTAGTGCTCGCAGGGATGCCGCCGCTGGATCTACTCGCACAGGAGGACAGGAATAATGGACCACATCGCGCACAAACGATGGAGCTGTGGCAGCAACGTTGGAGGAACGCCACAAACGGGAGCTGGACGCGTACGATCATATCGGACGTACGAAAATGGTCGAACAGGCGTCACGGACAGTTGGACTATTACATGACGCAGCTACTGACGGGACATGGGTGCTTTAAATCATACCTGTATAGATTTAAGCACGAGACGGACCCGTTTTGCACACACTGTGCGCGGGCCACTGAAGACGCTGAGCATGTCTTTTTTGTCTGTCCAAGATTCTCTGCTGAACGTGAAGAGCTACGGGTAAAAATCGGGGGCTCATTCACAGTCGATGACTGTCTAAATATTCTAATAAGCTCAGAAACGAATTGGAACGCAGTGTCCACAATGACAGCAGACATCGGCAAATCCCTGCGTCGCGCTGAAAGACAGCGAAACAGAAGTTCAAATCCTAGATAGTACCTAGTGACGGCTTTCATGCCTTCTCCCCCTCGCGAAGTAATACCTAGCGGTGGTGCCACGGGTGGGACGCGGAGAGTAGGCGGGTTTTTACTGGGTGCATGTCCCAGACTCAGGCTTTATATGCTTTTCCCCCCTATACAAAAAAAAAAAAAAAAAAAAAAAAAAAAAAACACACACACACACACACACACACACACACACACACAGGCTCAGTGCTAGGACCACTACTATGGAACATTATGTACGATGGCATACTCCGGCTGGACACGCCGCCTGGTTGCACAATCATCGGCTTCGCTGATGATGTCGCCATAGTAGTGGTAGCAAAGGAGCTACGACATGCGGAGGAATTGACGAACTTGACCATTAGACTTGCCATACAGTGGCTCACTGACAATGGCCTGAAGCTCGCAGCGCACAAAACTGAAGCAGTGCTTATAAGCAGTAGAAAACAGGTTGAACGGGCCCAAATAACCGTGGGCACTAGCACGATAGTTTCATCCCCAGCCATCCGATACCTTGGAGTCATGCTAGACCACCGGTTAAACTTCCGCTATCACCTCAAGCAAGTGGGTGAAAAGGCAGGCGGCGCTGCTTGTGCGCTGTCCAGGATGATGGCGAACACTAAGGGACCGCGACAGCGCAGCAGGCAATTGATATGTAACGTCGTCAGGTCAATCCTGTTATACGCAGCGCCGGTCTGGGCACCAGCAATGACGATCCCCACGTACGGCCGCAGCTGCAAATCGGCGTACAGGAGATGCGCGCTACGAGTTACGAGCGCATTCCGAACGGTGTCGGAAGACGCATCCCTAGTGCTCGCAGGGATGCCGCCGCTGGACCTACTCGCACAGGAGGACAAGAACAATCGCACACAAACGATGGAGCAGTGGCAGCAGCGTTGGAGGAACGCCACAAACGGGAGTTGGACGCGTACGATCATATCGGACGTACGAAAATGGTCGAACAGGCGTCTCGGACAGTTGGACTATTACATGACGCAGCTACTGACGGGACATGGGTGCTTTAAATCATACCTGTATAGATTTAAGCACGAGACGGACCCGTTTTGCACACACTATGCGCGGGCCACTGAAGACGCTGAGCATGTCTTTTTTGTCTGTCCAAGATTCTCTGCTGAACGTGAAGAGCTACGGGTAAAAATCGGGGGCTCATTCACAGTCGACGACTGTTTAAATATTTTAATAAGCTCAGAAACGAATTGGAACGCAGTGTCCACAATGGCAACAGATATCGGCAAATCCCTGCGTCGCGCTGAAAGACAGCGAAATAGAAGTTCAAATCCTAGATAGTACCTAGTGACGGCTTTCATGCCTTCTCCCCCTCGCGAAGTAATACCTAACGGTGGTGCCACGGGTGGGATGAGGAGAGTAGGCGGGTTTTTACTGGGTGCATGTCCCAGACTCAGGCTTTATATGCTTTTTCCCCCTATACAAAAAAAAAAAAAAAAAAAAAAGAACACACACACACACACACACACACACACACACACACACACACACACACACACACACACACACACACACACACACACACACACACACACACACACACACACACACACACACACACACAGGGGTACGGGGGGTTGCGTGTATGGCAAAGCTGCTGACTGGCTTTAACATGGCAAAGTCCAGCGCGATCCATACATAGCATCACCCAAGCATCTCACGCCTCCACGCGGCGGGTGGAACCGCCGGGGGCGCGGGGGGGGGGGAAAAAAGAAAGGGGGGGGGGCACACCAAGATAGATCCTGAAGTCTGCTAGGCTATTCGAGCTGTAGAACGATCAGCTGGTCGCTCGCCGTAGAGATTGCTCTGAACAGGGAGTTGAAACCCAGATCCCGGCGGTTGTGAGGCGTGAGCAAGCTGCCCCAGATCGTCCAATCCAGGGGTTTGAAGAGGTGTTGGCCTGCCAAAGTATCAAAGTGCCGTGTTTAAAGACAGGATCGAAGTCGCCCCCCGGATCGCCTTTGCGTCCCCTGGATCTATCTACGGCATGCGAGGATGAGGACCTAGGCAGTGTACTAGCCAAAATGCAGAGTAGGATCATCCTACTGATGACGGCTTTCGAGACGCAAAGACACGTCACGAAAGGATGAAGGACGCAATAGCAGAGCTCGTCGCACTTAATAAAAGAGCACTAGCGCTGCAGGAGTGAAGGCGAAAGACGCCGCTCTCAAGAGTACTGGTACCCAAACGGAGGGGCACCAAAAGCGAAAACCAACTGCCAATATCAAGGAGGCCCCAAGGACCAAGGTAATTCCAAGGACCAAGGGAATCCTTATCAAAAGCAGTGGGCAGGCGGCCGATGGGAAGATGGGGAACAAGGCTCCTAGGGCAGCAAAATATGCAGAGGTGCTAAAGAAGCCAACCCCGGAAAACTTAACCCATAGCGTCAAGGAGTGGGAAAAAGTAAGGCCCAAACGATTGCGCAAGAAACCGGAGGCACTTATATTAAAAAAGACAGGAGAGATGTCGTACGTGGACATCCTTCGAAAAATGAAGGAGGATCCGAACCTGAAAGAGGTGGGTAAGCTCGTCCGCAAAATCAGGAGGACTCAAAAAGGAGAATTAATATTAGAAATGGAGGGGAAAAACACTGGAGACCGGAACATCAAAGAAGCGATTGAGAACTCCCTCAGCAATATTGCCACCGTGCGCTCAGGAGCACAAAGAACGGCCTTGAAGTGTATGGAATGGACGAGGCAACGAATGCTGAAGATCTTGCTCAAAGCATGATGACCCAATTTAGGGGCATCGGGAGACCGGAAGTGCAAAGCCTTCGAATGATGAGAGATGGAACACAAATAGCAACCGTTATGCTAGACGTCAATGATGCTATCATGGTGCTCAAAAAAAGGACACTAACGGTGGGATGGTCACGGTGCCGCATTACTCAGGATGTACAACCGAAGAGATGTTACCGATGCCTAGGGTACGGGCACCAAGCCATCAACTGTAAGAATGCTGACAGATCAGACTGCTGTCTAAGATGTGGAGGCAGAGGACACAAAGCGAAAGGATGCGTAGAGAAGCCTTCCTGCTTAATATGTAAGGAGGATATGGACAGAAACCACGCTACGGGTAGTTCTGGATGTCCAACTTATAGGAAGGCCAAACAACAAGCAGGAGCTAGCAAACAGCACAATGCAGGAATACATTAATGTTGCCCAGCTTAATGTTAACCACTGCGGGGCCGCTCAGAGCCTCTTACAACAGACAGCAGTGGAACGGAAAATTGACTTGTTCCTACTGAGCGAACCCTACATCCCAAGTGGAGGGAACGCTGACGTAGATACAATACTTGACGAGACAGGCAAGGCGGCAATAAAGTGCTGCGCGGGATTCCAAGTGCAAGAAAGACAAAACCCCCCCCTACGCGGTTTTGTCTATGGAAAAGTTAAAGGAGTACACTTCTACAGCTGCTATGCCCCTCCTAGTGACAGCCTGCAACAATTTGAGGGGCTGCTAGAGGCGCTGGTGGAACACGCAAGAGGCCGTGGCCCTGTTGTAATAGCGGGCGACTTCAATGCCTGGGCGTTAGAGTGGGGTAGCAGAGCATCAAATCGTAGAGGTAGAGCACTAGTGGACGCGATGTAATGCTAGACCTGGTTATGTTGAACGACGGTTAGGCCGACTTTTGACAATGGCAGATGCACATCATATATCGACGTTACCTTTGTTAGCAGATCTATAGCAGCGAATGCCAATTGGGAGGTCCTGGACGAGTCACGCTGAGTGACCATGCGTTAATTATCTTTAAGGTAAATTAACGATTGGGACGAAAGACTGTGAGGAGGCAAATGGGACGTGCTGGGACACGAAAAGAATTGAAATGAATGTAAAATACATTATGACGATTGGAGAATCCAGTAGGACAAGCGGAAGCTATGGTGGCGAATTGAATTGCTACTGGAAAAAACATGCGATGAACAAGCCGCGAAGAAAGAACAGCGCAAGAATAAGCCCCCGGTGTACTGGTGGTGTGACACACTGCGGAATATGAGGGCAGAAGCACTCAGCGAGAAGAAGGGCGCAGCGGGCGAGAGGGCGGAAACCACCCACAGCTGATGAGCAGTACAAAGTATTCGAGCTGACTACAAAAAGAAATAGCCAAAGCTAAGGCAGGAGCGTTTAAGGAGCTACTCACGAGCATAGACGAGGACCCATGGGGAATGGCGTACAAGATTGTCTATAAAAGAATCAAAGCAACAGGAGGGAAAGGAAATTAGAGCCAGAAACTATGGCCAGAATTGTCGAGGAGCTATTCCCGAAGCAGACCACCCTCTGGCAACCAGCACAGATAACGACTGGTGAGAGTTCCCGAGGATAACACCGGAGGAAGTAGTCTCGGCCGTAAGAGGATAAGCCCTCCAAGGCCCCTGGACTGGACGGAATACCGGGAGGGGTGATCAAAGCCATAGTGAGGCCAAGCCCGAGATCTTTTGCAATACATTCCAACAATGCATTGCTGAGGGAATGTTCCCTACACGCTGGAAGAACCAAAGACTGGTACTCATCCCGAAAGGGAAAGGAGCCTCGACGAATACTGCTGGCGGATATGCCACTGTGCTTACTAGACATAGTGGGGAAGCTTTTTGAACGCATCCTGTACTGCCGCTTGGAAACGTACACAGAGGGACCACGCGGGCTGGCGCATCAGCAATACGGCTTCCGGAAAGGGAGGAGTACCCTTGATGCACTGGAAGAGGTTCGTGAGATAGCTTCCAAGGCGTTAGCGGGGGAAAGATGGCTGGGAGGGGCCAAAAAGTACTGCGCTATAATAACTCTTGACGTTAAAAATGCCTTCAATACAGCAACATGGGCCAGCATACTCAGTGGCATGACTAAGATCGGTATCCCTGAGTATCTAAAGGCGGTGATCGGTAGTTATTTTAGAGACCGGGTATTTGGTACGATACGGAAGAAGGTCCCAGAAGCTACGAAGTTACAGCAGGTGTTCCTCAAGGGTCGGTCCTTGGCCCGATACTGTGGAACATAATGTACAATGGGATAATTAAAATTAAAAAACCAAGAGACACAGAGCTACACTGCTTCGCAGACGACGTGGCAATCACCGCAGTTGCAAAAACTCTCCCTGAACTGCAAACAAGCTGTAATGACACCATAAGGGCAGCTACAGGATGGCTTAAGAGCGTTGGCCTCAAAATTGCAGCACAAAAGACGGAGGCGGTACTGCTAAGCAGTAGGAAAGCGGTCGAGAAGCTGCAGATAACAGTAGACGGGGTCCACTTGGAGTCGGCAAACTCACTAAAATACCTGGGAGTCCAAATCGACCATAGGCTTAGCTTTAGCGAGCATATGAAATATGCCAGCAGGAAAGCGGCTATGGCAACCACGGTTCTGGCCAGGCTAATGCCGAATACGGGTGGTCCCAAGATGCCGGCGAGGAGACTACTGGTATCAGTAGCGAAGGCGACACTGCTATACGCAGCTCCAATATGGAAGAGCGTAACGGAGAGAACATCCTATCTCAAAGAGCCACGAGCAGTATACCGGACCATGGCCCTAAGACTCATCAGAGGGTTTAGGACCATATCGGAAGATGCGGCACTTGTACTCGCCTGCATTCCGCCCATCGATTTGGAGGTCAATGCTCTGGCGGCAATGCGCGAAGGGGCCAGTAGAGCTAGCGCCAATGAAAGACTGTTGGTGGAATGGCAGACCAGATGGCAACACTCACAAAAGGGACGCTGGACACAACATCTAATCCCGGACGTCGCAGCCTGGATCAGATGTAATCATAAGGAACTGGACTACCACCTAGTACAGTTCCTTACGAACCACGGCTGCTTCCGTGGATATCTAGCGAGGTTCCAACACGTCGATACCCCCCAATGCGTGTACTGCGAGGACGAGATGGAGACTGCAGAACACGTACTTTGCAAGTGCCTCAGATTCTCAGACGAGCGAGAGGAACTTACCAGAATGACAGGCACCCAAATGAGACCGAGGGAACTGATGGAAACTATGATGGCGGATGCAGACTCCTGGAAGGCGGGCCATGCCACTATTATTAAAATAATGAGACGAGTCCGTGCCGACGAGATGACAAACCGAGGAGGCAGACAATAAAAAGCGCCTGATGCCCGTGAGGTCGGCGGGAAAGAATACCACCCCAGCCAAGTCAGCTTGTCGTAAAAGGCGACTAAAGACAACCGAGGAACCGCAAACAGCGCTGCAATAGAAGGAGTGCATAGGAGCACTTATCCTGCTCACCGAAGTATTACCAGTATTGACAAGTCCCGGTGAGCCGACACAAAGGACAGAGGAGCAGGCGGAGGTTTTTAGTGCGTAAGAATCGCACATACCCTTCTACTGGAGTAGAAGGGATCTTTCAGAAGATTTTCCTACCGTGGTGCATACCAAAAAAAAAAAAAAAAAAAAAAAAAAAACACACACACACACACACACACACACACACACACACACACACACACACACAACCCCAAACCAGCAAGGAGGTGCCGGACCACCACAGCCGCAACCCAGTCTGAATGTGTTAAAAGCGATAGTGCGAAACCGCTAAAGAGTCTGGTAGATGAGATGGGTGTCGCAATTACGGGCCTCGTAGAGCTCTGCAATGGCCAACGGCACGTAACCCAATCAATGAGGGATACGCTAGCCAAGCTAGCGAAGGTACAACGCGTTGTAGCCAGCTACTGCTTGCAAGAGGACAAGGCAACTCAGGTGTCTCCGTCCAAGGATGCAAAAGAGCAAGTGGTCGATACACACAGGCTGCTGAGAGCGGATAAAGGGAGAGAGAAGATCGCCAGTGACGCGACTCCCAAGAGAAGAAGGGAGAAGGAAGCCAGCCAACGAGCTACACCCCCTAAACGTTCCAAGGCCGATCAGAAGGACAAAGAGTGGACTGTTATTGAGTCACGGAAGAGAATCGAAGCCAAGCCACGCAGGACTCGTCCAGACGCGCTGGTCATCTCTGCTAGAGGCCAGCTGAGCTATAGCGATGTCCTTACAATGGTGACCAGAAGGAAGGACGACAAGCTGTGCAAAGTGTTCGAGAGCGTCGCAACGGCTCGGCGAACGGCTAAGGGCGACTTGCTCCTGGAGTTGAAAGGCGCAGGCCTGGACAGCACAGGAAAGCTCAAGGAAGAGATCGAGCAAGTTCTTGGAGAGAGTGCAGGAGTCCGAACCCTCTCGCAGGATACTGTTCTCTGCATAAGAGATCTCGACGAGCTGGCCAATAAAGAAGAAGTGGTCGCAGCGCTAAACAAGCACGTCGGCCTACCGCCCGAATTGGCCATTGTAAAAACAATTCGCCCGGCTTTCTCTGGCACACAGGCGGCCATTGTGTGTGTCCCACCAAAATGGGCGCAAATGATTGTCGAAGCAGGCAAAATCCAAGTTGGATGGACCCGTTGTAGAGTGTCCGTACAAGAGCCAAGGACGAGGTGTTATAGATGCCTGGAGCTAGGCCACACTGCTAGTCACTGCAGGAGCGCAGAGGATAGAAGCAGCTTGTGTTTAAAATGCGGGCAATCTGGCCACAAGGTAGCCACGTGCACTAACAATGCAAAGTGCTTCTTGTGTAGTGCCAAAGGAATCGAAGAGGTAAACCACCAGGCGTGCAGTCGGCTGTGCCAATCAGCGAGCACTAAGGATCAAAAATGAAAATCGTCCAGCTTAACATTAACCACTGTGCTGCAGCTCAAGATTTGCTAAGGCAATCAGTCAGAGAACACAAAGTCGACTTAGCGATTTTGAGCGAACCGTTCCGACCGGGGAGCGAAGGTGCCTGGGCAGTTGACAGAGCAGCAAAATGTGCCATCTGGCCTTGTGGAAAAGCATCACCGCAGCTGCACAGCATATATTCAACAGTGGGCTTTGTGCGTGCAAAGTTCGCGGACGTCTGGACGTACAGTGTCAACCTGGCGCCAAGTCTGTCAACGTCCGATTTCGGCCTTTGCCTGGATGCTTTGGTGGCTGATGCGAGAGGCCGATCCCCAGTAATCATTGCCGGAGACTTCAATGCCTGGGCTGTGGACTGGGGCAGCACATTCACGAACTTGCGTGGCAGAATGGTTCTGGAGACATTCTCATCACTAGACGTTGTGTTGCTAAATAATGGCGTTGAACACACGTTCAGCAGAGCGGGAGTCGGCTCGATAGTAGATCTAACATTCGTTAGCAGCTCGTTGGCAAACTCTGCAAGGTGGTGCATTGGAGACGGCTACACGGCAAGTGATCCTCGGGCAATCTTCATCACTGTCTGTCACCCGAGTTTGCGATGCTCTTCAATCCGAAACGGTTGGACGGGCTATTCTGCAAGGAAACTCGACCCGCAGCGTTTTACGGCAGCTTTCTTCAACATAGAAATTTCCGGAGGAGCTGGAGAAATGGCGCAGAAGCTGATGGCACACGTGAAGGCAGCTTGTGACTACTCTATGCCGAGAGCAAGGGCCCACAACCGCCACCATTCCCCGGTCTACTGGTGGAACGACGAAATTGCCAACGCTAGGAGGCAGTGCAACTATGCCAGGAGGAAAGTCCAACGCTCACGCGGTAGGCCCACATTCCCAGGATGGCAGTCCACTTTCCGCGAAAGTCGAAGGGCCCTGAAGGTAGCTATCAATCTGAGCAAAAGGAGATGTTTCCTTCAGTTATGTGACTCGGCGGATCACGACCCGTGGGGCAAAGCCTACCAACTTGTGGTCAAGCGCCTGGAGTCCCGCAGGCTTGCATCGCCCCCGGATGAACTCCTTGACCGGATAGTGCAGGAGCTTTTTCCACTGATGGAAGGAGTAACATCCAACTATGATGACAACGGCCTGGCAGTGGCAAATAGCCAATCCTTTGAGCCCGTAACCGTAGAGGAGGTGCTTAGCATCGCCAGGGCCATGGGTGCAACTAAAGCTCCTAGGCCAGACGGCATACCGACTAGAGCACTCAAGCTAGCTTGCTGCCTTCAACCTGATCTGTTTGTGGCAGTGTACAACCAATGCCTACAGGAAGCGGTGTTTCCTTTCTGCTGGAAGCAACAAAAGCTACTGCTACTCCCCAAACCGGGCAAGCCCCCCGATGAAGCCTCCGCCTACCGACCGATATGTCTTATTGACACGGCTGGAAAAATCTTGGAGAAAATTCTGAACTCTCGAATTGAGCGAGCAGTGTCAGCAGGAGGAAACCTCTCTCCGCTCCAGTTCGGATTCAGGAAAGCGACATCAACAATTGATGCCATCGACAAGGTGATAGCAGTCGCTTCCAATGCAATTGCCGGGAGCAGATGGAAAGGTGGCGGAAAGGAGTACTGCCTAATGGTCACACTGGACATAAAAAACGCGTTCAACACAGCACGTTGGGATTGCATTTTGAGAGCATTATCTGCTTTTAAAGTACCAGCGCACTTGAGGAAGATGGTAGCCAACTACTTTGATGGAAGAGTCATCGAATATGAGTCGAGCCAGACAACAATGAGGCATCTGGTCACTGGAGGAGTTCCTCAGGGCTCTGTCCTTGGGCCCCTGCTGTGGAACGTGATGTACGATGGCATATTAAGGCTTGCCCTTCCAGCCAACAGCCATATTATCGGCTTTGCAGACGACGTAGCACTACTCATAGTAGGAAAGGAGCTCGAGGATGTGGTGCTAAGATGCAACACGGCGATTGCCACTGTAAACCAGTGGCTCATCACAGTAGGGCTTAAGCTGGCGCCCCAGAAGACGGAGGCCGTACTTATTAGCAGCCGAAAGAAAGTGGAGACGGTCAACATCAAAGTGGCCGGCGCAGAAATCACCTCAAAGAGAGCACTACGATACTTAGGAGTCTTTATTGATACTCGGCTGTGCTTCCGAGAGCACTTGGCGGCTGCGAGCTGCAAGGCGGCCATAACTAGCAGAGCTCTTTCGCGCATAATGCTCAATACACGTGGCCCTAGGCAAAGCCGACGTGTCCTGCTGAGCAGTGTAGCAAGATCTGTTGCCCTCTACGCCGCTCCAGTATGGGCAATTGCATTGAAAACAAAAAGCTACTACAGAGATCTCGCGGCGACGCACCGGCTGGGAGCAATAAGAGTCATAAGTGGCTTCAGGACTATATCCGACGATGCGGCCCTTGTCATCGCCGGAGTCGCGCCATTCGAAGAGCTAGCTACCGAGCGGGCGTCCGTGTATCGCCAGCTGCAAACTGCAGGTCTCGCAGCCACCGACAAAAAAGTGATTCGCGAGACAGCCAGCAGGGCCCTGTTGGAAAGGGGGCAACGACGCTGGAATGAGTCAACCAAAGGTCGCTGGACTCACCGCCTCATTCCCAATATAGGCGAGTGGACAAGGAGGAAGCACGGGCAGGTAAACTTCTGGATTACCCAGATTCTTAGCGGGCACGGGTGCTTCAGGAGCTACTTGCACCGTTTCGGCCACGAAGCGTCGGCGGAATGCCCTCGGTGCGGACCAGGCGTGGTGCAGGATGTGGAGCACACCATCTTTGAATGCGGTAATTACGCAGGTGAAAAGGCAAGTCTGGAAGTGGCTCTAGGTTGCACCGTTAATGCGGACAGCCTCGTTGCACAAATGCTTCAGTCGGAAGCGAAGTGGTCTGCAATCAGCGACTACGCGGCAGTGGTGATGTCCAAGCAGAGAATGGCAGAGAGAGCCAGAAGAGGAGTGCTGGATTGAGCGGCGCGGGAGCTTCTGTGAAGCAATACCTAACGGTGGTCCCACAGTAGAAACGCTCCGCTCAACAAATCTTTCAAAAATTTCTCCCTTTGTTCATACTGTAACTTCCTCCATTCCTATTTTTTTTTTTTTTTTTTTTTGTATCTTAAATTTCCTTTTATTTTGTTTTTTTACCGAAATAAAAAAAAAAAAAAAAAAACACACACACACACACACACAAACATACTCACGATGAACCTTGTGTTTTGTTCTCAGCTGTTTAGTCCCTAGATGTCGTGGACTTATGCCTTCTCACTTTCTATACTTTTCCAAACCTTATGTTACCAATTTGATATGACTCTCAACACCGTCGAAGCATGCAATAAATGCACTCAAAAATACTGAAAAGTGATGTACCCGCTACCTATAGGTTAGAAGGGTATTACAAAGACGATATGGCCGTGTCTGTCCGTCAGTCTGAATGATAGACCTCAGAAACAGGTGTTATTGTTGCACGCTGATTAACATTATTTTCGAACTTTGCCACGTCCACCACCGCCTTCAAAAATCAAAAAAAAAAACAGTTTTAAAGCTGTTGTCGTAAAGCTGTAGCTTACAGCTACGCACACTTAGTAAACAGTCCAATGCTGTTGGGCTTGTATGGAGCCGCGGCCATAAATACTTTCCTTTGAGATATCAATAGTGAAAATTTGAATGAAATCGTGTGATCAACGCGTGATAAGAAAAAAGGGTTCAGCTTACCTTATTCTTATTACACAAAGTGGTTTGAGTGTTCGTCTGCGACTCGCAATGTGCCTAAGTGTCTAAGTTCGTGCTTGTGAAAATTTTTTTTTAGCAAATTAAACAAGTTTGCTAAATATTTCGAAAATATTTTTGATCTCTCAGAAACTGGGTTGAGGGTATTTTATAGTTGAGCATACTCGGCTGTAGCTTTTTCACTTGTTAATTATTATTTTTGCATCAAAATGTTTGTCAAGAAAATATATTGTTTTAAGTTTCACTTGAGCTTCAAATCCTAATTTTGTTGTGCAAATACATATGTACATATGTATGTAAGTATTCAGAGATTTTTATAACAAAGTGCTGGTCAAAATGAGTACAAAGTGATTGCGGTATTAAAGTGATTGGTAATAATTTTAGAGGACGAAAAATGTTGCATTGAATTATTCAACATCAGAGTATGACAAGCAACTGATAGCCTCAATTATATAAGATTAAATTCAAGATTTATTGACTTAAACGATCGGATTAGTTTCGAGTGAGTGTTTAGGAAATTACATTACACAAAAGCAAGTAAAAAAAAAGAAAAGAAAAGGTTAAAGGTGGCCGCTCCGGACAATGATAAATCAGGGTGTGTGGCCAAACTTAAGCATAATGTCTGTCAAAAGTTTTCGGCAGTCCTCCAACTGCAACACGACATTCGCCTAGAGCGAGAGCTGGAGCTACAACTGGACTTGGACAACCTATCCAATCCAATTCGAAGTTTACATAAACAATTGCTTAACCAAACACTCAACTCTTACTCAACTCGCACACTAACTAAAGGATACGGGGCTGGCTGGACAACTGCCAGGATACACACACGAGCAACACACTCAAACACACAGACGCAGTCCGACCTGTTATGTTGAAGAAAATGATGTAGTCTGGCAAACCTTTGGCCAATCTTAATATGGGAGACATTCGGGAGACAGGCAACACACCGGGTCTTTATTTGTCGTCGGTCTTATTGATTCATAAATATTTCAAAGTATTTCTAACACATAAAGCAGAAGGATGGCACACACAGAACAACAAAAAAAAAAGAAAAATGAAGAAAAACGAAGCGAACCACTCTCAATGAATATATCAAAACTATAAAAATACCATAAAGTGTTTTTCAAACATGGGCAATGGGCAATGCTCACCTTAAGCAGCATGCCCGCAATGGCTCTGTGTGTGAGTGTGCGTTTGTACTTCCTTCTCCTCTCGCCCTGCCTTGTAATGTATCAACAGTTAAAGATTTTTTTATGTTTTTTATTTTATTTTTTTTTTGAAACCGCTTTCCTTTCCGCTTCTTGCACTTTGCTTTGAGTCTTCATTTTTATTTATTTGCGCATATTTGATTTGCACGAGCGGCAGCGACAAGCGGCGGGACGAGGTTGCAAGCATTCCGTTGATGCTCCATGGTTCTTTATATGCCTTGTTTTGCTTGCCTTGTGGAGCATATTGAAGTAGGCAGGCGACGGGCATGGACTCTGCCCCAGAGCTGTAGACTATCCCTTCAGCAGGGAGTGCCAGTCTGTATATCTGCTGTATACCGCTTCTACGAATAAAAAACTGGCACACACACACACACATAGTCGCTAATAGTGTAAGAATATTGAGAGAGCCATCTATATTCAGATAACCATCCCGCAATGGAAGCGTTGTCCACCTTCATTCTCCGCACAACATGCATAGTTATAAACGGTATCTTTATACTTTTGGCCTGCCATCGATATATTTGTAGTGTCTTCTATTTTCATCTATCCATATATCCACACACGACACTGAGTGGGTGTGTGTGCGTGTACTGCGCTGATTTAAATATCTTTGGCAAAATTGAGGGTTCTGCTAAATATTTATGCATGACTGCTTTTCTGTGACATCAAATAAATCACTTCTATGCTTAGTTTTTGCTTGGAGTTCGAGTTCGAGTTATCCTTCAGCTTCCTTCCACTACATCCCAGTTTTTTCTTTTTTTTTTGCCTTTATTTTTATTTCAGTTGTTTTTATTTTATACTTTGAAGCCGCCTATCATAAATGTTTCGCTCTGCTCTATTATTTTGGGAGATCAATTGTGCCAAATAGATGAGCAAACAAATTATTTTGAGCTGATTGATAAATAACACTTACTTTGAAGAGTAGTGTGAATTAAATACACGTGTTAAGATATTTATGTTACAAAATGCTTATGTACGAAGTAAAATATTTTGTCCGGCAAAAGCAATATCGAAAATTATATATAAGCTCTAAATTATGGGGCCAGAGATTCTTCCTTCTGCCTGTTATGTACATTTTCTGTTGGCACTAAGTTATAATATCCTTCTACTCTATGGGTATGGGTAACAAGTTTTTTAGAGCATGAAAATATTTTTGAAATATTAGGAAAACTTGTTAAATTTGCTAAAAACACACCTAGATCTCAAAGACTATAAGATAAAGAGGCACCAAATTTGGTACATAGACAACTGCTTTCATTACGCAAATTAAATTTATTTCAAAGGTTGGATGCCACGCCCCTTTATCCCACAATATGCATAAATCTAGAATAAGTCACGATTTGTTTAATCTAAATGGCGTATAACTCGAAAAGTTCTATGTGCAATGATGTATTATTCGGTAAGCCATCTGTGCTTAATATTCTTAACATACCCTGTAATTTTTTTTGAAATCTGATTAGTAGAACAAAAGTTATTTGTTCAATTATTTATCAAACAAGTAAGAAAGCTACAGTCGAGAGTGCTCGACCGTATGATACCCACAACCCATTTCGAGAGAAAACAAAAAACATAAATGATATTTCATACAAAAAATATACCAAAGAATATACTGTTTTTTTATATAAATTTGAAAAAATCCATAACATACCGACATGGTCACACTGTCAACTAACCAAACAAAGCGCGAACAGCTGCAAGTGAATTTTTCATGTAAAATTTATTCTTTAATAACTTCCTTGTTTTTCAATCCATCTCAACCAAATTCACAGGAATCATTGAAAGTATAATTATTACTATGATACCAAAATTCATGCTTAGGGTCCATTATTACGGATTTTTCAGTTTTTGGGGGCGGAAAGGGGCGAGGCAAACATCTAAAACAAATTTGAGCTGCTTAAGACCTGCACGAATATTGTCACCAAATTTGATATCTCTAGGTCATTCACACACTTAAAACGGCCATATGCATTGGCCACAACTATTTTGATAACTAATTTAACAAATAACTTGTGTTCTACTTATCCGATTTTTACCAAAATTACAAGGTATATTAATAGTATTATACAGAGATGGCTTAGCAATTACACATCACAAAGAACTTTTGGAGGTTTCACGATTTGTTTTAGATTTATGCATATTGTGGGCGAAGGGGGCCTGGCATCCAACTTTTGAAATAAACTTGATCTGCGTAATGAAAGCAGTTGTCTATGTACCAAATTTGTCTTATAGTATCTGAGATCTAGGTGTTCATACAGACCAACAGACGGACAGACGGACATGGCTATATCGTCTCGGCTGTCGACACTGATCAAGAATATATATACTTTATGGGTTCGGAGATGCCTCCTTCTACCTGTAACATACATTTTCTGTTGCCACTAAGTTATAATACCCTTCTACCCTATGGGTAGCTGGTATAAAAAGGTGTGCCTAATTCAATTTTAATTTCAAATTTACGTATTAATAGTCTCAATGATTCCTGTAGATTTGGTTGTGATCAAATGAAAAACATAGAACTTATTTAAGAATCAATTTTGTAGGCAAAATTCACTTGCAGCTGCTCGCACTTTATTTGTTTAGTCGACAGTGTGACCATGTCGGTATGTTATGGATTTTTTTCAAATATATACAAAAAAATAAATATCAGTATTTTTATTCTCACGACTGTAGCTTTCATACTTGTTTTGTTTTTTTACATTTCAATTGTAAAGATGTAAAAAAAATGTATTTTGATTTTTATTTTAAACATAAAAAACATTTTATTTCATATTTATATTTTGATTGGAAATAAGAGGTACGATCTAACTTCGAATTAAAAATTCGTAGCTACTTGTGAGCCGTAACTAGCTAATATATTTTTTTCTGACAGGCAAATTGTGAAACTTAAATGCCTGCCAGCTGTTAATTAACATTACCTGCGAAAAAAATGTACAGTAACAGTAACAGAGGCAGTGACGCTGACAGAGCTATCGAGCAGCGGGCAGCGCTGCAGTTTGAAAAGTGCTTTTAAGTACAGCCGCAGCCGGCAAAAAAGCTTCTGAGAGTGACTGCATTGCTCCTGTATTATACTCTCTCATTCTCTTGCTCTTACGCTCTTTGCGCTGCTCTGCTTTGTTAATAATCATTGGTGTTGTTGGTGTTTCTGTCGCTGCAAAAACATTCCCCGGTTTGCGTTTTGCAATTCTCTTTGCAGGAGTTGGATGCTGTGCACAGTGGGCAACGGAGTCCTTGCAGAGTTTTGTCTTCCGGTTGCAGCATATGTGTGTTGGAGCTGCTTGCCGCTGCTGCTGCTGTTGCAGGCTGAAAAATGTAGAAACTTTGCAGCTTATCCTGGAAATTACGTAAGCAGCACCAGCAGCAGAGACGGTACCGACAGCCAGAACGACGTCAACTACTGCAATGCCGTCGCAATGAATAAGGCGGCAAATCAAAACAAAACTAAATGAAAAATATATCGACGACAGCGTGGCGAAGAAAGAGGAGGAAGAAGGGGAGATGCAATGAAGTAGCGTAGCACATACAACGAAATTAGAAGATGACGCCAAGCGCAGCAAATCGCTTTTGCCCTACACGCGTGACACGATTTGATATAAAAATTAAAAAATTAAATTTTTTGTTTTTTTTTTTTTTAAACAAAAAACATTTTATTTTTGGATTTTATTTTGATAATTGGAGTTGAACCAACTTCTAAAACCGT
The DNA here is from genome assembly GCA_035045625.1 of Drosophila formosana. Lineage (NCBI taxonomy): Eukaryota > Metazoa > Arthropoda > Insecta > Diptera > Drosophilidae > Drosophila > Drosophila formosana. The sequence continues at coordinate 241,806 of JAWNOW010000062.1, forward strand.
TGGTATGATTTAACTTTAAATAAAAAATTCTTATCTACTTGCATTATAGAATATTCGGAACATGCATTATTAATTTTGATAATTATTTGTTCAATTTGCATTATAGAATATTCGGAACATGCATTATTAATTTTGATAATTATTTGTTCAAATTGATAAGTGAATATCATATTTTTTTAAAGTTATTGCTATTAACGAAGACTGCATCATTAAATGTTGGCTACATGCTTTTACAATGGATTTAAGTTCACAAAAAAGGGCAGTGTGACTTTTAACCGCCACTGTACATACATATATACATATGTCTATGTTATCGAGATTATTTTTTGGCACTTCGATAGTTTTTGATTTCGTTGTGAGCAAGATGAGCACATCACTAGTGAAGACAACGACGGCCGACGACCGACGGCGCACCTTTGGCTAATGTCACGACGCAGCCAGTTAAAAGTTGGCTTTACCTCCCTTGCCCTTAAATGTACATATATCTGTCTGTCTGGGTCTGCGGGGGTTTGTCTTCTGTGGGTTTGTTCTCTGCTGCTGCTTGTGCTTGTGTATGTGTGTGAAGTTTTTGGCAATGGACACGTGCTTCATCTGTGCATATGTATGCTTCATGTGCTTGTGTGTGGGTGTGTGTGTGTGACATATTAACGCGCTCAACCTGGCAGCGGCTGTTTGGCCGTATTCCGAGAACAAGTTAAAAGGATAATGACACTGGGAGGGTGTATTTATCGCTAGCAGACAACTGGTCTTTGAATCTCTTCCCCTCTTGGGTGTATGATTGTGTATGTTTTTATGTCAGTTGGCAATGTACGGGTGACGTGATCGTAATTTGTGATAAACTTCAATGCAACCAATTAATATTGATGTGCAGCCAGCTTTATAATGTTGCAAGGTTTTTAAATTGTCTTTTAAGCAATTTCAGTAATCCAAAATTTAATTACTTCCATTATATTTTGCCCACACTTAAAGAGTGTAGCATTTAATGCCAATTTGTTTGGTTAATTGCAATAATCTATGCCTGAATAATTCGTCAATTTGCATTGTTAAGTAATTTTCAGGATAACAAACAGCAGTTGTGCATATATTTCATTTGATCACAGATTATGGGTGTCCAACTACATTGTGTCATATTTAATTGAAATCAATTATTAAATGCATTTAGCATTTAATGTGTATTTAGGCAAAACAAAGTTTTATTGAATCATCAATTGTTAACTCCTCATGCAGACTGCTTGAGGCTATGTACATACATACATATGTACATATATGCTAGCGAAAAATGATTTTGGTATCTTTTTTAAATACAGATCCAACCTATTGTTGAAAAGTATAATTAATAACTGGGAGCAATATGTGTTCAACATGATATAACTTGTTAAAGCTAAGTTGTATTCAGAGGTTATATATTTAACTGGTGTATTAAGTAGTACCAAATTAAAAGATGCTGCTTCAAATTGTTGCGTCGCACCCAGATCTTAAAGTTGAACTAACTTCTAAAACCGTATCCACACTATTTTTTTTGTACCCACTACCCACCTATAGGGTAGAAGGGTATTATAAATTAGTGCCAACAGAAAATGTATGAAACAAGCAGAAGGAGGCATCTCCGACCCCATAAAGTATATATATTCTTGGTCACCCTCACAGCCGAGACGATGTAGCCATGTCTGTTTGTCTGTATAAACACCTAGATGTCAGAGACTATAAGAGCTATAAGAGCTACGAAATTTTTTTTTTTTCAACACGAGTTATGACTGCACGCAGATCAAATTTGTTTTAGAATTTTGCCACGTCCACTACAGCTTTTAGAAACAAGTAAGAAAGCTACAGTCGAGAGGGTTCGACCGTATGATACCCGCAACCCATTTCAAGAGAATACAAAAAGCTTAAATGATATTTTAACAAAAAATATACCACAGAATATACTAAAATTTGTGTTTTTGTATATACATATTTTTTTTTAAATCCATTAAATACCGACATGGTCACTCTGTTAACTAAACAAAGAAAGCGCGAGCAACCAAATTCACAGGAATCATTGAGAATATAATTATTATTATGTATACTAGGTTCATTATTACGGCTTTTACAGTTTTTGGGGGCGGAAAGGGGCGTGGCAAAAATCTAAAACAAACTTGATCTGCATAAGACCTACACGAATACTGTCACCAAATTTGATATCTCTAGGTCATTCACACACTTAAAACGTCCATATGCATTGGGCACAATAATTTTGATAAATAATTTAAGGAATAACTTTTGTTCTACTTATCCGTTTTTTACCAAAATTACAGGGTATATTAAGAGTGTTACACAAAGAAGTTTTGGAGTTATACGCAATTTACATAAAAAAAACTTGACTTTTTCTAGATTAATGCTTATTGTGGGCGAATGGGGCGTGGCATCCAACTTTTGAAATAAACTTGATCTGCGTAGGGTATGAAGGAACCTTTTTGCCAAATTTGGTGTTTCTATGTCTTATAGTCTCGGAGATCCAGGTGTTCATACAGACAGACAGACGGACAGACGGACAGACGGACATGGCTATATCGTCTCGGCTGTTGACACTGATCAAGAATATATATACTTTATGGGGTCGGAGATGCCTCCTTCTGCCTGTTCCATATATTTTATGTTGGCACTAAGTTATAATACCCTTCTACCCTATGGGTAGCGGGTATGAACATTTATTAAATAGACCAACATCGACGTTACCTGTAAATTTAAGTGAAATCGCGTGGAGAACAGGAAGATATAAGCCAACAACGATTTAATTTTATTTGCACCTTTCTTACGCCTACATGTATGAAGACACTTACAGCTAAGGAAGCTGCAGCGGTTCCAATGACACTCCAGAATATTTTTTTTTGTTTTTCTCTACTTTTTAAAATTATGTATGTTATTTATAATAGATATAATAGTTGGAATCACTGTTATAATAATAAGAAAAACATAAAATTTGAAAAAAAAACACCAAAGAATGCTGCAAATCTTGCAATTGCTAAAGAAAAACTCTAACAATAAGTAATGGGAACTTTATTCTTATTAGAACGCTTTACACACAGTTGTTTAATGGCGCAGTTATTTTACAGTCGAGCCCACTCGACTGTAGCTTTCTTACTTGTTTTCGCGTCGCGTTAGTGCTAACATGAAATATCCCAAAATGCGTTTAGGATATGTTGAGCGTTAGCTTCCACGTCCAAATCCCATTGTTGACAAAACTGCATGCGCTTTTTTTCAAAAAGGATTTAAGTGATATAACGATTTAAAATGCTATGCAAAACAGCATAAAAGCTATAAGCTTGGAAAAAGCAGCAGCTTGCTTTTAAACAACAATTCGCCGAGCGGAACTTGGGCTTTTTTAAGTTAAATAAAACAAGTGAGAAAGCTACAGTCGAGAGTGCTCGACCGTATGATACCCGCAACCCATTTCGAGAGAAAAAAAAAATTTTAATGGTATTTTAACAACAAATATACCAAAAATATACTGAATTTTGTGTTTTGTTTGTATATATTTGAAAATAGCGAATAAAAATCCACAACACCGTTATGGTCACACTGTCAACTAAACAAACAAAGCGCGGGCAGCTGCAAGTGAATTTTGCATATAAAATTGATTCTTCAATAACTTCCTTGTTTTTCACTCGATCTCAACCAAATTCACAGGAATTATTGAGAATATAATTGTTATTATGCATACCAAAATTCAATGCTCTAGGTCTATTATTACGGCTTTTACAGTTTCTGGGGGCGGAAAGGGGCGTGGCAAAAATCTAAAACAAACTTGATCTGCGTAAGACCTACACGAATACTGTCACCAAATTTGATATCTCTAGGTCATTCACACACTTAATACGTCCATATGCACTGGGCACTAAAATTTTGATAAATAATTTAACGAATAACTTTTGTTCTACTTATCCGATTTGTAAAATTACAGGGTATATTAAGAGTGTCAAGCGCAGATGGGCTACCAAATTACACATCATTACACCAAGAACTTTTGGAGTTATACGCGATTTACTAAAAAAAAACTTGACTTTTTCTAGATTAATGCTTATTGTGGGCGAAGGGGGCGTGGCATCCAACTTTTGAAATAAACTTGATCTGCGTAGGGTATGAAGGAAACTTTTTGCCAAATTTGGTGTCTCTATGTCTTATAGTCTCTGAGATCCAGGTGTTCATACGGACAGACAGACGGACAGACGGACAGACGGACATGGCTATATCATCTCGGCTGTTGACGCTGATCAAGAATATATATACTTTATGGGGTCGGAGATGCCTCCTTCTGCCTGTTACATACATTTTCTGTTGGCACTAAGTCATAATACCCTTCTACCCTATGGGTAGCGGGTATAAAAAGTTGAAGATAATTTGGATTGTGTGTTATTTTATAACGTCGATACGGTACCTTTTAGGAGACAAATATCGGATGCCTTTTTTAATAAAAGCTCCCGAATTTAGTGAAACATTTATTACTTTTTGGTTGCTATGCTGCCAGGATTGGCAAAGAAAGACTCTTATTTTCGTCTAGATATAACAATAGTGAAACAAATTTGTTGTAACTTTGTACACCATTGGGTCATCATCAGAAAATTGGATCATGGGATTGTGTATAGGGTTGCCAAACTCCAACAACACTCCTCCACAGATGGCATCCTACTAATTAATGTTCTCCATGCCCAGTGTTGGAATGCATGAAGTGTGCTTTGACTTTACCAGTCATTTGATCAATACGTCGGCGGGCATCTCTTCTGTTGGGACATACTCGATGACGACATCTTTGTCTACTAGCTCTCTATGAAATGGTGACGGATGTCCACGTGCTTCGTCTACGTGTGAAATATTGGATTCCGTTGGCTTGGTCCTTGGAAGGATCTCTTGCAGAAGCGTTCGCAGGTGTATGGATTCTTAGATTAGATTCTAAGACATTATGCTAAGACGTCTGTATGAACATCAAGATCTCAGAGACTATAAGACATAGAGACACCAAATTTGTTACATAGGTTCCTGCATTGTGTACGCAGATCAAGATTATTTCAAAAGTTGGATGCCACGCCCCCTTCGCCCACAATATGCATAAATCTTGACCAAGTCGCGTAAAACTCTAAAAGTTCTTTGTGTAATGATCTGTAATTTGCTTAATACTATTAATATACCCTGTAATTTGTGTAAAAATCGGATAAATCCCTTGAATGAGATTGCATCTTGTTGTGGACTTTGTAGACTGGCAATCTGTTGTTCATATTGACACCATGACCTAGAGTTGTACCTTTCTGAATGACTGCTTTGAGGTCATTTTTATTTAGGGGCCCGAAATGGTTATGCGATTTCTGGGTTTCTGACCCTTCTCGGTAATATCGTTTGTGTAGTAAAAGTCAGCTTTGCATTTGGCACTAAGCTCGATTTGGCCGTTTGACGCTTTTATTATATTCTGCACTTTTCTTCTTAAACAGAATGTTGTAGCCGCGATCACTAATTTTCGACACTGGTAGAATATTTTCTCTTAAGCATGGAACATAAAGAGAAAAGTTCATAGAAAAGTTCCTTTTCTGTTTCGGTTGACTCTATATTTGCTTACTTTAGGTTTGAGCCCTTAACCGCACGGAATTTTTCAAACCGTTTCTTCGCTGACCACATGTGCGATGTAATTCCGGAGTCTAAGCAGCCCTTTTACTGTTTTTTCGCAGAAATTGCAATTTCAATATGCATGTTGGATTTTTCTAGCCTCATACTTATCAAACAATTTGATGTTGAGAGCTTTTGTATACTTCGGTTGAAAATTGAATTTCTCAACCGATCGACAGATGTATATTCAGCACAAAATCTTAGACTAAACAGAGTCGAATACGCTTCATTGAAACGAGCGTTAGAAAATGTTGTTTTCTTTTTATATCCGTTAGCCAACGGGTAGAAGGGTATTATAACGTAGTGCCAATAGAAAATGTACATATGTAACAGGCAGAAGGAGACATCTCCGACCCCATAAAGTATATACATATATTCTTCATCAGTGTCAACAGCCGAGATGCCCATCTGTCAGAGACTTTAAGAGCTCGGGAAGTTATTCAAGAAATAACGTTATAGGGAAAAATGTACATGCATCTACTCGCGCTTTGATTGATTAGTTGACAGTGAAATGTATATTATACAAAAAAAAACAAATTTGGGTATCTTTGTTTGGTATATTTTTTGTTCAAATATCATTTACATATGTAAATGTTTTGTATTCTCTCGAAATGTGAAGCGGGTTTCTTACTCTCGACTGTTCCTTTCTTACTTGTTTTGTGGTTATTTAATTAATTTGCACTGTGCGATTCTGTAGAGCCGTAAAGCGGGTGTTATCATAAGAAATCATGGCTAAACTTAGATTGTCTTTTGCAAGTTGATTCTGTTTGTTGTTTGCTTTTGGTTTAGGTTTCGTCTGGTTTGATTCCGAAGTGTTCCACACTGTGCGCTCGTTTTTGTCCATTCTATGCTGTGGTCTCGTCTTCGTTATCTTGTTAATTGTGGGCACAGTTTTGAAGTGCTTCGCGTAAGTTTCGCACCTAGAAAACATTTCGCTTTTACAGTTGGCGTCGATTTAATTAGTTTAATTGTTATCCTCGACACGGACACCCGATAGAAACTCCGTCCGGCCTTCTACTTTACATCCAATTTCAAGTAGTATTCCAACGGATTGTGCTGTAGATCTGGCACTGCCTTTATAACTGTATATTCTCCCTTTGCTGTTTTGTTGCTATCTTCTGGTGATGCCCACGGGGACGATGACGATAGCTGGCAACGGAAGTGGTTTCACAATGGAACTTAATGAGTATAAGCGGAAATTTAATCAACAGTATAAATAATGAAATGCCAGCTGAATGGTTGACTCAAATCTGTCATATATATCTGTATATATGTATATATATGTATATATGTATATATGTATATATGTATATATGTATATATGTATATATGTATATATGTATATATGTATATATGTATATATGTATATATGTATATATGTATATATGTATATATGTATATATGTATATATGTATATATGTATATATGTATATATGTATATATGTATATATGTATATATGTATATATGTATATATGTATATATGTATATATGTATATATGTATATATGTATATATGTATATATGTATATATGTATATATGTATATATGTATATATGTATATATGTATATATGTATATATGCATATATGTATATATGTATATATGTATATATGTATATATGTATATATGTATATATGTATATATGTATATATGTATATATGTATATATGTATATATGTATATCTATATATCTATATATATGTATACTTCTTTCAGCGTGCTCCTATGAACCAAAACTCTTTTGCTGGCCTTGTTGTTTGTCAACTGTTAGCAGTTTGTTGGCCAACAACCACTACCAACTATTGTTGTCACTATAACAAGAGTGGTGACTTTACTTAACATTGGTAATCAGATCCATTATCTAATTAATGTAAGAAAATTTAAATTTTGTCAATAATTTTATTTTAACTGAATTTTTATAAACTGAATTTTCTAAATCAGTTTTGTTTTTGTTTTGAAAAATTCTCAGGGCTTAGCATAAATTTTACAATTTGTTATTGTTTATCAGGAAATTAAATAGTTTGAAATAGCGAAAACTTGAATTTTTGTTGTTCACACAAAACAAACATTCAAATTTAAGTTACAAACTATAATAGGTGGGTTGAAAAGATTGTTGGAAATTATATAAAGGGCGCTTCAAGTATTAAAATCTTTTGATTTTTAGTAAGCTCTATCGTATAAACTGCACGTGTATCAGTTTGGACAGGGTTGTATAATAAAAAAACAAGTAAGAAAGCTACAATCGAGAGTGTTCGAACGTAAGATACCCGCAACCCATTTCGAGAGAAACTAAAAAATTTTAATGATATTTTAACAAAAAATATACCAAAGAATATACATAAATGTATTTTTTTGTATATATTTGAAAAAAATCCATAACATACCGATATGGTCACACTGTCAACTAAATGTCTTTAATAACTTCCTTGTGTTTCATAGTATCATAAAAAAATTCACAGAAATCATTGAGCCTATAATTATTATTATTCTTACCAAAATTCAATGCTAGGTCAATTATTAGGCCTTTACAGTTTTTGGGGGCGGAAAGAGGCGTGGCAAAAATCTAAAACAAACTTGATCTGCGTAGACCTACACGAATACTGTTACCAAATTTGTTATCTCTAGGTCATTCACACATGACGTGACTTGTTCTAGATTTATTAATATTGTGGGCGAAGGGGGCGTGACATCTAACTTTTGAAATAAACTTGATCTACGTAAGGAATGCAGGAGCGTCTCTGAGATCTTGGTGTTCATACAGACAGACTGACAGACGGACATGGCTATATCGTCTTGGCTGTTGACACTCATCAAGAATATATGTATGAATATACTTTATGGGGTCGAAAATGGCTCCTTCTACCATATGGGTAGCGGGTAAAAACATACTATGGAAACCAATATAATATTTGGATTAATAAGCATAATTCATACCCTTTATTAGGCAAATCAACCATTAAGAAATTGTTCGCTAATTTAATGCGCGCAGTGGACGGCCCAAAAAGGCTGTTACCAAAAAGAACATCAAAAAGCACAAAAATGTAATTTACAAGAATAAAAGGAAGTTGGACGATATATGTTAAAGAATAAAATGAAAGGTATTGGGTGTATCATCAGTGAATAGCTGTCGCGCGAGTTCTCAGTCGACCAGAACCACCAATAGGTTGTTGATTCTGAGCAGTATCTGAGGTTGATTAATCGGAATAAACCAACATTTTTTTGGTCGACTTGTGACAATGGCCAAACCTTACTCCATTATTCCAATTATCTTAAAAAGCAAAAAGTTATTAACTGCATTTATTTATAGCATTATTGGAGCATTAGAAGGAAAAAATCGCAAAGACCACATTTGAAGAAGATATTTTCTTCTGGAAAATCAAGACAATGTACCCCAATTAAGAACGATGGCTGAATTCGTGAATTGGGTCTTACATGCTTCCCCAACACGTAATCATAAGATATAAACCCCAGCTACTTTTTCCAATTATATAAAAACCTTTGTTATTTAATAATGTATTTATAAGCAAAATGATACATATATTACAATATTTTCCTTATTGAGTGCTCAGTATCTTATCTTAGATCGTAAGATGAAGAAAGGGTCACAAAAAGGCGACAATCAACATGATTGACACCATGGTTGATAAATCCATGGTCCCATAAATAAATAAGTAAGAAAGCTACAGTCGAGAGTGCTCGACCGTAAGATACCCGCAACCCATTACGAGAGAAAACAAATAAATTAAATGATAATTGAACAAAAAATATTCCAATCAAATAAACTGAAAATTTTATTTTTTTTGTATATATTTGAAAAAAAATAATATACCGACATGGTCACTCTGTCAACTAAACAAACAAAGTGCGAGCAGCTGCAAGTGAATTTTGCCTATACAACTCATTGTTTGATTGATTGATAATAGCTTCCCGCTACCCATAGGGTAGAAGGGTATTATAACTTAGTGCCTTAACTATGTTGCCTTAACTATGTTGACACTCAGTTATAATACCCTTCTACCCTATGGGTAGCGGGCTTAAAACCAAACTGTTTATTGATGATTGTGCCGCATATTGTGACAATGCTGCAGGACTGCTTCAATTTTGAAGGGATCCATATGTGAATGAAAACACATTTCTGCAGACAAGGATTTGTTTTTTAAGGTTATGTCTACTGACTGTTGTTTTTGTTGCTGTTGATGTTTCTACCGCTTTGGTTTTGATGGTAAAAGCAAAAAAATGCTGCCTCATTTGGAGCCGTCTAAAGAAACACTAAACAAATTCAAATGAAACTTTGGCGGAGTTCTAGAAGGCTTGTCGTAACTATGTATAAAATATGATATGTAGAATGTACATATGTACATATATATGTAGATATGTATGTAGATATATTACTATATATGATGCATATGAGGCTGTGGTATGGGGTTAACTGATGGTATGTGTTGTGCTGCGGAGCATGCATTGGAATTGAACTTTCCACAAGGAAATAAAAATCCGCACACGCACACAGTCTCACACGCATGCTGGAAAGCGACAATTTGAAATTTAATTTTCCAATTCATAAACAGATTTTGCAGTAAAATGAAGCAAGTATGGTAATAATAGTACAACAAAAATAAAAAATAAGCATACCACAAAATAAAGACTTTTTCAAGTGTTTTCATTCCACCCGTTTTTATACATAGATGTTATTTTCTTTTGTTGCAACGCCCAGTGTCTGTTACGAGTGCCAGCCCTAAGTCGCAGTCTCAGTCTCGTGCTCATTCTCAGTTCCAGCCTCAACTTCAGCTTTAGCTTTAGTCTGAGGCACCATTCCCAGTGCTATATACATTTAGAGTGCTGGGCGTGTTTGTCGCCTCGTGACGCGCTTTGATTTGCCTTTTGCGATTGTTTTAGCTTTTGGCGTTTTCCCTTTTTATTTGTTTCCAGCGCATAACAAATTTCCTCTTCATAAGTCAAGCCATTCGGTCTAGAATTTTGGCAATTGGTAGCTTCATCCCTTCCTACCACAGGAGTTCCTTCTTCGTCTCCTTGTCCTTCTTTTTGCCCATTTCTGTGACTTTATGACTTTCTAAGCTGCACAAATCGCTTAAGTCGGTTTTATCACACTCAACATTACATTGAATCACGAATTGCAAAGACTTTACAAAAAGAAACCGAAAAAAAAAACTAGAGCCTTTATAGTGTAGTTTACTATGTTGTATCAGAGTGTTAACGATAAAGTGGGCATAAGAAATCTCAAAAACATGATGTAGCGAGTTAGAATGAATCCCTCTTTTGAGCACTTTCCGAATTACCGCAGACATTAAGCATATTTAAAATCTTTCTAATTTACATGCATACGTGGTAATGTGCTTTATATTTGATATGCAAATAATATATTTGATACGCACTAAACAATAAGTTGATTATGCTATTATGCAGAATATGGTTTACTCAAATGGTACCACAAATGAATGGCATGCATTAAAATCATCCATATTTATTTTGAAATGTGGAATATTTTATAAGTATTTATTTCATTCGAAAAATGTGATCCAAGTAAGTTTTCGACTGTTTCAAAAAAATTTATCACTTTCGTTATTTCTTATACAAATATTTAGAGTTTTTGTGACATTTCTGAAGCGAACTACATCCATTTGGATTACATCTATGAATAATGATATTATCTAAAATATGAATAATTGTATTTAATTGTATACAAAATTATGTTTTTTTTTTAAGATTCCTAATTAATGAATGCTTAGCTGTATCAATATTTGATTTTTATGACTTCATCCCAGAAATAAATTTTTATTAAATTTGGTTATACTTAATAAAAGTGTTCAACTAGAGTGGACAATCTCTAGATTACCAGATGATTACCAGCATCTTACTCTGTCGATGCCCTGCAGTTCGCATATGTATGTATATGTACACAAACTTATGTTATATACGAGTAAATATATTAATATCTTTCCGCTGACTGACTAGTAGACTGAACTAAAACAAAATAGAAGTTCACTATAACAGCTGACAAATTTGGTGTGGTTAAAGTGACAATGCGTTTTGATTGAGGTTTCTGCGATGAAACGGAAGCATAAACAGAAATTTGGCAATACGGGAATAAGGGAATAAGGGATCAGGATCCAGGAATCAGGAGGGCATAAACAGTGGCACATAAGTGGCCCTATAATCACTTCAATCACGTTTGCATAATTGTTCAATTATGAAGCAATTACGGAGAATTCGAAGCCTTCGAGTTTCGTCCCGTAGTTATTACCGTTTTGTAGTTGGGATTGTTGTTACAGTGGTGGGTCGTCCACTTGCCAGACCTGTTATCAGTAATATGCCAAACCGAAAAACGTTGCCTGGCGACCGCGTTGCCACCAAAAATCAGCCGACATTTGCAAATTGCCAATGGGTCTCTTCATTGCCCCAAACCAAACCCAACCCAACCAACGAACGCTGCTCCCGCTTCTAATCGCGGTGACGTCTATCCCCAGTGCTCCTCTCTCACTGTGTGTGTGTGCTGATGTGTCATATTAATTAAGCGTTTGATTACCAGCGATACACACAGAAGGCTGCTGCCAAATTGGGTTCGATATATTTGCTGCGTATTCTGGGCTTCCAAATTTTGCTTCTAGTTGGCTTTGTGTCTGACTAACGCGTTGAAATTTGAGCTGGTGTTGAAGTTGCCACTGCACACTGCACACGAACGAGTCCTCAACGGGCTATAGGCCAGATAATTGCCTGAAATTTTTATCGCTGCCGAAATATAATACTCGAACTCAAACTTGTTCCTCGTTCGTAGTTCGTAGTTGGCAGTAATACCTGGGAATGCTGTATAGACAACAATTGCACATAACAATTCCCAAAACTCTGTGGCAATTCAATTAGTTTTAGCAACATTGATTCATGTTAAATTAAATTATAAGTAATTTGTATATATTTTAATTGACAAGCAATTATTAATACATATGTACAAATGTTTATTATTATATGTTTATTTATTATTATTATAAAACAATTATAATTTTCTAAAATTATAATAATAAAAAAAAGAATTTTAGCTATCGATATAAATAGTAACTAATTATCCATATATACGAGTATTTATTACTTTACAATTACTTAATAAATAATAATAATTAATCGAACACTATGTACACAAGCTGTTCTAATAAAGAATTCAACCTTTTAATAGTGTTTATACTTTTTAGCCATCTCTAATGGTTGCGACAGCCAATGGTAATTAGTCGAGTTTCTCCTGCATCAGAGATTTTCTAGCTCACGGTCATAATCTAAATTGCAAATGGTCGTTAATAGCAGATTGAATGTATTCACAGTATTCACATATGCATGCCTGGTTGCCGCTTCATTAGAGTCAAACAGTTCCACCTGCTTCTGGGGCAGTTATCAAAATGAAGCATTGACATAAATTAAATGAAAGGCCAGTCGTATCACTGACTGCTCGACTGACTGACTGACTGACCGAATGATTGCCGTATACTGACTGACTCACTGAGCAGTGGTCACTAAAAGAGTGCTCATCATCAATTAACGTGACAAATGCTAAAACTGTGATTGAGGGCGCATGCCATTAATGGGGCCCAGATGTGTGACCGTGAGGGAAATAAAGGGGAGAAGTGAGAATATTAGGGGGCGGCTCGTCTGTGTTTAGCTCACACTCGTTAGGCGACTAATTGGTAGCCAGCTGAAAGTCAAACAAAAGCCAAAGAAATAATACCAAAGCTGAAGATTAGAACAGAATGTGATACCAAACAGGATGACGATATCCTCACGATGTTAAAATCTGCATTAAGTGTCAATCATCCAACAGTCACCCAGTGTGTGTGAATGTACATAAATACAAATCTGTTTGTGTATAGTTCTTTTGATTTGTTTTTGATGAATTCATCCTGGAGTGAATATAATCGTTCTTAGAAGCGACTTGCATTTGCTTCTTAGTGTACCTCAGACTTTGGCAATTACCGCATATAGATATCAATTTGAGAAATAATTGATTGATGTTCTTCACATCACTACCCCACTGTTATTAACAATCAATTCTTCTTAAAAATTGTTGGATTATTTCTACTTTCAATATTCGAATAAATTGCGAACTTTTCAAATTCTGGGAATAAAAGTTTACTATTCTACGCAAAATATTCTTAGTATGTTACTAACATCATATTACAGATTAAATAGACCCAAATAATTTTTTGTATAATCTAAAAATGTTGGTGCTAGAAAATATCACTTCAGTTCTTCAAATATCACTATAGTACTTCAAATATTTTATAAAAATATTTATATCAAACCAAGCGGTTCGGTTTAGACTGGCCAAAGAAAATATTTGTAATAAGTTTTATAACAATTGAAAATAAGAAAGAGATCAGCATCAACAACTACGTTAATTTAGCCATAATTTTCTGTCTGTGCGATTCGAGATTAGAAACTATCGCAATTTATTTTGTATACCCGCTACCCATACGGTAAAAGGTATGCCAACAGAAAATGTATATACATATGTACATATATACTTTATCAGCCATCTGTTCTTAATACTCTTAAAGTACCCTGAAATTTTTGTAAAAATCTGATTGGTAACACATAAGTTATTTGTTAAATTATTTAAAACACGTAAGAAAGCTACAGTCGAGAGTGCTCGATCATATGATACCCGCAATCCATTTCGAGAAAAAAAAAAATTTTTAAATGATATTTTAACAAAAGATATTCCAAAGAATATACTGAAATTTGTTTATTGTTGTATATATTTGAAAAAAATCCATAACATACCGACATGGTCACACTCTCAACTAAACAAACAAAGCGCGAGCAGCTGTAAACGAATTTTGCCTATAAAATTGATCCTTTAATAACTTCCTTCATTCGATCTTAACCAAATTCACACATCTTGAGACTTTAATTATTATTATGCATACCAAAATTCAATGATCTAGGTCCATTATTACGGCTTTTCCAGTTTTTGGGAGCGGAGAGGGCGTGGCAAAAATCTTAAACAAACTTGATCTGCGTAAGACCTACACGAAATTTTATATCTCTAGGTCATTTACACCCTTAAAACGTCCATATGCATTGGGCACAACTATTTTGATAAATAATTTAACGAATAGCTTTTGTTCTAATTATCCGATTTTTACCAAATTACAGGAGATGGCTTACCATGATTGCCGTGATTTACATAGAAAAAAAAACGTGACTTGCCACGCTCCATCCAACCTTTGAAATAAACTTAATCTGCGTAATGAAAGATGGAGCCTATGTACCAAATTGGGTGTCTCTAGATCTTATAGTCTCTGAGATCTAGGTATTCATACAAACCGACAGACGGACTGATGGACATGGCTATATCGTCTCGGCTGTTGACGCTGATCAAGAATATGTATACTTTATGGGGTCGAAGTTGGCTCCTTCTGCCTGTTATATACATTTTCTGATTGCACTAAGCTATAATACCCTTCTACCCTATGGGTAGCGGGTATAAACATGGATGTTTTTAAGGAATCAATTTTATAGGGCAAGATTCACATGCAGCTGCTCGCGCTTTGTATGTTTAGTTGACAGTGTGGCCATTTCGGTATATTATAGGTTTTTTCAAATATATACAAAAAAACCAATTTCAGTATACTCGTATATCTTTGGTAATGTTTGTTCAAATATCATTTGAGTTTTATGTTTTCTCTTGAAATGGGTTGCGCGTATCTTACGGACGATAATTACGGTAATAATTACGATAATTACGGACTGTAGCTGTCTTACATACATATATATATATATGATATATATATATATATATATATATATATATATAAAATTAAAATTTAAAGAAAAATATATATTTAACAAACTCATTAGTATTTATAGAATTGAAGAGAGTTTGAAATAAAAAAATAAGTCGAATTCTTCTTTTTCATTTTATTTTGTTTTAATGAATATATATCGTTAATTTCACAAAATATGTTATTTCGATTCCGATAACAGAGATTAAAAATATTAACATTCACTATTTTTATAAAAATTAAAAATGTAAATCCAAATTGAAGGGAACAATAAAATTTTTGTTACCTTTTTATAGAGGTTTTGTGTTTTAATCGAGATTATGTTACATTACAGTTTGTGGCCAAATTTAGGCAGCTCCTATTGCTAGCGACATTATGTTTGGTGTAGCATTTTCTCTGGCCACTTACTCATGTGTGGGTGTATGTGTGTGAAAATGTGTGTGCAGCGCAGAGCAAAAATAAAACAACGGCAAAAAAGAGACAACCGAAATTGAAGCGGTCCTCTGGCATGTGTGTTGTTTGCGTGATGCGTGTGTATGTGTGTGGATGTTGGCTGCGTGTTGTGTGATTATCGGTCGCTTGTTACACGTCTAATCTGTTAAATCCTGTTTACCAAGATTACAAATCAATTGTGGCCAAACATAAAAACACATGGGGCAACAAATTGTTACACCAGACACAAAACGAACAGGGCGACGAAGAGGAATCACGCAACAAAGCAGAGCAGAGGGCCGATAAGGATGAGGAAATCGGGGGTAGAAGATATTAGTAAAATTCTCACCAAGTTCACCACACGTACAGACATAAAAGAGCTAATAGCACAATACTCAGACTATGGTTTTCTTTAACTTTTAAAAAAGTACGAGTCATTTTCTTTTATCCAGATAACTTGGCAATTATTAAACCTAAACATACATTTAAATGTTCAGGTCGGCTTAGCTGAAATATTTTTTTAAATTCGACGCGGCCTTGACGAAATTACAAACTAAATTTTGAACTTTCAAAGGGGTTTTTTATCGTATAACGAAAACAAAAACTTTGTTGCTCAATTTGAATCAATCACATTTGAATGCAATTGTGCACGGGACGTGGACTAGTCTAATGCAGATGAATGTAGTATTTGTGTTATGTTCTGAATATCTGATGACTTCATTAGCTCAGTGTACACAAGCGAGACGCGCATATTTTTATCCTATTCTTCAATTATATTGCTGGAACTGTTGCTAAATCTACCAGATACAAAAAAACAGAAATAAAAAAAACTTTAACCGTATAACCCACCATATATTTGTGTACAGTGACATCGAGTAGTTTTGTGATAAAAAGAAAAAGTCGCATGCAGCAGAAATGTGTTTGCGCATACAATATTTATAAATGTGTTGAATGAAAAACCTATAACATTTATTAAGGTATTAGCAGAGCATGGGTTACCATATTATGTAACAAAGATTAAAATCATGAAAATTCAGCACACACTATATACACTATACGCATATCGCTGCAACAATCAGATAAATATTTATGTCTTCACCACCCTCTTTTGTTGCTGTATTAACTCAATACAATTTTTATTAACACCCATGTGTATAATCCCAGTGGACCAAGCACCGAGCCTCATCCGCAAAATAATCGTAAACTGATTCGTAAGCGAACAATTTGCAGATGATAAACTGTTTTCATGGAGCGGAACTAAGTCGATGAAGTCCAAACGCTGAAAGTGTTTAACGTTAGGAGATACAAGTAAGCTTTGTGTTTTTAATTTTTTTTTTAAAACATTTTGAATAGTTTTCTATTTTTAGAAGCGAAGCACTGCTAACAGGACCTCATAAAATTTAAGTTGAAATTAAATTAACAGCTAAAATGTAATTTAGCTAAAACATATTACAAAATCTTATTTTAGTTTAATACCAAATTTTAACATTTAATTTCAATCTCTATTAATATGTCGTACGTATCGTCATCACAATTCAAATTGATTCATTAACATTGTCGTTTCCGAAGGTCTATACACTCGCATGTATCTTTAACTGGTCGCAAATGAATCGTAAGCGAATGTAATGTGTAACATACTATCGTCAAAGAAACTTTTGCTACTCCAAACTGAGTGACGAGTGATTTGTTTTGCTATCGTTTTTTCGTCTCGTATACGATAGCTTTTGTCTGAAAAGCATTCGTGCGCGTCTCTTTTCCGATACTTTATGCGAAGCTTTGGTCCACTGGGAAGAATCAGTTATGTAGTCACTATCGATTATTCAATACTCTAGCAAAGTGGGAAAATCAAATGCAATATAATGTTAAAATTTTTTATAATATAAATATAAATTAGCACAATAATGTTATGTTTGTTAAAGAAATAAAACCAAACAAAAATAATCTAATATTATTCATAAAAAAAATAATTAAGCTTATCCAACAACAATTCATTTAAGATTTTATTCAATTAATTTAAAAAAATATACCCATCTATCTATAAATTGTGTTATTATTGTTTATGCTACTTCAGCTCTTTAATAATTTTGACATTTATAAATATGAATTATAAAAGATAATGTTAATGTAAGCGAAAATAATGTAATATTATTCATAAATTAACAAAAAAAAAACATTATTCAGATACAATTCATTAATATAATATACTTATTTTGATAAAAAAATTTTTTTTAATGTTATTTTAGTTTTATATTCATTGTGTAAGGTCGGTGGAATTAAATGAAATACTAAAGAAATATCTACTCATATATTTTTAAAACTTTTTTTATTACATATTTAATTAGATAGCAGAGATTCCCTTTCCTCAAGGTTATACAAACGTAAGTCAATATATATTATACTCGTTCATACATATGTATAGAAAGAGAAAGCCTTTCCAAGTATATTGTATGGATTCGCTTTAGGTTTCAGTTTGAATCAATGACAATATTGTCTAAGGGTGCGTGGGTTAGGAAATAGGCCTTAGGGGCTGGGCGTGTGGGGGACTGTTGGGGCTGTGTTGCCGGTACCGTTGCAGCTGCCATTGGAGACTATAATTGATGTTATCAAAATATTGTGTGTGGTATAATTTATCAATAAACACCAATCGAGTGGAAATAATTTGATTATGCTTGATTTGCTTTTGAGCCATATTTGTGGTATAAACAGTGGAAAGTTGCACCACGCCCGCACACGCACACCACACACACATACCCACACACACGCACAATCGAACATACATTTGTGAGCCAATTGTGTCTGTGTGACACTCATAAATGCTAACGATAAACAGCAAAGAATCTGGTAGGCAAAAAAAAAAAGAATTCATTGACTTTGTGGGCATAATTTATGCGTATTTAAAGCCTCTCATTAATTAGCTTTTAATCAACCAAATAGGCGTTAAATTATATTATCTTTAAAATAACCCTAATCTGATATTTTAATTGTTAATTTGCGCCCACTTTTATAGGTTATTAAGAGGAGACGTTTAAGAGATATATGTAGAATAACTGAATATAAGGGAAAAAAGTTTTTTTTTTCCCAGAACCTTACGGGTATACATTATACATTAGCGATATTCCTATTTTTATAATAGTTTTCATTAATTATAATTCATTTAGTGTAAAGTGTAATGTTCACACGTAACACTTGAACTTTTCTTTTTTACTATTTAACTCTACTCGATTCGGGTATGAAATCTATACTTTGAAAATAAAAGGTAGAAATATCAAAAAAAAAAAAAATTGAAATATATATTAATTAAAAAGCAAATTTAATATGAAAATAGAACAATTTTTTTTTTTTAGATAACGACTAACGGCTTGTCGACTATTTGGTACCAATGTAATCGTTAGCTAGTGGTAGATTGTTGCGAGTGAGCACTAGTACCCATCAGCAACAAAAAAAAAAACTGCTAAAAAACGGAAATCCAGGGGAAAAAGTTAATAAAAAGCTGAGATAGAAGTAAAAGGAAAATAAAAAAAGGCTGATTAAATTTTCTAAAAAAGCTGGAATTCCTGCAGTCCGCTGTTTTCAATTACAAAATTCACTATAAATTTGACTTTGTCCTTTTATTTATTTTATTGGGCAATAATGAAGAGCATCTCTTCAACAGAAAATTGCTTCTAAATTGCTATTTTTGTTTTAAATATTGGAAACTTATTAAAGACAAGTATGAAGTGTGATTCGAACTCAAGCACCGACGCACGCTGCATACGTGCGCTCTAACCACTGCTCCAACAAAACTACTTTGTTTTATGCGTTATAATAAGAAAAAAAAGTTCCCATTACTTATTGTATCTGTTTTTCTTTAGCAATTGCGAAATTTGGGGGAATTCTTTTTTCAATTTTAGTTTATTTTTATTATTTGGGAATTCATAAAAGTTTTTCCAACTAGTTTATCCATTATAAATAACATACACACTCAAAACGCTGTTGTCTGTTTACCTGTAAGTGCTTTCACTTAAGAAAGGCGCAATTAAATTGCGTTGGCATCTTTTTTGGCTTATATCTTTCATGTTTATCACGCGGCTTCCCTCAAATAAATACAAATATTATTAATTAGACATTCGCTGTTTGAAAGTATATTATACAGTTAATCTTACTTGTCCCAGTCCACTAGAGTATTTTATTAAATTAGTCTTTGTAAGTCATAATATTTTGAACGGCCTAATCATGTTTTTAGCTCATTTGGCCAGGCAGACACTCTCTAACCTTTTATGGTCTTTTTAATGTCGTTCTTCTCTTGCCTGTTGTCTCTCTTCATCCCGTTTGCCTTTTGTTAGTGCCATAAGCACCATAGTTTAACTAGCTATTGTTGTTGTTCTTTTTTTTTTGCTAAAGTCAAGCCCAGCCAAGCTGTGGGATACTCTGATTGTGGGGCAAGTGTGGCAAACAGCGGAAAGAAGATGGCATGTCGGTGAGACACACGTGACTAACGCTTTATTACCATTTCTCTTCATTAATTTAATTTTTTCGTCTGCAGTAAACTGATTTCGTATGCAATTTTATTGTACTTTTGTACTCGTGCCTGGTGCGCGTTGTTGTGTCGTTATGCTGTGGGGCTCCGTATCCTATACACCCCGTCTCATGCCTCATGCCCCACATGCTGCTTGCCCTGGGTTTTGGGCCCTCACAGCCTGGTCGCACCGTTACCCGCCCACCTCTTTGCTGTTTTTGGTGGTGCTTCTCCGTGTCTGTTAATTTAACGCAAGCAAAGCACAATTTTTTTTATTGCCGCGCCAAATTCAAGTTTGCCTCCCCCCGATACTCCGAACCGTCTGTTGACCCTCCCGCCGTTCCCCTCTTTGTTGTTGTAGTTGTTATTGTTCCTCTTATACAAGCATACCCTTGTTGAGACAAAAAAAATGAAAGATCCTGCTCTGAAAAAAACAAAAACAAAAAGTAACAAGTGAGAAAGCTACAGTCGAGAGTGCTCGACCGTATGATACCCGCAACCCATTTCGAGAGAAAAAAAAAATTTTAATGGTATTTTAACAACAAATATACCAAAAATATACTGAATTTTGTGTTTTGTTTGTATATATTTGAAAATAACGGTTAAAAATCCACAACACCGACATGGTCACACTGTCAACTAAACAAACAAAGCGCGAGCAGCTGCAACTGAATTTTGCATATAAAATTGATTCTTTAATAACTTCCATGTTTTTCATTCGATCTCAACAAAATTCTCAGGAGTCATTGAGAATATAATTATTATTATGCATACCAAAATTCAATGCTCTAGGTCTATTATTACGGCTTTTACAGTTTTTGGGGGCGGAAAGGGGCGTGGCAAAAATCTAAAACAATCTTGATCTGTGTAAGACCTACACGAATACTGTCAC
The DNA here is from genome assembly GCA_035045625.1 of Drosophila formosana. NCBI lineage: Eukaryota > Metazoa > Arthropoda > Insecta > Diptera > Drosophilidae > Drosophila > Drosophila formosana. The sequence goes on from JAWNOW010000062.1 coordinate 263,042, forward strand.
CAAATTTGATATCTCTAGGTCATTCACACACTTAATACGTCCATATGCACTGGGCACAAAAATTTTGATAAATAGTTTCACGAATAACTTTTGTTCTACTTATCCGATTTGTACCAAAATTACAGGGTATATTAAGAGTGTCAAGCGCAGATGGGCTACCAAATTACACATCATTACACCAAGAACTTTTGGAGTTATACGCGATTTACTAAAAAAAAAACTTGACTTTTTCTAGATTAATGCTTATTGTGGGCGAAGGGGGCGTGGCATCCAACTTTTGAAATAAACTTGATCTGCGTAGGGTATGAAGGAAACTTTTTGCCAAATTTGGTGTCTCTATGTCTTATAGTCTCTGAGATCCAGGTGTTCATACAGACAGACAGACGGACAGACGGACAGACGGACAGACGGACAGACGGACAGACGGACATGGCTATATCATCTCGGCTGTTGACGCTGATCAAGAATATATATACTTTATGGGGTCGGAGATGCCTCCTTCTGCCTGTTACATACATTTTCTGTTGGCACTAAGTCATAATACCCTTCTACCCTATGGGTAGCGGGTATAAAAAGATAGTAGAGCAACAATGTTCATATTTTTAAAACAGTTCGTCTTTGAATTAAGTCAACATTGGTCACAGTTTTTTGCGTTGTCATTTTTGCAATTTAATTTTAAATTAAAGTCAATTCCAGATGAAGCATGAACTTTAAGTATATTCAATTTGATTTCAAAATGAATACATGATGTCTTAGTTTTTATGCTTCCTTTTTTTCCCCGATTTCTAGTGCCACTTATTATTATTTATATTATTATTATTATTACTATCAATATTATTGTTATTAATATTATCAATATTATAATTATTATTATTATTTGTATTATTACTATCAATATTATTATTATTATTATTTTTATTATTATTATTACTATCAATATTATTATTATTATTATTATTATTATTTTTATTATTATTATTATGATTATGATTATTTTTATTATTATTATTATTATTATTATTATTATTATTATTATTATTATTATTATTATTATTATTATTATTATTATTATTATTATTATTATTATTATTACTATTATTATTATTATTATTATTATTATTATTATTATTATTTTTATTAAAATTAGCAAAGAGTAAGGGTAATAAAGAAGCTATAAACTGCCTTTCAATATGCATAGGCTTTCTTTAACTTTTGTTCGGTGTTTGTTGTTATGCTCTTTGCTGTTGTTGCAGCTGCTGCTGCTGTTGGTGCTGGCGTAGTTGTCTTTCTTTGTTTGTGTTAGCCGATAGCCCAATTTCTGCGTTTGTTGTTAGCTGTTTTGGGAGCCTTTGTGAGCTTTCGTTTTTGCCCTGGATTTGTGTATGAGTGTGCCTGTGTCTGACTCTATCCGTGTATTGGTGTATTGATGTGTTTTCGGAGCGCTTGTTTTTTTGTTTTCTTTTTTTTTGTGTTTTCTTGGACTGCTTTTTGAATGGTTTTCTGCGCTGGCAATTGTTTGCATTATTTATGGCATATTTTCGAAGATTTATAATGAAGTCGCAGCCTGGTCTTTGTGCCGCTTTCTAGCTTTTCATCTGCATTCAACTCAATAACATATTAATGAGCACGCGTGCCCTGTGCATATTGGCAATGGTCAAACTGTGCGTATGCGCAATATATTTTATTTTTTGTTTTGTTTTTTTTTCCTTGCTCTTTTTGTTGGGCCTTCGATTTTTTCTGTTTTTTTTGCATAACAGTTTCCTTTTAGTTCTCGGCTTTTTATACCCGCTACCCATAGGGTAGAAGGGTATTATAACTTAGTGCCATCAGAAAATATATAAAACAAGCAGAAGGAGACATCTTCGACCCCATAAAGTATATAAGTATATTCTTGATCAGTGTCAACAGCCGAGACGATACAGCCATGTCCGGGTGTCCGTCCGTCCGTCTGTCTGTATGAATACCTAGATCTCAGAGACTATAATAGCTAGTGCTATGAACATTTAAAAAAAAAAAGGGTTATTGCTTAATTCTGAATCCTTGTTAAGAAATTTCCAATTTTAAAAAACAAAAACTATACATATATATTTTTATTTAAATGCTAAAGTTAAGATATAGAAAATACAAAAATTGTGAATTAATGGATTCAATATGGAAACCAATTTTACTATTAACCAAAAATAAAGAACATCAACAATCGTTGAATTGGACATCTGAAACTTGTATCTTTGTTAATAAGACGAGAAACCTACAAAAGCAAATCGCAGTTCTTGCTAATTCAAGCGGCTTATACAGCTTTCCATAAACTGGGGCAAATTGATCATACTGAAGTCTTCAAAATACATGAAAATATTATAGAAAAGCGAGGGACGTGACTTTAACAGTTCAGGTCAGACTTTTAAGAAATAAAAAGAAAAAAAATATGTTTATTTTTTATAAGTATAATAAATAGTTTGGTTATTCAAAAAAATAAAATTCATTGCGGATTTTGGAAAGCTTGATCGTTGATTTCGATGAAGATTGTGTTTTTCTGATGGCCTCCAAAACTGGTTTGCGGGTATTTTATAGTCGACCACACTTGACTATAGCCTTCTTACTTGTTTGATGAAAGTTTGGTACATTTTGAAATTTTTTATTTAGCTCTTCGTTTTTGTGTATATGTATGTGTGTGTTTTTCTATGACGGTTTTTTATTTTGTTGGCCTTTCACATTTTACGAGCAATTAGGTGAAAGATGGCGAAAGTACTTGGCAAACATTTTTGCGCCCAAAAGCTTGAAAGAGCTGAAAAACTGGAAATACTAAAAAGTTGCACTCTCCTATGACCATCCTCTCCGTATTCTTGGATCTCCTTACACTCAAACTCCCCCCGTCCTCTAACGCACTGCCACGTCCCGGACACCATCATAAATATTTTAATATGCTCCAAGTAAGTTACTGTGTGAGCTTGAATTTGTTTTGCACGTCACTAAAAAGACATCAAAGTTTTAACCGCACGCTTGCAACAACATATTGCTCTCTACACACAGTTCACTTCCACCTTCCACCTTCCACCTTCCATCTCCAGTCTCCACTCTCCATCGCCAATCTGGCCACCCCCTCTGCTCTTCACACATTCCTCATTTTTACCTCATGCCACCCACACCGTAAAATGCAAAAAGTTAATTAATAAAACATCAAAAAGTTCAACATTTTGTGTTACAACAAACTTTATATAAACTCCATGAATTCTACTCTTTTAAGCGCCAACGTCAACGCCGCTGTCGCTGTCGCTGTCGACGACGACGCCGCTGTCGCTGTCAGCGTCAGCATCGTTGACTTTGCAACTATTCAAAAACTGTCTAAAAATTACAATGCCAACAACAACTGAAAACGTTCAAATAGTTTACTTTACATTAAAATCATGCACTTAGATCAACACAAAAATGACCTATGTATATTATTGAAATTTTATGATAAACCCAAGAAAAGGGATCTAAATATATGATATAAAATTTATACTTACTCAAAAAGCATTAAAAAAAGGCCCCTATTTCTTAAATATTAATAAAGAGATTTTGTTGCATCGGTTGTATTGTTGTCTTTGGGTCAGTTGTATGTATGTATTTATTTAGTCGCATCAACATATTATTTCTGGTTTTAATATTGTTCACATTAGCCAGATCGCACTGTGGCGCTTTTCGTTTACTGAGCCAACCACTTTGACTCTTAGACAAACCCTCAGGTTTGTTTGTCACTTAACATAGAGTCGTGTCAACTGGTACAATGGCAATTTTTATTAATTTTGAAGTTGTAATCCAAATATTACAATTGTTTTTAAAAATTGAAGAGTAAAAAACGTGCTAAATAAATATAATTATAATAATCGCAATATTTGTTTTGTATTAACATTGAAAAAAAAATTATAAGGACAAATTATGTGAAGGGTATTTCGTATACGAGATTATACAAATTATGCACATTGGAGCATCTAAAATCAAATAATAATAAATTAAGTCAATATAATACCGCTTTAACAATCTTTAAACATATAAAGTAGTTCGTAGACACATATCCAACAATAGTTTTATTAACGCACAGCTCAAACGGTAAAATCTACTAGCTGCAATTTTCACACAACCTAGATATGAACATCTAGGCGCGCACTAACGACCGTTTTTCCAAAATAATTACTTTACCTATAATTAATAGTGGCGATGCCATTTTTTTAGTAAAAATATCGATATCGATGTTGTTTGATGTTGATGTCGATATTTTCAAAATAAAATAGCGATGTTGGGCTAAAGTTGCGATAGATTGATGATCTTTATGGGACAATCTAGGAAAAGGGTTTAAGTTTTCATTTATGTTTTAAATTAATTTTTTTATTTAATAATGTTATTTTTTTTTTAATTTGGGTTTGCGTGATTTACCAAAGCTTGATGCATTCCTGAACAGCGATATCTAAATATACATCGAAAACATCGCTATTGGCACATATCGCCAAACGAAATCGATGCTCGCATTATGTTTTGCACATTTTTTTAAGTCCTTCGTCGGGGAAGCTGTGTGTAAAACTGGCTAGTACTAAATAACAAGGCAATTTTATATTCATTCTTTTTTTAATTTGATGTGAAATTTTATCGATTGATAAATTTAAATTAGATATAAGTATTATGATTTTCTCTATAGGTATAAAAGGTAGCAGAAACCCTGCCGAAATAATAAACTAAATATCTATTGAACAATACCAAATAAAAAAAGTCTTTCTTTTTATCATTCGAAGTCAACAAAATTTGTTTAATGAAATTAAAAATACAGCAAAAAATGTCTGGTGCTTGGTTTGGTGTATACGCAATTCAGAAATTGGTAAACAGCTCCAAGTCCCTAGGTACTGTTTAGCTGAACAAAATAGCGCACCACCCAAATATGCTAAATCAAAGACTTCTGAACTAAGGACGAGAAGAAGGCTCCAAGGAGGTGACCCCAAGATGTAGATTATTAATAATAGTAACCGAAGGCTTTATGAAAATTTAGAATTAATACTGTCAGCGATTAATAAATATTCAATTTAAGTTGTTTTTATATAGCTCAACATATTTCAATATATATATATTGAATAATTCCCAATGACGAATAAATGTCCTTAACCTTTACCTCAAGCATATTGTTGCGGCTGTCGGAATCTATCTCCACAGTGCGATGTCGAAACTTTCAGTGAGTTCTGCAAAAAGTTTTTGCCGTTTTGCTTGGCCAACAGTGTCGTATCGGCCTGGTCGATGGCCAATGATGCTGCAGGGTAGCTTTAATTGAAGCACGGCTGTTCATTTAATTGGGCTGTGATTTGTGGTGAATGGAGCAAACGTATCAATAATGTGAATGTGTTTGTCGAGCCACTGACAAAGAGAGCGAGTGAGAGAGAGAGAGTGGGGGCGAATGAGTGATGCACCGAGTAAAAAAAGAAAAGAAAAAATACAAAAATAGCTCTGTACAGTTAGTGAACTCATTAAAGTGAACTTGTGTTTGAGTTTTGCAGCTCAGTTGTGTGGTCAGCCTATTTGACTTTGACCGCAACCATGGACACAAAACGGTACTCGTATCTGCCAGGTTAAAACTTCAGCTGCAATGGAGTTGTGGTCAGATTGGGAAGAGTCACTCGTTCTGAAATTGACGGGCTCAAAGCTGCAACTTTGTCAAGTCAAGGCATCGATTTAAATAAAGGATTTGACATTTGTTTAGCCAAACACAAACTTGCTTCGTATACACTTAATTACTATTCTGAAATTTCGACGAAAATTACACAAATAAACTGAATACAATTTGATGCAGAACCTTGCATTTTAGAACACTTTAAGTTAGACTTTTGTAGAACTTGGCTTTTTGGATTAAATTGAATTTTATTTGTGAAATGAAAAAACGGGATGCATTTTTGCAATTATTTTAAATTTCTTTTAGTTAGCATTTTTTTATGATTGTCATAATGTTGTAGCAAAAAAGGAAGCCACAAGGACGAAAATAAGATTTATTTCTAAAATAAAACAACATAAAAGAATCCCAATAGGACTTTGCTTATTAGCTGCTTTGTAAGAGCCTCTTAATGGTTTTTCTTGTGTCTGGAAAAGTTTTCGCAGTAATGCAAATTTAAGAGGAGCGATTTTCTTTGAATATTGTGCTGAGCTTACTCTTCAGTTTGGGAGCAACTGATTAGCTCAGACACCTGTAACAATCAGCTTAGTGTCATTGTTTAAATATACAGACTCTTTTAATCACTTTTCGCACACATACTCACACTGGAGATTTGGTTGTCTCCATGGAGAGAGCAGGGCTTTAATTTGTTTCTTTGTTGTTGTTACGTTTGACAAATGTGTAGAAAGGTGCGAGTAAGAATCAGAATGGGAGCATTGATGGTAACGCTGTTTGGTTTTGCTAATTTAAAACTAACATCATAAATATTGATGTGGACGGGGTATCGCTAACGATGCCAAATCGCTGTTGAGACAAATAGACGGAGGTGGAGACGGAAACGGAGAGAGAGAGAGAGAGAGAGAGAGAGAGAGAGAGATAGAGTGAGCGTTGAAAGCAAAAGTATGGCATGCCCCCTGTGGCCTTAAGCTGGGTTCACTGACTACCGCTGAATGGTTGCTGGGTTGCTGTTGTTTTAATAAGCATGGTTAAACGTTTTCCTTCTGGCAAACATTTGCCATACGCTTAGTTAACAGCTTGCCATAGGTAACTGACGCGCTTGAGTGCCCCGGACAGCCGCCCTTCGCGCGCGCTCAAACAAAACAGAATAGGACAGCACAGGGCGCAGGACACGGGACGTGGCACCTGGCGCTGGCGCCCGACTGAGAATGAGGAGTGGGAGTGAGAACAGCTAGGGGCGATAGGCGAGTCCCAGTGAGTTGCGTTCCGTTGAGTTGAGTTTTAGTCGCCAGGTCCCATCAACAGCACGCGTGCAGCATCCCATGGGGCATTCATCGCGCCCCATTCCCTTATTGCTATCATTTTCGAAAACTGTTACGAAGATGAAACGACCAAAAAACCAGTTGAAAACACTAAAACACTAAAATATGAAGATGAACCGTGGCCAGAGAGACCGAGACTCAGTGAGAGAGGGGCGCAGTACGCAACGCGACGCGCCGTCCGAGTTTCTATCTCTGCCCCATAGTTGCTTCCAGTTCCCAGTTGCCAGTTCCTGTGCGTGTCCTGCTGTTACCGTTACGCGCCCAAGATGATTGATGCGGCGCCACAGCCAGCGTGCGACAGCATTATCATCAGTAGCCAGTGCGTTTCCCTCGCTTCACGCCCACACCTTAAAGTTGCAAGTACCCTGTAGGCTTTATGGATTTAAGCAGGTTGTCTAAAATTCCAATTACACTCAGGACGTACTAATGATTAAGTCTATCAGAAGTCGTAATACAAACCAAAGTATTCAGCTCCTATTACCCATTACCCATTACAAGTGCGAGCGCGGAAATTAATGATCTTGCTTGAACTACTTGTAATTTAAATCAAGCGAATTTTGGTATCCATTTTTATATTTAAAGCTACGATGCAGCAATTTTCACACAACCTAGATGAGGACATCTAGCCCCCCACTAGGAAGCAATTTCTCGAAATAAATACTCTAACTATTTTTTGTGTTTTAGTGTTTAGCCGCGCGGGCCGCTGTGACGGTAGCGGCTCCGGGGCTAGAGTTGAAAGCTCTGTCGACCGGTGGACTGAGTTCAACTCATACTCTATTCTACCGAAAGTTTACTTTTTAATAATATGTCAATTTGAGTACGTTCCAAAATGAAATGTAATGTACAAATGTGGCTAATATAAAAACGTTAAATATGTATGTGTAATGTTGAATAAGCATCAACGAATTTTTGTTGCATTGAAACCAAAAATATTATGAAAAGTTTAAGTTTGTGTTTGGAAGCCGATCGCGATAGAGTGGTAATGGTCCCGGAGCTAGAGTGTTCGCCTCTTAGTTGTGTTCGAGGAAGACAGAAAGGCCTGCCCGTCGTGAAGTTTTTGAAATTCACATAAAATATATTCAAACATTTATTTGTGGAACAAAAAATTAAATTAAATTAAATTAATTTTTTGTAACATAAATAAATATGTATCAGTTTAAGACACGTAGTGTATTTTACATTTGAATAGTTCAGTGAGTTTAAGATAGCTTTGAAACCTCCTTCAGCGCAGGCTGTGACGTGGTTATTTTTTTTTTTGTTAATTTAAAGTCGGCCAAACTTTTTTTTTTACACTACTGGACAAAATAATAAGTACACGCTTATATCATTTCTTTCATACCTCGTTAAACTTTTTTAAGTCACTTGAAAAAAAAAATCGAATCCACTTTTCTATTCTGGTATATAGTAGATTATAACAAGTAAGAAAGCTACAGTCGAGACTGCTCGACCGTGTGATACCCGCAACCCATTTCGAGAAAAAACAAAAAATTTAAATGATATTTTAACAAAAAATATACCAAAGAATATACTAAAACTTGTTTTTTTTTGTATATATTTTAAAATAGCAGGTAAAAATCCACAACACCGACATGGTCACACTGTCAACTAAACAAACAAAGCGTGAGCAGCTGCAAGTGAATTTCGCATATAAAATTGATTCTTTAATAACTTCTTTGTTTTTCATTCGATCTTAACCAAATTCACAGGAGTCATTGAGACTATCATTATTATTTTGCATTCAAAATTCAATGCTCTAGGTCCATTATTACGGCTTTTACAGTTTTTGGGGGCGGAAAGGGGCATGGCAAAAATCTAAAACAAACTTGATCTGCGTAAGACCTACACGAATACTGTCACCAAATTTGATATCTCTAGGTCATTCACACACTTAAAACGTCCATATGCATTGGGCACAACTATTTTGATAAATAATTTAACAAATAACTTGTGTTCTACTTATTCGATTTATACCAAAATTACAGGGTATACTAAGCGCAGATGGCTTACCAAATTACACATCATTAGACAAAGAACTTTTGGAGTTATACGCGATTTAAATTAAAAAAATTGTCTTTTTTAGATTTATGCATATTGTGGGAGAAGGGGGCGTGGCATTCAACTTTTGAAATAAACTTGATCTGCGTAAGGAATGCAGGAACCTACATATATACCAAATTTGTTCTCTGTGTCTTATAGTCTCTGAGTTATAGGTGTTCATACGGACAGACAGACAGACTGACAGACATCTAGTCGGACAGACGGACATGGCTATATAGTCTCGGCTGTTGACACTGATCAAAAATATATACTTTATGGGATCGGAGATGCCTTCTTCTGTCTCTTACATACATTTTCTGTTGGCACTAAGTTATAATACCCTTCTACCCTATGGGTAGCGGGTATAAAAATAGTAAAGTTTGAAGTTTGTGATCGATTTAATCAACAAATCATAGGCTGGTTGGTTAAAATAATAAGTACATCAATTCTACAAAGCCAAAAACACGAACCATAACAAATTGTTTCTATTATTTTGTTAGCAATAGCAATCCAATGTTACTTTCCAATTCAGTCACACTCATTCTGTAAGACATTTGCAATGTTTTATCACATTCTAGCAATAAGTTTGCGAAAAATTTCCGAATCTCATACTCAATTTTTCTTACATAATTTCCAAAATTGAGATAATTTTTGAAACGTATTTATGCCAATTCACAGTTTTAACTCTCCTCATAAGTTTTCAATTGAGTCAAGAAACAGATTTGGCCAACTCATAATGTTTTCTTCGTTCTCTGTAAACCAGCCCTAGGCCAGTCTTGACGAGAGTTTTGGGTCATTATCCTGTGGAAATACCAATCACAAGGACTTTTTTTTCTCAGTGTAAGGAAGGGAATATATGAAATCATCATATGAAATGATTTTTATATCCGAATAGAGTCATATTATCAATTTACTGATGAATCCGCACAACGTCATGCCAAGAAAAATAGCGCTTATCCATTATGCGTCAGCCTACATCCTTACCAGTCTTCTTTAGAGACCAGACCTCGAATTCTTTGCCTTTTGAGCAATCTACATATCATCTGTAGTCATTACAAAAAAATTTAGATTTGTGTCTTCGCTCCACAAAATTGTATTCCTAATTGTAGAACCTTCTGGCCATGCCAAGCCACATAATTGACACCATCTTCAAATTTGATTCTCGAAGAAAAGGACATTTTTGGGGTATGGCGCCTAGAAGATCTACCTTTTTACATCTACGGCAAACCGATTGAGATGATATTCCTTGCTGATTAGAGCGGAAATTATCTTGAAGGACATGAATATGTTCTTTTTTTGCAAGACTGACCATGCAAATGTCTGTTGTTTGTGAAGATTTCTTCTTCCATCATCGTCTAGTCTTTTCTTTAACAGTACAATGCACATTTTGGTTCTTCAAAAGAATTTTCTTTAACTCGGATGTACTTAAATATACGAGAAGTCAGAATAAACCAACGTTCCATACCTAATTTAACCATTTAATCCTATAAAATTGAATCAATAATCCTATAAAATTCAAATTATTTTGGTCAGACCAAAAACGCTCATCCAACACAAATTTATGCTTAGCAATAAAAAATTTTTTCCCAACCTTTATGTTTGTTTTAAATGTTTAAGAACACTATATTCTTTCAAAATATAAACAAATAACAGCGGTACATTGAATAACTATTGAAAAACCTTTATCAACAAATAGGCACGATCTGTATACTTATTATTTTGTCCAGTAGTGTATATAGAGTAGTTCGTAAACACTGACAAAGCCATAGTTCTTTATTGGAGAATGAAGTTTTAATTTCTAAATGTTGACATTACATATGTGTGCTTAAATTTAAGAATCTTGCAGAAAATGAAAAAATTGTTCTAACAAAATAGCAAATATGTATGTTGTGTAGCAACAATTCAATTTATTTAGTTTTACATGAAAATAACTGGGTGAGCTAATTTTTATACCCGCTACCCATAGGGTAGAAGGGTATTATAACTTAGTGCCAACAGAAAATGTATGTAACAGGCAGAAGGAGCCATATCTGACCCCATAAAGTACATATACATATTCTTGATCAGTGGCAACAGCCGAGACGATATAGCCATGTCCGTCTGTCCGTCTGTATGAACACCTAAATCTTAGAGACTATAAGACATAGAGACACCAAATTTGGTACATGGGTTCCTGCATTTCCTACGCAGATCAAGTTTATTTCAAAAGTTGGATGCCACGCCCCCTTCGCCCACAATAAGCATTGCTCTAGAACAAGTCAATTTCTATTTATTTAAATCGCGTATAACTCCAAAAGTTCTTTGTCTAATGATGTGTAATTTGGTAAGACATCTGCGCTTAGCTTTCTCAGAATAATCTGTAATTTTGGTATAAATTGAATAGGTAGAACAAAATTTATTTGTTCAATTATTTATCAAAATAGTTGTGCCCAATGCATACGGACGTTTTAAGTGTGTGAATGACCTAGAAATATCAAATGTGGTGACAGTATTCGAGTAGGTCTTACGCGGATCAAGTTTATTTTAGATTTTTGCCACGCCCCTTTCCGCCCCAAAAACTGTAAAAGTAGTAAAGGACCTGAATTTTGGTATGCATAATAAAAATGATAGTCTCAATGACTCCTGTGAATTTGGTTGAGATCGAATGAAAACCATGGAAGTTATTAAAGAATTAATTTTATATCCAAAATTCAGTTGCAGCTGCTCGCGCTTTATTTGTTTAGTTGACAGTATGACCATGTCTGTGTTTTAGAGTTTTACCCGTTATTTTCAAATATATACAAAAAAACAAGTTTCAGTATATTCTTTTTTATATTTTTTGTTAAAATATTTAAGTTTTTGGTTTTCTCTTGATATGGGTTGCGGGTATCATACGGTCGAGCACTCTCGACTGTAGCTTTCTTACTTGTTTAGTTTTCTCTACGGCAATTTACCATCGAGCAAGTTTTAAGTTGACGGCGCAATTTGATCAATTCAAGAAAACAAACGTACGGTAGTTTCTCAGATGAAATTTAATATTATCAACTACCACTTTGAAAAATGAGCCAGAGAGTCCACAGCCAAATCCTCGTGAAGAGAAAACTCGAGTTTTAACTGATGGTACGAAGATGTTCGAATACGGAATTGACCAAATATATTAATGTGATGCTTAATAAAACCGAAATATAATGCTTGTAACATTGCCCGCGTCCTCAAGTTAAACTGTCCGGTTTTGTTGTAATAAATTGAGGATTATACTCATGAATACTCGCATGCAAAGTTTAATGAAATGAAGCTCATAAATTTATATGCATATATTTAAGCATATGCTTAAAGATCCCTATTTTCTCGTATTTCTTTTGAGCAACGATTTTCACTACTATAGCATCTGGCATATTGGGACAGGTTATTGAAAGAAGTTGGGATACTGGAGAAGCTCCTCCAGATGGCAGTTCATTGATCCATGGGCTTGTCTCTTGTGCTTAGCACAAATGTTTGCCTTTAAATTATACTTGATTTCGGCAACTTTATGTGGCACGCCCACCCAAAAAAAAAATCCTTCCTCACTCCCAATACCCAACCAAACCGTGGCACGAATCTGAGTTTGTGTCGGAGGCTGAGAGAGTCAGAGAGACAGCGTGGCCTCACTTACGTGCTGGTCTACGACTGGCACTTCATTTTTGGACGGGGTTTTGGGACTGGACAAAAACGAGAAATTCATTTTTCATCTTCTGGGGTGGCTGACGGATGGTCGGGCGTACAGACGAGCGGACAGGCGGACGGGTCCCACGTTGAGACTTTTACTTGTTAACGGGGTCATAAATCATGCGTAAATTTATCGAACGGAAAACAGAAAAGAGATTTCCCAACCATGCGGCCGCTACCAACAACAATGACAACAGAACGAACCAGATGCAGCGACAGTAATTTTATTTTTTTTTTTTCTTTTTGAGTTATTCGATTTGTTTTTGTATTTTGTTTATTTAATTTATCTTGGGTATTCTCGATCGTTTGGTTCTCATAAGTGAAGAACCCTTCCAGTTCTACTAGTTTGTGCTAATAATCGATTTGTTTGTTTGTTTTTAATTTCTTTGGACTGCTGAGCTTTCGAGTCCTTTAGCTGGCTCAGTTTTGCTACCAACCTTGCCTAATATGACGGACGGGACGTATACATATGGAATTACCATCCGTGCGATTGATATTTTTTCTGCTATTTGTCTTCACTAGTTTCATTTCTTTTTTTTTAGCTTGAAGTAAGCTGATTTTAAAGCGATTTCCCTTTGACTCTCAACAGTTCCCAGAATCCAAACACAACCCAGGCAAACCAAACCAAACCACTCGCTTTCAGCTTTATACGTTTTGTGTTTTTTGAATGGTTTGTTGCGACCTGTGCTGAGTTTTTAATGAAAATCACATCAAATCGATATGCAGCAAGCTGTGTCTTCATGCTACACGCTTCACGTTGCCATCAAATTAAAATGCGGCTGATCCTCCCACCAGGTTCCAATGTACTTTAGTTCTATATACGAGTATATTGGGATCAGCGGCTTGCCCCGTTAGGTTTACCCAACTATTTAGCACATCTATACGTGAGTGTTATCATCTTGTTGAATGGTACCTCTGACATATCAAGGACAGGCCAAGAAGACCTCCTCTGAAGTCAACGCACCTAGGTAAAGCACTCGCAGCTGCTCAATGACGTAGTTCGAACAAAAGGGATTAAAAAGGTCCTTATGACCATCTTGACCAACAGATGAACAGACAAAAAAAACAAAGGGAGCAACGGAGCAGTGGGTTAGCAATGAGCTAAATGGAGATTAGCCGCAGTACACTGTGGCTAACGGAAGCTAAAACTGACCAGCAGACTCCAGTTAACATTCAAGAAAAACACATTAGTGTCTGTTTTGGAAATTGTATGACCATAAGGGTAAGCTTTGTGGTCCTAAAATACTCTAACTCTCATAGAGCACGAATGTTATCCTTAACCTTCGAGTTTCCAATAAGTTGATTTTTACTGTTTCTATTAATAGTAAGTTGATCACTATTCATGTAGCTCTTTAAAATGAGAAAAACTAAGTTTGCTAAAAAAAATAAAAAATTAAATGTCAACAATTTTACAAGCGTGACTCAAGCCCGACGTCAACTGCGACACGCATACATGCGCTGTAACCACAGCGCCACCAAACAACGTTGTTCTAAGCGTTCAAATAAGAATAAACTTCCTATTACTTATGTTATTGTTTTCTTTTTCTTTAGCAATTGAAAGATTTACAGTATATTTTGGGTGAATTTTTTTTCCAAATTTTACCTTTTTTAAATACTAGGCAATTTATAAAAGTGTTTCTAACTATTATATCTATTATAAATAGCATACATAATTTTGTTGTCTGCTTAGATGTAAGTGTTTTCATACATGTATGTAGGTGTAAGAAAGGCGCAATTAAAATTACCCATTTTTTGGCTTATATCTTCCATATTTTCCACGTCCATGTTGGTCTATTTCATAAGTGTACGAAAATCGAAAAAATATTGTGGGCGTGGCAAACTTGGTCTGCGTGCAGTCATAACTAGCTTTTTATACAAAATTTCGTAGCTCATGCTCTTAATGTCTCGGAGATATTGGTGTTCGTGCAGACAGACGGACAGATAGCCAGACGGACAGACAGACATGGCAATATCATCTCGGCTGTTGACACTGATCAAGAATATATATACATACATATGTTGCAGCGTTCTTGTTGCTTTTCGACATTGTACTAGCGCAGCGAGTTTCGGTTGTCCTTGCATCAAATTCAAAACGCAACTGCTTGCGTCGTTCCTTCTTCTTTCCATGCTTACCACCGAATTACCGCAGAACCACACTCGGCGACGGCGACACTGTCGCCCCGCGCTTTCGCCCCGCTAAAACGGTACTTCTTAAAGCGACAATATACCGACAGCCAATCACAGCACACATATGTATAGGCTGATACAATATTACCAAAATTATGAAATTAGTCTTCTGGTGAAATTCCCGAGACTGTACACCTATGCACTCATACCTCATTGACACACTCTTAGAGCGCGACGACATATACTTTATGGGGTCGGAGATGCCTCCGAGACGATATAGCCATGTCCGTCTGTCCGTCTGTCTGTCCGTATGAACACCTGGATCTCAGAGACTATAAGACATAGAGACACCAAATTTGGCAAAAAGGTTCCTTCATGCCCTACGCAGATCAAGTTTATTTCAAAAGTTGGATGCCAGTGGGCGAAGGGGGCCCACAATAAGCATTAATGTAGAAAAAGTCAAGTTTTTTTTATGTAAATCGCGTATAACTCCAAAAGTTCTTTGTCTAATGATGTGTAATTTGGTAACCCATCTGCGTTTGATACTTAATATACCCTGCAATTTTGGTACAAATCGGATAAGTAGAACAAAAGTTATTCGTTAAATTATTTATCAAAATGGTTGTGCATTGAATTTTTGTATGCATAATAACAATAATGTCTGAATGACTCCTGTGAATTTAGTTGAGATCGAATAAAAAACGAGGTAGTAATTAAAGAATCAATTTTATATCCAAAATTCACTTGCAGCTGCTCGCGCTTTGCTTGTTTAGTCGACAGTGTGACCATGTTGGTATTGTGGATTTTTACCCGCTTTTTTCAAATATATAGAAATCACAAGTTTCAGTATATATTTGGTGTATTTGTTGTTAAAATGTCATTTACATTTTTTTTATACCCGCTACCCATAGGGTAGAAGGGTATTATGACTTAGTGCCAACAGAAAATGTATGTAACAGGCAGAAGGAGGCATCTCCGACCCCATAAAGTATATATATTCTTGATCAGCGTCAACGGCCGAGATGATATAGCAATGTCCGTCTGTCCGTCTGTCTGTCCGTATGAACACCTGGATCTCAGAGACTATAAGACATAGAGACACCAAATTTGGCAAAAAGTTTCCTTCATACCCTACGCAGATCAAGTTTATTTCAAAAGTTGGATGCCACTCCCCCTTCGCCCACAATAAGCATTTATCTAGAAAAAGTCAAGTTTTTTTTTATGTAAATCGCGTATAACTCCAAAAGTTCTTTGTGTAATGATGTGTAATTTGGTAGCCCATCTGCGCTTGACACTCTTAATATACCCTGTAATTTTGGTATATATCTGATAAGTGGAACAAAAGTTATTCGTTAAATTATTTATCAAAATTTTTGTGCCCAGTGCATATGGACGTATTAAGTGTGTGAATGACCTAGAGATATCAAATTTGGTGACAGTATTCGTGTAGGTCTTACGCAGATCAAGTTTATTTTAGATTTTTGCCACGCCCCTTTCCGCCCCCAAAAACTGTAAAAGCCATAATAATAGACCTAGAGCATTGAATTTTGGTATGCATAATAACAATTATATTCTCAATGACTCCTGTGAATTTGGTTAAGATCGAATGTTATTAAAGAAGTTATTAAAGAATCAATTTTATATGCAAAATTCAGTTGCAGCTGCTCCATCTCCAGTCTCCACTCTCCATCGCCAATCTGGCCACCCCCTCTGCTCTTCACACATTCCTCATTTTTACCTCATGCCACCCACACCGTAAAATGCAAAAAGTTAATTAATAAAACATCAAAAAGTTCAACATTTTGTGTTACAACAAACTTTATATAAACTCCATGAATTCTACTCTTTTAAGCGCCAACGTCAACGCCGCTGTCGCTGTCGCTGTCGACGACGACGCCGCTGTCGCTGTCAGCGTCAGCATCGTTGACTTTGCAACTATTCAAAAACTGTCTAAAAATTACAATGCCAACAACAACTGAAAACGTTCAAATAGTTTACTTTACATTAAAATCATGCACTTAGATCAACACAAAAATGACCTATGTATATTATTGAAATTTTATGATAAACCCAAGAAAAGGGATCTAAATATATGATATAAAATTTATACTTACTCAAAAAGCATTAAAAAAAGGCCCCTATTTCTTAAATATTAATAAAGAGATTTTGTTGCATCGGTTGTATTGTTGTCTTTGGGTCAGTTGTATGTATGTATTTATTTAGTCGCATCAACATATTATTTCTGGTTTTAATATTGTTCACATTAGCCAGATCGCACTGTGGCGCTTTTCGTTTACTGAGCCAACCACTTTGACTCTTAGACAAACCCTCAGGTTTGTTTGTCACTTAACATAGAGTCGTGTCAACTGGTACAATGGCAATTTTTATTAATTTTGAAGTTGTAATCCAAATATTACAATTGTTTTTAAAAATTGAAGAGTAAAAAACGTGCTAAATAAATATAATTATAATAATCGCAATATTTGTTTTGTATTAACATTGAAAAAAAAATTATAAGGACAAATTATGTGAAGGGTATTTCGTATACGAGATTATACAAATTATGCACATTGGAGCATCTAAAATCAAATAATAATAAATTAAGTCAATATAATACCGCTTTAACAATCTTTAAACATATAAAGTAGTTCGTAGACACATATCCAACAATAGTTTTATTAACGCACAGCTCAAACGGTAAAATCTACTAGCTGCAATTTTCACACAACCTAGATATGAACATCTAGGCGCGCACTAACGACCGTTTTTCCAAAATAATTACTTTACCTATAATTAATAGTGGCGATGCCATTTTTTTAGTAAAAATATCGATATCGATGTTGTTTGATGTTGATGTCGATATTTTCAAAATAAAATAGCGATGTTGGGCTAAAGTTGCGATAGATTGATGATCTTTATGGGACAATCTAGGAAAAGGGTTTAAGTTTTCATTTATGTTTTAAATTAATTTTTTTATTTAATAATGTTATTTTTTTTTTTAATTTGGGTTTGCGTGATTTACCAAAGCTTGATGCATTCCTGAACAGCGATATCTAAATATACATCGAAAACATCGCTATTGGCACATATCGCCAAACGAAATCGATGCTCGCATTATGTTTTGCACATTTTTTTAAGTCCTTCGTCGGGGAAGCTGTGTGTAAAACTGGCTAGTACTAAATAACAAGGCAATTTTATATTCATTCTTTTTTTTAATTTGATGTGAAATTTTATCGATTGATAAATTTAAATTAGATATAAGTATTATGATTTTCTCTATAGGTATAAAAGGTAGCAGAAACCCTGCCGAAATAATAAACTAAATATCTATTGAACAATACCAAATAAAAAAAGTCTTTCTTTTTATCATTCGAAGTCAACAAAATTTGTTTAATGAAATTAAAAATACAGCAAAAAATGTCTGGTGCTTGGTTTGGTGTATACGCAATTCAGAAATTGGTAAACAGCTCCAAGTCCCTAGGTACTGTTTAGCTGAACAAAATAGCGCACCACCCAAATATGCTAAATCAAAGACTTCTGAACTAAGGACGAGAAGAAGGCTCCAAGGAGGTGACCCCAAGATGTAGATTATTAATAATAGTAACCGAAGGCTTTATGAAAATTTAGAATTAATACTGTCAGCGATTAATAAATATTCAATTTAAGTTGTTTTTATATAGCTCAACATATTTCAATATATATATATTGAATAATTCCCAATGACGAATAAATGTCCTTAACCTTTACCTCAAGCATATTGTTGCGGCTGTCGGAATCTATCTCCACAGTGCGATGTCGAAACTTTCAGTGAGTTCTGCAAAAAGTTTTTGCCGTTTTGCTTGGCCAACAGTGTCGTATCGGCCTGGTCGATGGCCAATGATGCTGCAGGGTAGCTTTAATTGAAGCACGGCTGTTCATTTAATTGGGCTGTGATTTGTGGTGAATGGAGCAAACGTATCAATAATGTGAATGTGTTTGTCGAGCCACTGACAAAGAGAGCGAGTGAGAGAGAGAGAGTGGGGGCGAATGAGTGATGCACCGAGTAAAAAAAGAAAAGAAAAAATACAAAAATAGCTCTGTACAGTTAGTGAACTCATTAAAGTGAACTTGTGTTTGAGTTTTGCAGCTCAGTTGTGTGGTCAGCCTATTTGACTTTGACCGCAACCATGGACACAAAACGGTACTCGTATCTGCCAGGTTAAAACTTCAGCTGCAATGGAGTTGTGGTCAGATTGGGAAGAGTCACTCGTTCTGAAATTGACGGGCTCAAAGCTGCAACTTTGTCAAGTCAAGGCATCGATTTAAATAAAGGATTTGACATTTGTTTAGCCAAACACAAACTTGCTTCGTATACACTTAATTACTATTCTGAAATTTCGACGAAAATTACACAAATAAACTGAATACAATTTGATGCAGAACCTTGCATTTTAGAACACTTTAAGTTAGACTTTTGTAGAACTTGGCTTTTTGGATTAAATTGAATTTTATTTGTGAAATGAAAAAACGGGATGCATTTTTGCAATTATTTTAAATTTCTTTTAGTTAGCATTTTTTTATGATTGTCATAATGTTGTAGCAAAAAAGGAAGCCACAAGGACGAAAATAAGATTTATTTCTAAAATAAAACAACATAAAAGAATCCCAATAGGACTTTGCTTATTAGCTGCTTTGTAAGAGCCTCTTAATGGTTTTTCTTGTGTCTGGAAAAGTTTTCGCAGTAATGCAAATTTAAGAGGAGCGATTTTCTTTGAATATTGTGCTGAGCTTACTCTTCAGTTTGGGAGCAACTGATTAGCTCAGACACCTGTAACAATCAGCTTAGTGTCATTGTTTAAATATACAGACTCTTTTAATCACTTTTCGCACACATACTCACACTGGAGATTTGGTTGTCTCCATGGAGAGAGCAGGGCTTTAATTTGTTTCTTTGTTGTTGTTACGTTTGACAAATGTGTAGAAAGGTGCGAGTAAGAATCAGAATGGGAGCATTGATGGTAACGCTGTTTGGTTTTGCTAATTTAAAACTAACATCATAAATATTGATGTGGACGGGGTATCGCTAACGATGCCAAATCGCTGTTGAGACAAATAGACGGAGGTGGAGACGGAAACGGAGAGAGAGAGAGAGAGAGAGAGAGAGAGAGAGAGATAGAGTGAGCGTTGAAAGCAAAAGTATGGCATGCCCCCTGTGGCCTTAAGCTGGGTTCACTGACTACCGCTGAATGGTTGCTGGGTTGCTGTTGTTTTAATAAGCATGGTTAAACGTTTTCCTTCTGGCAAACATTTGCCATACGCTTAGTTAACAGCTTGCCATAGGTAACTGACGCGCTTGAGTGCCCCGGACAGCCGCCCTTCGCGCGCGCTCAAACAAAACAGAATAGGACAGCACAGGGCGCAGGACACGGGACGTGGCACCTGGCGCTGGCGCCCGACTGAGAATGAGGAGTGGGAGTGAGAACAGCTAGGGGCGATAGGCGAGTCCCAGTGAGTTGCGTTCCGTTGAGTTGAGTTTTAGTCGCCAGGTCCCATCAACAGCACGCGTGCAGCATCCCATGGGGCATTCATCGCGCCCCATTCCCTTATTGCTATCATTTTCGAAAACTGTTACGAAGATGAAACGACCAAAAAACCAGTTGAAAACACTAAAACACTAAAATATGAAGATGAACCGTGGCCAGAGAGACCGAGACTCAGTGAGAGAGGGGCGCAGTACGCAACGCGACGCGCCGTCCGAGTTTCTATCTCTGCCCCATAGTTGCTTCCAGTTCCCAGTTGCCAGTTCCTGTGCGTGTCCTGCTGTTACCGTTACGCGCCCAAGATGATTGATGCGGCGCCACAGCCAGCGTGCGACAGCATTATCATCAGTAGCCAGTGCGTTTCCCTCGCTTCACGCCCACACCTTAAAGTTGCAAGTACCCTGTAGGCTTTATGGATTTAAGCAGGTTGTCTAAAATTCCAATTACACTCAGGACGTACTAATGATTAAGTCTATCAGAAGTCGTAATACAAACCAAAGTATTCAGCTCCTATTACCCATTACCCATTACAAGTGCGAGCGCGGAAATTAATGATCTTGCTTGAACTACTTGTAATTTAAATCAAGCGAATTTTGGTATCCATTTTTATATTTAAAGCTACGATGCAGCAATTTTCACACAACCTAGATGAGGACATCTAGCCCCCCACTAGGAAGCAATTTCTCGAAATAAATACTCTAACTATTTTTTGTGTTTTAGTGTTTAGCCGCGCGGGCCGCTGTGACGGTAGCGGCTCCGGGGCTAGAGTTGAAAGCTCTGTCGACCGGTGGACTGAGTTCAACTCATACTCTATTCTACCGAAAGTTTACTTTTTAATAATATGTCAATTTGAGTACGTTCCAAAATGAAATGTAATGTACAAATGTGGCTAATATAAAAACGTTAAATATGTATGTGTAATGTTGAATAAGCATCAACGAATTTTTGTTGCATTGAAACCAAAAATATTATGAAAAGTTTAAGTTTGTGTTTGGAAGCCGATCGCGATAGAGTGGTAATGGTCCCGGAGCTAGAGTGTTCGCCTCTTAGTTGTGTTCGAGGAAGACAGAAAGGCCTGCCCGTCGTGAAGTTTTTGAAATTCACATAAAATATATTCAAACATTTATTTGTGGAACAAAAAATTAAATTAAATTAAATTAATTTTTTGTAACATAAATAAATATGTATCAGTTTAAGACACGTAGTGTATTTTACATTTGAATAGTTCAGTGAGTTTAAGATAGCTTTGAAACCTCCTTCAGCGCAGGCTGTGACGTGGTTATTTTTTTTTTTGTTAATTTAAAGTCGGCCAAACTTTTTTTTACACTACTGGACAAAATAATAAGTACACGCTTATATCATTTCTTTCATACCTCGTTAAACTTTTTTAAGTCACTTGAAAAAAAAAATCGAATCCACTTTTCTATTCTGGTATATAGTAGATTATAACAAGTAAGAAAGCTACAGTCGAGACTGCTCGACCGTGTGATACCCGCAACCCATTTCGAGAAAAAACAAAAAATTTAAATGATATTTTAACAAAAAATATACCAAAGAATATACTAAAACTTGTTTTTTTTTGTATATATTTTAAAATAGCAGGTAAAAATCCACAACACCGACATGGTCACACTGTCAACTAAACAAACAAAGCGTGAGCAGCTGCAAGTGAATTTCGCATATAAAATTGATTCTTTAATAACTTCTTTGTTTTTCATTCGATCTTAACCAAATTCACAGGAGTCATTGAGACTATCATTATTATTTTGCATTCAAAATTCAATGCTCTAGGTCCATTATTACGGCTTTTACAGTTTTTGGGGGGCGGAAAGGGGCATGGCAAAAATCTAAAACAAACTTGATCTGCGTAAGACCTACACGAATACTGTCACCAAATTTGATATCTCTAGGTCATTCACACACTTAAAACGTCCATATGCATTGGGCACAACTATTTTGATAAATAATTTAACAAATAACTTGTGTTCTACTTATTCGATTTATACCAAAATTACAGGGTATACTAAGCGCAGATGGCTTACCAAATTACACATCATTAGACAAAGAACTTTTGGAGTTATACGCGATTTAAATTAAAAAAATTGTCTTTTTTAGATTTATGCATATTGTGGGAGAAGGGGGCGTGGCATTCAACTTTTGAAATAAACTTGATCTGCGTAAGGAATGCAGGAACCTACATATATACCAAATTTGTTCTCTGTGTCTTATAGTCTCTGAGTTATAGGTGTTCATACGGACAGACAGACAGACTGACAGACATCTAGTCGGACAGACGGACATGGCTATATAGTCTCGGCTGTTGACACTGATCAAAAATATATACTTTATGGGATCGGAGATGCCTTCTTCTGTCTCTTACATACATTTTCTGTTGGCACTAAGTTATAATACCCTTCTACCCTATGGGTAGCGGGTATAAAAATAGTAAAGTTTGAAGTTTGTGATCGATTTAATCAACAAATCATAGGCTGGTTGGTTAAAATAATAAGTACATCAATTCTACAAAGCCAAAAACACGAACCATAACAAATTGTTTCTATTATTTTGTTAGCAATAGCAATCCAATGTTACTTTCCAATTCAGTCACACTCATTCTGTAAGACATTTGCAATGTTTTATCACATTCTAGCAATAAGTTTGCGAAAAATTTCCGAATCTCATACTCAATTTTTCTTACATAATTTCCAAAATTGAGATAATTTTTGAAACGTATTTATGCCAATTCACAGTTTTAACTCTCCTCATAAGTTTTCAATTGAGTCAAGAAACAGATTTGGCCAACTCATAATGTTTTCTTCGTTCTCTGTAAACCAGCCCTAGGCCAGTCTTGACGAGAGTTTTGGGTCATTATCCTGTGGAAATACCAATCACAAGGACTTTTTTTTCTCAGTGTAAGGAAGGGAATATATGAAATCATCATATGAAATGATTTTTATATCCGAATAGAGTCATATTATCAATTTACTGATGAATCCGCACAACGTCATGCCAAGAAAAATAGCGCTTATCCATTATGCGTCAGCCTACATCCTTACCAGTCTTCTTTAGAGACCAGACCTCGAATTCTTTGCCTTTTGAGCAATCTACATATCATCTGTAGTCATTACAAAAAAATTTAGATTTGTGTCTTCGCTCCACAAAATTGTATTCCTAATTGTAGAACCTTCTGGCCATGCCAAGCCACATAATTGACACCATCTTCAAATTTGATTCTCGAAGAAAAGGACATTTTTGGGGTATGGCGCCTAGAAGATCTACCTTTTTACATCTACGGCAAACCGATTGAGATGATATTCCTTGCTGATTAGAGCGGAAATTATCTTGAAGGACATGAATATGTTCTTTTTTTGCAAGACTGACCATGCAAATGTCTGTTGTTTGTGAAGATTTCTTCTTCCATCATCGTCTAGTCTTTTCTTTAACAGTACAATGCACATTTTGGTTCTTCAAAAGAATTTTCTTTAACTCGGATGTACTTAAATATACGAGAAGTCAGAATAAACCAACGTTCCATACCTAATTTAACCATTTAATCCTATAAAATTGAATCAATAATCCTATAAAATTCAAATTATTTTGGTCAGACCAAAAACGCTCATCCAACACAAATTTATGCTTAGCAATAAAAAATTTTTTCCCAACCTTTATGTTTGTTTTAAATGTTTAAGAACACTATATTCTTTCAAAATATAAACAAATAACAGCGGTACATTGAATAACTATTGAAAAACCTTTATCAACAAATAGGCACGATCTGTATACTTATTATTTTGTCCAGTAGTGTATATAGAGTAGTTCGTAAACACTGACAAAGCCATAGTTCTTTATTGGAGAATGAAGTTTTAATTTCTAAATGTTGACATTACATATGTGTGCTTAAATTTAAGAATCTTGCAGAAAATGAAAAAATTGTTCTAACAAAATAGCAAATATGTATGTTGTGTAGCAACAATTCAATTTATTTAGTTTTACATGAAAATAACTGGGTGAGCTAATTTTTATACCCGCTACCCATAGGGTAGAAGGGTATTATAACTTAGTGCCAACAGAAAATGTATGTAACAGGCAGAAGGAGCCATATCTGACCCCATAAAGTACATATACATATTCTTGATCAGTGGCAACAGCCGAGACGATATAGCCATGTCCGTCTGTCCGTCTGTATGAACACCTAAATCTTAGAGACTATAAGACATAGAGACACCAAATTTGGTACATGGGTTCCTGCATTTCCTACGCAGATCAAGTTTATTTCAAAAGTTGGATGCCACGCCCCCTTCGCCCACAATAAGCATTGCTCTAGAACAAGTCAATTTCTATTTATTTAAATCGCGTATAACTCCAAAAGTTCTTTGTCTAATGATGTGTAATTTGGTAAGACATCTGCGCTTAGCTTTCTCAGAATAATCTGTAATTTTGGTATAAATTGAATAGGTAGAACAAAATTTATTTGTTCAATTATTTATCAAAATAGTTGTGCCCAATGCATACGGACGTTTTAAGTGTGTGAATGACCTAGAAATATCAAATGTGGTGACAGTATTCGAGTAGGTCTTACGCGGATCAAGTTTATTTTAGATTTTTGCCACGCCCCTTTCCGCCCCAAAAACTGTAAAAGTAGTAAAGGACCTGAATTTTGGTATGCATAATAAAAATGATAGTCTCAATGACTCCTGTGAATTTGGTTGAGATCGAATGAAAACCATGGAAGTTATTAAAGAATTAATTTTATATCCAAAATTCAGTTGCAGCTGCTCGCGCTTTATTTGTTTAGTTGACAGTATGACCATGTCTGTGTTTTAGAGTTTTACCCGTTATTTTCAAATATATACAAAAAAACAAGTTTCAGTATATTCTTTTTTATATTTTTTGTTAAAATATTTAAGTTTTTGGTTTTCTCTTGATATGGGTTGCGGGTATCATACGGTCGAGCACTCTCGACTGTAGCTTTCTTACTTGTTTAGTTTTCTCTACGGCAATTTACCATCGAGCAAGTTTTAAGTTGACGGCGCAATTTGATCAATTCAAGAAAACAAACGTACGGTAGTTTCTCAGATGAAATTTAATATTATCAACTACCACTTTGAAAAATGAGCCAGAGAGTCCACAGCCAAATCCTCGTGAAGAGAAAACTCGAGTTTTAACTGATGGTACGAAGATGTTCGAATACGGAATTGACCAAATATATTAATGTGATGCTTAATAAAACCGAAATATAATGCTTGTAACATTGCCCGCGTCCTCAAGTTAAACTGTCCGGTTTTGTTGTAATAAATTGAGGATTATACTCATGAATACTCGCATGCAAAGTTTAATGAAATGAAGCTCATAAATTTATATGCATATATTTAAGCATATGCTTAAAGATCCCTATTTTCTCGTATTTCTTTTGAGCAACGATTTTCACTACTATAGCATCTGGCATATTGGGACAGGTTATTGAAAGAAGTTGGGATACTGGAGAAGCTCCTCCAGATGGCAGTTCATTGATCCATGGGCTTGTCTCTTGTGCTTAGCACAAATGTTTGCCTTTAAATTATACTTGATTTCGGCAACTTTATGTGGCACGCCCACCCAAAAAAAAAATCCTTCCTCACTCCCAATACCCAACCAAACCGTGGCACGAATCTGAGTTTGTGTCGGAGGCTGAGAGAGTCAGAGAGACAGCGTGGCCTCACTTACGTGCTGGTCTACGACTGGCACTTCATTTTTGGACGGGGTTTTGGGACTGGACAAAAACGAGAAATTCATTTTTCATCTTCTGGGGTGGCTGACGGATGGTCGGGCGTACAGACGAGCGGACAGGCGGACGGGTCCCACGTTGAGACTTTTACTTGTTAACGGGGTCATAAATCATGCGTAAATTTATCGAACGGAAAACAGAAAAGAGATTTCCCAACCATGCGGCCGCTACCAACAACAATGACAACAGAACGAACCAGATGCAGCGACAGTAATTTTATTTTTTTTTTTTCTTTTTGAGTTATTCGATTTGTTTTTGTATTTTGTTTATTTAATTTATCTTGGGTATTCTCGATCGTTTGGTTCTCATAAGTGAAGAACCCTTCCAGTTCTACTAGTTTGTGCTAATAATCGATTTGTTTGTTTGTTTTTAATTTCTTTGGACTGCTGAGCTTTCGAGTCCTTTAGCTGGCTCAGTTTTGCTACCAACCTTGCCTAATATGACGGACGGGACGTATACATATGGAATTACCATCCGTGCGATTGATATTTTTTCTGCTATTTGTCTTCACTAGTTTCATTTCTTTTTTTTTTAGCTTGAAGTAAGCTGATTTTAAAGCGATTTCCCTTTGACTCTCAACAGTTCCCAGAATCCAAACACAACCCAGGCAAACCAAACCAAACCACTCGCTTTCAGCTTTATACGTTTTGTGTTTTTTGAATGGTTTGTTGCGACCTGTGCTGAGTTTTTAATGAAAATCACATCAAATCGATATGCAGCAAGCTGTGTCTTCATGCTACACGCTTCACGTTGCCATCAAATTAAAATGCGGCTGATCCTCCCACCAGGTTCCAATGTACTTTAGTTCTATATACGAGTATATTGGGATCAGCGGCTTGCCCCGTTAGGTTTACCCAACTATTTAGCACATCTATACGTGAGTGTTATCATCTTGTTGAATGGTACCTCTGACATATCAAGGACAGGCCAAGAAGACCTCCTCTGAAGTCAACGCACCTAGGTAAAGCACTCGCAGCTGCTCAATGACGTAGTTCGAACAAAAGGGATTAAAAAGGTCCTTATGACCATCTTGACCAACAGATGAACAGACAAAAAAAACAAAGGGAGCAACGGAGCAGTGGGTTAGCAATGAGCTAAATGGAGATTAGCCGCAGTACACTGTGGCTAACGGAAGCTAAAACTGACCAGCAGACTCCAGTTAACATTCAAGAAAAACACATTAGTGTCTGTTTTGGAAATTGTATGACCATAAGGGTAAGCTTTGTGGTCCTAAAATACTCTAACTCTCATAGAGCACGAATGTTATCCTTAACCTTCGAGTTTCCAATAAGTTGATTTTTACTGTTTCTATTAATAGTAAGTTGATCACTATTCATGTAGCTCTTTAAAATGAGAAAAACTAAGTTTGCTAAAAAAAATAAAAAATTAAATGTCAACAATTTTACAAGCGTGACTCAAGCCCGACGTCAACTGCGACACGCATACATGCGCTGTAACCACAGCGCCACCAAACAACGTTGTTCTAAGCGTTCAAATAAGAATAAACTTCCTATTACTTATGTTATTGTTTTCTTTTTCTTTAGCAATTGAAAGATTTACAGTATATTTTGGGTGAATTTTTTTTCCAAATTTTACCTTTTTTAAATACTAGGCAATTTATAAAAGTGTTTCTAACTATTATATCTATTATAAATAGCATACATAATTTTGTTGTCTGCTTAGATGTAAGTGTTTTCATACATGTATGTAGGTGTAAGAAAGGCGCAATTAAAATTACCCATTTTTTGGCTTATATCTTCCATATTTTCCACGTCCATGTTGGTCTATTTCATAAGTGTACGAAAATCGAAAAAATATTGTGGGCGTGGCAAACTTGGTCTGCGTGCAGTCATAACTAGCTTTTTATACAAAATTTCGTAGCTCATGCTCTTAATGTCTCGGAGATATTGGTGTTCGTGCAGACAGACGGACAGATAGCCAGACGGACAGACAGACATGGCAATATCATCTCGGCTGTTGACACTGATCAAGAATATATATACATACATATGTTGCAGCGTTCTTGTTGCTTTTCGACATTGTACTAGCGCAGCGAGTTTCGGTTGTCCTTGCATCAAATTCAAAACGCAACTGCTTGCGTCGTTCCTTCTTCTTTCCATGCTTACCACCGAATTACCGCAGAACCACACTCGGCGACGGCGACACTGTCGCCCCGCGCTTTCGCCCCGCTAAAACGGTACTTCTTAAAGCGACAATATACCGACAGCCAATCACAGCACACATATGTATAGGCTGATACAATATTACCAAAATTATGAAATTAGTCTTCTGGTGAAATTCCCGAGACTGTACACCTATGCACTCATACCTCATTGACACACTCTTAGAGCGCGACGACATATACTTTATGGGGTCGGAGATGCCTCCGAGACGATATAGCCATGTCCGTCTGTCCGTCTGTCTGTCCGTATGAACACCTGGATCTCAGAGACTATAAGACATAGAGACACCAAATTTGGCAAAAAGGTTCCTTCATGCCCTACGCAGATCAAGTTTATTTCAAAAGTTGGATGCCAGTGGGCGAAGGGGGCCCACAATAAGCATTAATGTAGAAAAAGTCAAGTTTTTTTTATGTAAATCGCGTATAACTCCAAAAGTTCTTTGTCTAATGATGTGTAATTTGGTAACCCATCTGCGTTTGATACTTAATATACCCTGCAATTTTGGTACAAATCGGATAAGTAGAACAAAAGTTATTCGTTAAATTATTTATCAAAATGGTTGTGCATTGAATTTTTGTATGCATAATAACAATAATGTCTGAATGACTCCTGTGAATTTAGTTGAGATCGAATAAAAAACGAGGTAGTAATTAAAGAATCAATTTTATATCCAAAATTCACTTGCAGCTGCTCGCGCTTTGCTTGTTTAGTCGACAGTGTGACCATGTTGGTATTGTGGATTTTTACCCGCTTTTTTCAAATATATAGAAATCACAAGTTTCAGTATATATTTGGTGTATTTGTTGTTAAAATGTCATTTACATTTTTTTTATACCCGCTACCCATAGGGTAGAAGGGTATTATGACTTAGTGCCAACAGAAAATGTATGTAACAGGCAGAAGGAGGCATCTCCGACCCCATAAAGTATATATATTCTTGATCAGCGTCAACGGCCGAGATGATATAGCAATGTCCGTCTGTCCGTCTGTCTGTCCGTATGAACACCTGGATCTCAGAGACTATAAGACATAGAGACACCAAATTTGGCAAAAAGTTTCCTTCATACCCTACGCAGATCAAGTTTATTTCAAAAGTTGGATGCCACTCCCCCTTCGCCCACAATAAGCATTTATCTAGAAAAAGTCAAGTTTTTTTTTATGTAAATCGCGTATAACTCCAAAAGTTCTTTGTGTAATGATGTGTAATTTGGTAGCCCATCTGCGCTTGACACTCTTAATATACCCTGTAATTTTGGTATATATCTGATAAGTGGAACAAAAGTTATTCGTTAAATTATTTATCAAAATTTTTGTGCCCAGTGCATATGGACGTATTAAGTGTGTGAATGACCTAGAGATATCAAATTTGGTGACAGTATTCGTGTAGGTCTTACGCAGATCAAGTTTATTTTAGATTTTTGCCACGCCCCTTTCCGCCCCCAAAAACTGTAAAAGCCATAATAATAGACCTAGAGCATTGAATTTTGGTATGCATAATAACAATTATATTCTCAATGACTCCTGTGAATTTGGTTAAGATCGAATGTTATTAAAGAAGTTATTAAAGAATCAATTTTATATGCAAAATTCAGTTGCAGCTGCTCGCGCTGTGTTTGTTTAGTTGACAGAGTGACCATGTCGGTATTTAATAGATTTAAAAAAAATATCTATATACAAAAAAACAAATTTTAGTATATTCGGTGGTATATTTTTTGTTAGAATATCATTCAAGCTTTTTGTTTTCTCTCGAAATGGGTTGCGGGTATCATACGGTCGAGAACTCTCGACTGTAGCTTTCTTACTTGTTGGAATTGGGGTTTTTAAAATGGAAATTTCTTAATGAACACTATTGGTTATATTGTTTGTCAATATTTTCTGATATTTAATTATAACTGGTCACACTACAAATACATTATATTTGTAATTTTGCAAATGAAACCAAGAACCACAATTGAAAAGCGGGAATTAGTCCTAAGTAATTTTAAAAATGGGAGCACTCAGCGGGAAATAGCTAGGATGGTTGAATTAAGCCTCATTACAGTGTATTATATCATTCAACGTTTTTTCCGGGAAAATCGGGTGGTAGATAAGGGCCGAAACGCTCCAAACAAAATCTTCAATGAGACCGAGGAAAAACAAATCGTCCGCAAAATTAAAGTCAACCCCAAATTATAGGCTCCAAAATTGACATCCGTGGTGGAGAATGATATGGGGAAGAATTGTTCTGTAGAAAATGTCCGCCGTATACTCCGGGATCAGGACTTTAACGGTCGAGTAGCTCGGAAGAAGCCATTTATAAATAAGAAAAAACCAGATATTCAGACTTAAATTCGCCAAGGATTATGTTACTCGTCCTATGAACTACTGGAACGAAGTTCTTTTTGCAGATGAGTCCAAATTTAATATATTTGGGTCGAATGGGATGCAGTATGTTTGGCGACTACCGAATACAGAGCTCCAAAACAAACATCTAAGACCAACGGTAAAACACAGAGGTGGGCGTGTGATGGTTTGGGCTTCATGGCGGCTTCAGGAGTTGGAAATTTAGTTTTCATCAATAGGAACATGGACAAAATTATGTATCTTCAAATATTGAAAGATAATCTCATAAAAGTGCGGACCATCTGGGCTTGGAAGGGCGGCTTAGATATTACCACAATAATGACTCAAAACACAAATCGGCTATTGTGCAGTCCTCGTTGATGTGGAATTGTTCGCACGTTATTATTCCACCAGCCAAGTCACCTGACCTCAATGTTATTGAGAATTTATGTGCCATTCTCGATCATGCCATTCGCAAGAGGTCCATATCTAATAAAAATGACCTTAAAAAAGCGCTTATACAAGAGTGGTATAAAATCCCTATTGAAACAACTAAAAAATTAGTTTCATTGATGGAAACACGTTTAAAAGACGTCATTAAACAGAAAGGAGGTCACACTAGGTTTTATTTTTTTAGTTTTAGTATTACATTTTAATAGCAAGTTCCTTCACGAAATAAGCTGTGACTTTAAATATGCAAATATTTTATGTTATTTTTAGTTTTAAGAGTTATTTAGAAAAAAGGAAAAACAATGAAGTACCTACATATATATGTTTTAATTATCTGCTAAACAAAATTGCATTCATTTTTTTCAAATTCTTCCTGGCTCAAAAGATATTCGACTTTGAAAATTGACATTTCCTCTGCACGAAATAAGGTGTGAGCCACTGTAGATCGAATTTTGCATTCCATGACCCTTTTAAAGTTTTATGTTATAACTATAATAGATTTTAGGGCTAACACTGTTTTCCATCTTAAAACTTTACTACTAACCTACTTAACTGATAATTAGACTGAATTTTGTTTATAGTAATAAATAAATAAATGTCCAATCCTTACAATCTTTTTCTTATTAGGCTATCCGCTCTTTTATATTGCATGCGTTAATCTATCCGCGAATCGTGTCGTTCGTCCACGATGGCGCCTCTAGGTCGGTTGCGTGGGAGGAAGGCTTTTTGGGATCTGCGCCTAACAAGCCTAAGTTGGTATCGCTTGGGACACTTGAATATGCTTAATATGTACGTCAACGTCCAGAAAAAGAAAATATTATATTTGCTACCCCTTAGGGTAGAAGGGTATTAAAACTTAGTGGCAATAGAAAATGTATGTAAACGGCAAAATAAAGCATCTTCGGTCAGTCTGTTTGTATGATCACCTAGATCTCAGAGACTATGCGAGCTCAAGCTACGAATTTCCTTCAAACACTAGTGATAAGAAAAGCTAAAATTTGAAAACAAAATTTCACCCAAATTATGCTGCTAGTCTTGCAATTTCTAAAGAAAAACTGAAACAATAAGTACTGGGAACCTTATTCTTATAAGTACGCTTGACGCACAGTCGTTTATGTCATGTTATTTTAGCAAATTTAACAAGTTTTGCAAACATTTCATAAATAGCTTGGCGCTCTACAAAACTGGGTAGCGGGTATTTTAGAGTCGAGTACACTCTACTGTAGCTTTTTTTCTTGTTTTTGAATGAAAAAAAGCTATTTAAACTTCAAATTATTTATTTTAAATTGGTAATATTATTTAATTGTTCATCCAGGTTATAAGCCTTAATATTAAATAAAAAATAAAGATTTCAAAATAAAAACATGATGACAATTTTTAACATATATCTTAAATTATCACATATGTACATTAAATTAAATCATTGTCCAAAATGAAGCTTGCATAAGACCATTTTGGTCAGTTTGGCTAATAAGTGCATTGCTGGTGTCTTTAGCCTCAAATTTTAGTATATCTTGGACTGAAGCTAACATGAAGGTGACATGCTCCATCCAAACTGCTTTGTTTTGAGCAAGCTAATTGTGCGTAATGGTAGCAGATCTCCAAACATTCACAAAGTTACCATTTTGTTGAACAAAGTTTGATATTGTTCATCGTGTAGCCAATGAAGTACCTAGAGAATCGATGTCGCGTACATTATGTTCCTTTTTAGGTGATGAATTAAAAGCTGCAATGCTGCAATTTTCGGACAACCTAGATATGAACATCTAAGCGCCCACTTATAAGCGATTTTCCAAAATAATTACTGTAACTATCTTTAATGACTGTTTTAAAATCAAATAAACCGGCCCATTTTTTGTTTTTGGGATAAAGATGTAATTTGTAGCGAAATATGTATATCGATATCGCTCTTGATTGATGCTTTCCAAATAAAATGGCGATGTTGGGTTAATGCTTTGATGTATTGATGATCCGTAAAGTTCAATGTAAGGAAAGGTTTTAGACATAAATAAATTTCTTAATCTAATAAAGAAATTTTTTCTTAGTTTGGTTTTGCGTGATTTACATAAAAATGTATGCTTTCGTAACGGCGATATCTACAAAAACCTTGGAAACATCGATATCGGCTCATATTGCCAAACGAAATCGATGTTCGATGCATTGATGTCTTGCACATTTCAACTGCAACTCTACTTGATTTGTATTGACTAATGTGAATGAAAGCTAAGAACATTTATTATTGGGAAAGTGGAGAAATAATTTTTACGTAACATCAAAAGGCTGCGACATGGGTTTGCAGTGGAAGGCAAAGGTGCTGGGCCAGATGGACATTATTTTATATAAACAGGTAAAAAAATAATATTCATGTAAGAACCGCATGGCTGCAGCGAGGGGCTACAGATGGATTAATTTATCTCACCGAGTTATTTTCATGTAAAACTAAATAAATTGAGTCGTTGCTTACACTACATACATAGGGTAGAAGGGTATTATAACTTAGTGCCAACAGAAAACATATGTAACAGGCAGAAGGAGGAATCTCCGACCCCATAAAGTACATATATTCTTGATCAGTGTCAACACCCGAGACGATATAGCCATGTCCGTCTGGCTGTCTGTCCGCCTGTCTGTATGAACACCTAGATCTCAGAGACTGTAAAAGCTTGACCTACAAAATTTTGTTTTAAAAAACTAGTATTGATTGCACCCAGACCAAGTTTGTTTTAGAAATTTGCCACGCCCCTCCATACGCTTGGAAAGTATGTGTGTAAACGTGTTATGATTACAAACTTTTGGGCAATCATACTTATATTATTTCAAAATATATTAATCATCATTATTTACTCTGCCTGGTATTTCGATATGCAGCTAATATTGCATTTGCTTTGTTTCAATTGAAGCTCAAACATTTGCAAGTGTACTAAGATTTTGTTACTTATTGAAAGTAGGTGGAATTTTTTCAAGAATTTTTGTTATAGCAGCTGATTAATGTAGTGTTGAAAAGAATTTAACTTCTCAATTGAAATTGGGTAGGGTAGCTCTGATTTTGGTCGAAGAAGGCGGCCTCTTGGTTGCACCAATAAAGAAGAGAGGATATTGCCAGGGTTGGCAGAGGCTATATGTACGGGAGTGTAAACAGGGGAATATTCCCCTGCCCATAACCATCCACCCACTCAACCAACAAAATAAAAAGTAATACAAATATTTACTGCAATACACTAAACAAAATTGTGGCCACTAACTGAAATTGCATTACGTTCAGGTGGAATTCAGCTGCGGCGCGGCGTAGGGAATGCGGTATATTAGAGTATGGGAGATAGCATGAGAATAGTCCGCATTGTCCCTGTTGCGTTCACAGTTGGGACTCTTATAGGAGAACAGAACTCTTGGACGTCGACGTGGCCAGACTAGCTGCTCATTCTTGCTTTTATTGTTGCATGTCATAAATGATGATGCAAAAAGACTCGGGCATAATCCGCTTTAGTGCGCATATCACAATCAAATGTTGTTGATGTTGTTTTAGCTGATGCTGATGCTGTTGCTGCTTTTGTTGGATCCATGCTGGCACTCTCTCCCAAAAAACATTTCCCAACAACAGCAACGTTGCAGCTTGGAACAACGAACAAAACAACGAATGATGATTGACTTGAAGATACTCAATTGAACAATAAATATTTGTATTCTAAACGAATTAGGTTAATAAGCTTAGTAGATAAATGCATATATTTTGCTGTATTGTTCGTTTTTATAAATTGTTGAATGACTTGTTTACTATAAATAAAATATTAAAAGGAAGCAACATAATTTCACTATCATCTTTGTTTCTTGTAATGACAGTGACCGGTACACATATGAAACGTTATTAAAATATTTCTTTATATTATATATTTTAATTATTATTTGTGACAAAATTTAAAATCAATGCTGATAATATGTATTTAAGTTAATTGTGATTAGAAATATTGTCTATTTGCTTTTTAACTTGATATTAAATTCTAGGTTGACAAAATTCATTTAATTTAATTTTGACGAGCATTATATTGGATCTTAATCGGATGTCTTTTAGCCATACATTTTATATAATTTAATGCCGAAATTAGTCACTGGAAAAACATTGTATTCGTACATGCTTTTGTCAGACGTTTCGTTATAAATAGGCAACTGTATCTCACCTCTGCTCTTAAGATTTGGAATCCTTTGAATGTTGCACTAGATTGGGCATAAAAATAGGCTGCGGGCTGCACAGCTGAGGTCTGACTTTTATATATGTAATGGTTTGTTGCATATGACATGATAAAACAAGAAACATCAAACACTAGGATGAATGCGATCTGGAACACAGTAGCAGCAGCCTAGCAGCAGCCGCAGCTAGCAAAAAACACATAGACACTTTCATGCTGTGTTGTGCTTGTATGTAGGCCACTCTCCGGTAGGTGGCGCTGGCAAAAAGATTTGACGAGAAAACTTAAAAATACAAAAAAAAATACCATTGCAAAAAAATGGCTAAATGGGACGAAGAAAAAAAGGAAAAGTAAAGGCCCAGGTTCAACTCTAATTTAAGCTCAAGAAGACCATCTAACCATATAAAAACTCTTGCAAATAAAAATTAAAAATGCTGATTATCATTGAAAAAGTCGGAAGTACTTGCAAAGTTATTGCTGCTGTTTTTGTTACGGTTGCTGGTGATGCTGCAGCTGCTGTATTCTCGTCATCATTATGCCTAACATACGGACAAGTGTATGTAAGGTATGCAGTACGTATCCAACAGTTCCTGATCTCCACTTCAGAAATAGCTCCAAAATATTAGAGAAAAAGTAGCAGCAAACAGTCTCTAAAATATTGTAGCAGGCAGCTACGCTAGCTGGGTAGATACCCCAAAGAGGACCCTTCACGACTACTCCACTATATGGTATATGGAGGAGTAGCAAGGGGGTATGATGCGTAACATGATATTGGGGCTGGCGTTGGTTAAATGCGAGCTTCATAGAAGAATGAAAACATCGTCGTCACAATCTTCGCCATGCGGCAAGCATAAAGCAATAGACCCAGACCCCGCAACGTTCACCCAAGTTGAAAACTTCAACCAACAACAACGACACTAAAACGTGGCTAGCAAAACAAAGCTAAACTAAACAACCTAACAAATATAAGAATAACACACACAATGCAAATATTAAATTACTTTTACATGTTCTCCTGACGACTTTTTAGCTAGATTTCTCTTTTCGTTTTTTCATATTCGCTACCCATAGGGTAGAAGGGTATTATAACATAGTGCCAACAGAAAATATATGTATCAGGCAGAAGGAGTCATCTCAGACTCCATAAAGTATATATATTCTTGATCAGTGTTAACAACCGAGACGATATAGCGACGACCGACAGTCTTTATGAACATTTAGATATCAGAGACTATAGGGCCCAGAGATATCAAACTTGTTGACAATACTCAGATCAAGTTTGATTTAAATTTTTGCCATGTCCCTTTGCGCCGAAGATAACTGTACAAGCTGTAGTAATAGACCTAGAATTTTAGTATGCACAATAATAATTATAGTCTCAATGATTCCTGTGAATTTGGTTGTGATCTTATGAAAAACATGAAAGTTATTCACGAATTAACTTTATGGAGCAAATTTCAAATTTCATTAAGTTGACAGTGTGACCATGTCGGTATATTATGGATTTTTCTTAAACATATAAAAAAAAAACAAATTTTGGTATATTTGTTTGGTATATTTGTTGTAAAAATAGCATTTAAGTGTTTTGTATTCCCTCGAAATAAGTAGCGGGTATCTTACGGTCGAGCACTCTCGACTGTAGCTTTCTTTCTTGTTTTTGATTTGCAATCACAACACATGGCAACGAAGTGAAGCAGGCAGCATATGAAAGGAGAACACAACAAATTTTTTTATCTTTATACGAGGTGTGTTCTTTGTATTTTCAAGAAAAACTATTAATTTATTTATCAATATTTATGTTGTCCCCTTCAAAGTAATCCCCCTCAGATACAATACACTTATGCCAACGGTTTTTCCAATCCTCAAAGCACTTCCCATAAGCACTTTTCGGTATAGCCTTGAGCTCTTGCAGCGATGCAGTCTTTATCTCTTCAATCGTTGCAAATCTCCGTCCATTGGGACGATTGGGCTTTGGTTTCGATATCATAACCATATACCCATGATTCGTCACCAGTTATGACCCTTTTGAGTAAATCTGGGTCGTCGTTGACGTCATTCAACAGCTCTTGAGCGATGCTCATGCGACGGTTCTTTTGGTCAAAATTCAGCAATTTCGGAACAAACTTCGCTGACACACGACTCATACCCAAAACGTTTGAAAAAATTTCATGGCACGAGCCAAGCGATATACCGACATCTTCAGCAACTTCTCTGATAGTGATTCGACGATTTTCCAAAACAATTTTCGTCACTGCTTGAACGTTTTCATCAGTTGTTGACGTGCTTGGGCGTCCAGAGCGAGGCTGGTCATTGGCATCTTCCCGGCCATCTTGGAAGAGTTTGTACCACTTGTACACATTTTTTTTACTCAGAACAGTTTCACCGTATGCCACTGTCAACATTTCAAGTGTTTCAGAGCACTTAATTTTATTTTTTACACAAAATTTGATGCA
Organism: Drosophila formosana; assembly: GCA_035045625.1. Taxonomy (NCBI): domain Eukaryota; kingdom Metazoa; phylum Arthropoda; class Insecta; order Diptera; family Drosophilidae; genus Drosophila; species Drosophila formosana. Next base: position 300,704 of record JAWNOW010000062.1, read on the forward strand.
AATCCTTTGATCCATATTTTTCGATAGCAAAAAATCGCCGAGCTCGCAAAATAACTTGTAACTTTACGCCTCTCACAACCAAACAAAAGAGGATGTTCCATTGAAACTTGGTACAGATGTTAGGGAAGAGTGTACCAATATAACAAAACAAAAAAATCGATAATCGAAAATATGTTGCCCGCGAAATTTGAAAAGTCACCTTACTTTTTGAACACACCTCGTATACTCTTAGGTCCAGATTTTAACTGGAATTTGTGACACTAGCATTGTTTCGTGTGTGCAATATTCAAGGTATTGTCAAATATTATAAAAAGACTCCACGAAAATGAAACCAACAAACTTTACATGAGAACATCTTTACATGTTTATTGAATTCTTTATCCTTACTGACCGATTTACTGACGGGCTGAATTATCAATGTAGAAGGTTGTGCAAATTACAGCTCTAACTAAATTTGTATGCAGTATAAACGACCTGATCTGCACCTAAGTACTTATGGTTTTGTGATAGCTATTTATATTTTCAATGTAGACAATGAATGAAGATAATAAAACGTATAGTGTTGAAGGGTTTATCAAATTCAAGTATCCCATGTAGCTTGTAAATAGTCAACGGGAGTTTGCAATTTTTACATAACAATGAAAGCTTATGTAAACCAACAATATGTTTTCTTTATTTATTGTCAAAATTCTACATTCAGATTAAAATTAACTTTAACAAAAGATAATATTTTATTTAAATAAAATGATGATGGCGAAGTCTCTGTGTAAGTATATAAATTTGTATTAATTTACATTATTCTATTATTACTTCTTTTACTTTTTCTGTCATCATTTGTTATACAAAAAAATCCAATCAAAATTTTAATTAGGCCTCAACTTATTGGAAAATAGGAAAACTAAAAATTGTTGTTAATTTAATTTATATAAAACAAAATTTACACGCATCTTCGCCAGCGAAGAAATTGAAAATAATTTCTTTGTTGTTCCTTCCGCTGTAGCCTCTCGCTTATTTCATTTCCATTTAAAATTAAAAAAACATTCGTTCGTGGCTGACTTAAAAAGAAGTATGGATCCTATCTTGGTTCGAACGTATAACCAGAGTATTCGCATTCCGACTCTCTTACCCTTGAACCTCAAACTTGGATGAAATAAATTCTAAAAACAAAATGATCTCACCGAGTTATTTTCTTGTAAAACTAAATAAATTGAATACATACATACATACGTATTTGCTATTTGGTAAGCAACATTTTTTCATTTTGTGCAAGATTCTTACATTGAAACACATATATGTAATGTCAGTACTAAAACTTCAGCCTTGCGGATCTTACATGAATATTATTTCTTTTTCGTTTATATAAAATAGAAGTATATTTTTATATAGATGAGTTAGATGAAAGAAAATAAAAAAGAATGAAATAAAATAAATGTACACACATATAATGGTAAGGCGTATGGGTTGAAGTTATTTGAGTTTACATTGCTAAAGTTGCCAGGCTGCTGACACGATTCTGGCGAACTCCTGCCATGCGATGCCCCAACTGCATTGTCTTTGCTCTGAATTGATGCTGTTGATGTAGTTACTGTTGTGTCTGCATATCTTTATCCATCCACGTCGTAAGTAAAATGTTTCAGGCGTCAGCAGCAGCCGCTGCATTCCCAACTCAACTCGCAACTCATTCCCACGTAGCTTACATCCTATCATTCTATATATGTACATTGTACATATGTACTTATATGTGTATACATTCCATATGCACGTCCAAGTATGCTCCAGCACTCAAACAAAAACGTTGGGCAGACAATTAACCAACCATCAGTCATTTGGTTGCCTAGCACCAGGCGGCCCACAAACCTCATACTCATACTCATACTCATACCCATACTTACATTATCAGCACCTTCACCCGCCCTATCATCATCAACATCCAACATTACCAGTTGCAGTCATTGTTTCTCTTTTGGGGTCACAAATAATTGTTAGACCTCCTGCTAAGCTGCCAGACTCCCAACTGAATCTTCTTTCATTTTCCCATCCCAAACATTTTCTCTAGTTTTTATTTAGTTCTTTTTAGTAACCCATAACTCACAGATAAATCTCTATGTTGAGCAAACAGTATGTGCCACATCGGCTGGGACCACAATTCATGCACCACTAGCAGCGACAACAGCATTTGCAGCCGCTTTCAGCCTCATTCAAAATGCAGTTAATTCTAATTAATTGTATTGATTAGCACTATTATATCATTAGCTCTCTCAATTGAGTGCGAAACCAGTTGCCGCAGGCGTTAACTGGATGCTTAACTCATCCTTGTCGCTGTCACTGTCGTTCCTGTTGTGTGTGCGTTGTATGCGCGTGTGTGCACTTGTATGTTCTGGGTTCTTGATTTTAGAAAGTAAATCTGTAACAATAAAGAGACTATTTCTCACTCAATAAAATGTACTATATTATATAATACAAAACATAAACTACCTATACCAAAGTTAAACTAATAGATAAAAACTAAATAAATCTATTTATACAAACATTTTTTAGGTTTCGGTTCTCAAATCGTTTTCTTTTTGATATCGCTTTCTTTTCTAATGTTCACAAGTATTTAAAGAACAAGATGAAAGCAGATCTTTTTGAATATCTACGTTCATTATGCTACTAGAAATGTCCATATTACTGAGGATATACCGTTTTTACAAACAGTTATTAATAGTCAAAGTATTTATGTACATATATAAACTTCCAAATTGTTGATAAACAGTTATTTATGACAGATTTTTGAATTACCCAAAGGAAAGTCCAAAACGAACCACAAAACAAGTGCTCCTACAATTTAGCATTTATTTATTTATTTTTTTTTTTAACTTACTAACAGTTGTGATTTTTTGGCCGACTGTAAATACAAGTGTGTGTGTTCGTGTGTGTGTATGGCCATAAATTTGTACCCAAGTTTTAAGGCACGCTGCAATGTCATCCTCGTCGTCGTCGCCGTCGTCGCCGTCGTCGTCATCTGTGTCAGCAGCATCGTTTTGGCAGCGCCTTTAGAATAATTAATTTATATTAATAGTATATCCTGGAAGAAGACAGGAGAGCGCGAGAGCCAGAGAGCCTGAGAGCCTGAGAGCGAGAGAGAAGTTAAGCGGTTGAGCTGAGGAGACTGCGAGAATGGGAACGAGCTGACTACAATTTATATTTGAATGGCCAAGTATCTCTGCACCGGCGGTGTTTGTATATTGAACATTTTATCTGTATCTGTACTGGCAGTTGTAGCTGTATCTGCAGCTGTATCTCCAACTGTTGCTGTATCTGAACGCTGTGCAAGTTGTATCGTGCTGTTGCAGATAGTCTTAGTTGCAGTTCTCGACGTCAACGGGCGACAGCTTAAAGTTTGAATTGCCGCACAGTCATCAGACGTGTAGGAAGGCGACAGAGTAGTGCTGGCTGGTGCAGGGGCATGCAACAACCTCCGACGCTGGCAGGACTCGGCATCGGAAAGAACGGCAGCAAGTGGAGCGCACCTTTGGCTTCTGCAGCTGCTTTCATGTGTTCATGGCGCAAATAATCGCCGTCATCAACAACACAGACACAGGACATGGGACGACACACAGAGCACACAGGGCGCACAGGACACACAGGACACACAGGACCCGACACAGACACAGCCATAGACACGACCATGATGAGTCGACGCTGACGCCATTAGCACTGAGTTTTGCAGCATCCGCGACAAACTTTAAATTGTTGTGTCATTACAATTCGAGTTGGAGCTTCTCGGCTCCGCGCCTTGGGGCCTTGCCGGGGTCCTGCCGCAGCCAAAAGAAAAGGCCACATGTGCACATTTCAGACTCCATCTCAGTCTCTGTCTCAGTCTGTCTACAGTCTTTGCGTCTTGTCCTCGTTACTACCATGATTGATGTTGACTTCAAAGTAATGGCGTCCAAGCCATGCCATGCCAGTCATTTTTACTCCTTGCCAGCTAGAACGATAGTTAGGCCGAGAGAGAGAGAGAGAGAGAGAGACCAGGTAAGTAAGCATAGCAAATTCATGTAGCAAAAGAGTGTTAAAAAACAATGCAAATAGAAAGAAGGACGCGGGAAAGTATTGTGCAGTCAAAAGTGTTATATGAAACCATATGAAACACCTACTTAAGACTATTTGAGCTAGCCATGAATCAAAGTTGGAGCTATGTTGCACAATTGCCTCTTTTCCTCTCTGTCTGTCCACACAACACATGATTTTGAAAGGTTATTGGGATGCACGAACTGATGTGGCCAAGCCACATGCGTTCAACTGTTTTACTTAACCTTACTTTATGATCGCCTTTTCGCAATTAGGCAAAAAATTCAAATCAATGTGCCGAGTAAAACTTTTTGCTGCAGCACGTTTGCGATGTTTTGGAATGGCAACTAGATAGCTGACGAACCAAGAGTGAGAGTGAGTGACGGGAGAGGAGAGAGGGAAGAGGGGAGAGGGGACCTGGCCAAATTGGCCATTGCCAGCGGCTGTGTACGTGTTCGGCCAAATAAGCCAGCTGCTGGAGTATTTGGTCCGTGTCGCAATCGAGGCCAAGCAGCGAAGATATTGCACAATGAGCGAAGGCCCCAAAAACAGGGACTCAGACCTCAGTTGCTGCATCTGCTGGACTCGGAGTCGGAGTCGGAGATGAAGCTGAAGCTGAAGTGAAGCTGTAGCTAATGTGATTTCGTACGTTCAATTTGTGAATTGCATCGCACATACGGACACGTCCACGTCCACATGGAGGTCGCAGCATGCAGCATGCAACGACATATGCATAACTACGTGGCATCTGAATTTGGCCCGGATTGCCCCTCAGATCTTCAGACAGACTGGGTGCCTTTTTTGGCAGCCACTCATTGTCGTGCAACAATTTAGCATACAACGGGACTCTGGCTGAGGCAACAATGCTGTCAGCAACATGATTACATATACAAAATGCCATAGAGCGAGAAACAGAATTATATACAAACACACATATACATACATACATGCATGTATATATCGCATATATATATATATATATATATATAAACAGAAATAATGCCCATGAAGTGCAGAGACAGCTGAATAGAGACTGGCAAGAGATGGGAGAAAACGCGACTTGCATTTCTTCCATTCCATCCCCAAAAGCGACAGCCCTGCTGTTGCTGTTGTTGCTGTTGTTGCGGCATGCAATTGGTAGTTGACTGTGCAGGAGCGAAGGAATGAAGGGATTGGACAGGGGAATCCTGGATAATATGTGCATTATATGTAAGGCAGTGTGCCAGACGCAGACACGGGATGCTGCCACACTCCCACACTCCCACACACACACGCCATACAACTTTATGGCAGGACATTTTGAATTAATATTAAGGAAATTTATAATGAGCCCAAAATTATCGCTCGTTGCAAACTTGGCGCTGCAGCAATATATATATGAGTATATTCATATAGACAGACATACATATATTTATAAATATATATCGATACATTTGTATGTAAATATGTTTTGTTCGTTGCTCAACTGCTTGTTTCCAGTCCGCCATCATGCATCATTATGGGTAATTTATAATTTGAACATTTCAATGATTACAATACAAGATGGTCAACGATGGCCGACTGTTGGCAACTAAAGTGCTCTAAAGTGCTTGTACAAATCCTCAGCTTCTGCCCTCAACACTTCTTTTCACTACTTACTTACATAATTACTTGACAGTCAAGCGCACTCAAGCTTATTGTTACAACATTGCAGTCATTCAAAAATCCATTATTTTATTAAGTTGTTTAATGGGAATGACATATTGTATTTAGGATGAAGATAGTTTAGTTAATTACGTCACAAATATAAAATCAGCTCCTTTTTTCAGGCTAATCAAACACCAATATTTTATTTGGTTTAATAGTTAATTTCGTTAATGCAACCACAAATATTAATAAATCTAAGAATATTTAAACCTCATTCTAGATAGTATCAGTTTCAAAAATTGTTATTACAATTGTGTTAATAGAACCAATTCCATATTTGTTAACACATTTCAGTATAATACAAGGTTAATATTTGTATTATCAAATTATTTTGTATTTTAAATAGTTTATATACTATATGAATTAGCGCTACCCGCAGGAAAGAAGGGTATTGTAACTTAGTCTGTTCGTCTAGGTGTCCGTCTATATGAACACCTAGATCTCAGGACTATAAGAGCTAGAGCAACTTCATTTATCTTAAAGACTTGATTTTGTTTCACGCAGTTAAAGTTTGTTTTATTTTCGACACGCCCCCTTCCGCCTCCTCCAATTAGTTTGTTATGACAGAGTCACCCTGTTTCGTAAACTCTGCATTTTGTTAACATATGTAAATGGATATTTGAACTCGAAAAATTCATGTTAGTGTATTGTATTGTATTCTATTTTCTCGAAATGGGTAGCTTGTATCTCACAGTGGAGCACTCTCGACTGTAACTTGGTTTTATAATAATTTTGAATGAATTCGAATCTCTAAATTAAAACTTTTAAATTGAACGCAAGTTTGTACTCTTACGTCTGGAAGGACTTTCAAGAATAGAATAATAATGTTATTATATTTTTATACCAGCTACCCATAGGGTAGAAGGGTATTATAACTCAGTGCCAACAGAAAATGTATGTAACAGGCAGAAGGAAGTATCTCCGACCACATAAAGTATATATATATTCTTGATCAGTGTCAACAGCCGAGACGATTTAGCCATGTCCGTCTGTCCGTCTGTATGAACACCTATTTCTCAGAGACTATAAGAGCTAGAGCTACCAAATTCGATGACAGTACTCTTATAGGTCCTATGCAGATCAAGTTTGTTTTATATTTTTGCCACGCGCCTTTCCGCCCCCAAAAGCTGCAAAAGCCGTAATAAAAAACCTAGAGCATTGAATGTTGGTATGCATTACAATAATTATATTCTCAATGATTCCTGTGAATTTGGTTGAGATCGAATGAAAAACAAGGAAGTTATTAAAGAATGAATTTTATATGCATAATTCACTTGCAGCTGCTCGCGCTTTGTTTGTTTAGTTGACAGTGTGACCATGTGGAGCTACCAAATTTGGGGACAGTACTCCTATATGTCCTACGCAGATCAAGTTTATTTCAAAAGTTGGATGCCACGCCCCTTTCCGCCCGCGAAAGCCTGTAAAAGCCGTAAAAATAGACCTAGAGCATTGAATTTGGGTATGCATAATAATAATTATATTCTCAATCATTCCTGTGAATTTGGTTGAGATTGAATGAAAAACAAGAAAGTTAATAAAGAATCAATTTTATATGCAAAATTCACTTGCAGCTGTCCGCGCTTTGTTTGTTTAGTTGACAGTGTGACCATAACGGTGTTGTGGATTTTTACCCGCTATTTTCAAATATATACAAAAAAATAAGCTTTAGTATATTTGGTATATTTTTTGTTAAAATATCATTTATGTTTTTTGTTTTCTCTCGAAATGGGTTGCGGGTATCATACGGTCGAGCACTCTCGACTGTAGGTTTCTTACTTGTTTTTATTTTTATTTGTTTAGGACAGAATTTTTTATTGTATTAAATGCTGTTGTAATTATTTTAGTTTTTCGCATTCGCATAGAACATATCTGTAGTTGTTACTTTGGCTACGGCAACAAATGCAACTGTTGCAACTATTGTTTCTTTATTCATATCTGTGCAAAAATAAATTGTTTTCATTCAAATTGTATATTTGGTAGTTTTTATACCCGCTACCCATAGGGTAGAAGGGTATTATAACTTAGTGCCAAAAGAAAATGTATGTAACAGGCTGAAGGAGGCATCTCCTACCACATAAAGTATATATATTCTTGATCAGTGTCAACAGCAGAGACGATATAGCCATGTCCGTCTGTCTGTCTGTATGAACACCTGGATCTCAGAGACTATAAGACCTAGAGCTACCAAATTCGACGACAGTACTCTTATAGGTCCTACGCAGATCAAGTTTGTTTTAGATTTTTGCCACGCCCCTTTCTGCTCCCAAAAACTGTAAAAGCCGTAATATAGGACCTAGAGGCCTGAATTTTGGTATGCATAATAAAAATTATAGTCTCAATGACTCCTGTGAATTTGGTTGAGATCGAATAAAAAACAAGGAATGAAAACAAAGTTATTAAAGAATCAATTTTTTATGCGAAATTCACTTGCAGCTGCTCGCGCTTTGTTTGTTGAGTTGACAGTGTGACCATGTCGATATGTTATGGATTTTTATACCCACTATTTTCTAATATATATAAAAAAAACGAATTTCAGTATATTGGTATATTTTCTGTTAAAATATCATTTCAGTTTTTTGTTTTCAGTCGAAATGGGTTGCGGGTATCATACGGTCGAGCACTCTCGACTGTAGCTTTCTTACTTGTTGTACATTAGTTTAGCACACATTTAATGCATATACTAGAATAACACAAGAGTGGAATAGAGTTATAGGTTTGGGGCAAAAATAAAAAAAAGGGGAAAACAAAAAATTAAATGCCAATGGGGAAATATTTCCCCTCTACTCAAATAGTTTTCAAATTGATTTTACAAGTGGTAACCAAACAAGTTGCAGCTGTCGACTGGGCGAAATGGGCGTGCCCGGGATGCAACTTTATTGAAATGCTGACGAAAGTGCGCATAGCTGTTGCTGTTGCTGTTGTTGTCGTTGTAACTGCTGCTGCTTGAGCACAACCCACAAGCAGACGGTGAGGCAGACAGACAATGCGCGTACAACAGCAACAGCAACAGCAAGCGTCGCCGTCGACATCGCTGCTCTCCCACGCAACAAGGTAATCAAATGCAATTGAAAAAGCAGCGCGAAAAGTTTATCCTTGCATTGCATTGCCTTGACGTCTACGTCGACGTCGGCGACACTGACGACGGCGACGGCGACAACGACAACGACAACGACGTCGGCAATGCGCTACTCGTAGCACGTTGCAGTTGCCCGACTCCCTGTTGCCATTGCAACGAATTTAATCAAAAGTTACAATTCCAATTGTCCGCAAGCGGGTCACTCGTGTTGTGTATTAAAAAAGTTGAACTGTGGTGGCTGCAGCAGAAGCAGAAGCAGGAACTGCAGCCAGCGCTGAAGACCCAGTTTTGCGTCCGTTTTGGTTCGACTTGCATCGCATCAATGCTAGGTGCATTCGATTGTCCAGCAACAAGCTGCCCTACCTTTAAAATGATTCGCCTTGTGGGTCATTGGGTGTGGCATTTAAAATTGACAATCAACTTGAACTGTTCCTAAATATACACATCACATAAAAAATGACACAAAATCCATCCGTCTTGGATTTGTTTTGGTAGCCAACAAATACTGTCATACTGTAATAAGTTAAAATTCTTCAGTTATTTTCTTTTATTCCAAATCGCGTATCATGTTATATTTTTATTTAATTAAAACAATTTGCATATACCTATTAACGAGATTACTTGAAATATATTATTATTTGCCCTTATACTATTTTGATAATATTAATTGATCAATTTATAGAAATGCACTTTGCTTTTCCAATGATACAATATTATCCATCAAGGCTAAGTAGTTTCTACGAGAGATATTGAAATGAATTTATACTTGCAGTTTTCTCCTTTTGTAGCTGATGCTAAATGCGTGTTTTACGCACCGCTCAACACTTTTATCTTTTTTTTTTTGCATTTTTAATTAGCACATGCAATAAAAGTCTATCTTTTTAATCAGTGGGAATGGAATGGAAGCCAACGCCGCAAAATCTTTGATCAGTGTAAAGCGGATTGGTGTACAGCTTTTTTTTTGTTGCACATACATTTAAAGTGCTTCAAAGCTTTTGAAAGCCTTTATATACGCGAACTTTTTTATACCAATTCTGCAAATCATTTTTTTGCACGCAAGAGAAAGAGAGTTCGTAACTTGACCATATGAATTCTTGCTGGATTATTTAAGATAGTATTTGAAAACATGTAAAATTAATTGAGTTATAGTTCTGCAAACTTAGCAGCTAGTTCGTAATAGCCGAGTGCATTACTTTTCCCGCCGGACAAGAAAATTAAAGGACCTAGAGGTGTACTATTTGCAGATTGTTTTTCTCATAAGGTGTTATGGGCTTTGGTTGTTTATTTAAATATTCCATTTCTGTTTTTGGAGTACTAGCTAATGTATATTGGAACGGTATCTTCACTTAATAAATTATAAATATACCAATCTACCAAATGGTAATATCTATATAGTTGCTCTACAATGTCAAGTAGATTTGAATATTTTTCGTTTACTTGTTAACTAAATTTAGTATCGATATCGCACATTGGTGGCAACTGTATGGTAATAATATTTGGGTCATTATTGGCATTCTGCGCCTTAAATCGATAGTTGTAAATGCATCATGTTACTCCTTGTTAGTGGGGTCTGTTTTCACGACATCGTCCTGTCTGTGTGGCTGTCGTAATGATGAGGCAGCCGGACAATCGCAGGGTGAGCCATCAACACACTCCTATGTACTATATATCTATATGTCCTATGCCTTGAAGTTTAGACACAACTATGGATTCCTGACTGGTTGATGGTTGCCGTTGCCGTTGCCGTTGCTGATGCCGTTGTCCGTTGCTGGTTTTAAAGGGGGCTCCCGTATTCCTTCTTGACGCTTTAGTCGCTTCCTTAGCCGTATCTGTGTGTGTTTGTGTGTATACTTGCTACTGCTGCTGCTGCTGTTGACAGAGTTTTGGGTTTTTGGTTTACCACTTGATTCCGCGACCGCACGCAAAACCGATTTGCCGTGCAGCCTCCTGCGGCCTGCATTTCTCGTGCCATGCCACCTGGTTCCCAAACTGCCCGAATATTCAGTTTTGTTGCCACGCGAGTGCGTGTCCTGTGTCCTATGTCCTACATTCAATGTGCTGGGTGCTGGGTGCTGAGTGCTGGCAAAGTTTTTGTCGCTTAGACAAACATTAAGCCTCTAACATTTCCCAGTAGTATTATGGCAATATTCGCTTAACTAGTTCCTATATTTTTTTTAAGTTTGCTTATTGGTACTTAGTCAGAATAAAATCCATTCGCAGCTGCAACAGCAACATTGCTAAGTTGTCATTGTGGTAGCGATTCGTCAAGATGTTGTTGCACTTAACAAAACTGCGGTTCGTGAAAAGGAATATTCATAAAGTCGCAATTGCAATCAATTTAAGGGGTATCATTTACAAACATTTTAATAATATGCACAGAGGGTGTTCGTGATGCTACACGAAATCTCATGTTGTATCATATGGTATCATATATCTTAGCGAAATGCGTGACTAAATACCATTTCGTGAGTTCTTGTTTAACACTATGTTCTCACAGATTAAATTATTTTGAAATATTACGTGCAGCAACTCGTTTAGGCGACAACTCTGCTTATGTAAACATCGAGTTTTGTTCCACATTTCGATTTCGCTGTGCATTTGCATAAATGAAACTAATAACAGAAATAACTTTGAACATGTGTTCGTTTATTACAAATGTCAATTAGAGGAGGTCTTCAATTCTTAGAAAGAATTGGCACTGGCACTGAAAATATTGATTATTATTATTTTTTTTAAATAAATAATCTCGCACATGAATTTACTTAAATATCATTATAATACTCATTATTTCTGAAATAATTATTCAAAATTTATGATTATTTATTTGTTCGGTGAAACTAATAATGTGACGATAATAAACAAAAATATGTACCACAACTATGCATTGTTTTGGTCATTTTTATATTGTTAGTTAGTGTGTCATAGTTTGATCTGTTCGCAACAAGTGCTTGGCTTTCTTGTGAATGGCCTTGTCTTGTGTCGCTTGTGGGTTAATTAAGTTTCAGCAATTGTTTGACATCCCATTTGGCGCAGCCACTGTGCCATTTAGAAACAATTTTGTATATATTTTTATGCGGCAACTGTTGACACACCGCTATAAATTTCGCTCCTCACGCAGCGTTGAACCAGTCCATGTTCATCGACCCGCCCATTGTCAATCCAACAACAATCCTCCATCCACCCACCAGTCGCACTGCTGAGCAGTTCACGTTGCAAATGGCAAACACGACTGTTTCTCAGTATGATGGTTGTTGGGTCCATGCAAAAACTTCCTGACTGATGACTAACTAGATGGATGGCTGGTTGGCTGGCTGGACGCTTATTGTTAGATGGACGGATGGATGATGTGTTGCCCTTGGTTTGAGAAACCAACAGCAGGAGCAGTAACAGTAGCGCGACTGTTGCAGTTGCAGTCGCAGTTGCAATTGTTGTAATCTATCTCCATACACACCACACGCACACACACATACAATTACACTCAACGTCAAGAGTCGAAACTACCAAAGTCCTGGGCCGATAGAGTTGATGATTTGTGGTGCAAAATGCGGGGCTGACAGCATACTTCCGTTTAAAGGAAATTGAAATTCTTCTTTTCCGCAAATTGTTGACGCTTTCACGCACTTAGTGCATTCTCATTTTTATTCTCTTTCGGTATTTCATTCCCCACATTTGTTTTGGGCTCCTCCATGTAACTAGTCAAGGAAATTAGGGTTGTTTATTGTTCATGTATTTAGCTAAATCTGTTTTTTTTTTTTATCCATAGATTATAAGTACTGAAGAGATTTATGAACTAGGAGCAATCACTTTATGAATTTCTGCAGAACCATAAATTAGCTTAGTGCATTAATTATAAATGTAATAAGAGGACTGTATGTCACAAGACACAAATATCTTAAGAAGTGAATTTAAGTTTAAGTAGAATTAATGTAAAATCCAAACATACAATCGATGGGACTGTCGTAATAATTTAACCGCGATAAGATTATTAAAGTAAATAAAATACAATAATTAAGAATATAATCAAATATAGTAAATTAATAAATTAACACACACGGTTACGAATTCTGATAAATAATCTAAATAAATATTTTAATTTAGTTATTTTCCAAATAAATTCAAATTTTTTTTAATTATAAAACAGACTCTTAAGTCTATCTACAATTTAACTTTTTCCGAATCTATCGAATTTTTAAATGCTAATCTCTGATCTATTGTGTTACTTTTGAAAAGAGTAGAGAGAGATACTGGATACTAAATGTAGCATCATATATATACCGTATGTTACAAATACATATGTACATATATACATATATAAGTAGACCAACTCGTTAGCTAGTCAGTGGTTGTGGGCCTTGCTTTTTGACTTCTTTTTGTTTTAGTATTGCATTTGATTAGCTCTGGGTTGTTGGCTCTGTGTGGTCGCTGCCATCTGACATACTCGTATGTATGTTGATCATGTGCTGTGCTGTGCTGAGCCGCGTGCTAATTTCTTTCATTGTTTGGTGCCCAACTGCTGAACTTGCTAAAGCACCTGCCCAACAGGCAGCTGGTCAGCTCTCTCTCTCCGTCTCTCATTTAGTGTGGCTTGGGAATACAAGTGCATGATGATGATAATAATGAGCATGGTGATAATAATAGAAGCACGTTCTATAGCAGTTTTGGTCAACAGCAGGATCACATCGCAAATGTGCGTACAGCTCTGTCAGCGATATGTAAACCAAACGATGCGAAAAAATGGTATTTGCACTGACATTTTAAGCTAAACGCAATATGTAGCGATGCGATGCAAAGATATATGTATGTATGTATCTCGATGTACGTACACATGACAATATATCGTAGGTATTTGTGTGTGTGTGATGGGGAAGAAAGGAGGTTCGCTGTCATGCAGGTCATCTAATTGGTTGCATTGCATGCTAGACAGGATATGGCAATCAACGAATGTCCAGCGGCTTATATATCCAGTGTTCTCTGTCCTACATCCTGCGTCCTATGTCGTTTCTCCTTCACTTCCTCTGTCTACAGCTCGTACTTGTCGTCGTTTCTCTTTTCAATTGCGGTGTTTGTTTGTCTGCAGCTAAAGCTTTAGATACACTCACCCACGCACACGCACATATACATCCATCGAGATGTGTGTGTTGGCAACTGTGCTCGAGTGCATTTGTATTTTGACAGTTTCACAATGGGTAAAAATAACATCATTTGGGCTCTTAATATGTTCCATGCAATTTAATAGTATATTCATCAAAGCTAAATACCCTCACTTAGAAAAATTGCATTCATAATTTATTTTAATAATCCTATACAATAGATAGCCAGACAGCCAGACAAACAGAGTGAGTGATATTGTGGTCTGATGAAATGGAATTATTTTCGCAAAAAATTAAGTAGACAGCACGAATTATTTTTATTTAATTGCTTGTAACCAGTATTTTTCTTACGTAAGCACCTCATTGCAAAATGATCTTATAAATGTGTTTATGTGTCGTGACATAATGAAAATATTCTTATATAATATAATGCCCAATTCACCTAATGACTTTATCGTTTTTATTCAATTTATTAACATATTTTTTTCTGACTCTTAAATGCCGCATTAAAAATGTATTATATTGATTTGTTTATGATTATATAATAATTACTTTCACATTTTTTTAATGCCGAAACAATTACATTTCAAGTTTTAAAGCATTAAATAATTATTAATAACAAAATCGATGTCTATAATGTTAATACCAAATTGAAAGCTTTCAAGTATCACAAATAAGAATAATTTACCTTCAAAAAGTTTTTTGTTTTATTAAATATCATATCATCTAAATGTTCAGGCGTATGCAACTGATTTTTGGCCCACAGTAACTTTGAGTGGGCGTTGTTGATGCTGGCAACCAAATATTTTTAGTTGCACTCGACTTCACACGGCCACGATGAGCGTAGTATCTTTGTTGCCAAATACATCGATTGATCGCTGTATTCCTAGTTGGAACGAATTACTTCTCGAATAATTTAGCTTCATTCAGAATATAAAAGAGCATTAGTAAAATCTGTTAGCTGCCATTCACTTCAATTAGAACATTTGTCGGTAAATGCGAGTTTCAAAATGATATACAGCAAACAAAGAAGTTATGATTGTCTCCAGTTACAGCTCGTTAGTTTCAGCAGTTGTAAACTGAAGTTAGATACGCGATAATTTAGAGAATGACTAGATGCTATTGAACCCTATGGAAAAGTTGAAGAATGCCATTTCTCAATAATGTTAGTTTGTTATTATCATAAATACTGTTGTGTTTAAGATTTTATTTTTTTTTTTCCTACTATTATTAGAAAAAGCAAGATGCGTGTTTTCTGTTGGTTGAATTAAACATTTATTATGCATGAGCGTTGCCAGTTTGATGCTTAGAAATGCACGTAGCGTAATTTTGTAAATAATAACATTCGATAGGTTTATATTAAGCGACATTTTAATTTTGGGAAATAATTGTTTTGCATAGCGTATGGAAATAACTGCGAAATATACAACACAATTGATTTTATTGTTTTATTGGCATGTGCCTACTTAATAGGATCGTTGCACAGCATATAATGCTAACTCACAAACAATTTAGTTTCAGCCAAAAGCCAGTATATTTATATACATACAAACAAGCAAAAAAATTTAATATAACAAAACATAAATTATGCATAGGCATACATACAAGTCACCTAAAAAACCCAGATAGAAGAGGCAAATGAATTAGGATGCGAATTGAAGGCACTCTGTAGTGTTTCCATGTGCGTCAGATTCGATGGAGAGCAAGTGTGTGCGTGCGCGTCTGGCAAATGAAATTTATCGTTGCCATAAATTGTCTATTTGTGTATTTATTGTTGAGAATTAATTAAGTTTAAAATAAAATAGTGAATAAAATAAAATAGCATGCACCAGAGCCAAGCCAATTTCAACAGATTTAGTTCAATCAATACTCCCAAAAGAAGAGGCTTACATTGAGGATTTTTCGATGTCTGAATAGCAATCTGTAGTGTCCAGTTTCCAATTGGAGTGCGAATACATTTAAGTGTTAATCCAGTATTATGCGAGTTCCACACATTGCACATTGTGTTACTGGCATCTCTGAAGTGTGTGAAATGTTCGGAAATGATAATAGAAGTTGCGTTTTACCGATTAACCAAATGCGGGCAAAAAATGCTGAGTTACGCAGTTGGTTGCAAATTGCAATGATGTTTGTCAGGAGGAAAGCGAAACTTTGATTGTTGACGTGCTACAAGTTAAATCCATTAAAAGTACTAGATGGAAATTAATTTTGGGCACACATGAACAGCTGTCTCCCCTTTCTCCACCTCCACCTCCACCTCCCTCTCTCTCTCTCTTTCTATTTCTCTTTCTCTTTTGCGCTGTCGGACTGGAACCCTGTCTGAGATTTGAGCAGTTTGAGAAAGTGAAATGAGCTGTTTGTCAACGACTGCAGACTCACATCTGTGTCAGTGCCCTGGTCAACTGGGGTCTCGGTCCGTCTCCCTGCCACCTGCCTGCAGTCATTTGCCGTCCCCTGTGGTGACGCTCCCACCCACAACGACGACGACGTTAATTTCAATTCCCATGGCCAGCGAAAACTGTTGGTTACTCTGGTTGGTCGTTGACTCCATGCCGCAACTAAATCAAGAGCTGCACGTGGCAGATGCGCTCAGTCTCGGGGCAGTCTGGCTGCTGCTGGTCCCACTATCGGACTTTGGGTATGACATAGACATGAGCAATGTGCAACGGGTGATAAGAGAGAGATGGAAGAGAGAGAGAGAGAGAGAGAGAGAGAGAGAGAGAGAGAGAGATGAAGACTGAGAGCTGCCCCCAACGATTGCTCGTAATTGGCCTGGGCAAGTCAAGTCAACCAACTTCGGCGAATTGAAGCGTAATGGGCAACAGTTCAATAACTTTTTGGCATCGCCTTTGAGCCAAGCAGACGTCTTATCTAAAAAAAATTAATTATTTCTACTTGCCAAGTAAACGTTATGCTCGTCAATCGCGTTGCCATCTTTATGCCAAAACTGTTCTCTTCTCTCTTTTTGTGAATAATCAAGTAATTGATTTGTTGATTAACTGCATTGTTGAGGACAAACAATTTATTGCTTTATTTCACCATTCATTCATATTCATTCATCTCTAATTCACAAAGATATCGCTATACAATAGAGTGCTGCCGGAACCAGAAAGCAAATCCTTAACACATGCATCAAAAGTCAAATTTAAAGGCAATGACTAATATTTTGGGCTATCAGCGGTGACAAAATGGCCAGCGCTCCCTTCGCTTCGACTGCTTTTAGAGAGTAGACGGGTTTTTACTGGGTGCATGTCCCAGACTCAGGCTTTATATGCTTTTCCCCCTATAAAAAAAAAAATCCACACACACATATCTTTATGTGAGGCCAATCCATACTCCATGTAGCACGAAATGCGCATATATGCAACTGTGGAAATACATGGATACCTGGATGGGCTCTCGCTCTCTTTCACACTCCCTGGGGACGCTATCATTGCACATTGCACAAGTGCGCAAAATTTTGGACTCAATTCACGTGCTTGGCTGCTAAAATTGTTGGCAGCCTCCAGTCGGCCGGCCGGTCGTCGTCCGCTTCATAAATTTGCACATTGAGTCGCCCTTTTGTGGTGTCATACCCGAGCTGGGAACAAGAGCAAGGGAGCTCTGTAGGTGGCCAATGCCCCACAACATCGTCATCGTCATCGCCATTGCCATCGACGTCGCCATCGCCATCGCCATCGCCATCGCTATACGCTTCTCTGCATTACATGCTATTTGTATTTAATTCGATATGCTGCCTTCTGCTAGAAACAGTAGCTCCCGAAGATTTTTGCCTCTACACTGCCAACTCTCAACTCACAACTCCCAAAACCCTCTCTGTCGCTCTCTCTCTCTCTCTTTCTCTATGCTTGCCGCACCAATCCCCATACTCAAGTGGAGTGAAATAGTTGTGAAACACTTTGCCAAAGATGAAAGATAAACCACACGGACGCAACGGCAACGGCAACGGCTGCTGCTGCTGCTGCTGCAGCTGCAGCTTCTGCGGAGACGTCGATGTCATGCACAATTTTTGAATATATTTCTACATATACTAGCACATAAATACACACACAACCACTTCCTTAGTTCTTAGTCACACACATATACACACATTTGTACGTACGTGAATATCTTTAAATTTGCAGTGCTTTAACTCACTTAACCTGAAGCATTGATGCTGACCAAAGTGTAATTGAAGTTCCGTAAACATTTTTGGCCTTTTAGCTGTCATTCACCATTTCTCAAGATGCCGATTGAGAAAAAGCGAAAAAGACTGATAGACAGAGAGAGTGAGAGTTAGAGAGAGACAGAAAACATACCTAGCAGCCCATTTTGTGTATCTGCCTGTTAGTTGTCAGTAACTAAATACGACAATTTCGCCAAATATAATACGACGCCAAAGCTGAATTGCACTTTGAAAACTTTATAAATCGACCACTTGAATACCGTCAAAGTTTGGTTTGGTTATATGTCACTTACATATAACAACAAACAATGTCAATATCCTTTAAAATATCATCTCTAAGTGTTTTGAATTGTGTTGTTCATAGATTACATTTTTATTTGGGAAGTATTTAAGAATTTCGTAATTCATCTAGGTTATAATGACATTTGAAAATTATAATATTTTAATATTTTATAATAATAATTTAACAACCTAATTTCGACTTCATTTCACAACTTGATTTGCGTAGTTGAACTTTGAAACTTATTTTGACGACTTGCTTCTTCAGCTTTTCAACGACGACGACAACGATAATACCATATTTTACACCTGTTATTAACATATTTTGTTTATTAAACAAAAATGAGATAATGTTACAAACTAAGAGTACGGGCCTGTTCACGTATTTTTCTTAAACATATTAATGTAAGGAAAAAAGCTACAGTCGAGTGTGTTCGATTGTACAATACCCGCTATCCAGTTATGAACGGCACGAACATCTTTTTGAAATATTTAGAAAACTTGTAAAATTGGCTAAAAAAATTAATGTTAAAAATTTTACAAGCCCTCAGGCACCGAGAGATTTTCAGCATACTTTGGGTGAATTTGTTTTAATAAAAAAGGGTTTTCAATTTAAATCACATACATCATTTTAAAAAGAAAAAAAAGTAACAAATAAATTTTCTGGAGCGGGAATCCCCGTTGCCTGCTGCTGGCATTAATTTAAGCGTGAAAAAGTTGCTTTTAAAATGGCTCAAAGCTTCCATGTTTATCATGCGATTCCAACCAAAATTTGCAGAAAACGTCCGCGAAGGCCTATTTCATAATTGAAAGAACACAGCCGAAAGATCACAGCTATAGCTATACTGTTGTTTGAAGGCGGTAGTGGGTGTGGCTAAATTCTAAAACAAACTTTATATTCATTTCGTAGCTCTAGCTATTGTAGTCTCAGAGATCTAGGTGTTCGTAGAGACAGACAGACAGACGGAAATGGCTACATCGTCTCGGCTGTTTGCCACTGATTAAGAATATATAAAGTGTCGGAGATGCCTCCTTCTGCCTGGTATGCACATTTTCTGTTGACACTAAGTGGTAATACCCTTCCATCCTGTGGGTAGCGGGTATACAAATCTAATAAGAATTTTTTAATATTAGGAATAATCAATTTTTATACACCAATTTTTATTCTCGGAAAGGAAAGTATCTAACAGGGCTGTCGTATAAACAGTGATAAATGTTCATACATAATGCAATAGTCTTTGTTGCTGCAGCAGAATGCATTAGGAAGACGCAACTGCATGTAAAACTGACTGCGACGAAAAGTTTTGCGCAAAACATTGTTGCTGAGATTTTTTTTATTATTTTGCATTTTAATTACTCCGATTGTGGCTGCCACTCGATGTACGATGCACGATGCACGATGCACGATGCCTGCTGGCTGCTAGGGCAATGAAAGTGCTGTTGAAAATGAATGATGACATTGGCAGGCCACCAATCTGCATTCTCTTCTTGCTCATTCCCAATTCTCCATTCTCCATTTTACATTTGCAATTCTCTATGTTGTATTTTGCCATGGCATGCGAAGATCAAGCGCATGCAATTGACATTATGTATACGCCTCGTTTTCCAGGCTGAACTGTGTCGTTGTCGCAACCACTTCTGGCCCCTTCTTGACGTTATTATCCATATAAATAATATAATATATAATATTAAAAAGATGGGAAATAAAAACGAAAATTAAGGAAAAAAAAAGTTGAAAACTGCGACATGAACGCAAAATTCCCATATGCGGCATTGGGAAGTGCATGTCGTGAGTGCGACTGGGGTGGGCAGATGGATGGAAGGCGCAGAGTATTCAATTGGTGGGCGTGGCATTGACTAACATTGAACTCAATGGCTGTGCGTTGGTTCGGCTGTTGTTCAGTTCTCATTGTTTATTGTATTGTATTTTGTATTTCGTGCCGAGCGCAGCGATAAAAATGCTGCTAAAGTATAAATTATGTCAAAATGAAAAGTCCAACAAAAAAAATTACGCCATCGAGGGTTGTACAAAAACTTATTTGGCCATCGATGAGAAATATGCCTAATAAATGTGTGTGTTGAGTATTGAAACTCATGGAATATCATATTTTGTTATTTATTTATTTCTTGTATACATATGTATGTATATATTGATCAGCTCCACAACTTTTCACACACACACAATAATACCACAATAAAAGCGATGAGACAATGTGTCGCACCAATAAAAAGCAATATAGCTTGACTGTGTGTGTAAACGTGTGTGTATTGGTGTCAATTCGGGTCAGGCAGACAAAAAAATGCGCATAATTGGCAAATTTTGAGTGAAATTGCCTGATAAATATGCAAAATACAAGGCAACCAGCGAGACCTAACACCACCATCAACAGTACCAACAACAGAGCCCGGTATCTTCTATGCTCCGTCCTCCATCTCCCATCCTCTATCGGTTCTCTATCGTTCCATCAACACCAACGCGAGAATTGTACAAAAAGGTGCAACACATAAAGAAACACTTCAATACTAGCCATCCCAAATTGGCGCATCATCATAAGCATTCAAAATGTCAATATGTGTTTGGCGCAACTTTCTTCAAAGGTAATACTGCACAAGAAAGTGTAATCAATGCAATTCATTAAATATTACTGGAAACTATCAGAAGTGAAGCAAATGGAGTGATCGCTATTCTTATTGGTAAATATGATATATACAGAATCGATTTAATTTAAACCAGTGGTCAGCATAAATATCAAAATATTGTTCTCGAAAGCTCCTCGATAAACTTCATCATTTATTAACATACCAATCAAATTTAACTACATTCGTCAATAACAGATTTTTTAAAGTTTGTACACATTAATCTGGTACCGAAAATATTAAATGGTGTGCAAGAATTGTATATCATTTAAATGAGTTAAAAGACATTATCGCATAAAATTTAATTTGTGTGGTTTTCGAGCATACATAAACGCTTTCAAAACGTGCAAAACTCTGGTGATCTCTTTTTACAGGGAGTCGATGTAGCATGATTGCAGAAGTATTCGCTGGTGTATGGCTTCTTTAGATGATTCAGACAGAATTCAGAATTCAGAATTCAGAATGAATTCTGCCTACGTGCTGGACAGTGCGATTGTGCATTGCTTTCGGCATTCCCATGTCACTGCTGCATTGTCCAGTTTGAACACGAAACCTGGAAGAGATCTACGATCAGCAGATAGAGTGAACACCAAACTATAATTCTTGGTGCCCTTCAAGTACCGTAATGTTTTCTTTGCGGCAACCCAGAGTTGCTTGCCATAATTCGAGTTATATTGGCTCAAAACGCTCTTTGGTATAGAATCTCAAATGCTTCTGCTATTTCTTCTTCAGTCTTCGGCCAAATATCGGTTGACAAGGTCTTGCCCACGTAAATAGGCGTACTTGCAGACTTGCAATGTTGAACTGCTTCAGTATGTCCATCAAGTACCTTGGCTGACACATACAAAACTGAGAAAACTGGATTTATTCGTTTCAAAATTACTGGACAGCTCGAACTTCAGCTGGGTGAGCATTCGCTCTTCATTTGCTGCGACTATTAGCTCATCCACATATAGCGTCACGATGAGAATATAATGCATTATTAAGCTTGCAAACAGTTTCTTGGCGATATTTCCGTTTCGAGATCATAAGTCAAGTTCCTCATCGATGTCTCCGTTCAGGTATGTGCTGTTGAAATCGAATTGGAGCACATCCGATCGAAGCTCAGCTGCGAGGGCAATCATTGTCCGTATCCATCCGATCCTGACTAATGCCCCTGCGTTGCCTTAATCTCTTTGCTCGCAGACGTGCTTTTTGACAATCCACCGCTTTGATTCGATGACCTTCATTTTGTAGTGTAGCTTTACAACTTTCCAGGTTTGATTCTTACATAGCGCCTTGTACTCTTTCATTATTACCTCTTTCCAATCTGAAGCTATTGGTCCGTTCAGGGCTACACTTGCAGTCAATTCATTGCTGCTACTAGGGACGTCGCTACGTAGAATCCTTCCTCAGAACCCCACTGAGAACTGGTCCTTGATGCCCACCGATACCAGATAGTTCTTGAACTCGTTGCTTCTACATTCTGCGCCGCTATCTGATCTGAGTGTCTTCAACTTCTTGCCAGTCTTACGCTCAACAAAATTCTTAGATCCCTTGAATGGTGTAGATCTCAGTCCATTTGGAGTAACAGTCGATCACACACATCACTGTGTACCAATTCTAATGGTCATTTGGATCTCGTCTTTGACAAGGGGATCAACTTTTGAGATTGCTTCTCCTTGGTTCGGACATTGCAGACTGACAATCTGTTGTTCATATTGACACCATGACCTAGAGTTCCACCTTTCTGAATGACTGCTTTGAAGTCCTTATCATTTAGGGGCCCGAAATGCTTATGCGATTTCTGGGTTCTTCCTTGACCCTTAACGGCAACCTGATCCTTTTCAGTAATTTCGTTTGTGTAGTGAAAGCTTTGCGTTTGACACTAAGCCGATTTGGCCGCTTTCATTATGTCTGTACTTTTCTTCTAAAACATATTTGAGCTCTTAACTGCACGTACTTTTCCAAACCTATTCTGTGATGTAACTTCAGTCTGCTCATGATATCACACTCGATACCTTACCGTAGGCATCCATTTGATTGGTGCTCCTCTTAAGCCAATTCTTCTTCATTAATCACGATATTTTTGTTTGCTCATTCAAAATCAGCCGTATACTCAGCGGTTTCAAGTGAAATCACTTTTTTCGCACTTTGGCACAACTACGTATGTACATACGAATGTATGTACGAGGTGTGTTCAAAAAGTAAGGTGACTTTGTATTTTCAAGAAAAACTATTAATTTATTTATCAATATTTATGTTGTCCCCTTCAAAGTAATCCCCCTCAGATACAATACACTTATGCCAACGGTTTTTCCAATCCTCAAAGCACTTCCCATAAGCACTTTTCGGTATAGCCTTGAGCTCTTGCAGCGATGCAGTCTTTATCTCTTCAATCGTTGCAAATCTCCGTCCATTGGGACGATTGGGCTTTGGTTTCGATATCATAACCATATACCCATGATTCGTCACCAGTTATGACCCTTTTGAGTAAATCTGGGTCGTCGTTGACGTCATTCAACAGCTCTTGAGCGATGCTCATGCGACGGTTCTTTTGGTCAAAATTCAGCAATTTCGGAACAAACTTCGCTGACACACGACTCATACCCAAAACGTTTGAAAAAATTTCATGGCACGAGCCAAGCGATATACCGACATCTTCAGCAACTTCTCTGATAGTGATTCGACGATTTTCCAAAACAATTTTCGTCACTGCTTGAACGTTTTCATCAGTTGTTGACGTGCTTGGGCGTCCAGGCTGGTCATTGGCATCTTCCCGGCCATTTTGGAAGAGTTTGTACCACTTGTACACATTTTTTTTACTCAGAACAGTTTCACCGTATGCCACTGTCAACATTTCAAGTGTTTCAGAGCACTTAATTTTATTTTTTACACAAAATTTGATGCAAATCCTTTGATCCATATTTTTCGATAGCAAAAAATCGCCGAGCTCGCAAAATAACTTGTAACTTTACGCCTCTCACAACCAAACAAAAGAGGATGTTCCATTGAAACTTGGTACAGATGTTAGGGAAGAGTGTACCAATATAACAAAACAAAAAAATCGATAATCGAAAATATGTTGCCCGCGAAATTTGAAAAGTCACCTTACTTTTTGAACACACCTCGTATGTATGTAGAAATGGATGTTCAACGCATTTTTACGTAATTTTAAGTTTTTTTACTGAGTCTTAAGAACAATTGCCATGCATATGTGAGTTTATATTAGAGAAATTGTTCTTGACGTTCCCTTAATTCTGTATTAAAGTAAGTCTAATTTATATAAAAATGTTAAAAAACGAACTTTTAATTGGACCTACAGAGTGAAGTGCCACGCTAAAACTTCTTTTAATTTGTAGAGTATTAAATTCTTGTTGAAATGAAAGTTATCAAAATACCCACTTTTACCCTTTTTAAATTTTTGTTACTCATTAATAAGACGGATAAAATGACATAACATATTATATCTTTAACAAAAACGGATCGACAATACATTCAGTATTGTGTTGAAACTGTATTATAATAATCATTTCCCAAACTTTTATGATTCGATTGACCCGATCGTTCCTATGGCATATTTAAGATATAGCAGTCTGATCCGAACAATTTTTATACTTAGGGATACAAAAACGTGATTGGTAAAGTTTCATAATTAAACACCCTAACCATAGGGTAGAAGTGTATTATAACTTAGTACCAACAGAAAGTCTACAGGCAGAAGGATGCACTCCGACTCCATAAAGTATATATATTCTTGATCAGTGTCAACAGCCGAGACGATATAGCCATGTCCGTCTGTCCTGTGCAAAATATATACAGTGACTGATGTACAATATGCGTTATTGTGAAGCATACTTTTAGGCTAATGATTTAGCGAAAGTTGCTTCGCTAATATGTACATATGTAATAAACTTGTTATAAATATTTATTAAAGTGAAGACCAAAATATGCAATATTATTGAATAATTTGAATGTTAATTGCTGATGGTACATAATAGTGTTCAGTACAATTTTCATACTTAAAATTGAATGCCGAGACAATTTAAAATTTCTTTAGATCAATACAAATTGGAGCAGCTTCCAAATGCTGAATATTAAATGACAATGAGTTTGTTTGAAGTTTGTTCAATGTAGATATTTAAAATATGTACGCAAGTGTATATGTTATGTATGCATGTGCTTGAGCTCTTGTTAAATAAAATTAAACGGTCACTTGTGTGAGCGTGTGTATATGTATGCGTGTGGGCATGTGTGTGCTTTTGGCATAAGAATGCGTCCAAGTGTATCAATGATATTAACTCTCTTTCGGTATGCGTATGTAAATACACATAAAAACATTCACACACACACACACACTCGCACACAATCCTCACTTGCATACAGTAGACAGATTTAGTTAGGCATTCCACAAAACACTTCCTCCTGAATTTCGCCAAGTTTATTAATGGCCTCAAAAACATTTAGTTTTGTTTTCTTCTAATTTTAAACATCAAATCAATTTGGATAGCTATTAAAATGTATCTGTTCTTTTATTTACTATTTATTTATTAATTAGTAATCCTAACTCTACAAGATAAAGCTTACAATGTATTAACAGATCAATTATTTGAACATCTACTGCTTTTTGACATTTCTAATTCAATTAAATATATTATTCATTTGCACATTCATTGTTATCACTTTAATACTTGTATACATATTTATGTCTAGTTTATTGGTTGAAGGTGCTTTTTTCATTTGTTTAATATTTAAACATTGATAATTAAGAAAATTGATGAAAAATGATTAAGCTTGGAATTATTATTTAGCAAATAATTAATACGCACTGAGAATAAAACTGCAATCTCTGCAAAAAGAATTTTTTGATAAGTACAAAAGAAAGTATTTAACACCACAGAAAGTTTAGTTTTAATTGAGAACTGATTAAAAGTTTCGCTTGGCCTTAGACCTTAAGTGTGTTACAGTGTGTCTGTGTGTGTGTATTCGTGTTTGAAAGCTGTCAGTTGAATTATCTTTCTTTTTAATTTTAGAGATACAATTTCAATTTCTGTAGTATAATACTAGTTAGCTTTCGAGCAGCTGTATTCTTTATTTCGCTCAAGCATTTTATTTGAGGAACATGCAGCCATACAACATACATACATACCTAGACTACTCATACTCATTCACACACCCATTCGTACGCGCATGAGTGTATTCGAATTCGCAGCGAAGCGTGGGCTGCTACTTTTGCCGCAGGAAGCGGTCGCAGCTGTGGGTTTTAAAATTTCAATTCATTTCCGTTGTGCATACGGCACACACACCACACCACAACACTGCGCCACACATCACAACACTTGCACACAAACACAAACACATACACGCACACGCACACGCACACGCACACGCATTTCGTATTATATTTGCAATACATACGAGACAAAAAACAAACTGCGCCTAAATGGAAGACAACATCAGCAACAACAATAAAAACGAACAGTGGACAGCCCAGAGGAGCCTGGCAATTTATATGCCGAAAATGGCAACGGATCGAGAGGTGCTAGGAGGGCCAGCAGCAACTAGCCAGGAGGCAGCAACCAGGAGGCAGCAACCAGGAGCCAGGAGCCAGGAGCCAGGAGCCAGAAGCAGCCAGGAGATAGGATGCAGCATTCGGCTCTACGCTACGGGCATTATTACGGGTGTGTGCGACACTTTTCGTTTAAATGTTAAACGCTTCAAGTCAAAAATTCAATAAATGTCTGGCATGTTGTGGGCGTGGTCAGTCGATGTAGTTGTTGCCCAGTTGCCGGCAGCCGGCAGCCAGCAGCCGGCCAGTTGCTGGTTTGCCCATTGTCCGTGGCAGCCCCGTTGCCAGCACCATTGCCGCACCACGGTAAATTGCATAAGTGTATGACAAATAAATGCAAGCACGCAGCCCGTAGACAACAGCTCTAGAAGCGTGGTCGGTGGCAATCCAAGCAGCCAGGTGGCGATGCTGATATCGATATCGACATCGACATCAACATTCGTGTTCAGTTCAATAATATCTGGCTACGCTTCGGCATCGAAGTCGGCGTCGAGCAAGCCGAGTCTTCCTCTCCGCTATCACACACAAATTGGAGCCAAAAAGGTGGTCTTGAAACAAACTTTAACTTCTTTTTTCCAGAATTTCCAATTGCTGTTTATCGCTGAGCTCTTTACACTGTATAGTACTAATAATACTTTTAACTTTAGTTTGAGCGAAGGCCTTTGATATATGTGTGTATAACTGGACGTTGACATACGTAGTATGCACATTCAAGTGGCCCAATCGAAACCAAGCCAAAGCTTGTTAATTGTTATATAATATTTAAAAATTGGCCTGAAATGTTAGTAGGCTAACATACAAAATATATTTGTTTAGCTAAATTGATTTTAGTATTCAATTTGGTTGCAGTGTTGCCGTCTTAGCAGTTTTCCTGACAGATCTGTCAAATATTCAACGGCTTTAGTAGCTCAAATTTGAAAACAGCAGCCATCAGGAAATCTGTCAGGTTCTTGTCAGTCCCAGCATTTTATATGTCAGGTTTTCGAACTGGTTCAAATTGTTAAAGTGTGATCCAAATTGTCATCCGATTTAGTATCTGTTGTAGTATTAATGATACATGCAACCATGTTGTTTTCGCAATTAGTGGCTATAATCGCTATGCGTACTATCGGGAATTTTAATGTGAAACTTGTCGTAAAAAATGCTTTTAAAAATGTACAACCATCAATTTAGCAATATTTGGGAAAACTGCCAGATTTCGAAAAATGGCTGTGTCGGGATCCGAAGAACCCTGTCAAGCCCTTTTGTAAATACTTTTTGGTTTTTTGGTTTGGTCTGCGACGGAAAGATGTCTGTTGCCTTAACTACGAGGTACACGAAAAGTACCTATATTGCTGTATGTCAAACGAACCCTAGGATTCATTAAATGTGTATGAAAATGAAAAATTATTGATAATCAGAGAATTTAAATGTAAAGAGGAATAAATTATCATTATAAAATTCACTAAAGCTTTTTTGCCATGTTCTCTTTTTGGGAAGTTTTAGCAGCTTCTGCTATATTTTTAGGAGCGGTATTTTAGCTTTTTGAGCGCAACCGTTTAATTGCCATTAGGATAATTCCGCGATTATAGTGCTTGTCGCAAGCCTTAAAATATGCTTAAGCTTCGATCTTAAACTATTTATTGTTGAAAAATTGTTATTCAGAGAGCATTCTGCTTATGTCTGATAATAGGAAAAAGTTGCTGGGGCCTCTATCTGCAGAATAAGAGGGTGGGGCGAAACCCAAATCATTCAAATTAGCCATCGTTCCCATTGACTTGTGGCACGGTGCATTGACGTGATGAAAGAAATCTTTGTTCTTCTTCAAATGCAACTGTTTTGCGAGAATAGCTCTAGTTATGCCCTTTTTAAAATAATCAATAAGTATCCATGCGCATTGCAAAACCCTGATGCCATTACCTTTGGAGACGGTTTACCAACCTTGCTTTAAGATTTTTAGGGTTTCAGCTACATTGTCTAAATTCATTACGATTATTCAAAATTATTTTTTGGACGTTTTAGATGTAAGGTCGGTAACAGCCGCTTTCATTTCAGCTCGTTTAAATGTAGCTAACCATTTGATTGATATGCTTTACTAACACTCAATATTTTTGTTTATCGATATTGCAAAGAGAGCTCAAGTGAACATCCTGAGAACCATCGCCAGTCAGAGATGTAACAGCTGAACAGAAAGAGAAGTACCACAGCGAGGGTGCGAGGCAAGCTCGGCTATCACGGCTGAGCAGCCGCTATCTTGATCTAGCAACCCAGCGATAGAATCTAGGGACGTGCAATACTAAAACGGTTTAATTGAATTGATAGTTAATGTTTAGTTTTAAGATTTAATAACTTATTGTTAGTCTTAACTCAAGAGAAGATCCAATAAATAACAGCAAAGTATTTAAAAAAAAACTCAAAATGCTGTATGTCACAATAGCATCTATACGACAGTTGTCAAATTTGGGTGTAGAGCTTACTAAAAAACTATGGTATTAATATTAGCCCACCAGAGAATCAACTTATGATTGAGATAATTTATTGGGGAAGCTCTAAGATTTATGTAATTATAATATAAAATATAGAATCTGAATATAGAAAATAGGACTTCGGATATAATATTTATATTATATATATATATATAACATATGTATGAATAGATATTATATATCTAATATTGGCATGGCTAAGTGTACTGTTTATGTTATGTAAATTAACTACTGCTCCAAAATGTTGTGCAGCACAAAATGATTCATTAAAATACTTGCGCTAGAATGCATTTGTGTTTGTTGCAGTGGGTGGGAGTTGTTGTCGTTGTTGGTTTGTAGCTAGACAATGAGGAAGCTGGAATATTTTGGAAGAGGAGTGTGCGGCAACGAAGTGCTGTTGGCATGTCTATAAAGGTAACCTTCTTAATTTGTTATGGCCGCCATTTTTTGGGGGCATACGCAAACGGGGTGCAGCTCAGTGGCCTGCCACAGGGCCGGAGCGTGCCCTGGCTCTCTGAATACTCTGCAGGCTTCGTCTGCCCTATGTTGCTGCTGTTGTCACACGTTGTACCAGTGTCTTGCCACCGTCCTGCAGTCCCGTTGTTTTGTGTGCCTTCGTCCTGGATGAACGTCCAGCTGCCGTTCACAGAGTCGCATCTTTCCAGGAAGCGCCGCAAGCGTTGGCGCTCTATGCGGCTTGTCACTTTGCGTTATCCACGTTTTGTTTCAGCGTTTCTCTCCTGCTCCAGCCCAAGCTCCTGTTCCATCTCTTTCTTCGCATTTTTGTTGTTGCTATTGTTGTTATTGTTGGCATATTTGCATTGCGGTGTCGCCTCCGTATCTGTTGTTCTTGTTGCTATTGCACTGGGTGGGAAGCTGCTGCAATAGCTATTTGTGTGTAGAGCAAAAAACAACAACAACAAAGAGAAACAACTTTGCATTGTTTACTTTTTGTTTGGTTTTCAGCTGAAAGTTTGTTGTTGCTGTTGGTGTTGCTTTTGCTGTTGCTGTTGCTGTTGCTGTTCCTGCTGCCTTTTTTGCCACTCTGTCAGTTTTTGCGGCTTCCATTTTGGCAGGCTCGAAAGTAAACTAAAGCAAAAACCAAACAACTTAACAGCCAACGCAACAGCGGAGCTTGTTGCGGTCAGATAAGCAATACCAATACACTCAAACAAACCATCTACACACCCACAAGATATATCTATATATGTGTGTATATATAAAAATGTATATATATATATATATATATATATATATGTATATATAGGGAACTTGCTGGTTCTGATAGAGATCGAGCACGATATGCGGATTTAGATGGAGATGTAGGTGTTCTGAGACAGCGAGAAGCAGAAGGGAGAGGAAAAGAAGGGAAGAGAAAGATTATTTTAGGTACTAAAGAAAATTGTAAAATTGCATTATCATGATTGTGCATCGGCACTAGATAAAAGTGACGGCTTGAACAGCAACTTACTATATATTGTAAAGATTTATCTTTGTGTTTTTATACCCATAGGGTAGAGGGCATTAAAACTTAGTGGTAACAGGAAGTGTATGTAACAGGCAAAAGGAGGCATCAGTGTGTTCAGACAATATGGCCATGTCCGTCAGTCTGTTGGTCTGACTGTCGCAGAAACTGTAAGCGTTAGAGCCAGCAAATCTTTTTTGAAACATGGGTTTTTGTTGCACGCAGATCAAGTTTGTTTCAGATTTGGCCAACTCGCTTTTCGCCCCCTGAAGTAAAAAAAAAAACAAACAACGAGCGCAAGTTTAAAGCTGCAATTTGAGTACACACAATAGTATTATATCTACAGTCGAAATAAATTCGGAAAAGTATGTTGTGATCGGATGAAAACCCGTAGAAGTTATTCATGAAACAAATATACATCGGTCAAAAATCAGATGCAGCTGCATGTGAATTTATCTTTTTGCCGACTGTGTATGGTTTATTTGCAACGTAATATTATATACCACACCAAATACACTTTTTTTTTGTTTTTTATCTATATTCATCCTAGTGCTACAAGCTTTATCATGTTAATTACAGCACTCGTTGCAAAATGTATAACATGAAAATGAAATTTATTAATTGTTACAATATTTACCTATTCAAAATTCTTTAAATATTGTTATATTTATGTCACTGTAATCCCTGTATATACAATTTTGCTTATTTAATTAATTAAAGAATCCTATCAATATAATTGTAAATATATTATGTACTTTCCTTAAGATGCGTTTTTCATTTTATTTTTAATTGCGTGACACTTCAAATGGTTTCAAGCGAATGTGGAAATTGATTCCAGGTTTGAATAGCATGAAGAAATGTCTTTCAGAATTTAATGTTTTATGCCTCATGCATACAATTTGTTCTAGTATAAGTTGAAAAATGTTAGTTTTGCATATATGTTAAGTATGCGGAATTCTTTCCAAAAAGCATTTTTTTGCAATAATATTAATGTCCTGAAATGCATATAGTCAATAAGTTTTAGGTCAGTTAAAAAGTGGGTTGTTTTGATTGATTTGTCTGTTACTAACGACGTCACAATTAATAAAAACATCTTCCCCATATGTACATGTTGGTATGAGATACGTCCTGGCAATTAATAGATATAATGTTCTTAATAATCCATAAGTTTTGCCAACGGCTTTGAAATATAGTAAACTTGTATTAATTTTGTTTTACTTAGATTTGACTGAATTCAGACTTAGAGTATTACTGTTTGCCCAAACACTTATTATAGCTAACTCACGATTTCAAACATCAACATATTCAATAATCTTACACAAAGGCGACTAATATGGACTTCATCAGCATACATATGAATATTACACTCAGACACTATATCTATATCTATATCTGTCTTGTAATAATTTGTTAATCTGAACTGTCAGAAGATTCTCAATAGTCTTCGATAGAAATGGTAGAATAGAAATCGGTCGGAATTCTTTGCTATTTGGCTTGGGTATTGGGATGATTTTTGTTTCCTTTCATATGTGAGGGAAGGTTGACGAAGTTAAAGATGCGTTTATAATAACATATGTGTTATATACTTAAAGATTTTTATACCCGCTACCCATAAGGTGAACGGTATTTTAACTTAGTGCCAACAGAATATGTATGTAACAGGCATAAGGAGGCATCTCCGAGAATATATATTCTTGATCAGTGTCAACACTCGGGACGAGATAGCCATGTCCGTCTGTCCGTCTCTCCGTCTGTCTGTATGTCTGTCTGTATCACCTATATCTCAGAGGCTATAAGACATAGAGACACCAAATTTCGTACATAGGTGCCTGCATACATTACACAGATCAAATTTATTTCAAAAGCTGGATGCCACGCCCCCTGCAATATACACGTTTTTCTATGTAAATCACGTATAACTCCAAAAGTTGTTGTGTAATGATGTGTAATTTGGTAAGTCTGTGCTTAATATAACCTGTAATTTTGGATAAATTCAAATTATTTGTTTAAATATTTATCAAAATAGTTGTGCCCAATGCATATGGACGATTTAAGTGTGTGAATGCCCTAGAGATATCAAATTTGGTGACAGTAATCGTGTAGGTCTTATGCAGATCAAGTTTGTTTTATATTTTTTTGTACAAATATCATTTAAGTATTTTGTGTCTTTCGAACTGGGTAGCTGGTATCTTACGGTCGAGCACTCTTTACTGAAGATTTCTTTGCATCGTCAATACCAATTGAATTAGACTTAATTTTCGAAATACTTTCAAATACATCATATGACACACATAATACTAAAGCTATTATCCAGTATCTATGGGGTTCAGAATTTAAGTAAATATTTTCTGAAATGCCATCCACTTCGTCACTGACGTCTGGCCTATGATTTTCTAGTCCTATGATTTTAATTTCTTGTAATTCAATGTTTGCTTTGTATTCATTGCACTTTGGGATTTATTCACGACTAAATGTACTTATAAGCTTGGACATAAATTTCTTTAAATCTCTAAATGCTCGAAATGGATATGAGTTTTGCACCGCTTCCATTTCTTATATGCAACATTTTGTTCTTAGATTGCCCTTTTAATATTATAGTCAAAGCACAGGCTCTCCAAATAATTGATTTTCATTGTTGTCAGAGGTAGAGAACTGTTTTGTAAATAATTAATATTACGTTAGGAAGATATATCACTCCAATTAAGAATATCAAAGTCAGAAAAAAGTTTTTGATAGCCAAGATTATTGTAGTCACGAAATTCTATAGTATGGTCATTACATTGTAAGAAAAAGTCATATATCATATTTATAATGTCATGTTTAGAAAACAATTGTCATATTTTCAAGTTTTAACTATAGCGATACCATACTGTGAATTAGATGGTTTTCTTTTAAAATAGCACTATTAAAATCTCCCGTCAATATTACACCTGTGATTGCCAATGCAAGATATAAAATAAATATATACATATAAAAATGAATATATGGCTGTACTTATGAAAAGAATTTCTTGAAATAGAATATAAAAGATAAAGAAAAGCTTAAAAGTATGAAGAGCGAAATAACTGATGCTCTGAGAGCGCTGATATCCCTGAGCGATCGATAAGGGCCAAAGTTTCTTCAACGTTCCGCTCCAGCTGCAAAAGCTCAAGTATGCTTCACACGCAGATAGTTTTACTTCTCTTAATAAGCTTTACATGGAAAAACACCATGCTTTCATTTATGTAAAAGCGATTGCAAGCTTAGCTGTTGTTTTGATTCGCGGCGGAGAGCTTCAATTGCTCTCAACAGAGCAGCTTTTTCATGAAATTGATCCAGTTTTATTATTTTAATTGGATCAACAGTGCTAGTGCGGCTGAAATGCTTGGCCCGAAAGATTTCATCACTCTCGGTGGCCCGCTTATCTTGATGGCGGTGTAGATAGTATTGATTATATTTTCCAGTTTTTCCCCTTCCATAACAGGAACACCGTTCATGCGTAGATCGCACATAACAGCAGCATTCTTCTGAAACGCTTAAACACTGCCTTCAGATGACTTAAGTGCTTGTGCCTCTGCTGCCTCAGATCCCGGATAATGCAGACGTTGAGCCAGAGTCTGTATTTCAACCGCCATAGCTCTAATGTGATTCTCGAGTACTCCAAGTATACGCTCCTCAGCGCGAGCAGCTGCAAGTGAATTTTGCATATAAAATTGATCCTTTAATAACTTCCTCGTTTTGTATTCGATCTCAGCCAAATTCACAGGAGTCATTCAGACATTATTGTTATTATGCATACCAAAATTCAATTCTCTAGGTCTATTATTACGGCTTTTCAAAAAAATCTAAAACAAACTTGATTTGCGTAAGAGCTACATGAATACTGTCACCAAATTTGATATCTCTAGATCATTCACACACTTAAAACGTCCATATGCACTGGGCAAAAAAATTTTGATAAATAATTTCACGAATAACTTTTGTTCTACATATCCAATTTGTACCAAAATTACAGGGTATATTAAGAGTGTCAAGCGCAGATGGGTTACCAAATAACACATCATTACACAAAGAACTTTTGGAGTTATACGCGATTTACATAAAAAAACTTGACTTTTTCTAGATTACTGCGTATTGTGGGCGAAGGGGCGTGACATCCATCTTTTGAAATAAACTTGATCTGCGTAGGGTATGAAGGAACCTTTTTGCCAAATTTGGTGTCTCTGTGTCTTATAGTCTCTGAGATCCAGGTGTTCATACGGACAGACAGACGGACAGACGGACAGACAGACAGACGGACATGGCGATATCGTCTCGGCTGTTGACGCTGATCAAGAATATATATACTTTATGGGGTCGGAGATGCCTCCTTCTGCCTGTTACATACATTTTCTGTTGGCACTAAGTTATAATACCCTTCTACCCTATGGGTAGCGGGTATAAAAAGGGGTATAAAAAGTGTGCCCATAGTAAGTTAAAGGGTATGTCTGCGTATCGCGTTGTGTTCGTCGTCTGAGTTCATATGCCTCATGGAAAATTTGAGAAATATCAAACAAAATTTTTAGCAAATTCTACAGGTTTGCTAGTCGAAACCGGGTAGAGGGTATTTACATTCGAGCACACGCGAACAAAGTTGTTTTACCTGTTGTCATTTTAATCACTCACAGTAAAATTTCATTAAGCGATATGTGTTTCTGCTTTTCAAATGAATAGCAAGCTCGTTAATTAATTAGTTAATTATATGGAAGACATTTTACTTTTCGTGCCAGCAGATAATTGAAATCGTATTAGGTTTGTTTTTTATTATACGATTATGCATATAATATGCAGTCAATAAGCAACGCACTCGTATCATGTTCCATGTCTTTGACATCTATTGGCTCTCTTAAGAAGATTGCATTGAATAGAAATGTTGGATGCCGCGTGTTTATTATAGCAAGATGTGTTGACTTCGTAGATGGCTTTGCCAGAATTCCGCACACCTGAACACCTCGCTGGGTGTTTTGCAGCAAACATTTGCCTTGCATGTTGCCAAGGCTGCCAATGCTGTCGTTCTTGCTATTGTCGTTGTCATTGTTGGTGGGTTGGTGGGTTGGTGGGTGTTGCAGCGCTCACGCTAAACAAACAAAAACATAATTGGTTTGCTTGTCATTTCGGCATAATAAGCTGACAATACTTACCAACAGCAGCCAAGCAACAACAGCAACAACGATGACGGCAAAAGAGTGGAAGGAAAGATGCGGAATAACGAATATAAAAATCGAGCTGAAATACTTACTCAGCTAGGAATGCGCATCATTCGTGCGCCTCGTGTAAGTTGAAACATGTTAATGTACTCACAAAAAATGTTTTTTTTTGTTCTCAAACTATATTTATTTTCTTAAATTAAAACAATAATTGCTATGTAAATACAAAAATACAAATCTTTTTATTTACGGATACTGATTTATGGTATTCGATTATCGATCGTGCGTCTTCAAATTTTTTGAGGTACCATAAAAATGAATATACAAAGTTATAATACTAAAGTTTTTTTTTGTTTTGTATTTAATTAAATTGTCAACAAGCTGACATGGAAGAATGTTGGAATTCCTATTCCGAAAATGTATCTGTGCAATCGCTTCTTTGTTTTCCCGATGTGCTGTGTCATCTCTAGGCACAAGCTAATCTTAACCATTACAATGTATCTCAAGTAGAAATGCGCCTGGATCTTATCAGGATTTTGAGAACGGATGTTGCACAAAAAAAAAATAACACTAGCTCTTTTGCAAATGTGCCTACATTTTATTCAAGCACTGCGAGTTTAACACAACTGGTCAAACGTTCTCTGAATGCGCCTCAGCCTCAGCGTGCTGCCGGTCATCTGGAGAGGGGCAACAGAAATAAAAATAACAGAATTGGTGAAAAAACAACATTTTACCCAGGGGCATGCCGACTAGTGGCTGGTGGCATTTTGTGGCATGAGGGACATGAGACACCGAGCGGTCTTCTGTTCAGTGTGGGTTTTAGCTGTAGGGCATAGTAATAGTGCTTACGAATTGGTTATTATTTTGGTCGACGACTGCAAAAAAGGAGGGAGCAGGGAGGCAGAATGCAGAGGCTAGAAAGGAGGCAGGACAAAGGCTGAGCTTTGTTTGTTTGCTTGCTTGGCTTGCTTTTGGCTGGCGGTTGTTGCCTGTCGACCTGTAGCCAAAATGGTTAAAAAGAAAATTGAGCGTAAAATGCTTAACAAATATTTTATGACTGCAAAGTTCAAACGCTTAAATGTGATCCTTTTGTTGTTGTCGATGCCGCTGTTGTTGTTCTTATTATTATTATTATTATTATTATTATTATTATTTTTGTTGCTGGCAAATTACCCAAAAAGCCAACAGCAGCCAACTATTTTTTAAGCAACCAACACAATATACACATTTGCAGGCCGTGCTCACTGCTCTCAGCTCTCAGCTCTCAGCTCTCAGCTCTCTGCCCAGCATCGCTTTCTGTTACAGCAGCTCGATGCAACTGCTGCTAGAGCCATATTTATATGTACACATACATATGTATAGCTATAGCTATAGTTGTAGCTGTTGCTATATAGCAGTGTAGCTATATCCTATGCGCTGCATCGCAGCCCCCAAAAAATTGTTTGAAATTCCTAACAAAGCATTTTAACAATTTGCTGACATTATAACGGCGACAAGTTGAGCGAAGTCAATAAACTGTTAACTCGAAAAACAAAATGTGCCAAAGTGAAAAGTGAAAAAAATGCTGATAGTAATAGACTGGAAAGACGTGCATCAATGCCACCATGTCCC
The DNA here is from genome assembly GCA_035045625.1 of Drosophila formosana. Lineage (NCBI taxonomy): Eukaryota > Metazoa > Arthropoda > Insecta > Diptera > Drosophilidae > Drosophila > Drosophila formosana. Next base: position 337,944 of record JAWNOW010000062.1, read on the forward strand.
CTGACGCAATCCCCTTAGACACCCACAAATGACGTGGTGACCCGCCACGGTCAGCCATTTCCGCGGAGGATGGAAGTGGAGGTGGCCCAGGGTGAAGTATTGCCCCCCAGCTCTGCCCGGGAGATGCGTGGGTGCGCTTCATTCGCAGTCTAGAAAGCAACGCCATGGGATTAACGAAAAAGTTTGCAAAACATTCTGTTACCAATGGCGATCAACGCCAACGATGGCGCTGGCTTCGAGAACGTTTACGTAAATATGGAGGAGCTTAATTAAAGCTATATGTTACAATTCAGAGTCAAGGTAAAACCTCACCCGAGAGTGCAGCGATAATATAATTGAGAAGTGGCTACGACAAACCTGACCAAACTAAAGTAAATACATTTTTGTTGTAGTTTTATTAAAATCGTTTTAAATATCTTGTATGTATTCTGAACCAAAGTGTGCATTTAATTTATTTATGTTTGTCAAAAGACATTTCATTTGCATTATTATTACCAAAAAGTCAATTTGAATTTTTGCGAAAATTTAAAAAATCTAACATCGTTCATCAATCTCACATTCATAAAAACAAACAAGTAGGAAAACTACAGTCGAGAGTGCTCGACCGTAAGATACCTGTAACTGAATTTTGCTCTTCAAAATTGATTCATTACTTACTTCCATCTTTTTCATTCGATCCCAACCAAATTCACAGGAATCATTGAGACTATAGTTATTATTATGCATATCAAAATTCAATGGTTTTATTACGGCTTTTCCAGTTTTTGGCGGCGGAAAGGGGCGTGACAAAAATCTAAAACTAACTTTATCTGTGTGAATATTTTATCACGAATAGTGTCACCGAATTTGATATCTCTAGTTCATTCACACACTTAAAACGTCAATTTCCATTGGGCACAACTATTTTGATAAATAATATAACAAATAAATTTTGTTCCACTTTTTTTTTTACCAAAATTACAGGGTATATTAAGAGTATTAAGAACAGATGGCAAACCAAATCACACATCATTGCACTAACTGACTTAATCTACTATTATTTTTTGAAATGACCTTGATCTGCGTAATGAATGTAGGAGTGTCTCTAGATTTTATAGTCTCTGAGAACTAGGTGTTCATACAGACAGACAGACGGACAGACGGACATGGCTATTCGCCTCGGCTGTTGACACTGCTCAAGAATATATATACTTTATGGGGTCGGAGATGGCTACTTCTGCCTGTTACATACATTTTCTGATGCAGTCAGTTATAATACCCTTCTACCCTATGGGTAGAGGGTAAAATAAATAATATATAACATTTAATTTTTGTTCATAGGTATGAAATTAATAGACTTTGTCGAAAAATATATGTTGGAATTTTGAATGTCTCTAGTCAATTTTTTTACAAAAGTTATTGAAAACTGCGGTAGTATAATTAATTAACAGATTTTATGTAGAACATATATTGAATTTGCGTGAATAATTTTGTTTGGGCAACCTAAGTATTTGAGCGGTTAAATCTTTTAATGAATTTAGCAAAATTTATTTTTATTGGCTCAAAGTCAATTTATATGAACGACATTTGCAGCTGTTGGAAATTAAATTGCTTACTTATCTAATATTTATTTTCCAAAAATAGTAAAGACAATTAGCAAATGTCACTCTGCACTATAAAAAGAGATTGCATTTGTTAGAGATGAAGACAGCAGAAATACAAATTTAGAACTTAGTTCATACAGAACAAATGAATGGAATATCAATTTACATATCATTTATACAGTCATCAATATCAGTGTTAACGGCGGATACGATTTAGCCTTATTTGTCTGAGCACCTAGATCTCAGAGAATATAAAACTGGAGCTACCATTTCTTTATTTCAACTTTTTAGTGCTTCTCGTATGTCAAGTTTGCTTTAAATTTGGACACGCCCCTTCCCAAGATAGAAGTTATTCAAAAAACAATATTGTATGGCAAAAAACAAATGCAGCGACATGCGATAAGTTCGCTTTACTGGCAGTATTATTGTTTGTTTTCAACTCAATATTACACATACCAAATATACTTTTCGGTATATTTTGTAAATACTCGTGTGTGTGTCTTGCATTCTAACCAAACGTGTAGCGGGTATCTCGCCGTCGAGCACACTCCATTGTAGCTTTCTTAGTTGTTTTTTTTTTTGTTAAGTAAAGTTTGTTTGTATTTTGTTAATGTAAAGAATATATATTTTTCAAGAAGCTCACAGCACATATATATGGTACATATGTGTAATTATTGATTTCAATAATGAGTGTCTTGCTTGATAGAGCTTTTCGAATAATTTATAGAGATTTTTAATTTCGTATTTATTCACGGAGCGAAATAGTTTATTCCTATATTCTATTTTGACTTTTTGGTGTGAAAATACACAAACACATGCTACAAAGAGATACGGACTCTTATAAAGAAAGATACATAATTACGATATACTGGGCAAAGAACAACACATCGAACAATAACAATGGCGCCAGCGATAAGCAAATGCTGCCTCTAGTTTTGCAGAAAAGATATTATATTCAGTGTCCTCTTGTCGTATAGCCGCTGTGTTGCCAGCCTCAAACAAACAAATGTGATAAATCACAAAGGATGCCGGAGGCAGTCAACCAGTCAGTGGGCTGCATCAATCAGGGCGCGGTGCTTTTAATTGATATTGTTTGGCCATGGCTTTAATTAAACAGTGTCTGGGAATAAACCATCGAAATTATCGATGATGTTTTACCAAACGGAATCGCAGCAATATCGGTTTTCTTCCTATTTATATGAATTACTTAAATTTAATTGTACTATCCATAGGAGAGAGGAGATAAGGAACAGCACAATGATTCTTTACTGTTTAGTTCCATTCAAGTGTGTAAGTGTACCAAGTTTATCACTTGTTCCCAAAAAATGAAATAAAATAAAATAACATTAGAAACTTAATTAGTATTTTTATATTTTAAAATTTGTAATCGTAAGTTTTTATTGAGACCTCCTGAAATCCCTTTTTGTATTGCATACTGTCTGCAATGAATTAACAAATATTGTTCATGTAATGAAATGAATGAAATTATTGAGTGAATGAATTATTGCAAATTACATACAATTAATTTATCATTCAGTTTATCGTCTAAGTTCAAGATCGCGTGCAGTTGAGCACACTCGTCTATAGTTTTATTCAAAATGAATATTTATGTCCCTGCGAATGTGGTATGTGTGTGTGAGTCATGCCATTAATTGGATCATCTTGCAGAGCCAATGAAACAATCATAATTATTATATTATATAATATAATAAGAGCGAAGTAACAAAACAAGCAGGCGTAATTGTTGCTCGCTGCATGCGCATTAACAACACTGCATACTGCAACAAAATTAATTAAAAATTTTGCGTATAGGCAGCTCTGAGCGCAGACCGTCGAGCAAAATCAGACAAACAATTGATCAATCAATAAGCAGTCAGTCAATCTGTCTATCAATCGATTTCATCATTATGACTACTTTTGAACATTCGCTCGGTTGTCATCGACAGCGTGCATTTATGGACGCTGTCTTCGATCTCCTTCAGCTGTTCCGCCTCCCTCGCGTTTCTTCCTTCTCCCCTACAACAGGCCATCAGGTCATCATAACATACCCGGCAGCAGTCTAGGCCACCAACCAATCAGCCATATCATGCACTCATGCCAAAACACTTAAAATGCATTTCCCAGACAGATAGACATTTGGACATTCAAATGGAGCGACGCTGTGGCATGCAGCAAGGAGGAATAGCATTCGGAATAGCATAGGGAGAGAGAGAGACAGAGAAAGAGAGAGAGAGAGAGAGAGAGAGACAAGGGGGACACAGACTGTTTTCGGACACTGTTCATTTCACGCTGGGCTCTGCAATGTTGGTCAAATGTGTGTTTGACATTTTCGTTATGTTTCTGGCTAGGAAACGTGCACCACTTAATGCTGCAGCTTTTAATGCTGCCATCTGTTTTTGGTGTTGTTGTTGCTGCTGCTGCTGCTGCTGCTGCTGCTGCCAGGTTGCTGTCTGCGGTGGCTGGCACGATAAACTGCTTTTACTTTTGTATTTTGCATGAAATTTCTCAAAATTGTGTGTGCATTCGTGTTGAGGTTGTTGTTGTAATTTAGCTGAACATTTTTGTTGCATGCGGATGCACACACAACAATCACACACATGGTTTCACACATTAACCCATTAATGTTATTTGCCCAAGCACCTTACACTTAACTGAATAATTCATACAAATAATTAAGTCTTTGCATATTTCGATTTTTATTTGTTAATCACAATACACATAACATAATTCGGAATAGTTATGCTGCTTATGCTTATGATGCACTCTACTTCGATTGCAAAGCAAATATATTATTATGCATGTGTACCTTCGGATTGCCGTAAATCGAGTGAATGGCTCGACGTGAATAATTTATTCAAATTTAGTCTTCGCTCTTGACGCAAAATACTTTTGAAGCAAAGTCTTTTTGTTCGTCGTATTTGCTCTTAAGTTAAGCTGATCGAGTTGAGCTCAATTGATTGTATATTCTTTAAGACACATAATAAGTTTAATATTTATATTTTTTGTATAATATTATATTATTCCCAGACATTTCATACATATTATGTATTTGAATTGATTGCCATTTTCTATTTTCTAATTCCTTTTTGTATTTATTTTGGCTTTCTTAATTTGTTGTTTGTTAATTTGTTGTTACATATATGAATACTCTTTTGATGAAAAATATGATGGGTTAACTCATATACTTGTACACTGTTTACATTTTCAATTTCATTTCCACAAATATTTATTTACGCGTTTTCGTTTCGCTTCGCTTCAGCTTTCCCACTGAGAGAGAACTATCTAATACGAAAGCCAAATTTTAGGTCTGCCCAGGATTCGTACAACCCCCTTTCGTTGGCCCCCAGGGAGTAATAATAATTTGGGAAGCAAGTACAGGAAAACAGTCGTATAGAAATGTCACCCGTTTGCAGTTGGCTGAAAATTGGACTGCAAATGCACTGTCAACTCTAATGTTAGCAACGCGAATTGGATTTGCGGCTTATAAGCACGTTTATAAATTACTGATTCGTTTATGGTCTATGGACTCGACGCGTGACTATGAATGTGAGTGTGAATGTGAATGTGAATGTGAATGTAAATGTGAGTGCGAGTACGAGTATTTTTCCAGCTTAGCTAGCAAATGAATAAATTAAATATGCCACCATTTAAATTACGTTTGACTGTTGCTTTAATTAAGTTTAAGATAGCAGTTTGTAGATCGTTAACTTCTAAAATTGAATTCAGCTTCCTAATTAGGCATTAATTTGTATTAAAAAGCAATCGACAACTATGCGAACAGTCAGTTAAACGCGCCATCGAGCTAACCAAATGATTAAACCAAAGATTTTTCCCCCAAACAATTTCAATAGACCGAAAGAGGGATTACATCGGCTTAGTGATTGTTATTGACCAAATACAGCTGTTTGACCTTTTTGAAATTAGTCCCGTTGATTTTGATTGCATTAAGTAGGCCAATGTATCTCGACGAAGTTCAAAATCATTTACAGCAAGCAAACATTGTAGTTTTAATTTACAAAACCCTCAAGGTTAAAGGAATTTACAGCTTAAGGCCGTTTTCTTGATGTTCGGTTAAAGCGATAGATAAACGAACAAATACCGTTTTAGATCAGATAAAAAAGTTCGGTTTTCTCTACGTTCAAAAATTTAACAGAGCGCAAAATGTTAACCAGCAATCTCTGAAAATTAATTAACCAAAAGTTGAATATAATTAATTCATTATTATTTGAATTTTTATGTGAAAACCTAAACAGGCTTGATAAAAAAGTCAATTTTCGCAAGTCCCCAAAAATTATTTACTTTATTGTAGGAGTCAAAATAACGAAATTATAATTATAATGAGTCGTATACGTAATGCGAACCTGGGAAAATTACGTATACGCTTGAAATTTCATTTGTTAAAACGGCAATTAGTTGTATGAGTTAATGGCTCTAATGTGAAATGAAGATTTGCAATGAAAATTGCAAATGCGTTTTCCTATCCACACATTCACATTTGTATAATTAGCATCAAATGAGGCAATGAAGTGTTCGCTTTCCTAACCTGTATTTCCAAATGCATATGCTATGTACTGAATGAACACAAATATGTAGACATTCAAGTTGCAGTGGCGTCTAATCTATCTTTGGATTTAAAATGGCTGCTTGTGTGCTTGGTATAGACTACATGACCATTATACGTAAATAATACATTTCGTATTGTTATTAATAAGAGTGGTGGGATGATACATTATAAAACTGGGTTTAATGCCATATTAAACGAGAATTCGCGAAAGAATATTAAATTTAACTGGTATAAAATGGAAATTAAATTAAATTGGTGCTGCAATGACATAAACAACAAATTATATCAGGCGCCAATCGGACTGAATTTCCGTTTGAAATTTTGTTCTATATATTTCGGGTAGCGCTTTGTAATGTACAGATACAGATACAGCCCTACACAGATGCAGATACAACTACAGTAACAGTATGCAGCTTGCAGCATGCAGCATGCCGCATACACTTTCAGTTAAAATCGCCACTAGGTTGGGTGCCATAAATGGGCATATGGCTCAACCGAATGTGACCGATTAATAAATATGTATGTACATATGCATAAAATTTAATTTAAATGCTTCCTACGCCCATTAAAGCGTCGAGTATTACCGGGTAATTTTACCCAGGATCTGTTCGCAGGCACTTTTATAGCCCGCGGAGATTAGCCACAAATCGTATTCACTCTCATTCGTAGCCATATTCGAGTCTGGCAGTTGCATTTCAATGTTCAAAATGTCAATTCATTCGAACATTTATTGCTTATTTGGTACATCAGTTCATGAGCGATGTTATATTTCACTAGTGTTTACATATGATTTACCATCCCAAGCATCCAACTTAATAGGATCTATATATTGGCTGCGTTCAAGCTGCATTACTCAAAACATCTTCGGGTAATGGATTTGTTCATCACAAGTCTGCATTTCGTTTTTTTTTGTAGTGATATTCTATATATCAACTTGCCATGTAACACTTTAATACCCAAAGTTGAAAACTGATCAGAAATATTTTAAATTGAAAAAACCAAATGTTTCTTGTGCTTATTTAAAATGCGATTTCGAAGCATATTGACTTTAAGTTTATTCGTGCTAATAAAAACGTCAGTTGCAATCGGTGGCTCCACTTTCAAGTTACCACAAAGTTGTAAGCCTTAATTAGTATACAAATTGACAGGTGAGCTAGCAAGAAAATGCTTAAAGAACATTAATAAGTCTTGACTTCAACGAATATATATTATACAGTGCCCCAGATATCTTTTCGTACGCAAGCATGTGCATGTACAATATACCTATTACACTTTAAAGTCGCAGTTGACAGCGATTTTACCTTCAACTAAATTGCAGGTATCTATAAAAATCAAACGAGTAAGTGTATCAGATAAAATAAGAAATGTAGATGAAATAATTGGCATGTCAAAAATGTGAAAATATGGTTTGGTGATAAAAGTTCAAAATTTCAAAGATTCAAATGTACATTTTTATTTTATTTTATATTTGATTTCACTATGAATTGCGTCCTATTTGGTAGTTGGGCACTCGGATAACAAATTGTGCTTCCTAGGTTTTTTTTTTCGGTTTTTATTTATTGTTTATATTGAGCATTAACACTTGGTATTGTCAGAGTTAAGTACTTTGTAATGGCAATTATGTGGACGTTGAAAAAACATTTAGGCCACATATACCAAGTTGCGGATGCGGAAAGAGAAGAGAGATGGAAAATGGGAAATGGGAAAACGAGCGGACGGGCGGACAGAGGCAAAGAGCGAAAGAGAAGCGTTCGATAAAGGGGCACTTCAATTTGCACTTCATCTGTTTGTGCTCACATACTCGGAACTTTTAATTGCTAATTGATTTAGCCATATGCATCAGTTGATACATTTCGAATTATGCTTTTCACTTGACGGCTGTTTCAAGTGCCTCAGCTTATGAGGCACGAGGCGAGCGGTTGTCCCCCAAAGCCTTGACGGGGGAGGAGGGTCAATGGCATTAAGTGATTTTGTGACTTTGTTTTTTTTCCTTGCCGCCGGATGGAGCAAGACACTTGAGTGAAAACAGCAGTCAAGCGACGCTAAGCAGCGAAAATATTTCACCGAACGGGGCAAGTCAAGTGGTGGCAGGGGCAGAAGAGGCAGAGGGGGCAGGAAGCAGAAGGCAGCTACTCGCACCAAGATGAGGCGCATAAAAACCACTATAAACTTTATTAATTTTAATTAAAAACACTACACTCATTCTCTGACTTGAATTCCCGTGCACATCTCTTGCTGCTGTGTGTGTGTGTGTGTGTGTGTGTGTGTGTGTGTGTGTGTGTGCGTGACCATTGGGCAATGTTTTTGTTGCCGGCTCCTTGCTGCGTGTTGTAAGCCGCAGAACGCGTCCTGGCCAGCAGGCGGTGAGCAGTTAAAAACAGGAAAGCCATTAAGAAAGTAATTCCAGCAGCACCGAAATGGAAATACACTAACTTTAGGTATACGATTCGTGTCAAGTTGTATGTTCATTTACTGCATAACAAATCAAAATGATACTATCGCAATCCATCGAACTATTAGGCTGACAAAAAAAATGTAGATTTCAAATAACTTGTTAACGCATTTACGCAAATAATTACTAAACAATTGGACTCGCAATAAAAACAAAAATATTGTCAAATAATTGTAAAATAAGTTGATTCTTTTTATTTACAAACAATCACCTACACATGTTTTGATTAAATGAATGATTAGTCTATATATAATTATTAGTGCTACATTTACATATTGCATTTCAAATTAAATAGTTAAAAATGTTGTCATCTTAATTGCATTTAATTATGCTAACATACATATTGCGGAAATTCGCTACGTCCCCGTTCAAAAAGTGTATTATAATGAAGAAGCTGCAGCTGAAAAATCTGGGCAAACTTTGCCCAAAAGGCGTAAGACGTTTAGGCAGGATGCGAAATGGAGATGGGCATGAGTTGGCTTAAGGGTCAGTAGTTGAGGGTTCAGTTGAGCTAAGGGCAAAGGGGCGATGGGGCGATGGGGCGACGGGGGTCGAGGCTGCGACCTGTTTATTTATTGTTTTGGCGGTGCGCGGCAGTTACCCGCTTAATGCCATAAAAAAACAAAGGTGCCACGGCGATAAACAATAAAGAAGGCGTCGAGTGGGCGGGGGTGCCAAACGTTTTATGCAAATTTATGACTTAAAAAACAATTTTTTGTATTATTAATTTTAAATAGCCACCGAAAGTAAAAATAAGCATCCAACAAAAAAAAAAGCGAGAGCAAGCTTGCAAGCTGCCTTAAAGTTAATAAATATACACAAAGCTGAACGATCAGATAGATTCACAACTCCACATTCACTCGCACACATTCAAACACTCAAATCGCATTCAGATTTGGAACTAAACTACTCGGATACGGTGCTCTTACGGCGCTGCCTCGATGACTCGAATGACTCGCTGCTTGAGCTTCTGGTCAGGCTGTCGAACGGTCCCAGCAGACTGAGCAGCACTGGCAGCAGAATTAGTCCATGTGCCGCTCCAATGAGCACAATGCCCAGATACATGCGGAAATAGAAGATCTGGAATACCAGCGATTTGGAGAAGGCCAGCACTACAATGCCGGCAAACTTGGTCAGCGTAATGCCGGACAACACGCTGCTCCCGGTGACGGTCAGCGAGTGGAACGCCCGCTGCTGGGCTCGGCCCTTGGCCTGCTTGAAGGAGCGCACAATGTGGGCCACAAACTCAACGCCGATGCCCACGCAGACGACGAGGTTGACCAGCGAGATGGCATTCAGGGTTATGCTCCAGGCCCACATCATGCCGCCCATGTTGATCAGAATGCAGATGACCATGAAGAGCACAATTAGAGCGGACGTTATGTCCAGCCCGGTCAGCAGCAGAGTGACAGCGAAGATGGCGGCCAGCGAGAGGCCCAACGAGATGAGGGCATCGTCCCAGATAGTCAGGTACTGCTCGTAAAATATGAAGAAGACGCAGTAGGGAAAGAGTTCGGTGTCGATGTCGTTCTTGGCGAACATTCCATTGATGTCCGCCTGCACTCGTCGCGCTTCTCGCAGCGCTGCCACGAACTTGTCCGACGTCGTCGATGTGGTCGAGTACTGCATGAAGTGCGTGTCTAAGATGGTCGCCAGTCCATTGTCGTCTAAGGTGTAAATGACGGCCTGCAAAGGACGAATTGATTGATCAATAAATTGCCAGAACGATAAGTCGTACTATTGATGTACATTTCTTTTGCCATGGGATAGTTTACAACAATTATTAAAGCATATGAAATCGATTTTTGTTTTTGGGTTTTCAAATCCAGTTTGCGATATGATTTTGTACACTTGATTATTATAATATATGTAAATTGAATGACTGTTTTTTTATTAACTACTTATTTTGCTAACGAACAAAATGCAATTCAAATCGAAATGTAATATTTATATTTCTTATTAAAATAAAATAAAAATTATCTTGCAATTTTATTTTATACTTTGAGTGGAAGAATTATACTTAATGCTTTTTGGAAAAAAAATATGATTGGAATTTGATTTGAAAAATTTAAATTTTGGCTTCCATATGTACTTCCTTAATCGGTAATCAAAACTTAAGTTTGTTATCCAAATAAAAATTAAAATTTCTTAAAATTTGCTTTAATAAATCGTAGTTTTTAAGTCATACCTAAAGTTTATTGGTTAAAACGAATACAAATTTATACTTTTTTTAATTTGAAATTTCTAAATTTGTAGATTTACTTAATTGTGTAATTGAATGCATTACTTTTATTTTTTGAATTCAAATTGTTTATAATGTACTTACGTCTGCATAGGAAGGCCGTCCTGCCTTGGCACATTCCGCATCGGGCAGATCGGAGAGGAAGAAGGGCACATATTTGTCGAATGTTTCGGGACTGGGTCTCAGACCATCCTCAGTGAACTGCCGATCACACGGAGAGCAATCATCGCTTTTCGAGTCTATAACAAACCGGAAAAACACGAGCTGAATAAATGGGGGAAAACGACTACACTCAACTATTGACTGTAATAAATCTGCCCGCAATCTACTACATTTGTGGGCCGATCATTGTGAGATTTGGCCAATCAAATTAAACATCTGATATCTAACAAAATACGGGTTTTGAATTGGGAAATGAATGAATTAAACTTGACTACGAATTGAGACTACTTACTGCTAGGACAGAAGGCGCCAGTTGAAATATTGTACTTGCAACAGTCGGAGATGCTGATCCAATCGATGTAGTCGTCAATCCACGACGAGGCCGGTCGGGCGAGCGAAGTGATCTGAGGGTAGCGGGATTGAGTGTACAGCTGGACGGAGAGTGAATCATTGTTGCACTCGACGCCGCCACAAATGAAGTTCTGGTGCTCGGGCTTGTTGTAGTCCAGACCCGGCTTGAGGACCCAGTACACTGGAGCGCCCATGGCCAGCAGCTCGTCCATGTAGCGGAAGTACTTGACCACATGCGAGTCCTGGGGCATGGACATTTCCTGATCCAGACCAGGCTCAATGGAGGGCATGACCATCAGCGAGAGGCAAGTGATGACTGTGAAGATCAAAAGCACAATGATCTTGACGGTTCTGCAAGCGAACCCCAATCAGTTCGATATGCAAGTTTTGGCTGTGGTTTTGCTATTACTCACTTCTTCAGCAGAAAGGGTGCGTAGAAGTTCTTAAAAAGCTTCTCGAGCACGCCCACGTCATGGGCCGTCGGCTGCTTGGACTTGGAGCGCACACAGCAGAGCATGTCGAGACGACCGTCTCGATAGCGCTGCTCATCGATGGCCATCAGGGCCACAAACGCGGTGATCTGCAGCAGGAAGTCAAAGAAGATGGCAGCCGCGGCATACATGGCAAATGTTTTCACCGCCGGCATCTCGGAGATGGCGCCAATGGCGAAGCAGGCAAACTCGCTGCTGGCCGTCTGCAGAATGGACGGTCCCACCTGGCCAATGGCCTCGCCAATCGCCTCGTGAATCGTCGCGTAACGACTGTGATCCAGCCGTTGGTACGTGTGCACCATGATGAATATGTTGTCCACGCCCACGGCCAACACCAGGAAGGGAATCACTTCGATGGCCAGCATGGTGGTGGTGATGCCAATGTAACCCCAGAAGCCCAAGCTGCAGAGCACCGATGCCAGCACAATCACGATGCCGCTCACGGCCAGCATGATGCGCGAATCGCGCAGGAAGCCCAAACAGCTGCGGATGCGTCCCAGGGCGATGGCCACATAGACGAACATCACCAGGTAGCTGATGACCACGGTGCCCACTTCTCCCTCGGACAGCTCAACGATGGCATCCTGGATGGATCGTTCTGCAGAATAGGCAATGTCGAGGCGGTCGCTGGTGTAGTTCTTCATGAAGTCTATGAAACGCTTCTCCCACACAAAGCTTGGTTCGAGTTTAGACTCGTCGTTCTGGTTTTTGCCCAGGAAAGTGAGCACAAGTCCCGTGGCCAGCATATAGTCGGGATCCTCTCCGGCTGCCACCTCGGGCATGCCGCCGACCGCGATGCCCGGCTCAATGGGTCCGCCGTAAGTGCTGAAACAGTCCTCCATCATGGGAACGCTGGGGAGCAGAAAATGGAATATTTCAATAATACTTTACTGCTGAAATTACAACAGATACGAACGTCATATAGCAAAATAATTACTCTGACTATCGTTAATCACTGTTTAAAAATTGAATCAATTGGCTTATTTTTGTTTTCGGATTAGAGATGTAATTTTGTATACAAATATCGATATTAATTGATGATCCGTATAGTGCAATTACACTGGACTTTACGGTTTTAAACATTTATTTATATTTTAAATGATTTTCTTAATTGAATAAAGATCATTTGTTCTATATTTGGCTTTGCGTGTTTTACAAAAGATTGATGCATTCCTTGACAGTGAAATTTACAAAAACTAAGGAAGCATTGATATCTGTACATATCGCTAAATTAATATCACCAATTTGAACACTTTCAACAAATGTGCAAATGCCAGAACAAGTGCCAGATTAGTAATGTACTCTTAAGATTTCAAATAAGCCGATTAATTTAAATAATATTGTAAAAAAAGTTTTCTCACAGCTTACCGCAAGCAATCCTCGATTTGATTTAAATAGTTGATGGTGTAGTTATCGCTGTCCACATACGAGTTCTGAAACTTAGACATATCGTTCTGGAAGTAACCGTAGATGGACTGAATCAGGCAGTCATCCACTGTGGGCGTCACTCCCGGATACAAGACAGGTGCATAGCAGATTTTATCAAGCCCAGCGTCCTCATCCATGCCCAGCTTCATAATTTGTTCTTGCAAATCGAATACTTCTTGCAGGAAACTTTGCTCATAAGCCGGACCAAAAGTAAGCAATCCACTGGCAGAGTCATGTGTAAACTGATCAAGAAGAGAGAGAAAGTGAGAAATATGTATACATGTATATATTGTATAGAAAAACTATTGAGAAAATACATACATATGTACATTCATACCATTACATGCAAAAATTCTTGATTTCAGGTTTTGCAATCGTAAAAAACTCTTAAAACAAGAAAACCATTTTAATTTTAATTGGAAGAAATATAAAATTTGATGTCTTGCACTTCAAGATTTTTATACCCGCTACCCATAGGGTAGAAGGGTATTATAACTTAGTGCCAACAGAAAATGTATGTAACAGGCAGAAGGAGGCATCTCCGACCCCATAAAGTATATATATTCTTAATCAGTGTCAACAGCCGAGACGATATAGCCATGTCCGTCTGTCCGTCTGTATGAACACCTAGATCTCAGAGACTATAAGAGCTAGAGCTACCAAATTTGGGGACAGTACTCTTATAGGTGCTACGCAGATCAAGTTTATTTCAAAAGTTGGATGCCACGCCCCTTTTCGCCCCCACAAGTCTGTAAAAGCCGTAATAATAGACCTAGAGCACTGAATTTTGGTGTGCATAATAATAATTATATTCTCAATGATTCCTGTGAATGGAATCGAATGAAAAACAAGGAAGTTATTATTAAAGAATCAATTTTATATGCTAAATTCACTTGCAGCTGCCCGCGCTTTGTTTGTTTAGTTGACAGTATGACCATAACGGTGTTGTAGATTTTTACCCGCTATTTTCAAATATATACAAAAAACAAGTTTTAGTATATATTGTGTATTTTTTTTTTTAAATATCATTTAAGTTTTTTGTTTTCTCTCGAAATGGGTTGCGGGTATCATACGGACGAGCACTCTCGACTGTAGCTTTCTTACTTGTTTTAAGTTGAACAAATTGTAGAAACTCGATTTTCAATCTTTAAAAATTCTTGCAACAAATAAACCATTTAATTGTTATTATATTATATGACTAAAAATTCAACATATTTGCTTAGTAATTAATAGAATCATAAATTTAAAATGTTCATCGGTCTTTAAAAATAATTGAAACGTGAACATTGAGATCATAACGCAAAAAAACATCAACATTTGTATTATTTTTTTTTTAAATACTTTGATTTTATTTATTGGATCTTCTCTTAAGTTGAGACTAACAATAAGTTATCAAATCTTATAACTAAACATTAATTAAGAATACAAATTGAATTCTTTTTGGGTCGCACGTCCCTAGACGCTGGGTTGGTAGATCATTACGACGAAGACGGGAGCGGCTACACAGCCGGGTAAGCCTTCGCGCGAGGGGGTTAGGGTGCGAGGAAAGCTTGCTGTGATATTTTTTTTCTGTTTAGCTATTACATCTCTGACTGGTTGGTTGAGGTCTTTATGTATGTTTTCGTTGCGAACGTTCCCCGGTGATGGGTCTCAGGATCTTTGATTGAGCTCGCTGGACAACATCAATGTTGCTGCTACTAGCGTTACCCCATAACTGGGAACCATAGGTTCAGATTGGTTTAAGTACGGAAGTATAGAGGACCTTGTATTCTAGACTAAGAGAGGACCGAGCGTTGATAAGCCAATGAAGACTATTAGCTTTTAGTCTTAGATGTGTTCCCTTGGCTTCGATGTGCCTTCGCCAGGTGAGTCGTCTGTCGAGGTGGACTCCTAAATACGTAACGTCGTTCGCTTGCGGAATTATTTAGTCTGAGCGGTGGGCAATTTGGCTGTTTAGGGTAAACGTAAGATGCCTGCATTTCTGTTCGTTTACTTTTATTCGCCAGTCACTTTTCCACTTTGACTAGATGAAGAGCCAGTTGCGCTGATGCTTCGATAGGACACTTGTAACGGCTGAGAATAGCTGTATCGTCGGTAGATGTTATTAATCGTCTGTTTGGTGGGATGTCTGCTGTGTATAGAACGTATAGCGTTGGGCCCAGTACGCTGCCTTGGGGACTCCAGCTCTAGAGGTGTAATCGTCAGACATAGCAGAATTGCATTTCACTGCAAATTTCCTGTCATATGGGTAAGATTCTAATAGTTTATGTGTATTATTGGGAAGTGATGCTCTGATCTTATGCATTAGACCTTCTAACCAAACTCTATCAAATGCTTGGGCTACCCCTAAAAATATTGCAGTGCAATATTCTCGATTTTCTAATATATTTTCGAATTTCACAAGTTATGCGATTGAACTGCTGGATAGTTCCGTGTTTTTCACGAAACCCAAATTGGTGTGATGGAATTTTATTTTGGATTCTTAAAAATGAGTTTATCCGAGTCAGCACGAATTTTTCATAGGGTTTGGTCTTTACGAAGAGGCAATTGTGTGATCTCTGCCTTGTTTCGGAATCATTATTATCATTGATTTTTTCCATCTCTCTGGAAAGTGGTCAAGCCTTATAATGGTATTGAAGAGCTGGGTGTTAGTGCAAACTGCGCTATATGGGAGCTCAATAATCATTTTTTCGTTATTTGGTGATTTTTTGTTGGATCCAGTTGATTTTTGTTGATATGAGAGATTTCGTTTGGTCGAAATTCCATTGGCTCACGTTGAAGCGGTAAGTAATTTGTTACTGGCGGTAGTCTAAATGCGTTTGTGGCAGGATTTGGCTGGAAGACATTTTCAAGGTGCTGTGCAAATGTTCTGGCTTTGTCTTCATCACCGCGGGCCCAGCCGCAGTTTCATATAGGCGCCACAGTTTCTGTCGGGGAGCATAGGGTTGGGTGGGCTCTCCATAGAGAGTGCTTTTTGGAAGATGTTGATAATTGCTCTATATAGCGGCGTTGGGTATTGGCTTCTTGTTGCTCTAACGCTTTGGTGAGCTTGCATATGGCGACCTATGAGACTGCTATTTTCGATTATGAGCTGCTCGATTAGTTGATTTGTCTTCTTTTGCATGTAAGGTTTTGTGCAGTTTGAGGAGTTGAAATGCGAGCAGCGGTGACAAAGTGTGTTGACAAAGTTGTCGATGTCGGCTTTAAGGTTAAGTACAGGATTTATATCTATATGGGAGCTTAGATATTTCCCATAAGAGATCCAATTAGTTTTGTGTGAAGTCAATTTAGCCGGTTGATCTGTATCTATTGGATAACGGAGTAGAGTAATCAGAACAGGCGAGTGATCAGATGAAAGATTCGAAAGACTTTCGGCACTAAACAGGTTCCTTGAAATGTTTTTTAGTGATTGCTAAGTCAATTAAATCGGGCAGTTTTTTTTGATCTGTTGGCCAAAATGTTGGTCTGCCAGGGGAAACGTGGTCAAGCTTGTTGCTGGCTTTTATAATTGCTTTATAAAGCTGTTTTCCTTTAGGAGTTACGAGGCGAGATCCCCAGTGTGTGTGCTTGGCATTATAGTCTCCTGCTGCTATGAAGTGCTCGTCTAATGAGTTAAAGAACTGCATAAACTCAGCTTCAGTTACAGTGAATCGAGGAGAGCAGTATACTGCGGCTAGAGTAAGTTAGTTACCACTATCCAGTTTTAGCTTGAATATAGGTAGTTGCTAGATCCTTGTAGCGGTGGTGCTTGATTCGGTTTCTAATCAAGATACCAGTCCCACCGTGTGCTTTACCATCGGGGTGGTTAGTTGCATAGAAAGAGAAGCCTCTTAACTTAAAGTTATATTTATTTATTAGATTGAGATAACTCAAGTTACTGCTGTGAGACGCCATTAGCATTCCACATGGATATACGCAGGAAAGTCATTGATTATTTGGATTGTTGTGATACCAACATTTGTATCAATATGTTTTGATTACGCATTAGATCTTGCATAGTAGTCCGCATGAAAGACATAAACTCCATTAAGCTTTGCTGTAGGTTAGAAAACATGGCCTCAAAGTTGTTTTGTGGCTGCTTCATGGGCTGATAATGTTTAGTTGTGTTTGGTTTTGGTTGAGGTAGTTTAAAGTGCGATGTATTTGAGGAAGGAGGCTCAAATCCAGATTTTAAAGCACTGGCAAATGTCACATTTCTCCTTATGGAGGACTCGGAGTCAAAGTCAAATGTCGATCTAGGTGCGTTCGAAAAGAATACGTCTGGGTTTGATTTAGATGGTGTAACCCGTGCATTTTCAGAGCGGGGATTAGTTACTCGCTGATGGATTCTACTTTTTAAAGCCCTATATATAGGACAACCTCTGTAATTAGCGGTGTGGTTACCACCGCAGCTACCACACCTTTTGGTGGTAGAATCGCCTTTGTTCGACGGACAGTGTGCGGAGTGGTGAAGCTCTCCACAAACTACACACACTGGGCGCAGTGTGCAGTATGACCGTGTATGGCCATATTCTTGACAATTCATACATTGTAGTGGTTCTTCTACAGTGCTTTTACGATGTAGTAGAAACTGAAGTTTGTATATAGGGTGCACTTCGTTTTTCTTAAGAGAAGTGTTGTCTGGTTCAAGTTCTACCTTGAAAAGCGGTTGGAGCTTCCTTTCCTTGTTTAAAATGTCAAAGACTGATTTCGCGTTAAATCCCTTGTCTTCTAACGCCTTGCTTATTTCTGCTGGTGCTACATCAGACTCTCTGCCCTTTAGTACTACTTGTAGGCCCTTGCTGCTTTTCAGTTGGTACGTGTAGTAGGTCATTTTATTGTCGGTTAAATGCTTCGATAAAACTCTATAATTATCTTCCGACTTCATTTGAACTTTTGTTTCATGGATTTTACCCCGTACAAGGGGAGTTATATGAAAGTTGTCCTTTCCAATAAGATCTACAATTGTGTTAACAAGCATTTCTCCCGTATGTATATTGGTGGTGGCTTTGGCTTCTTTTTGACATCTACCTCGGGTCCGCCCGAAAGGTCTGCCAAAATTTCAAATCTATTGGTGTTGTTGAGCTTTTCGCTTGAAGATGCTCTGGAACTGCTACGGATAAGTTTTGCATTCGAGATTAAAGGGCTTAACTTCCGTTGAATTTGTATGTAACGATCCATTCCAGTCTGCACAAGCGGGTCAGTTACGGTTTTTGCTTTTGGTTTTATTGGCAACGCAGCAGTCGTAGAATTTGTTTTAGTTTGGTTTGTTTGGATCGGTGATTCGCATAGCGCTTTTGTTGATGACGATGGGATCGAGCGGACAGCCGACACCGTTACAGTCGATGTTGTTGTTGCAGTTGCAGTAGTCGGAGAGACTGTTGTGGTAGTCTCCGTAGGTAGGAGCAGGTCTCTCAGTTCATTACTTGCTTGTTTAGCAGTGCGCTCTGCAATCTGAGATGGTAATGCTGGAGAGCATGAACGAGGTCGCCCACTTGCTAAATGCAAGAGTTCTTTCGTCGGGTTGGGGGAAATTGAGTTTTGGGCTGGTTCGGCTACAAAAGAGAAGCACGCGTTGTTTCGTTGCAGAGAGAGCCGGCGCTCATCTTGCTCACGCTGCATTTGCTTACGAATGTCGCTTTGACTCACCTTCTTAGCCGCGGTTTAGTTTTATTGCATATACGTAAATGTTAATTAATCAATTGGTAAATGCTCAAATAATTAGATATTTTGTGCGACTTCATCGCACTAAGTGTCTTTTCGCGTTGTACACTTATTAATACGTCTCTCACTACGCATTAAACTTGAGTAATTTATTTTGCTTCCCGGAGCTCAGTAATACATGTCTGCATGCGGCAACAGTTTACGTTTGTATTATAAAGATTAAAACAAATTGAATTTAAAGAGTAACTCCAAAATTATGTTATAGGCAAAAAGTAAGGTGAATTTTTAATTCAAAATTCTCGGGTTTAACATTTCGAACTAATTCTTGAGTTGATTGAATGGAAAGGGAAAGGGACTTTTTGGCTTGTTTCGCAGATTTGAAAAACCGTTGGCATAGGTATATGTTATAGGGAGGGGATTACATCGAAGGGGAGGAAATTGATTTAGGAGAATAAATAAAAATGATTCATTTTACAAACAAATTCACTTTACTTTTTGTCCACATAAACTTGTAATTTGAAAAGGAAGATCACTATATATTTGTAAAATTTAAGCAATATTCATATTTTTATTATACGAAGTGAGAAAAAATATTGCAATGGTTGAACAGACTATAATTTACATATATTGATTTTTAAATTCACGCAGATGTTGTATATAGCTTTATATTGTACTCACCGTATCCTTTTTGGTGGGCTTGACAAACAGCTGATTGGTACGATAGAAGGGTCCGAAATGCTGATCAAAATAGTTCTTCTCGATGCGGGTCTGACTCTCCTCACTGGCCCACAGCTCGACGGGATCTGTGGTCACCTTCATGTAGAGCACACCATACGCCAGTCCACCAATTGCCCAGGAGCAAAGGGCCAACACCAGCACCGGGTGCTTGGCACAAAATGTGCCCCAGGCACGACAGCCCCGATAAAGAAACTCGCCATACAACGTTGGCATGCAGACATTTGCGGCCTTGCGATTGCCCGTGGCGCCCCAACTAATTAATACCACAATGGTCAAGCCAATGACCAGGGCCACAATAAATGTGATGCCATAGAGACCAGCGATTTGCCAGGGATCCTGATGGCCAGTTGGGGCGTCGGTCAGCGGACACGAGGCCTCGCAATCGATGCAGGCACACGCATAGTTGCCCTCATAGCTCTGGCCACAGTCTAGCGGATGCAGTTTTAAATAGATCTCTTCGGAGCCCTCGGGGGCATCTTCCGACCACAGATAGTTGATCACAAAGGGCACGTAGTCGCTGTTTTCGGCGTCGCCCATAAAGTGATACCAGCGGCGATAGTTGCAGGTCTTGGCGTTGTAGGCGCCACAGCCCAGATCCATGGCGGGGCGTCCTGTCTGGGGATGCTGGATGCTGGAGCAACTGTCGTAGATGCGTTGCACAGTGTCGTCCTCGAGGCGATAGTCGATGTGCTCCACAAACTCGACGCCGCTGGGATTGAGGTCCAGGTAGGCGGTGAGGAAGAGAGAATGGTTTTGCGCACAGGTCATGGCACAAACCGTTTGGGCCATGTTCATGGTGCAGGTGGGACATCTGGAGTAGACGCCATCGGCCTGTGTTAAGCCCGAGTCCATGGTGTGAACCTGTTGGGCATCGCAGCAAAGCTGCAGCTCCTCGTCGCCATTCTCTCCCTTGTACTCCTTGTACAGGGAGGGACAACGTCTGGCAAAGACGGCCTCAGCGGCGGCATCGTTAAGCTCTTTCGCCTCGCCCGAATACGCCAGATTCTGGGCGTGTTCGCCAATCTTGTGACTCTCGCCATACCAGATGCAGTTGCCCCACACCAGCTGCAGACTTGTTGTCAACAGTGACAGGCCCAAGAGCAAGCGCTTCGCTTCCATTTCCACTTCCACTTCCACTTCCACTTCCACTTGCACACAAAAAAATACAGAATTTCCAAACGAAATAAATTATGGAACACACTTATTTAGCAGCCACTGTTGCTGCACCACCTGCACCTCACTAGCTCGCGGCCTGATCGACAACTAATTAACCGACTGTAGGAGTAGCAGTTAGAGTGTCGAGGTGTATGCCACACTATCAAAACTGAACTGCTCTCCGCTCGATAAGATATCAATGTCGTTGATTCCGGTGTATCGGCTTTGGGCGATTAGCCTCTGAGCTCCATTGAAATCCCGCTATGGGCTTATCGCCAAGCGATAAGCTGTCAACTTCCAATTTCCAGTTGCCAGTTGCCAGTTGCCAATTGCGAGTAGCGAGTTGGTTTAGAATCGATGAGCGAGTTACGGTTAGGGTATAGTTGCTGTATTTAATTGATTGGTAGCAACAGAACCTTAATTGATCTCTCACCACTGATAATGGCGGATAAATGTCTGGGAAAAATATGACTTTCCCATGACGCTTATCACGCATACTTAGCAACTAATTATTATCATTATATTTGTGATTTATTAAACGGTAATTATAATTACATAAATTGCTATTGATTTATAGATATTCTAATTTTTAATGAAATGAAAAAATATATAATTTGTAGTTGGCAAATAAAATTTTAATATTATAATTTTTGTATAAAATAATTATAAATAAGAAATGTTTTCAATTGAAATAATATAAAGAACATTGAATGAAATACTAATAACAAAATTTTGAATAAATAATTTTCAAGTAAGAACTTTTTAAAACTAAATCTATTTTAGGAGTCATCATTGGGTTGATCGAAACTCTTTTTTACAAGGATTAGAAAAAAATGAATTAAATGTAAAATATTTACATTAATACAAATATAAAAAATTAATTGTTCAATAAAAACTCCTCATCAGTTGTCTGTTCAAGTATTTCTTCATTAGTTTCATTGTTGATCAAATATATTAAGATCGTTTAAGACGATTCAATAAACATTTCTACAAATTAATTTGTTCATATTCGTCCACAATTTGTCAAGTAGTTTGTGCAATAAATAATTCTTAAATCTAACTAATGGGTTTTTTTTTGTGTATTTTAAAGTTCCTACTAGCATTGTTGGAAATTGATATGGACGCCTAATGAGTCAGATAACGCTGATGAAGAAATATTCAATTGAGAAATATCGCTAACTAAACATGAGCAATTAATAATCAAAAGTAAAAATGTTGTCAATACTGATGACAGATTACTAAGAATTTTTATTGAGTAAAATGTTTTTGCGATAATAGTTTATTTGTATTCAAACATTTCGAACGAATTATTTAATTCAGTTACTATAATTGTTGATGGCAATTCAATTGCAAATATTATTGGATTTTTTGTATAAGTGAATCATTTGTGTTAATTTCATTTTATCAGTTCTTATTTGTCGCCGCCGTAAAATGTTTATGATATGCAAGTGTTTAAACATTGTTGAGACTTTTGAAGTCGCTTATCTTGGCCTAGGAAAACAGGTGTCCACTTCAACAATCGACAACTTAGCCGAATCATTTTATGGCGACATTCACTTATCAGCCTCCAACAAGCAGCTGCTTAAACAGCCATCGGCAACTCGCAGCGGCGTCATCAGGCCTATGAATACCTCAAATGTATAATACCAGGTGTTTCGGGTCTAAGATAAGCGACTAATATCCCAATAGCTAATCCCATTAGCAATACGAATTAACTATATATACCACAAGAGTTTACATTGTTATTTTCCTAGGGAAATTTACTAATGTACACAGATATATTTGATATATTATATTTAATCTGATATTTATTCAATTTATTTGATAGTTAATTAGTAATGTTCTTGTAGTTGTAAAGACTGTTCAAATTCTAATTGTTAGGCATTTCATAATAGCTTTTATTAATACATTCGACTTGAAATGGCATTTTATTTTTAATCTACAAGCAATTAATTTATTCATATACAAAATGGGTATGTTGTTGTTAACTGAAATATTTTGTTTTCAACCTCCATTAAATAAGCCACAAAGTTTTAAAATTTCAATACTACTAGTAAAATAAATATCTTGTGATGTTCGGAGGGCGTAACTTAACTATAATAACAATGTCAATTTATTTGGAATCTTATTATGTTATTTAGAAATCATCTGGTATTCCATGCGTTTTCAGACAGAAATGTTAAGCAATGTATAGTATGCAATGCATATGCTCTCGGAACTTCAAATCAAAATAAATTAGTTACATAAGATATGGAAAGGAAATTTTACTACTCCACAAAACATTATAATTTCAAACAGAAAGCAACAGGAAGGTGCAACGAGTATAACAGCTCCTGCAAGGAGCACCACAAAAGCGACCATCAATCGGAACCGAAAGAGATAGCTGGCGATTTGGCTGTCGCCCCATCCAATCTTCAAGCAAAGAGTCAACGCCAAGTGCATGCATACGATTCGAGTAAGTAATTATTGCAACAATTTGTATGAGGTTGCGTCATTACTATTTTTGGACCCGATCATTTTTTCAAAAAAGTGAAGAGAGTGAAGTTTGGCAAGCGTAATAGGCAGAAGGAGAATTCCCAATTTATCTTTCCGCCTGTACAAATCGTAGATAAGGTCGTAATTTTTAAAATAAGAACATATCTACGCATTCCTCAAAATTATAGTCAGGTTGTTCCAAAGTATATATGTGTATTATGATGTCTTAATATTGTTGTTCATTTGTATGCAATTTCATTTCACAATACTAATGTTCCATTTTTGTTACAAGCGATTCTTTCCCGAAAATGTGTCGTTATAATCTATCACGTGCTTAAAATAAAAAAGGTTGAATTCTCTAGATTACCAAAATTTAGGAACGTTCAACTCATTAATAGCGAGCGAGCGACAGAACAAGCATGCAATATATACAATTATGTTAAATAATCCTAACCTCACATATAAGTAATCGGATCTCTTACGCATTGCAGCAAAACCAAAACAGAAGCGCATTCTGCAAGGACTGGCGAAGGAGTATCACAAGCTGGTGCGAGATATCGAGTGCCATCTGCCCGACCAATTGCCCAAATCAGGAGTGCGGTTGGCAGCAGCAGCCAGCCGGAAAGTATCGCAGTATCGACAGTTGGGCCAGTTGGGCGGACAGTACGACAGCGACCTGGAGCTGCTGAAGGAGGACACAAGCAGCCTGACCATTTGTTTTGTGCAGCTATTCCGGCAGCGCATGTACTACGAACAACTGGGCATTCCATTGACGCCACTCGAGCTCATCTATATGGCGGATTGCGATCGCGAGTGGCGACGCGACCAGCACCAGAGACTAGCGATGAAACCCTTGACGAATCACAGTGATCAGGGCCATGGCGACGGCAATCAAACGATGATAGAATATGCCGATAACTGGATGGAGTCAACTTCAGCTGAGCTGCAATTACAACACAAATGCAAGCAGCAGCCACAAGGTAAGCGATAAGGAAGAAAGAGACTTTTCATTAGGTCTAAGCAAATTTCCAAACATTCTAGAATATAGTTCGAAGCATTGTTGGCGGAATGAGTCGATAGAGAAGAAGAAGGCGACGTCACAAGTAAAATCGCATGAGGAACTTGCTCAATTCGATAGCCGCTGTGTTTGCTGCCAGGCTGAGCAAAGGCAACTGCGCAGCTCGCCACTGCCACTGCCTCCTACACTAAGAGAAACACAGCCACAGCCACAGCCACCGCCACCGCCACCGCCACCGCCACCACCACCGCCACCTCTCAGACCTACAGACAAGGAGCAGATGAAACAGCGGGACAAGCAGCATGCCTATGGCTACAGTCATCGTTGCGAGACCGCTGCGCAAGCTGCCAGGCTCGACAATCCTGTTAAGTGCTACGCGCTGCGTCGCGCCCCGAAGGTCACCAATTTGCCGGACCGAGTTGTGTCCTTGTCCCTTGGCGAACAGATCAAGGCGCGAACATTTGGCCGGTCACTTGGCGACAATCTCAATGTGTTGCAGGCACCGCGCACAGCTCGAATGTCGCGCAATCGCGATGCCGTCTGCACAGTGCATGACAGTCCCAGGGACCTGAGTCTGGAAAGCGAGTCGCAAGCTGAATTCAACACGGAGAGCAGACGGTCATCCTCATCGGCCAGCGACATGACCGTCGGCTCGATAGACACCCTCAACGAGGTGTGGTACAACCCCTCTGCCTATCACCATCCCATGGATGCGGACAACTGCCCGATTCCCGCTGAGTTTGAGGCCATCGATGCGCTGCAGACCGGCCACAAAGGTGCTCCAGTGCTGGGCGCGCACGCTGCTCACATGCGGCTGCAGCGCACCAAGTATCTGGCCAGCAGATATGCGATGTTGTCGCCGGAGCAACGTGCCCGCGAGATCGCACAGCGTCTGCGGCACTTGCGCCTGTTTCAGGACAGATCGAACCACAAATTCTACAAGCAGCTGCTAGCCGATGAAAGTGGCCGCACGGCGGAAGGAGCCACAAAGGTCAGAAGAGGCGACTTCTTCGATTGCCCCATGCACCTGGGGATGTGTCCGCGGCTGATGAACGAATCGCTGCTGGCGCACTTCATCGAGGCACATCTGAATATGCCGGGACTTCAGTTGAATGAGATCGCCGAGCACACGAAGCAGCTGATCAAGTTTAGGCCAAGCACATTTGAGAGATCGCGGAACATTTGCATGTCGATTGCAGTGCTGGACGGGTTCAAGGAGATGCCTTTCCCAACCATTTACAACGAGGGATTGGCGGATTCGTTTCCCAAGTTTGCCACATATTTGCCGTTCTTTGTAATGGCTCGACGCATTTGGCTGAATGTTGTTGACAACGAAATGACTCTGCCAGGCGAGACGAGCAAATCAGAAGAGTCGTTTGAGTTGTCGACTGATGTGGCTGCCGTTGGCAGGAATGCGATGGCCCTCTGGATAGTTGGTGTGGATTTGCCTCGGACCATTTACGCTCACATGACGGTGTTTAATCACCGCATGGACATTACTCGCAGTGCAGTCGTGAAGGTGCGGGGTCTCAGCTCCAATCACAACGCCGAGCAGTTTATGGCAAAGAGCAAGAATTTCTTGCGGCTTAATGGTCAAGAGTTGCGCCTGCTCACAAATAACTACAACGAGCCCATTTATTTAGAGGTCTCTTTTCGCGAGTTTGCGCTGCCCGATCGCATTTGGAAAAGATCACAATCTTGACCCTTTCATTAGCATAACGCCGGGTAATGTGTCGAATTTTGAAATACCACCATTCATTATATTCGAAATTTTGGAATTTAGGTTTTAGTCTCTCATCAATTTTATTCTTCTTAAAAAATTAAAAATATTAATTTCTCTTCGGCTTGACGCCCTCTCGCGCTGTGATTCATCTATTACTGTCTATCGTCGCTCTTTGGGAATTTAAGTTGAGGAATTTAGCAAGGATGAAATTAAATTATAAATATACATTCACATTTTGTCTGTTTCTTTCCATATGCGATTTTATACATAAATCGGGTATTCGATACTGGTACAATTGTAAAACTCAAAATAAAGAAGCATTTTGGAAACAGGAAAACAATTTAATTTTCTATCGAGTGAATCGTTAAGTTGACTTCCTGACTTCTTGCTTGCAAGCTTCGTTGCAGTATCTAAACCTCATATCTTTAAAAACGAAATCATTCAAGTCAAAATATAAAAAAAAATATAATAATTCGTATACATACAATAATATTAAGAATGTCTAGATTTTATAAAAATACTATGAATTTATTTTCTATGTAAAAATGTATTTATAAAAATTTTAATACAATAATAAATATTGCTTTTTTTTTATTAATTTAATATAATTGTAATGTAAGTTACAAATAATCTATAAATATATTTTAGGAACATAGAATTCATAATTTTTATTGCTTTTTATCAAATCCATAAAAATCGCATCAAAGTTAATATGATTTTGTTTAAAAGTGAAGAATTGCTTTAATTAAATAATGTTATAATAAAACAAGTAAGAAAGCTACAGTCGAGAGTGCTCGACCTTAAGATACCCAACCCATTTCGAGAGAAAACAAAAAATGTAAATGATATTTGAAAAAAAAATATATTAAAGAAATATACTGAAATTTGTTTTTTGCATATATTTCAAAAAAATCCAAGACATATCGATATAGTTACACTGTCAATTAAAGAAAAAGCGCGGGCAGCTGCAGGTGAATTTTGCCTATAAAATTGATTCTTTAATAATTCCCTTTTGCACAGGAATCATTGAGACTATAATGATTGTTATGAATACTAAAATTCAATGCTATAGGTCTATTATTACGGCTTTGCCAGCTTTCGACCTCCTTCTGCCTGTTACATACGTTTTCTGTTGGCACTAAGGTTTAAAGCCCTTCTACCCTATGGGTAGCGGGTATAAAAACAAATTTCAGTATATTCTTTGGTATATTTTTTGTTAAAATATTTAAGTTTTTTGTTTTCTCTCGAAATGGGTTGCGGGTATCATACGGTCGAGCACTTTCGACTGTAGCTTTCTTACTTGGTACGCCATTTCGTTAAATGTATTTAATTAAAATAAATTATTTGTATTTGGAAGAAAAAGATGGACCCAATTGATAAATTTACAATAATATTAACAGAAACACATAAAAAAAATTATTTGCAGTCATTTTTGTTTGTTTTATAATGGTCGACTATTATAAAAATACTCACAAAGTATTTACTTCCTACAAATCTTAATAGTATTTTAATGAAAATGCATATTCAGGACATGTTATCATATTATTAATCATTTAAATTGGTATAATTTAAAAAATGTGTGTTCTACAGAACTTTTTAGAGATGTTCGTTGATCTTGTTGCAAACTTGGCTGTGCCTGCGTGTAGATTTTATTTCCAAAGCGAGTTCGTTACGTGAAAGCTTTGTGCGCTTAGCACACTGTTAAAGTTGCGTTGTCTGCTGCGGTGATGCTGTTAGTGCTGCTGTTTATGTTAATGGTGTTGCTGTTAATGTTACTACTACTGTATGCGTTGCTGTTGCCGACGCTCCCAACTAGTGCAAGTGGCGGCTTTATTTATTTTTTAATGACCGGCAGAATGCTATTGAACTCGCACACACACACACACACACACACACACACACACACACACACACACACACACACACACACACACACACACACACACACACACACATACACACACACACATACAAGAGAGCTTTGCATTCTGGCAGCTGCTGCTGCTGTTGATATTTGCTGCAAAATGCATAATGCATAATGCATAAACTGTTGCCGGCATTGAAGAGTCAGCTAATTTGATTAGTTTGCAACGGCAGTCATCTTAGGAAATCATACAACGACAGTAATGACAATGCAATGGCATGCGACATGCGGCATGGGGCAAGTCGGCTGTCAAATTGGTGAAATGTGCAATGCAAAATTCGGTGGCTCAGTCCGAATTTAGTGGGACACGTGTTCTGAAAATCCAGTCCTACATCAACAATCTGAACTGCGCTTGCAGCAACAGCAACAGCAACAGCAACTGCAGCAGCAGCAGCAACGCCGACGACGACGGCGACGATGGCGTCGTGTGGAGGCAGAGAATGCGTTGCGCATCTGCAAAGCGAAACTCGTTGTTGCTGCTGCACAACGTTATTGCTGTTGCACGAACTTCGCAGCGTTCCCGAAAATCTCTGCTCCCGTTCCAGACGCAACTCTTGCCGCGTTCCAGGCGCATTCTGGAAAATTGTGTCAAGCTGACGACACAATTTTCAAATCGCATGCCCGAAGTTGCAGTTGCCACCGCCGCCGCCTCCGCCCCGCCCTCGTCATCCGTTCGCCTGAAACGATAAAACAAAATAGAATAAAGATGAAGCAGAAAAGGAAGTAGAAGCGAAATGAAGTAGAGTAGAGCAGAACTGAAGAAGAGAGGGAGCGAGAGTTAGAAAACGCTCTCACTTCGCAGAGAGAGAGAGAGAGAGAAAGAAAAGGGAGAGAGAGCGAGGATGGAGCGACAGCGAGAGAGCGGGAAAACTCGCTTCGCTTTTGGCTGGCATTGCACAAATAACGGTAAAGGTAATGGTACAGTAGCGTAACAGGAAATGGTGCATTAACACGCACCGCAAACTGACGACGACGACGGCGACGATGTCGTCCATAAGTTCAACTGGCCGGGTCCGAAAAAAACGCGTAACTTAAAGACCAGATAACAACAGCAACCACAACTACAACATCAAATGCACAAATATAAAACTGCACTTGGAAAGCAAAATAAGTAAACAACGATAACTACAACAATGCGCGCCCGCTAAAGCTGTGTAAGTTTGTGAGTGCGTGTCTATGTACGTATGTATGCTTGTGTGTGCACTGCATTTAATTACGCATCTCTTGCTGCTCGATTGCATCACCAAAACGTCAGCTAAAATTTGAACTTTTGCATACGTTTTTACTGCATTTAATCTTTCTCGGCTTGCGCGATTTCGACGTCACTAGGACTGCAAAACTGTGACGTCGCCGCTGGATCTGTGTTCGATTGTGTGTGGGTTTGTGTGTGAATGTATCATTCATTGCTTGCTTGTTTGTGTGTGTGTCTGTTTTTTTTTTTTTTTTTGTTCTCATGGCAGCTGCAGCTTAAAATGAGCAAACGAATGACGTAGCATCCCATTGATGTTGGCTGCTGCAACTTACATATCTCATTTGGTTGCGGCAAAACAGTCGAAAAAGCCCACAAAAATAAAAAGCAAGGGCAAAAAAAAAAACGTACAAAACCGGTTACAAAAATGCCAAAAGTCAGAGCGAGCAGGCAGTTGTGTGTTTGCAAGTCTCAGAGAGCGCGAGCGAGAGAGCGCGAAAGATTGCGGATGCCGCTGTCGATAGCAAAGTATGTCTGTGTGCGTGCACAGTGCCGAATAGCAAATGCCGACTGTGCCGATTGCCGATTGCGACTATCCCGACTGTGCCAAAATGCCGAACATCAAAAACGTGCACACGTGCAGCAGCAGCAGCAGCAGCAGCAGCGGTATGCAGACAGGCGACAGCGGCAAAGAACTTTTTCGGTGTGAATGGCTTCTGCACAAAAACGTGGTTTTTTCGGCTGCCAGCGTTGCAGTTGGCGTCGCCGCTCGCGTCGCTGGCGTCATTTTTTATTATAGTTGCAATTCCTTATTTCGCTCATAAGTGTTACCTAGTTTAACAGCTTAACAGTAACAGCGTTTAACAGCCACAGACGCTTAACAGTTTAATGGTGCATCGCTGTTAACGGCCCCAAACAGCGCGCTGTACAAAAATATTATGTTGCATACGCTAGGGCGCAAATTGAAATTTTCTAATTACGGCTCTCAGTATGATCTCTTCATGTTCAGTATGGAACGAACTTACTAGTATATTCCTGAATATTCTTTTAAAGCATTTTCACATGTATAGCTGAATATAATAGAGGTACAAAAATATCGATTGAAATTTATCCACAAAGGAAATATTAATATTATTCTACTTTTCTGAATTTCATATGTACATATTAAGCTAAGAAAATGTAAAAAAGTGAATTGGATTTGAGCCAATGATTCATGAGGTTTGTTCACAGTTAATGAATGTGGTGATTCATGGTGTCACTTTATATACAGTTGAAATATTTTTTTAAATCAGGAAAAATTTGAAGTCTAAGTTATTAACGTTAGAAAGAATTTTAAATTATATAGTCTGAATTTTAAGTAGCTAGCCAGCAAAATTGTATTTTTTGTCTTAATTAAATCATAACCTTACTTAAATCTAAAAATTGAAATAAACTGAAGTTTTTGAAAAAAAAAAAATAAGCAAGCTGATGGGTTAGCGTCATTTAATAAGGGGAATGAGTTTAATTCATAGTTGTGCATAATTATGCATGTAGATACATATGTATGTAAATATATAAAAAATGCATTAAAATTTGTAGTTGTAGTTGTAGTTGTAGTTGTAGTTGTAGTTGTAGTTGTAGTTGTAGTTGTAGTTGTAGTTGTAGTTGTAGTTGTAGTTGTAGTTGTAGTTGTAGTTGTAGTTGTAGTTGTAGTTGTAGTTGTAGTTGTAGTTGTAGTTGTAGTTGTAGTTGTAGTTGTAGTTGTAGTTGTAGTTGTAGTTGTAGTTGTAGTTGTAGTTGTAGTTGTAGTTGTAGTTGTAGTTGTAGTTGTAGTTGTAGTTGTAGTTGTAGTTGTAGTTGTAGTTGTAGTTGTAGTTGTAGTTGTAGTTGTAGTTGTAGTTGTAGTTGTAGTTGTAGTTGTAGTTGTAGTTGTAGTTGTAGTTGTAGTTGTAGTTGTAGTTGTAGTTGTAGTTGTAGTTGTAGTTGTAGTTGTAGTTGTAGTTGTAGTTGTAGTTGTAGTTGTAGTTGTAGTTGTAGTTGTAGTTGTAGTTGTAGTTGTAGTTGTAGTTGTAGTTGTAGTTGTAGTTGTAGTTGTAGTTGTAGTTGTAGTTGCAGTTGCAGTTGCAGTTGTCGTTGTAGTTGCAGTTGTCGTTGTAGTCGAGTTGCTTGCTGCTTCCGTCTGTTGCCGGAAGTTGCACGAAGTGTTCAAAAGCTTTCGGCTGTTGAGCTCTCGGCCGCTGTTAAAATCAACACTGGAGAGGTAGCGTCTGCAGTAAATGCAAATGTTGTTTGGCCTGGCAAATTGTGGCGAAGGCGAAAAGACAAAAGCACACGAACAAGTCGAAAAGAGCGGCGCAACAGTCGCCGTCGCCGTCGCCGTCGCAGTCGCCGTTGACGCTGGCAGCATCAACAGCAGCAGCAGCAGCAGCAGCAGCATTTATTGTTGGCAGACACCAACACCAACAGCATTGGGCCGCATGGTCTCATCGCAGTCGCATCTCGTTCTCATTCGTGTGCGGCGCTTCACCGCTAAGCGACGTCGAAAATATTTAGCTGCCTATTGCTGCTGCTGCTTCTACGTATACGTACGGTATGTGTACGAGTGTGTTTGCGTGTGTTTGCGTGTGTGTGTGTGTGTGTGTGCCACTCTGTCTGCTTAAAGCAAAGTGTATGTCTGTCTTCTTTTTCGGTGTCTGTTTGGTTCGTGGTTCCTCGTTCGTGTCGTGGGTGCTCGGCTCGCCTTGCTGTTCGTCGCAGACCGGCACTCGGCAACTGTCTCGTTCGGCTTCGGTTCGTTTCGTTCGTTCGTTCGTTCGTTCGTTCGTTCGTTCGTTCGTTGCTGCTGCTGTTGGCTGTGGTTGTGGCTGCTGCTTCCAAACGCTCGCAGGCCATGCAGCAAAAACAGTTTACATTTGTTTTTCCGCGTGCTCGCACACGTTGACTGACACGGTCTGCGACTCAGCGAGCGAGCTCTGTCTGTCTGTCTGTCTGTCTGTGTGTCTGTTTCTCTATGAGTGTGTGTGTGTGTGTCTGTGCGTTAGTTGGAGTGCCGACCCGGAGTTGCCACAGAGTGACCGGAGTTGGTTGGCCGAACTAGAAACACTCGAGCTTGTTCCAGTTACTGGCCTCGTCTAGTCAGACTTGCAACTGCAACTTGCCACTGCCACTGCCAATTAATTGATCAGCAGTTAAACATACGGCAGTTCGTCCAGTTCGTCCAGTAAGCCATCCAGTTAGACTCCCAATTAAAACCAAAAACTACAAATAAATCAATTGACATAATTCGTTTTTATTTTATTTCAATTCGGTGCGTTTTTTGAATCCATTTCGATTTGTTGTGTTTTGTGTTGAATTTCAACTTCGATTGCAGTTATAACTTTAGCTCGCAGTGCGACGAAGTTGCTGCGAGCAGAGCTGAACGCTTAACGCTCAACGCACAACGTTGAAGACAACTGTCGTGAGTCGTGTCGAGATCGAAGCGCCGGGCGGAAGTGCGGTGCGAAAAGCGGAAACGGAAGCTCAAACTATAACCGCACAAACAAAAAAAAATATTAGAAACACATAATTTGTCTTTCGAACAATAGATACTTGCCAAATTTGAGGATTGCGCATATACAAATACACAAATATAAATACAATTATACACACACACACACAAGAAAACAGACCTCGAATAGTTTCATTTTTTTTATGCGAAAAATAAGTATTTTTTTTTAAATTTTTTTTATGTGATCCACCAACTGCAGCAGCGAATAAGCACAACAACGCGCGGTGTTGTCAGCTGCCAATGCGTTCTTACGCTTAAGGAAAAAGGGCAACGAGGAGGAAGTAAAATGTTTCAGTCAAAATGTTAAATACAAAAAGAACGCAGTGTGTGTGCATATTACAAACAAAACACAACGACGACAGCAACACCAACAGCAACAGCAACAACAACTTCAATAAGAATAATAACAACAATAACTACCACTTCTTCAGCAGCAACAACAACAACAGCAAGAACCGCAGCAACAACAATAGCAACAAGCCAAAACCAAATCACAACTTTGGAAAAATAACAAAAGTGTTCAAATTTTGAGAACGAAAACAATGAAAAAATTACACAAAATGTTGTGTTTAACAAGCGCCGACGCAGCAGCCTTTGAGGACTGAGGTGTGTGTGTGTGTGAGTGTGTGTGTGTGCGCAATTAGTTATAATAGTGTGTGTGATTGAGGGAGCGAACAAAACTACCCAAAAAGTGTTGTTATTCATTTGAATTTGTTTCTGAATCGCTTTGAAGTATTACAAGTCTATCACAAATTATTAATTTCTTTTGTATATTTTCTTTAAGTTTTGGTGCAATTTATGGCTAATTTGTGATAAATCACACTTTTTATGAGTTTTATTTTCAATCACTTAATTACATAAACAAAGCTTCGATAAAGTGCTAGACGTTGAATTAATTGTAATATATAATTAATTAGTTGCAAGAAAAGTTTATGCGACGTTCTTTCGAATCGTATTCATTTGTGTTTTCTTCGTTAATTGTATATTTGAATAGCATTAATTGCTAAGGGACATAATTTAATTATTTGAATTGGAAACAAAAAAAATTGCATGATGAGTTAAAAATTAAAGGTTTAAGATTTTATAATAAATTTAATTGTTTACTTATTAAATGTAGGTTTATATTAAGTTAAAAAAAACTAGTATTTTAATTTTTCTTTGCGAAAATTGTTTCTGTATTCTATCGTTTAAATTAAGTATGTACATTTTTATTTTAATAAGTTTCTAATCAATAAAAATATTTTATATTAAACTCGCTCGTTTTTGCTTATAGAATTATTTTACCAACGTGAATGCAAAATTACGTAATATTTATATTTCATATTTTTGATAAGCAAAATTGTGCTAGGTTCCGCTTAAGAAACATTTGTTCATAAGTTCAATTGAATTCACAAATTACCAAAATTATTTCAAATCTTTTTGTTTCCCCTCAATCTTTCAGTTCAGTTTTGTGTCTTGTTTTTTATGTATTTCAAACACGTTTTAGAAAAATTATGGCGTCAGCGGCTGTGCAAAACATAAACAAATAAAAACATACAAACTACAGATAAAGAATGAATGAGAAGAACAGAAGATGAGCAACCAAGAAAAAAAATTATTCACTTATTGTTGTTGTTTCTGTGCGCTGCGCTCATTTCGCTCAACTTGTCGAAATAAAATAAATCTTGAGTTTGAAATGATTTTTCACGTCTTTCCTGACAAAGCATTCTCTTTCTAGTTTCTCGTGATATTGTTTTTATTTTGCTTTTTTTTTTTTTTAATTCCGGTCATTCCGATGTTCACACAGAATCGGGTGGAATCATTCTGGTTCTACAGAGGTCTGTCTATTAATAATTTGATGCATTGCCTTCTCCGTGATCTCCGGTCGGTCAGTGTGAACCCTGTTGTTGTTGTCTTTGTTCTTTGAATAAACGCTTCATATGCTACTTTATAATGTTTCTGGGGGCTTAAGACTTATGAAATACTGCTCTAAATCTGTGGCACTCTATGCCAATTAGAAATCTCTTTCATCTTTTGACAAATACTAAAAAAAACATTGTGTGACAAATTTAAGTTTTATTCCCCCAAGATTATTTTTATTGAGCATCTTAATGTGATATAACAATTGATTTTGTTTGTTTGTGGTTGCTTTCTATTTAAATTTGATTATTGTCGATTTTCAAAGAAATAAGAAATGAACTGAAAACATATTTTAATATTTACGGTTTTGATAGTTTCGGCTGTCAAAATTTTTTTGAATTTTAAGTCAAGACACAAACAAAAAATGCCAAGTTTATATCTGACATTTAAATTTAAAATATAATGAAGAGCTGCGAATCTATTTCCAAGCATTTGTTGGCTAAGGTATTAAGAATAACAACTTTGTATTATTTATATTGGTGATCAGTGTTTCGTTTTATAGAACTCATTTTATATATTGGTTCATCATCAATAGCTGTTGCATTTCTTATTTTGCCTTCTCAGGTGACGAGGTAGTTCTCCATAGACTGAACTTGATTAATTAATTGGGGAAAGTTACAGTAATTAAAGTAGAGGTTTCATTTCAAATTAACATGAATATTGCACGCTAAACGTTGACCATAATCGAAATCATTTAAATAATTATTAACACATAATCCATTGAAGTTTAAATATAATATTTTCGGTAGGAAGCTAGACCCAATTGACCTTTCCTCGACTATCCAACTCTTTGGCCCCTCCGTTCAACGGTTCAACATTAAATTTGATATTCAGAAGTGTGGATGCAGTTTGGCTTTATGCTTGTTTTTAATCTCTTTGAAGCGCCCTCAACGGAAGCATAAAAAGTTGGCAAATTAGTATTATAGCACACAGGGCTCTACCTAAGTATGTATGTACATCACAATACCTAAACAATGTGTGTGTGTGTGCGTGGGGGGGGTGTCAGTGATATGAAAAAAAGTTGTGGCATGGAATTGTGACATATGAAATTAAATTTCAATTTTATTTCACTGGTGAACTGAAAAAAATGGTATATACTGGCTGAGAGGAAATTGTAACCATACACAGAGAATTGCCTGTTTGCAATTGTAATTGCAATGGCAACATCCACATTCACAGTTATAGTATATGTATGTATGTGTGCAAATGCTATATATTATAAATGAGTACATTACTCATCTAACAAATATATTTTACATTTTTGCATTAAATTGCCATAATTTTGCGATTGGCGAACAGCTGCAAAAATCACAATCGCAATTTTTTATGCCTGACCCAATTTATGAATGCATGTGCATAAGTAAAAAGAAATAAATAAATATCACACACACAAGCAGACAAGCTGCAACTGCAACTGGGCAAGTGGCTGACACATTTGTCGCTTCATATGCAGCTAAAAAGTCCCACTGTTGTTGTTGTTGTTGTTGTTGTTGTTGTTGTTGTTGGCTGGTTAGGCGACTGTTGTTGTTGTAGTTGTTGGTGCTTCTGGTGCTGCCGTTGTTTTACATTTTGATATTTAATGTAGAGGCAGCCGCTGCATAACGGCAAATTCTCGTAATGCGGGCTAAAAACAAAAGTGACGACGCTTCCTTTATTGCCTCCGACATATCCTCCCATTATTGTTTCTCTGTCGCTGTCGCTGTCGCTGCCGTTGCCGTTGCCGTTGCCGTTGCTGTTGTTTGGTTGCTTTGGCCCCGTTGTCCTACTTTAAATGGTCTTTAGGTCGTCTGGTGTAGAGAGCGCGAATTAAACTCTCTCCAATACAAGTATATGCATGTACATACATATGTACATATATGTACGTGTGTGCGACTTTATTTGTTTGCCGTCGGCTTGTGTGCAGCGAGTGTGTCTCTCTGTGTGTGAGTGTGTGTGCCTTAGTAGGGCTTTATTTGCTGGCCGCAGCTATTGCCAGCAAATCAGCCGGAGACACCACACACACTTACGCTCCGGCAAACATAATTGTATGCAGCCTGTCTAAATAGCAATTTCACACACTCTCTCTCTCTCTCTCTCTCTCTCTCTTTCGCGCTCTTTCGCGCTCTCTTTCTCTTTCGCGTCGCTACTGACGTTGCACGTAATAAAGAGCCCATTGCAAAATGCAAGCAATACAAAAAAAAAGAGATAAAGTGGAAGCCACAACGTCAACGTCAGCGTCGCAGTCGCCGTCGCCGTCGCCGTCGCAGTTGCAAGCTTTGCCCAGCGCCTAGAAGTATACTTCGATAAGTGCGAATAATGGCAGAGAGAGGAATGCAAACAACGCGTCAACGCCACGCGACGTCACATAACGACGCGCTAACTTACTTAAAGTGCATTCTAACAGCCAAAGGCGACTCGGCCAAAGACACAGAGCAGAGTGAACGAAGCGAAGCGAAGAAAGGGGAAGAGGCGGAGATGGAGATGGAAATGGAAATGGAGATGGAGACAGAGAATGCTGCGAGAGGTCGCCTATAGGTTCTGGCAAAAGTCAGTCTAGTCAGTGGGCCATATTCTTGGTGTGTTGTCGTTGCCATTGCTGTTAATGTCGTCGTTGTTGTTGTTGAAGTTGCATTTGTTGTAAGTAGATGTTGGAAATGTTGAAGCAACATAAAACTGGCGTAGTCGACTCTTGTTGTCTATTATTTTATCATGTCTGTAAAGCAAAACCGAAAAACACAAGAGGGCGTTTCTTCTGATTACCCATATAAGACCCAATTTACACTTTCCGACAGCTCAAAACGTGTCTCAAAGTCTTCAACTGTTTTCCTTTCAGTTTCTTTATTTTTCAACGCGTTAGGCAAGTTCAATTTTTGCATTTCAGCACTTTAAGAAAAATCAACCAAGCTGTCTACATATTTGGTACTGAAATGTATTTTATTCATTGATTATAACTTTTGAAATTCTTTCTTGAAGATATTTTTTTATTTATTTACGATATTTTAACTATAGTATTTTTTATTTTTTATTATTATTGTTTTTTATCTATCTTTACAATTGCTACTAAATGTATTTTATACTTTAAAAGAACTTGATTCGACAATCAAAACTTCTTATGCAAAATGCTCTGAATTGTACGATTAAGTATTGTTAAAAAATGTTATAATTCATAAAAGCTTCATTAAAGTTGATTTCTAAAATTTAAAGTGAACATGCATTACACTAATGCATTACAATTAATTATCTAATAATTTATTTTATTTTTATAGAAATTTTGATTGAGTCTAAAATATGTTTTTTTTTGGGTCTTCCAATTACATTTATGAATCTTAATTTGAAAAACGGTAGATTTCACTTAGAGTTCATAACATGTGTAACATTTGCTCATAAGATTCATATGTTTTAACGGACTCACAACCGGTTTGGCAGACGATTTGCCAGATTTACGATGTGCTTTGTAGTTTGCTACAAATAATCAAAACCAAAAACCTAATTGCTTAAAAGCTCGACGAAATATTTAATTGTTTTTTTTTTTGCGCGCGTCACTTGCCATTTTTTATAGAGTTGCTAACTTGGTCGAATCTATGAAATTGCCGGATCAATTAAATAATTAATAGTCGGCTTTTCGTTTGTATAAACTCGGGTAATTGTCGACTAATGTGATTTGAATAGGGCAGCATTAAATATGCAACAGTCAACTATTATAATTCGTGGGCTTGGAATATGCAAATCGTTTTCTGGTAGTGGAACCGTTCCCAGAATAAGCAAAAGCAAATTTAATTACTTCGTTCCGTACATGGGCACAAGTAAGGCCCAGAAAGAAAGAAGGACAGAAATCATAACCACTTAAGTCTGCGAACAGGGCGGGCAATTTTCCCACCTTCTCTCTCTCTCTCTCTCTCTCTCGCTTTATGTCTCTGTCACTTCGTCACTCTCAGAAGATTATTTGTCTTGCTTTGTGAGTGCCATTACACAATATTTGTGTGTTATGGCATACAGAATTGATGGCGGCCTATACTACAACATCGACATCGATTCTTCCACTTTATTCCTCCTTTTCTTGCTATCCTTCTCGATGTCTCGATAAATTTGGTTTCTTCTTTCCGTAACGTTTCCAATTTTTATTGTCTATTAGTGTGCGAGACGTTGTTAAATAGCAATAATATTGTTGCACTTGTATTTGTTGCAAAAGTAGGACATTGTGGAGGTAGAGGGACAGAGAGTGTGGCGACGTGGCGTGCATGGCAAATAGCAGAGTTGGGATTGCATAGGCTGCCACAGTTTGCGGCTGCCAGTCGACGGCGGCAACGGATCGAAATGTGCAACACAAAAGTTTCGTCATTGTTGGCTTATGAGGTGAGATTTATTGCAGCATAACTCAATGCGCCGCTGCCGCTGCCTCTGCCGCACCATCACTTTGCCATATTGCCACCATGATTGGGCGGCAGCTGTCCTGAGAAACTTTTTCAGGGCATATTGTTGAAAGCGCCGAATGACGGTCTGATTAACTTTTAAAATGCGCAAATGCCAACTTTGGTATTTCCAAAAACAAAAAACAAATAATAATTTATATAAAATCTTCTAAGCATTTGCAACAATTCAATAAAGTTAAAGTTCTTTTTGAAAAAAACTTAAGGAAAGAAAATATTTATAGTCTTATGGAAAGTATAATTTCGGATTTAGGACTCCCAAAGAATATTATTATAGGGAATATTAATATTATTCGCTGAAGTAAAATACCAATGCAATAATATTTATTATTAACAAATTTGATACTGCAATCAAACAGAAATAATTAATTTAATTTACTATATTTAAGAAATTTATCATGAATCTATTGTTCAAATATGTCTTTTAATTGTAAATGATTGATTTAAAATTGTTGTTTCTTTATAGCACACAAGGCCGTGGGAATGAGATATTGAATAATGGACAGATGAAATGAAGACTTGAAATATATGATGAAATAGAAAACAAATCAAACGGACAAAAAATGCATTAAATATTCATATAAAGTATTTAACAATTACAAATAATAATATTAATAATATTAATAATAATAATAAAAATAATAATAATAAAAATAATAATAATAATAATAATAATAATAATAAAATAATAAAAATAATAATAATAATAATAATACAATTAAAAATAAATATTAATAATAATACTCGAAGCTCAAATAGACTGAAATAGAGTCCAAATATGTTACGAAAGTAAATGCAATTAATAATACATATCATAAAAATAATTAGCAATTGCATTTAAGCTTAACAAATAGAAGGTCGAACAATAGCAACAACAACAATAACTCAAAACAAAAACAAAAACAAAAACAAATAAAAATAAAAACCGATACCGATAACGGAAGCATAACAGCAACAGTTAAAACATCAACAACAACAAGATTAACAAATGCGAATGCAACTGCAAACAAAACATATACAAATTAAATAATTATTAAATTGAAAACTAATCACAACACCAAATTGTATGCATCAAAGTGACTAAAAAGTGTTTATTCTGTCTGTGACAAAGAAAGAGAGAGAGAGAGAGGGAGAGAGAGAGAGACGGCGTGTGTGCGAAGGACGCGCGGGCGTCATGTGACTGGGCGGCCAGAAAACACAACAAGAACAAGAAAAATAATAACAATAACAATGTTCAAAGCAAGAAGAACAAACGACACGCGGCGCCAAACAAATGAAACATCATTTGAATAAGAAAATGCGAAAAACTTTACGCGCCTAAAGAAACAAGGGAGCAACTGCAACAGCAACAGCAACAGCAACAGCAACAGCAGGAGCAGTAAAAACAACAACGACAATAAATATAGTAACAACACCAACAACACCAACAACAACAACAACAGCAGCAGCAACAACCAAAAGAACGGGAACAACAACTAGAGAACAGTCAGGTAAGTTAGTCATGCCACATGGAGCAGGGGCAGGGGCGGGGTTTTGGGGCATGAAAATGCTGTTGATTGATATTCTACAATATTTAAAATAATTTGCCTCCAGTTTGCTTTACTCTGTGGCTCGAGATTCCAAAGATTTTTTCGCGCCCATTGACAGCAATCGAAACGGTCTCTGTGTGAGTGTGTGTGTGAGTGTGTGTGCGATGAATGGAGCGGTGGGTGGTGCGGTGGGTGGTGCGGTGGTGCGGGGCTGTGCTGTGATGTGCGTTTGGCCAATGGAAATCGTATTGTGGCTGAAGCATTTGAACTATTCCTTCCATCAATTTGAATCCCATAAAGTACTCATTTAATATTAATGTATTTTCTAACAAGTGACCGTACATACATACATACATACATATATACATCTGTTTGAACTTGGCTGTGTGTGTGTGTGGAGTAGTTAGTTGCATTTATTTTTAGATATTTAATTGGTTTTCATTGAAAACAAAAATAAATACTAAAATCCATTTGGTGAAGCACAATGCATTCGAATCATTTCCAGTGATTTGCGAATGTCCGCAAACTTTAAAAAATCAAAAATATTTGTTTATGTTCATTTATTTCTGATATCTTAACAAATTTTATTTTCATACACTTTATTTGAGTACTTATATACAAACATATACAATAATGTATATTTTGCGATAATAATTTAGCCACAAGTTGACTCATCTCTTCACACGTTCAAAAATTTCAAGAGAAAATCAAACACACCAGCCGAAAGCGATTCCCCATAAGAAATGTGAGCTCATATTCTTCTAATACAAGAAATAGTTCAAATTA
Source organism: Drosophila formosana (assembly GCA_035045625.1). Lineage (NCBI taxonomy): Eukaryota > Metazoa > Arthropoda > Insecta > Diptera > Drosophilidae > Drosophila > Drosophila formosana. The sequence goes on from JAWNOW010000062.1 coordinate 379,228, forward strand.
ACCAGAACTGTTATGTGCCTATTATGTATACTCATAATAATAAAATAGAAACACATACATACATATATGTATGTACAAATCTATAAGAATCGAATCACATTCCACCATTCACGTTGCAAGTTGTGCACTTGGGAGAAACCTTAAAAAAACGCGGAGAATGACCAGAATAAGCTTGTTAATTTTGACGCAAGAAGCACTTTATATTCCAGCAAATGAAATTCATTGAAAAGTCGAAAAATAAAAGGAAAAGCGTAAGTTGAAGCAGAAGTCGAAAATGAAATCGGTTGCTGAGTTGAATGAAAAGTGTGGCTACACATGCATTGCATTGCTTCGGAAATTCGTTGGCCATTCATTGGATTCATTCATTGGGAACAGAAAAAGGCGATCAAACATACTCAAGCTATGTACATATATATGTGCTTGAGTAATGTGTGAGAGATTCTCTCTCGCTCACATACAAGTATAAGTATGCCGAGTGTTCAGTTCTAATCAAATCAAAGACTTGCCAAATCATAAAAGTCACAAACACATCCGTTCCCGCATGCTGCTTTAAACAAGCAAACAAACAAACAAACAACCAAGCGAACGAGCAAGCGAACAAATTGGGTACAGGAAATGCTGAAAATGCGGAGGACAAGTTAAAGTGCGGTTGAGAAATTGCAAACTCTGTGTGGAAAAGAGGATAGCATGCTTAGGATTCTAGGGGCGACCCTTGCCAATCAGTTGTAGAAATTAAATAAATTATCCAGCAAATTTATTAGAATTACATATGTACATATGTATGTATGCACAAGCATGCGTACTTATGCAGATGAGCTAGCTTACATAGAATGGGCTTGAAAATGTCTCGATTTCTTAAAGTGCTCAGACCCAAAACCATAAAACATTTGTAAAATCATAAATGTAAAGCTACTGACTGGTATAGAAAACAGATATAAGCACTTACTATGTGTAAGTTAAAAACCAAACTTTTAATGTTTTTACATCTAAGTAGGGTTTCAAGACCAGCCGAAACATTAGCACGGGTATTAGAGCATATTCGAGAGCTTGGAATATAACTTGTAATTCATATATGTATATTAATCAAAATAAGAAATAAATATTATTTTTATTTAATGAATAAATTATTAATAATTATAAGCTGAACATAAACTTAAACCCTTCTTTTTCGGGTGTCGCATGGAATAGAAATGTGAAAGTTATTGTGTGATAGCAAGAAAACAAGTCGAACTTCCAACAAACAAAACCAACACTCTGACGTATTGCATTGCACTTGATGCGTGTCGAAGTTTTTGGCTTGTCAATTGAATTGGCTGAAAAAATGCAATTGTTATTCGGTCGTGACGCAAAGTACAACTTTGCCGTTTGCTAAGCACAACACCCAGACTCTCATCGACACCCACCAAAACACACACACACACACACACACACACACACACGGGTATATACAACCCCACACAGTCATCATCGGCGTGTTGTTTGCCCCATCTCCCTCCTCCCACCTACTGCACGGCTGTCGAACGTTTCTGGCTTGTCGCCTGCCACTTTGTGGCAATAAAAAGTTCGTTTATAAACAAGCAAACATGTCTAGAGATCTATTATTGTTGTTGTTGTTGTTGTTGTTGTTGTTATTGCTATTATTGTTATTGTTGCTGCATATCACTCAGCGGCTTGTTGGGCTCCCCCAATGCGTGCGTCGTCCCCCCGCCTTTCATTGTAATCTGGAAATATTGAAGCTACTCAGATTCGGCACAATGCCGCAATCTAAGCAAGAGAGGATGAGAGGAGGCTGGGTAGCATAATAAAATTAGGTTTTGCACCAGGAAATGTTGTCACATCGAGGGAAATTATGTCTTAATATGACCTTGGTTTTCGAGCCGTGTTTATCTGGATTCAAGTATAGTCGATGTGTCAGAAATTAAGAATTTTTCTCATTCCGCTTTTGTGTCGTGCCTCTTTTAGTTCAGCCTTCTTATTTTTTTTTTTAAATTAAATTAATTTAATTTTAACTTCGCACTTGGCAGCAGCCTAGATGAAGGCGTGAAGAATGAAAGGTAGGAAGGAAAAGGGAGATGGAGTTACATAACTGGCGAAGCTTGGTTGGAAACCCAATAAAAATGTATAAAAAAAGTTGCGTGCCTGGATAAATGTTTACGCATTGTTGGTTGACGCCTTTTTGTTGCAGGAGGTTCGGTTCGGAAGCATCGCTTATACATACATACGTATGTACATATGTATGTATGTACGCCCCGTGGGATGCATCAACATTTAATATATGTATGTATAGTATATGGGCATGTTTAGCATTTAATGCGATTACCGGGACTGCCCTTTGTTATTTATAATCACTAGCAGAGCTCGCTGCAATGTTTCGATGTGTGTTTCTTTCCTAATTAATTTGAATTCCGATTGCGGCCTCCAAATTGAACAAAAGGCCCTGGTGCACAAAATGTTGTTATTTGCCAGGCCAATAGTTAGTATTTTATTGTTGTTGCTGCTAATTTTGTGCAGCCAATATGATTGGTTGATTGATGAACGCACGAATGCGAATGAATGCCCAATGGTTTTGCATTGAGTGAATTGCTTTTTGATCGATTTGACAGCCCAGGGAAGGAGGCCAGAAGCTGGTTAAGGGGAACCATTAAACGCACAACAGAATGGTAGGAAATCACTGTCGGCATTGCTATATTGTTACATTTAAGCCTCGTGTTTTCCCTATTTTGTTCTATTTCGTTTTCTTTATCTGCTGTGAATGATTGGAGTGATGAAATGGGAATTTAATAAATTAGGATAGACCGCGCGGCGATCGCAAATTACACAACTCGATGAGAATGAACAGAAAATCAGACAAGGCGATTAGAAATTGACTTGACGTCAAATACATGCTTGATACTCGCAAAACGATGAGCATAACGATATAGGCATAAGTAAATCAATAAATATTATCTGAGTGAAGGTGTATTTTAAATTTTGTAAATGATTTTTACAACTTGAATAAACATTCATTTTACAGATGTATTATTGTAGATTGATTTTGGATTGCATTGAATTCCATATTGATCAATGAAGCCACAGATCAAAAGCACTTCTCACTGAAGTAGGGTGTTGAGTTGAAAGTCCCAGGTGCAATTTAAACTAGTTTTAAAAGCGCCCCATTACAGTTTTTGTTGTTGATGTTATTGATGTGAACGGGTATAACTGTCGCCTACTTTTGTGTATGTTTATTTTCGGTTGTTCCATGCATGGCTTTTATTGCATTCGAATTTCATTGTGTCTGTGGACACAAAGTCGACAGTGAAAGCTGAATTCTTTCCCATATTTCGGCACTTTTTGCAGCAATTCCTTTTGGCTTTTTACGTGGAATATCCGATTTTTTTATTTTATTTATATTTGATTTTATTTTCGATATGTTTGTAAAGTCGACCAACTTTTATTTATATGTTTCGTTTTTTGCTTTATTTTTGCGATTGCCAGTTAACACGAGAGGGCCAGTGACCACGCCCATTTTATATGGTGTTTAATGCAATTCAAAGCCTCCGTCATATTCGTTTATTTTGTGCTCTCAAATGACATTCAATGAAATTTAACAATCAGCTTCATATTTTCCATTGGGCCTTTTTCACTGTCGATAACTTATGAACTTGTCAAACGCGATGCTCTCACTCGCTCTGCATTGCAATATACCATATACATACATATGTATGTACATACGTGTGCATGGGTGTGTGTGGGTGTATGGGTGTATGGGCATCGGTTTCTTGGCTTTTTATTTGGCCAGACGAAATTTATTCTTGCATCTCTCCGTAGAAATCAAATAATAAAACAGTTTTATTTATTGTGAATGGTAAAACAATCAAAACTTTATCCAACAATACGCTTCCTCCAACCCCCAACCCCCAACCCCCACTATCCCCACCAAGCCATCTTTCTCTCTCTGTCCCATGAACTTTTTTATTGCTTTGCAATTTTATATAAGAACATCGCACATAAACTGCACTGACAGTATGCCAATTTGTGAATCTTGGTGCAGTTGATTTGTTGTAGAAATTTGTTTAATTGAATTTCAGTTGTTTTAGCGACAACTGCATAACGACTAACAATTTCGGAGTCTGTAAAAATTGAAAAACTAGTGACATTATAATGTTTCATTAATTATCTTTTGAGAGAGAGACTAGCAGGCACTAAAAAAGCAGTGAAAATAAAGCGTTCCATATTATTATTTCATTCAGACAAATTTAGAAAGAAGATCTTCGACAAATTCCTCAGTTCGATTAATTTTTAAATTGAATAGTCGGGTCTAAGCTTCCTTTTTGAGTTTTTAAGAACTCAATTTAAATTTTATTTTCTTACATTAATTTTGTTATTAAATATTTTCATATCTAAAAGCTTAAGTATCTATGTGTTAGTTTGTTTTTTATATTCGTATTTTATAATTTATTTATTTTTGTTTAATTTCATTAGTTTATTAAAAAAAAGAAACCAATTCTCTATTGTCTCAGTTGGCTATTGCTCATTGATTTTAGCTACTGTATTTTATAATTTGTTCGAATATTCGACTATGATGAGTTCACAAAACCATTTTCTACATAAATGATTTTCAAAAGTCAGGTTTGCTTAGGTTTTCTGTTCATAATGTTCCGGCAATAGATTTACCCACAGCATTACAAATATGATGGGCGATCCACCAAATTGGATTTCAGGTTCTCATCGATGATGACAAAGTCAAAGTCTTCGACGAGGCTCAAGAGATGGCTAATTGTGGTTGCCATTGTTTAAGGACTAGCTTGTGAATACTTGCAGGAAAATGAATGAAGACCAATGCACTTCTCTTTATGTTCAATGCCCCAATCTGACCATTGTTGAGACGGCTTTCGCATCAATCATACACCCTGTTGCGCAATATCAATGCAGCACAAGTGCTTATGTTACATATGCAAGGGTTATTTGCTTACATTTTGGGACCCAATCTCCCCATACCCCTAGTACATTCTGAAGCATATCGGGAAGCTTGCAGCCCGTGCCGCTTTCGATTTTGTGTTGCGTGATGGCTTCTGCTTGCATCTGGCTGTGTTAGGGAAAATTCTTTGCGGCCATTATTATCACAGCATTATTGAACCATGACATATTTTACACACACGCGCACCACACACCCACACATACACACACATGGACAGGAAAAAAGATGAAATGGACCAGGGCCGTGGACTACAATGAATAATGGGCGTGCGGTTGGCCAAATTGGGAGCTAGTGGACGGGCGGGCCCAGCTAACAATACAAATACGACGATGACGTCGCCGATACGAGGCGCGTGTTGAGAGTGTTGAGCAGTGTTGTCCAATGAGGGGGGGGGGGGGGGGTGGTGAAGAGGAGGGATGCTGCTGCTGCAGCTGGGGGCACAACTCAAGCGATAACAATGATAGAAAATATTACAAAGATATGCGGCCATAAAGAAAAGAAGAAGAAGACGAAGAAGGCAACTAAAAGAGAAATCGTTTATTGCCAAAGAACCCATAAATTGATTTTTTCAAATAAAAATAAAATATCGGCATTCAAGCCAAGAAGAGGCTACGACGAAGAATACGGCTACGACTACGACTACGACTACGACTACGGCTTTTGGCTGTGGCTGTGACTGTGACTGTGGCTGTGGCTGTGGCTACGGCTAAGTTGGAGACCGCATCAGTGACAACCAGGACAGATAAAATAAGACATCACAGCACAGTCTGGCAGAGCAATGAGCTCGAGTTACGGCCAAAAGGACGAGAAAGAGAACGAAAGGGAGCACGAGAGAGGGAGAGGGCGAGGGAGATGGGAATACGCGAATGGTGAGATTGTAGCGCCTACAATAACACCATAAACCCCAGACCCAAGGCGTCGTTGACGTTGCCGCCGCCTAGACGCCAGACACCGTCTTCATCTTGGCCCATTCTTCTTGGAGCTGCCTAACAACGTTGCCATTGAAGGTATGTGCAGGGCCGAATTCTTCTTTTCGTCAGCCAACGCCATTGCCTTCGCCTTCGCCTTCGCCTTCGCCTTCACCTTCGCCTTCGACGTTGACGTCGTCCTCTGCCAACGGTTGTACCCATTTAAGTTAAAAACTATTACGAACTTACCCCCAAGTACATAAATTTAAGGACACCCACACAACCATCGAACAAAAATTGAATGAAAGAAAAAAGAATGAAGTGAAATGAGAAAAATAGGAAAGGAAAAGGCAATAGAAAAGAGAAAAGAAAAAGGCATCGTTCCTGAGTTTTCGCCGGAACGCAGGCATTTTATTAAAAACTATGGCCTGCGATTAAATATAACAGTGTTCTCAGAGTGCTCTGAAATTTCAGCTTCAAAGTCCAAGACCATAAATAAGCCTGCACACATACACACACGCACATGCGAGTATTTACTATCTAAAAGAGAGAGGGGAAACGGGAGTGGGAATGGGAATGGGAATGAGAGTAGGAATAGGAAGAGACAGGCAAAGACAAAGTAGTTAGGCGCCAGGATGGGAAGCCCCAAGGGTATGCAGGGAGCTTGGTTCCTGGTCAGCCCCTCTATCATTATTTTTTGTTGTTTGACTTTTGTCTTATACACTACAAATAGACAGCGAACAGCGTGTACAAAAAAATAGGCAGAGTCGGGAAAAGTGGGAAGGAAAGCAAAAAATTACTATTTCTTATACTTGACGCTTTCATTTAACAAATGCGAAGCATAATGTTGCAAGTAATCCAAACTCATGTGCGACCAAATCAATCTTATCCAAAATCTTGTTTTTTGTAAAATTAAATTTTTTGTTTTACTCCCACTTTAATTATAATTTTCATGTAAATCTTAACGTTAAAGTTTACGCTGAGTATTTAATTTTTTTTTTCTTGTGCACATACATTCATATGTACATATAATATAAATTGACTTCATTTTATATTTAATTGCGAATGTGTAGCCGTTCACAAATTATGATTTTCTAGAATTCGAACCATCCAAAAATTGCAATTGAAATTTTAGAAGTGGTTGGAGTGATTTTTAATGTTATGTTAAATATATTAGGAAACTCTTGAGCTCAGTTTACTTTTTTCATTTGATAAAAAATATTCAGAGAAATATTTTCAATTTAATTTAAGTAAGTCTTAACCATTTTTTCAAACCGAATTTAAATGTCGATTTCTTAAAAATAGAAAATATAATTTAGTATACTTACAAAATTTCAAATGATAACTTTTCGTTTCTTACATTCATGAATATTTATCCTAACTTTGCTTCTGTTACCATCAATTTAGCTTTACATAAATGGCAGCTCAAAAATAATATCAACTACTGTAGAATGGCCTCTATTCCAGTCCCCAACTGGTTGTCAGATTAAGTATTATGCTCGTTTCCGTTGAACTGAGTGGCACAATTTATGCCACCAATGCTTTTACTCGATGATAAATAAAACTATGCAGATTCCTCTCATACATCGAGTGTTTGAGAAAGAAAATTGGTGGAAGGAAGTGTGGGGAAGGGAAAAAGAGAATTTGTGTGTGGAAACATAAATCAATTTAGCGATTTATTTACGGCTTTTACATTTGCTTATGAAAAGTTACAATAAAAAGACAAAAAAATAAAAAGAAATATATGAGGAAAATGAAAATAACTATGATCATAACTTCGGTTAAGAAGGCAAATCGAAAGTTGAGTTTTGCAATTTTAATTGATTAGCTAGTTAAAGTTTTTGCACTCCTCGCAATCTGCTTCAATGATTTGGTAGTGGTGTTGGAAACGTTGTCAACTCCTCAACTTCTTAAGTGTATAAAAGTCCTGACGCAAATTAAAAAGAAAGTCGGCAAGCAAATGGCAGCAAAATGAAGGGATGAAGTTTGTGTTTCGTTTTGTGTGTAGGTAGTTTCAGACATAAAGTTTATGACCGTTAATGTTGAGAATGGCTGCATGGCTGCTTTTTGCTTTTCTTCTGCTTTTGCTGTGCTGGCTCCTCTGATGTTGCTCGCAAGGAATGAAACGCAATCATGCATTCATATTCTCATGTTTATTTAACGATGCTTTTTACGCTGCACGCGAAATGCAAAAGGATTAAAACGTCCGTCAGTCAGTCAGCCAGTCAGCCAGTCAGTTAGTCAGCAAAAAGGTGCCACCAGCCACCAGCCACCAGCCTCCAACCGCTTGCCACTCGCAATCAACTGGCAGGTAGCATGTGGCATATGTGGCATATAGCGGGTGCTGGATCTGTAGTTGGAGATGAAGCCTCGCGTCGCTTCAAGTGCCTCTAAATTTGGCAAGTTGAGTGGCGAATGCCTTACTTTTAACTAACCTTGGCTGGGGATCAGCCTTGCATCCCTACATCCCTACATCACTTCTCTCACATGCTCCAAACTCCCGCACCTGTGTGGGCCTAAAATATTAAAATCATCTCTTACTTAACGCTCATCAAATGAAAAAAGTCTTTAGCGCCCATCTCTCCCGTCTCTTTAATGCCGAGTGCCGAGCGCTTCACTTTATCCACTCGCGGAGCATCGTTTCTCCAATTTAATAGCTCTGCTGAACATTTATATGATTCCCATAAAGTATCACCTACATGTAACACTAGTATTACGAGTATTCGAGTATTTCGGAGTTTGTTGTACACTTTTTTATTCCACAAGTTCCGTTTATACAAAGAGACAGCGAGAGACAACTGAGTCATGGCGGGCAAGTGCCCAGTTTAACTATCTGAACCACAATAAAAGACTTACAAATAATGACAAAAATATAATTTTTGATACACTTTAAAAAATTTAAAATACTAAATATAATACATTAAAAAATTTGTTTATTATTTATTAAAATGAAATTAAAAATTGTGTACCAATGAAAATATTATTTGCAATAAATAAATCAAAATATTGGTATACATGTAAAATCACTTATATTAAATTCAAGAAATAAATAAATCGAAAAAAAGTATATTCGATTTCAAATATTTGGCTATAAATAATATTTGAGAATCGTTCAAAAGGATAATCACCTTTTAAACAAATTTTGTATATGTATGTATGTCTCTTTTCAATCCGGAATTCCAAATTGAATTATAATATACATTTCAATTTTAAGTGATCTGTAATTAAATTGGGTCAGCCAACAGAGTGCAGAGAATTTACACATCGCGAGTTCTTTGAGTTTATTTTTTATTATTTTTTTTGTGCTTAATAGATTGGACAAATACTGGTAACAAAGGCAGAGAATGTCAAGGCCCGAATTCCGCCAGGTAATTGGCGGCAATTGTTGTAAACAGTTGGAATTTCATTTGCAAAACCCAAATTTACAATTTGCAGTTTTTAATATTAATGCAAAGGCAGAAAGGGCGCAGGCAAAATTATTTAAATATGCATAAGGTGAACTCCAATTATGGTGATATTCTGCCTCTCTCTATCTATGTGTCTCTTGCTATGTCTGTTGGTTGATGTCATGTCCTGCTTGCCTCCATGTATCCGTGTATCCTTTAGTCCTGAGCGAAACTCGAGGTTGAAGTGCAGCGGCGGCTCAAGTGTTCGGGCAATTAAAAAGGCCAAACTAATTAGATGAATTTGTGTGATTTCCGTATAATTAAATTGCCCATTAACTGGGTGTAACTTGCTCGCATCTAGAGCGGCTGCAATGTCTCATAGGATGTATCCGGTGTGGGAACCGAGGAAAGCAGCAAAGCGCTTAAACAAGTTCTGCAACAAGAAAATTAAACTTTTCCGCTTAGACGAGTGCAAGGCGCGGCCCAAGCTAGGATAATACGCAGGCACGTGTGTATGCTAAGCGAGTGAGGAAGTTACAGTCGAGAGTGCTCGACCGTAAGACACCTGCACACCATTTCGAAAAATATACCAAAGATATATACTGAAATTTATTTTTGGCATATATTTAAAAAAAATCCATGACACATCGACATGGTCACACTGTCAACTAAACAAAAAAAGCGCGAACAGCTGCCAGTGAATTTTGCCTATAAAATTGATTCTTTAATAAATTCCTTGTCTTATATTTGATCACAACCAAATTTAGAGGAATCATTGAGAATATAATTATTATTATGCACACCAAAATTCAATGCTCTAGGATTATTATTAAGGCTTTTACAGTTTTTGGGGGCGGAAAGGGGCGTGGCAAAAATCTAAAACAAACTTGATATCTCAAGGTCATTCACACACTTAAAACGTCTATATGCATTGGGCACAACTATAATATTTTGATAACGAATTTAACAAATAACTTTTGATGTACTAATCAGATTACCAAAATAACAGGGTATTTTAAAAGTATTAAGCATAGATGGCTTACCAAATTACACTTAATTACACAAGGAACTTTTCGATTTATACGCGATTTACATAAAAAAACGGGACTTGTTATAGATTTGTGGATATTGCTGGCAAAGGGGGCGTGGCATCCAGCATTTGAAATAAACTTGATGATCTGTGTCTATATCCTATAGTCTCTGAGATTTAGGTGTTCATACAGACAGACAGACGGACATAGCTATAGCGTCTCGGCTGTTGACACTGATCAAGATTATATATACTTTATGGAGTCGGAGATGCCTCCTTCTGCCTGTTACATACATTTTCTATTGGCACTAAGTTATTATACCCTTCTACCTTCTGTGGGTAGTGGGTATCAAAATGCGCTAAGTACTTACAATAAGTTAGCCACAACAGGAACACTGAGAAAAAAAGAGAGGAAAGGGGCAACGTTAAACGTAAATTTGAAGCCTGTTACAAGGATGCTTTTGTGTCCGATATACACAAACATTTTGAAGCAGCGCTCATAAAAAGCGTTGTGTCTCCTCTAATAAATAAGCAAATAGGCAAATAAATTTTCATTTCTATTTCTTGCGGAGTTTCTTCAACTTTCTGCTCTTCTATTCGCTTCTCAATTTATTTTCATGTCAGTTCATTTCTTTTCCTTTTGCTCTACTATTTGGGATTCTTTTTTCTTTTACTTTTTGCTTGCCAGCCAGTTCGACTGCTGGCTTTCTTGGCTGGTTGGCGGCCAATTCAAATTTTCCAACTTACGTTAGTAAACTGTTGGGTAACATGCACTTAAGTATGGTGCCACGCCTTCTTCCCCTCTCTTTTTGAGGCGTCACACTCGCCAAGAGTTCGCAGGACATGTGTTCCATGCACATGCTTGTGTCTTTGCTTTTGCGATTTAAACTTCGGCCTCTCTCTTTCTCTCTTTGGGAATAAGAGTCTCATTTATTGTACTCTGTACTTCTTCTGTTCTTTTGCAGTTCATATTTTACTTTGGAATTTTAAGTTTTGTTTTCTTTCGTTATTCTTTTTATTTATATTTCAGCGTTCACAAGTGCAACAATTTAGCTGTTCCCTCCATGGGGAATAAAACTCTGTTCGGAGGTATGTGAATAATGTGGATAATAGTCGGTAGGCGATTACTGCCATGAACCACGGGCTTAAACTCCAACGAATCAACTGTGGATCCTTCGAGTACATTGTGGGCATAACCGAAGCAGTTGCACAACTGTTTATCTTGATATCCAGAGGTTTGACATAGATAAAATATTTAAACTCTTCAAAGTTGCCTTCGCTTGTTTTTGATGGCATTCTCAAACTATTGCCTGAGTGTTTCCCCCAAAAATAAAGTATCATTTTTAAATGTAAAGTTTAAAGAAAGTTCACTTAATTACAATTATGTTAATCATACACAATAGACAGTAGTATTGGTTATCTCGATGTGAGCGTGAAAATAGATTCGATATGATATTCATTTACATTTTGTTGCAGTTCCTTAAACATCTGAAATACAACTCAAATACAACTTGAATAATGAATATTAAAACATTCCTTAACTTGGACTAGTTTTGTACATCAGAATGCTTATGTCAGTAAACATGTATTACATATTATATATTACAAATATTTAAAAATATGATTTCAAGTAAAACAAGTAAGAAAGCTTCGAGAGCAAACAAAAAACTTAGACGATATTTGCACAAAAAATATACCAAACAAATATACCAAAATTTGCTTTTTTGTATAAATTAGAACCGCTGTATGTGAATTTTGACCTATAAGAGTTGTTTCTTCAATAACTTCCATGCTTTTCATTCGATTACAACCAAATTTTTAAAAAAAAGTTTTGTAGCTTCATCTCTAAAAGTGTCTGAGATCTATGTGTTCTTACACACAGACAGCCTGACGGACAGACGGACATGGCTATATTGCCTCGGCTGTTGAATCTGATCAACAATATACTTTATGGGGTCGGAGATGCCTCCTTCTGCCTGTACATTTTCTGTTGGCAAATTCTAATATTTTTAAAGTAATATTGTTAAACATTTTTTTGTTTTCACATATGGAATGTGTCGGAAAAGAAACGTCAATTTCAAAGAAATTAGAACTGACTTTAAAACTTGGTTGTTAATTTGACAACAAGCGGTACCAAGTCAAAAATTTCTCCCCCGCCCAACCGACCGAGAGGCGCCGTCGCAGGACGAACCGCGGATAGCATAAAAAAGAAAAAAAAATGTAAAGATCGGACATAAAAAAGAAGCGGGTGGAATGAAAATATTAAAATGTTTTAATATAAACTAAATTCAGTCTAATTATTAATTAAGTAGGTTAATACTAAAGTTTTTAGAAATCAGGAAAGATTTATATATAATATGCTCAGAGCAGGCAAAAAAAAAAACGAGCAATCAAAATTTGATTACAAGCATAAAAGTTTATTTGTATATTGTTTGCCGTTTGTTGTTGTTTTGTTGTCAGTTTCATTTGCTCACCTGGCCGTGGAAAAGCGGACATGCGGAAGGCACTCGACAGCCTGCTGCAGGCAGCTTAACACTAATTTCATTTAGATGGCAGCAGCGTGCGGCGTACGGTATTCGGCATGCGGCATGCGGCATGCGGCAAGTGGCTCAACTATGCGCTCCGCCAAGCAAAAACACCGGACACACGGATGCGGATGTGGAAGAGGCTGTGAGCCCTGAGTGCAGTCGTTGTCGCTCCGGTATTTGAATTAGAAAAGCTGCTGCCTGCTGGGCAATCAGTTCCACGCCGTGCCCCACACAAGACATGAGTTGCAGCCCACCCAACCATCTAAGCCAGTCAGACCACTGAGGATGTCGGGCATTCATTGCTCCTCTCTTACCTTTGCATATTTTTGCAATTCAGCGCAAAGCTTACTTGCCTTTGCCTTTGCCTTTGCCTTTGGCTTGGGCTTTGGCTTTGGCTTTGGCTTTGGCCCGGCAAGCGAGTGGCATGTTGGCGTTTCCTCTTTTCCCACGTTTCACGTGCGGGCTCCAAGAGGCTGCTTATGTTAGTAAACTGTAAATATTTAATTAATTTGCATGGATATTTTAATGCTGGCAAGTCGAGTTTATTAGTCGGTGTCGGAGGCGGGGGCGGAGGCGACTTTGGTGTCGTTGTCATCGTCTGTGTCCACATCCGACGCTGGTGACGTGCCCAGGATGCCATTGCAGTATCAGTCACTGACACTGTCGTTCTCTTCTCGCCTCCTCTCGCTCTCTCCGGCTTTAGTCTCGTCCGATATGATATGTGAACAGTCTGTTGTTTGCTCTGGTCAGAGCAGCAGCGTCTGCTGCTTCTTCTCCTCTTTTTTCGCCATTCCCGTTTCATTTTGCGGTTTCTGCCGTGCATAATTTGCAAACAAATTTATTGTTTACATCTGCACGCCATTTGGTTTGGAGCCACTTCCACATATGTACGTATCTTTTGCTCAAGCAAAAGAAAGAGAGAGCTGAGAGCAAGAGAGATGGATAGAGACAACTTGCTTTAGCTTTCGTGGCATTTAATATTGTATTGACAAATTGTTTTTAATTTTCAATCACATTTTTACCAAAAACTATGCAATGTATTTTGCGTTATTTATTGCATAACAAAAAAGAATATGTGTCTTTAACTAGCTTTTAAGATATTTGTGTATTGATAGCTTGTTCTATCGAACATTTTTTGTTTTGCATTAAGCTCATGAATAGAATCCCAAGTTGTCCTTATTGGGAACAACTGAAACTCTGGAGTGGGCATTAAACAGGAAATTGTGACAGGAAATGCAAAATAAATTATTTGTGATTCAATTTCAAGCTTTTTACATTGGATTTATTTAGAAGTAATGAAATCTTAACTTATTAATGAAGGAAAAACAGGTTGTAATGATTTTTCTTATCTATAAATTAGTGTAGAATCCAGTGGACCTGAATCCCATACTGTACTTTGAAGATTATAATATGGAATATATAATATCAAATTGAACGCATTAAATGACAGCGTATAAATTTTCAAGACGACAATAAGTAAAATTGAATAAAGAAATGATAATATAATAACGCCAATATTGTATATTGTAATTTTACTTTCTTTACTGTAAGTTACACCATTTTGTTTTAATAGAACTTTAATATATCATCATTTGGAATACTGAAATATACACATATGGTCGCGACAATAGATGTGAACACTGTCCATTTTTGATTAGCGATAAAAAATATGTAAATTGTGTTTTCTGCGCAAAAAAAACCGCTCTGTTTTGAACTGAATTTCCTGATTTCGTGATATTGTTTTAAAGCTGCGAAATATGGCAAGATGTTTTGAAACCTTTTTCTTTTTTTGTTAATTATTAAAAATATAATTGAATAATTAATACGCACCTATTATCGTGACCATATGTGCATATATTTTTGTTAATGCTGTTGTATTAAAAATATAACATACTTCTGAAAACAATCAATTACCAAAATTGTTGCAGCTTTTCACTTTTTTCCGGAATTTAAAATGACTTTTCGGAGCAGCCAGCTGATTAATTGTGTTTACTAAAGTGCTCGACAGATCATCAAAGCTGTTTATATATTTTGCAAATGGAGTAGAGTAAATGCGATTTTGGAAATAGCAGTTTGGGGCTGCTAAGCGTGTCTGAAATATTCAAATGCTTCAGGTGGCGACTTTCATTTTTTATGCTAACGATGAAGATACATACTAATAACTTCTTTCATTAAAAATTCCATGGCATCATGATACTTACCGCCGCTTTTGCCGCGTCCCGCGTCCCGCATCCCGCATCCCGCTCTCTCCTTTTCTCGCTGTCCCTCTCTCACTCGCTCTGCCAACTCGTACAAGCGCCTAAGCAGCTCAACAGTCGCAGAGCATACACTTGAGCGCCGCTAAACTCGTCCAATTAGTAGCATTTAATTTGGTAAACAGCAGCATTTTCGTGCTTTTGCATTTTTTTTGTAATTAACAACAACAAGAGCAACAGAAACATGATGATGATGATGATGATGATGATGATGATGCCAAGTGGAGAGCGAGATAGAGGGACGACATCAAGACACTGATGAGTGGGGCAAGCTGCTTGGCTGCCGCTGTTTTATGTGCCACTTGCGTACGATGTGTGTGTGTGTGTGTGTGTGTGTGTGTGTGTGTGTGTGTGTGTGTGTGTGTGTGCGTGTGTGCGTGGGCGTGTGCGTTGTGTGTGCCTGTGTGTTGTGTATCTCGCGCATATGTTTGTTTATACCGCCACCACAATCGCGCTCGTTGTTACTGCTATTGTGTGTTGCCGTGGCATTTTGGGCCATGCTGCCCACCACAATCCACAATCCACAGCCATAAGGCCCATGCCCCGTGCCCCGTGCCCATTGCCACCAGTCATCAGCCACATCTACTGCCGTTGCCACATCCACAACCGTATCCCAAATACCCCGACCAACAGTCATTATTTTGATGTCAACAACGTGCCAGCCAGATGATTGCCTGCGCCTCCAGTTCAGCTATGTCCAACACTCTTTTTGTTTTTCGCTTCTGGTTTTTTACTTCATTTCTGCACCTGTCCGCAGCGCAGCTTATTAAAAAACATAACACACAAAAATTCAAGTGAGCGGCAAAAATGTTACAGTGGCTCCCAAAAAAAAGAGCCGAGCTGCGAGCAGAACAAACAAATTAACCGCAGTAATGAACATGGACAAAATGCGGAGGCTGGACAGACAGCTTGCAGGTGTAACAGCTTGGCGGCTATGCCATGTCATGTACGCGCGACCTTTTCCACCTTTTCCACCTGTCAGCCTGTCCTGTCGTGTCCTGTCCTGTCCTGTCCTGTCCTGTCCTCTCCAGGGCAGCGCTGCCTTTTTAGTGACTTTTCATACCCATCTGCCCGCCTTGAATTGAAACTCATGACAACCCATAATACACTCACTAAATGCGAGAAAGCCGCCGCTGTTGCTGTTGCTGTTGCTGTTGCTGCAGATAGCGCCGATCAAGTTGATGGAGTTCCTCTGCTAGTCAGTTTAAGCAGATGCACACAATTATTTGCTCACGAAAACACAATTATGTTGTTATTAGTTAATGAATCAGTAGCTGCAGCAACTTTGCTAAATTGCAACTTTCAACTACAATTTGCGTGCAATTTTTTCCTTTTTGAATAGAGTATTTAAGCTTCGCCATGCCAGGCAATTGGGGTAACTTCCTGTGACACTAAAAAAGTAAATTGAAAACTTTACCACAGGCATATCGGCATATTTTACTGTTGTTTTGCATGTTGTGAGTACAATTTTTCGCCTTTCACGTGTTTGGGACCTTGTCGCAATAACAGGACATTGTTCTTGAAATAGTTTGTATTATCTTCTGCGTATGATGTCCTTACTTTAATTTCACTTATATTCTTTACATGGATCTTGGCGATTCAAGTTCGCCTTGGGCTGTGTATCGATTAACAAATGTATCTCCCCCAATGTGCATGAAATTTCACAAATGTTAGATGTCGAGATTGTCAATCTATTAATATGCTGTTATCACAACTGAATTAAAAATATTATTCAATGAAATTAAACATCAATGCTTTTATTCAAAGTATATGTACATATAATATACATTGACAATTTTTTTTTATAATTTGCATTCAAATGAATTCACTACAAAAACATTGTGTAAAAGCTTGAACAAATTGTGCTGGTGTTGATGAAATAAAGATATGTTTCCGGCTGTACGAGACCCTTTTGGAATTCTTGCGGTATAAATAATATATAGATTAAAATAATCCAAATTAATCGAGAATAGAAAAGGTAGTAATTATTGGCAATTACGATTGATTGGGATTATCGATGCTTATGTATGTATATCCGCTTTCTCACGAACCTCATAGAAAATGTATTAATTTATTGTACAGGGTCTCTGTATATCGCAAAGAAAACCTAATAAAAATGCAAATGGTGTCAGATCCATGCGAGTGACAAATTTGTGGGCTCATGATTGGCTGCTGAGGACATCAAGTGCGCGGGTTGTTTGTTGTTGTTGCTAATGTTGATGCTGTTGCGGTTAAATCTGGGTCTGGGTCTGGGTCTGGGTCAGAATGTGAAACAGGAGAAGTGCGAGTACCAGCAAAATGTGATTTATATTTAATAAGCCTGTGAGTGTTTTGGTAACTCTCTCACTCCTTTCCTCTCTCTCTCTCTCTGTGTTTGTTTTAGCTTTCATCGTATGTGTGTTTGTATGCGCCAAGTTTATGAGTGTAAACATAAACACACACACACACACACACACATACACAGAGATACACAAGCGCACCCCCAAAAGCCTCCCGCACACATTCCCGGATTTATTTGCACAAGATTAATAATTAAAAATGCCTTCACAAAATGCCAAAGCGAAAAAATGGCCGAATGAGATGCGCCCTCATAAAATTGTACAGAATTTAATAAATAAATAAATAGAAAAGCTGCATTGTAATAAGTGCTCTCTCTTTCTCTCTGTCGTTTGCGAAAGTTAATTAAAATTGTCGAAAAATCGTAACTAAATCAAATTTTAGCTTGCAGCCGGAACGTCATAAATGCGACAATTTGAACAATTTTCAGAATGTTCGCCAGGGGCGCGAACTGAGAGTTAGGCAATAAACTGATCCATACAGCTGGCCACGTTGCATGCCCCCGGAACACAACAGCTGCTTCCCGCTGGCCAGTCTGAAATTCTAAATTGCTCTTAAAGTGTGCCGCAAGAATCGAACTCAAATTGATAGCATTGTCAATGGGCTGAAAATCAAAGCATGTAGGCGTAATTTATTTGAAGCGTCGCGACGCCTCGTCTTAGGCAAAGCGAATGAATGCAGGGCGTATAAAATAAATTATTATATTTATTGCACGTACCAGAAGTGATTGTGTGCGTGTGTGTGTGTGCGTGTGCGAGTCTGAGTGCGTGTCAAAGTGTGAGTGCCACTGCTGCACACACATAAACGCTTTATATGGATGTAATTTGCCATATCGCATACACACTCATACACTCATACATGTTTATTGCCCATAAAAGTTGCAACCAGACGTTCAATAGCCCGCTGGGGATGGGGGAAGGGGAAGGGGAAAGACAGACATTTAATTTAATTAATTTGCTATTTTCTGCTGAACAATTTATTTATTCAAATACTTACTTAAGGCAAGATACGAATATTGTGGAATGCATTCATTTCATCAAATCACTCACAAAATTTACATAAATGAGCCGAGCTGCGGCTCCACAACAAACACCGTTAAATGACTCGCTCGTTTCGACGCCATTTTGTTTATCTTCGCCAGTATTGCACACACTGGCGAATATAAACAAAATGGCGTCGAAATGTGGCTGTTTGACTGTACAATAAATCAACAGAGTGCTAAGTGGTTAGGCGGCCATTGAACTATTTGTTGGCAATATTTTCTCAATTTCACCAAAGAACTTTTTGAAGAACTTGTTGCAAACACAACCAAATAAATAATTTCGTAATTTAAATAAGTGATTGTTTAAAGGTTATTTTTAATGTACAGTTTGTCGGAAACATACGAAAATTTAGTTACAATTATTTTTTTTTAATTATCTAATATTTATTCAGATAGACCACAAAGCATTGAAATGTAGAAAACTATGTTTCCCTTAAGGTATAATTTGAAAACAATTATTTATTCGATAATTTGTTGTATAACTCAGAAATGGACAAAACACACTTTAAATATGTTTTAAAAAGTAAGTTAAACTTAACTGACTATATGTAAACCAAAAAGTATAAATTCATTCCAATAACTCTAAACATGTTAGTTTTACTTTTTGGTACATTCGAATTCTAGAGAATTTTAATTTGTGATCTCTGCAAAACATATTTGAGGTAAAGAAAATTTGTGTTTCTCAGTGATAAGAAATTGTACACAAATTGTTATAAAATAAATATACATGATGTATATACGATTATTTAAAGCTCAGTTTGAATGTGAAAATATCTCAAGGAAATATTTTTATTACAGTTTAATATTCTTATTTTTAATTCACAATGTATGCAAAACATATGTGAACGAAACTGAGTTGGTATTGAAACTGCTAATTTACACTACAAGAGTATTTGCTTATCAAAAATAAAATGCAAATTAATATATATATATTGCGATTTATACATATATCTAAACATAGATTTCGAACAAGATGTATGCAAACTATATTTGCTAAGATTTGGCGCGCTCTATATCTAAATACGTACAAATCAAATTGCGAATCAATTTAAATTCGATTTGTTAGTCACATGAAGAGTGAAAAGTCATTTCGGGGTGCAGTTTGCGAAACCTGATGATGAAATTGGGTTGATTTCTGGCCTCCAGAGTGTTCATAGACTTCATTTGCATTTTGTTAAATGCATCTGGTGTAACAAATTTGTTGTAGGCAGGCAGACCGGCAATGCATTAAGGCAATTTAAAAGGCTGGGCATCAAATGATGTTGCCATTTGCTGCGGTTGATGGTGTTGCCTCTGGTTTGATGATGTTGATGTAGTAGCATTTGACTTTGGACACTGTAACAGCATTCAGCATTCAGCGTTTCGAGCTTGTCAAAATAGAAAATGTTATTCTTTCCCGGCTGTTGTTTTTGCATTTATTTCGCTTTCCAGCCTTTGTATATTTGGCTAACATTTCATGATGTTTACTGGCCAAATAAACTTTTCACACATCATCAGGAGAAACAATCAATGCCCGTCGACCATCGGCGTCGACTTTCTGGAGAGGCGAAAGTGCAGCGCGCTAGACAGACAGACAGACAGATAATCGGCCGGGCAGCTAAATAGATTGAGAAACAGAATAGCAGCCGGACAGCCGAACTGCCAGACTGGCAGACTGGCAGACTGACTGACTGGCAGAGTGACTGACTGACAGACTGCCAGGCGGGAAGCTAAACAGACGGAGTCGATTTGGCGAACAGTTGAGCTAATTTTGTTACAATGTAGTTAGTGGCACGTCGGTGGGGACAGTGGCATGCACCACACTCTGCCACAAATTTGTCAGATGCCTCGATGATGTCTGATGCCTGCTGACTGCAGACTGTTGACTACTGCTGCCGACTGGTGACTGCTGACTGGTGACTGGTGACTGGTGACTGGTGGAACGTGCCAAGTGCTGGGCAACAAAATCAAAAGGTACATTGCACGATCAAGTGAGCAACTTCATAATGTTTTTAGGCCACTGACTTTACAATGGCTCGACTTGACATCTCGAAAGGACAGCACAGGATATAGGCAGGCAGCTGCTGTATTCTGTGCTCGGTGTTGTGTTTTGGGGCAGCCAGAATTGTCGCATGTGCGGCAGACAAAGACAGGCCAACATATAGTCACATATATAGAGGAATCCGGCAGACTGATAGACAGAGCCGAGAGCAGGGCAGAGCAGGGCAGGGCAGAGCAGGGCAGGGCAAGACAGCCTTGTAAATACGAACAAAAAATATATCTTGTTATTGGTCACGTACGCCGAGCAAGTACCAAGTACCAAGTACTAAGTTGGCTTTTTACACTTTTGGCTTTTTGATTTAGCTCTAAAGAATTAATAAGTGAACGTTCTCAAGTGCATTTATTAATAACATCACGTTGTCGTCGTCGCGCCGTCTCCTCAAAGTTCATCCGGCTTAGATCATTTGCATTGCACTATCACATCATCAGACGAACTAAACTCATAGGGGACAATATAATAGTGAACAAATGCAAGTACATGGTGATTTCTGGAAGGGAAGTCACAGTCAACTGCACAACTGTGACTTGCCTTCTAGCAACCACTCTGGCAGTCAGAAAATCAGTTTGAATTCTCAGCGATAGTGAGCACAAAAGTAGTGGCAACAAAGATACAAAAATTATCTGAATGAATGCAATGCGAATGCAAGTTGCGAGCTTCAAAAGCTTAAGTTTTTATGGCGATGCATTGCAAATCGAATAATAGCCTTTCTCTGCCATATTCATAATGTCGATACAGAGTTTATGTTTCGATATGCGCTGTTCCTTAGGTGTTCTCTAACAATGAAAATAACAACTAGCTATTGAGACGATAGCACAAAGGTATCAAAGCAATTGAAACGTGCCATTGGGATACATTGAATTGGTTGATAAGCTTAAGAAATGTCGATGGAAAACCATTTCATTCGATGCTGGAATTCACTAATTGTAATAAAAGTCAGCTCAATAGTTACCAGATTATAATTATTGCGTTATAACTTTCCGTTAATGCTCAAATGAGTTGATTTCTCACTTAATTGGTTATGCAAATAACACTATTATTTTCATTTCTCCCTTAATATATTTCTTCATTCATTTGTGATTTTTAATTTGCATAAATAAGTTTGAAAATTATTCATGTTGAAAAATCATTTTCCATTTAAATCAGTTTTTGGAATACTTTATTGTATTATTCGTTAATGTGCGAATTAAACAAAATATAACATATTCTTGTTGTGACATTTAATTTAAATTTATATGATTGAATATACAACAATACAAGTATTGATTTCAATATCATTACTCTTTAATGAGCAAATGCGCGAAAATATAAGTATAAATAAATTCGAGAGTTTACACAAATAAGAAATTGCAGTTTAGCAATTAAGTGATTAGATTATTCCTGATGATAGTAAGAAAAGTATCAGATCGATATCTGGCTGTAAGTTCAGCGGTTGCTTTATTTTGCTTGGCAACTGAAGTGCGGTCATATTTGAGTTTGGCCTTTGCCGACTGCTGTAACAGTTGGTACTTTTATTTACGACTCTGCAAGTCGTAAAGGTCACCCAAAAAATGTGGAAACATTTTCCGCAGCCGAGTCTGTGTGTGTTGACGGTGTTAATGCGCGCCTTGCTGCGTTTATGGCATTGTTTAAAGTGCAAATACGCATAGCATTAGAATAAAATGAAAAACACTTAGCCAGCTGAGTTGGAGTGGTCGGGAAAAATGGTGTGTGGTGTATGAAGAGGCTGAGACAGAGACAGAGGCAGAGGCAGAGGCAGAGGCAGAGGCAGAGGCAGAGGCAGAGGCAGAGGCAGGCAGGCAGCACATCGATAGATGGATGCGAAATACATTCATAACATAAATTAAATGAAAATTACTTAAGGCCTGAAGCCGATGGCATTTCGTTTACTTCTATTTCAAGTAAGGCGTTTACAAATTCATTTAATGGCTCGTATAATGCCCATTTACGATGCTTTAAAAATATCCACAGAGTTAATTACGTTGAACGTTAAGTAAACATCAATCTAAAAGTTGCTGTCTGCCGCGAGCCAAGCTGCCTGCTTGAAGGACTGACTGAATGACTGAATGACTGACTGACTGAATGACTGACTGACTGAATGAACAACTGCCTAACGACCAACGGGGCGTATGAGTAATGCTGCGTGTCATTTTGATGTTGTTGCTGATGTCGTTGTTATTGTTACCATGACACCGATGTTCGTGCATTTTAAAGACTGTTGACTGAGTACTGACAAACGGCAAGCCGGCGACCAAATGAACGGCATGACAATAAATATTCAAAGCGGGAAATCGTAAAACAAATCAAAAGTCATCAAAAACTGCACTTTGCTCTAATTCCTTGGCGCTCTGTTTTCTTTTTTTCTTGTTTTGGGAGTCTCATTTTGACAACGCCTCCTGCCGAATGCATGTTTTTGTTGCTGTTGCTGTTTTTGGGTTTCGTTTATGACAAGTCATGCCATGGCCTCAGACCCCAGACAACTCCAGAGCCAGGAAGAAAACAATAGCTCCAGCTGAGTAGCAACAGCAGCGTAGCAACAGCAATTGTGCAGCCAACCTTATTAATAAACGCTATAGCTATGACGACAAATAAAAATAATAACAGCAACAGCAACAGCAACAGCAACAGCAACAGCAACAGCATGAGCAACAGCAACATCGACTACAATAGACCCAAATGAAGTCTGTCCTGGCTAAAAGTTGTGTCACTTTTGCCGACAGTGTCCAAATTGGCAAAGTTAGAACAAAAAAGCGACAGCATCGGGCAATGGACAACAAAGTCGTAGAGGCATAATTACAAAACAACGACAACCACAACAACAATCAGAGCTCTGCCAATAATAACAACAACTTACAACAAAACTACGCAAAATGAACAAGCAACAACGAACAACGCACAACGCACAACGAACTGTGGCAACAAAACGACGAAACCCTCAGCAAAAGTTGCGAGTTGGATCGATTGAAAGCCAAGTTTGGAATTTGTCCAGAATTGCCAATTGAATTGGGTGGCTTGGTCTTAACGACATCACATCAATTTATTTAATATATGAAATGAAATTATGGTTTAAGAAATAACTATTCAGAATATGAATTTATTGCGAAGTACATAAAATGTAGAGAGATCAATGATATGATCATTGACATACTCTACTTATATTTTAAAAGTGATAAGTGATCGGCCTTGGCATGATATTCGTGATTTTTCTAATAAATTATAATTTTTGGAATATTTAAACTCATTTCAACACATTTCTTTTTTTTTTGTAATTTTCGGCCGGTTATTAGATTTCAATTTTCGAAAATGTACTGTCGGATTCAATTACACAATATTGATTAACCAAATTTAAATGCCGTCAAACTGAGCATTTTTGTTAGCCCGGCCAAGATTTTTAAAAAATTAACCTTTTGAATATATAATATATTGAGGCCATAAATAAAAGGTCGCTGAATTTGGCAAATTGCTCTAAAAAGATATTTTTTTGATAACTAAAATAAAACAAGTAAGAAAGCTACAGTCGAGAGTGTTCGACCGTATGATACCCGCAACCCATTTCGAGAGAAAACAAAAAACTTAAATGATATTTTAACAAAAAATATACCGAATATACTAAAACTGTTTTTTGTTTGTATATATTTGAAAATAGCGGGTAAAAATCCACAACACCGCTATGGTCACACTGTCAACTAAACAAACAAAGCGCGAGCAGCTGGAAGTGAATTTTGCTTATAAAATTGATTCTTTAATAACTTCCTTGTTTTTCATTCGATCTCAACTAAATTCACAGAAATCATTGAGAATATAATTATTATTATGCACACCAAAATTCAATGCTCTAGGTCTATTTTTACGGCTTTTACAGACTTTTGGGGACGGAAAGGGGCGTGGCATCCAACCTTTGAAATAAACTTGATCTGCGTAGGACCTATAGGAGTACTGTCCCCAAATTTGGTAACTCTAGCACTTTTAGTCTCTGAGATCTAGGTGTTCATACATACGGACAGACGGACAGACGGACATGGCTATATCGTCACGGCTGTTGATACTGATCAAGAATATATATAGTTTATGTGGTCGGAGATGCCTCCTTCTGCCTGTTACATACATTTTCTGTTGGCACTAAGTTATAATACCCTTCTACCCTATGGGTAGCGGGTATAAAAACTATTTTTTTTTTGCAATAAAATATGCATTTATTTTATATATATTATTGTACGTGAATAATATTATATTTAATAAACATCAAGAATATTCTTAAAACTACCAATGCTTTTGGTTTTCAAATAAAAATACCAAATTTAAAAAATCCAAAGCATACCAAAGAAAGCGGTTTGCTTTAGTAAATAAAAGATTACTTTTAAAAATATCCATTTAATTTATTATGAATATGTGTGTTCTATTTTAATACAAAATTATGGAGCTATATGATTTGTGATATGTGATGTGCAAATAAAGGAAAGAAGTTTGCTGCACCCAACAGCTTAACAAACATTTCAATTAATTGTACTTTCAAAGCAAATCACAGTTCGATGAGCGATATTTACTGTGCCTATTTGACTTCGACTATTTTCATCCTAATTGATTTTTGTGGCTGTAATTGGAGCAGTAGTGGAAGTTAATGCGAACTGACAGTTAACTGGTTTGGTCGCTGCCGTTGCAGCCCGCGGCCTGTAAACAATTTCCAATTAACAATCAGTTCAAAATCCATGCAAATCGTCGTAGCTGCTCTTCCCTGTTCCCTGTTCCCTCTTTCTGTTGACAGTTTGTTTGTTTTTATTGTTATTTTTGGTGCTGGGATGGGGATGGAGAATACACGGTGGTAAAGGGTTGAACGGGGAATTTGAGCTTGAGCTATGGGTTTGCTTGTATGCTTGTTTTTCGCCTGGATATGCATGATATTATGAACGTGAAATTAGTTCAATCATTAATTATTCATTAGCCGAGGCCATTGTAATTTGCATTAATTGAATTGTTTGCTAAATTGTAACATTTTCAACGCCCAGTCATTATGGATTCCGCTTAGTCCTCGTCTCCACTAAAGGGAGTGTGGATGCTAAAGGACAAAGGGGTGAGGGATGCTGTCCAACATTTTGCTTTGCGGTTGGGTTCGCCTCGACCTCGACCTCAGCTCGACCATCAAACACAATAACAAAACACACTGCGTTTGTGGACAATAACAATAATAATAAAATGAATTAAATATGACCGCAATGTGATTAAAATCCAGAAATTGTCGCTGAAATTGTGCGTACCACAGAATGTTCTCAATCTTGGCAACTAAATTGAATTTAAAATGAGCACAAAGTGGGCATTGTTGAACGCCTCAGAGCTTGATTAAATTCTACAAATAAAAATGGAAAAAGTAAAGAAACGAGAATGAAATTTAATAATATAATATATATAATTCACACATTTTTCTTTTGTTCTCCCTTTCATTGCAGGTAAGCAAAGAGATTTCGTAATATTTCGGTATACAAAAGCGAGTAAGTGAATGATACTACGACTTTCATACTGATTAAATTGCGCATACGATACATTTATGTGCTAGATGCGTATGTATAAATTTCCCCAGACACTTAGGCAGCGTGAGTCCTTAAACAGATCGTTAAATGAAGTATTTGGTAGACTTGCAAAATATTTTGAAAAGCGTTTGCTCAAATGCTTCAACTCCTTACATCGAAAACAGTATTAATACTAGGATTACGCGAAACTTTTTTTTATTACTCTATTCCATCTGTTGAGAAAATAATAATCGGAGATGTGAGCTTAAGAATTGCAATTTGATATACAAACACCATGAGATAGTGCCCAATTGTTTGTATTAATTGTTCCAAATTTTGAATGCTGACTTAACTTAATATAGGTATTTAAGAAAAATTATATAATTGAAATGATTTAGAATATTTGAGAATCCGCATCGCAATGCAGAGATAAATTTCAGAAAATGAAATGCAAAAAATAACAACAAAATTTAACAGCTTGTCGGTTTTAAATGTAATATAGGAAATAGGTTTTTGTTTCTTTTCATTTTATTACATATATTATGAACGTTGGTAAAGCGAATGCTTTTAAAAAATGAGGCTTAAACTGGAAACCTCAAGAACAGTTGGACAGATTTGAAAGCGTCCGCTTTAATTGTGTATGTTTGTGCGCTTAATTGAACTCTGTTCATCACACTCAATTGTCCCTTAGTATTTCAAGAACGTACTTAATTACTCGCATGACGTACAGACAGAAAGACAGAGGCGTCTTCGTTGTGCGCTCTCGGAGCGACCACACATGCATTTAATGTGGCGCAAGTAAGTATGCTATACATAGTTTCGGTTTTCTGCCAGTCACACACACAGACACAAAAGAACCTCACACACACACACATACACTGGTATATAAATACCCAAAGCGAACCGAGGAGCAGATGCAATGCTTTCAACTGTGATCCCAAACACGTAAAATAGTTTTGATACCCATTTAATAAATATTCTATCTATGCATGTTTTTTCCTTCGGTTTTTTTGTGTTTCTTTTGCATTTGGGCCTCCGTGTCTTGCTGCCACGCGTCCCTGTTGCCTTGTGCTCGTTTTGTCATTTATATTGTTAGCCCCACCCCGGCCATGCCCACCTGCCCACCAGCCCACCAGCCCACCAGTCAACCATCCAGCCATCCAGCCAGCACGTTGGCTCTCTGACGCTGCGGCAACACTTTTCAGCACGCTGCGTCAAAGCCGGAAAATGAAAAATCCCAAACGGAAATACATTCATTTGCTTGTTTTACTTTTCCAATTCCAACGCCGGAGGTTTTCATCTTCTTAGGAGGGATGGACGCCATCGACTGGCTGGCTGACTGGCTGTCTGACTGGTCATGGACGTTGCCGTGGGCCAGGCCAAATGCGAATACTGACTGCTGGCTGTTTGCTGTTTGCTTCGTGCCGCAGTCACGTTTAAAACATTAAAGTTAGATTTATGACTCTTTGGGTTATAAAATGTCTTTAGATTGATTCCCGTCACATGATGACAGTTTTTCGTTTTTCATTCAGTTCAAGGCAGTCTCAAAGTCGCTTGCTCGCTCTTTCTTGTGTGCGTGCTTGTGAATTCCCCAACATGGACATGCCCACAGGCAGAACACGGCACCCAAGTCATGGGCACCATGTGTAGACAATGAATTTTTAAGTTGTTTATAAGTTGAGCTGTGCTGCCGTTGAATTCTTCTTCTTCGTGCCCCTTATCTCCCCAGCGATGTTTGCTCTGGGGAGATTCCATTCATGCCATGCCACGCTTAGTTGGACTTTTGTTGAACTCCTCTAGCATTTAATTTTAGTGTGCATCAATTTCAAACCACTTGAAATTTGACAAATTGTGTCGCAGCAGCCACATTGACACACTTAATCCGCACTCGCACACACACAACCACAGGGGGCGGGCACCGCAAATGGAACGAGTGCATTCGCTTTTCATTCGTTTCATTCGCTCATTCGTTCATTACCATTTTGGCGTTATCAAAGGCAATTTTTAATTAGTCGCTGCTGATTGATGGCGTTGATAAAGAAATGTCATGACAGCAGCTGAATTTCCGTTTTCCATCTATACAATACGCTTCGCTCGCCCACTATCCCTGCCACGCCTCCTCGCCCCCTCGCCGCCCCA
Source organism: Drosophila formosana (assembly GCA_035045625.1). Lineage (NCBI taxonomy): Eukaryota > Metazoa > Arthropoda > Insecta > Diptera > Drosophilidae > Drosophila > Drosophila formosana. The sequence goes on from JAWNOW010000062.1 coordinate 407,349, forward strand.
GCCACATTGCAAATGCGCGCACTAAATGGCCAAATGGGAAAAGTGGAAAGGCGGGCGGGAAAATGGGCCGCGTTCATTAGCGTGTTGCCATCGACTGACAAGCGGAAGCTGGGCGCGATAGAATTATCAAACATGGCCGCAATGACTATAAGGCGTGGAGGACAAGGGAGGCAAGGGAGCGAGGAGAAGCGGGAGGTCCTGGGCTTACGTGCCACTGCACACATTGTGGCAATGAGGAGCAGGATTGTGGCACACAACTGGAATGGCTGCTTGCAGATTTCAAGCGCTAATTACGTGGTCATTAATTGCGCTAATTATTTTTCATTTTCTGCGCTTCGCTTTTTAATGCACAACCTCAACATCACCTCCACAACTCTCTCTCTCCCTCGCTCTCCCACTCTATATGCTCTCTACTCTGCAGCTCCTTCTTCCTCGCTCCCACTCAGGAATGCGAAACTCTTCACGTTTCATTTTCATTTTCAATTTCATACATTTCATTTTGCGTCAATGTGCACGGCACATTTGAATTCCTTCTGTTTAAGTGGAGAGGCTCCTTGGCTCCTCCTGCCTCTCGTTGTGCTGCGTCTCTTTGCCTCTCGTCTTTCACAAGTTGTCACCCGCTTTGCGAAATAAAGTTGCGACTCTGTGCTCAGATATACCCTCGAAAAAAAAAAATATCCGATGAAAATACTAAGTGAATGAATAAGTTTATAAAAGCAAGTGATGTATGCAAAAAAGGAAATCAAAATATACATCAATCACTCTACTAATAAATACAAATCTAACATATCAATGAATATTACTTATATTGAAATAAAACAATATTATTGAATGAATTGTCTTAACTTGTCTGAATATTTTCTAATTATTTCAAAGCACTCAAATTCTTAAAGTTTTTAAACGATATATTTTCTCCTTGAGCTATTTAGGTTCTGTACTTTCTTTGCCTCATTTTTACATTCATAAATGTCAGTGGGTTTTTATAGGGTATTTGCACTTCGATCTTTCGCTTCCATATTCCGACATTACTCGCGGAGGGTTTTTTTCATTACGTTCATTTTCTTATGCACATTTCTGTAATAAGAAAATGCGCATTAGGTAATTTTCCTGGCTATTTGCACTATTCGCAATTTGTCCACAAGGATGGTGCTGAAAGTTGAAGCTGAGACAGGAGCTGGTGTTGGAGCTGGGAGCTGGGAGCTGGTCCGTGTTCGGTGTAGAATTTCAAGGGAGGAGCCGCGGGCAGAGAGGGAATGCTGTGGAGGGGCTTTGCGCCGCTCGTAAACCGCAAGTGACCGACATTTTGTGTCGTGGTCGACGTTGTCGTTGTAGTTGCCGACCAGAAATGAAAATGGCTAAAACTGTGCCAACGGAAAGATGAACACACACAGTGTGCAGCACACGACTGGGGTGTTTACCGGGTTATTGTTGGCTTCAAATGGCCAGGGGGGGTGGGTAGAGAGGTTGGCTTGTCGGTGTCACTGATTATTTGATGAAAATGATGCTGCTCTATATTACGCTTCGCGCTAATTGAAATTTTCATCATCAGCAACCGACGACTCAATGTTTTTTTTGTAATTTATTTTCTTTTTTGGCTGGCTACTGCGTTATGGTTTTCCACATGGCAAAATAAATTTGTGATTTATTCAGGAAATGGAAAAATCAACTTTAGAAAATCTTCAAATATACGCGCATGTTTTCTGTTCGTCCGCTAAAAAGCAAGAGCTCTAAGATAGTCTAACATAATACAAAAAAACTAAATAAATAAATATTATTTAAATGTATTCAATTGAAAACGAATTTAGTCTGGTTGGCTTTAGTTTATGAATGCAATTAAAAATAGTATTTTAAAACGAAATGTTTATTAGGTCACAATGCAATTAATTAAAAGTTTTAATTTTTCTCAAATACTTCGATTGGGTACAGTTAAAAAGTTACAAGAAATCAAATAAATAATGCTGCTGGAGAAAGTTTTTCATTTATAGTACTTGTTCAGAATATTATGTTTTAAGAGTCAGCAAATTAATTTCTAGTATCAACACTCGTTAAGTGCTTTTTCGCACTTGGACAGTTATTTTATTTCGGAGAAAGCTTTCTGAATATACTTGATGGCTGTTTGCAGCAAAGATTCTTAAATTGCCTTTTTGAGTGAGATTTTTGCTGTGTTTGTGGTAGTTTGCTTTTCAATTCACACAGCTGGCGCGAAAAGTTTTTAACTCGTTTGCTGGCCCTCAACGAATTCGCTCTCTCCCTCTCTCTCCCTAGTAGTAGTAGTCCTAGTAGTTGTATGTCTCTATCTCAAGGCCTGGCCACAAACATTTTGAACGGCTTGCACAAAACTTCAAATTACTTAATCAAAAAATGTTTGCGAGGCAGCAAAGTCAGGAAAGAGAGAAAGAGAGCGAGAGATGGCGACTTCAATTTGCAGTTTGCTGGCCACAGAAGATGAAAGCAAATATGGCGGCGCATGTTGACACAACACGCCCCCCAAAAAGGCAGTCAACGTGCCACAGAGGGTGGCAAGAGGGAGGCGTAGAGGCGTGGGGCATGTGGTAGGGATAAATGAATGCGGTATTACCCCATGCGGGCAGCCATTAGCAGTTGTTGCTGAGCGCAGAAGGCTGATTATGATTTATGCCACGATAGTTCGACTGTGGACTGTTACCAAAAGAAAGAGATGCGTGCAGGGAGGAAGGTGGATGGAGGGGAAGTAACATAATCTCAGCTATTTTTAAAGCCCGGCAGAAGAACAGACAAAGCTTGCAATGTGTCCTGGACGGCGGCACGTATCTAATTTATGCCATCTAACAAAATGTAAACAACAACAACAACAACAGCAACAACAAAAGACCAGCACAAAACTTTTCACAGTTGGCCAGGCCATGTGCGACAAATGTGTGTGTGTGTGTGTGTGTGATGTTTTTTGAGTATCTGAGTGTTGCGTGATTTTGCTATCTATAAAACGTTTTTCTGTACAACTTTGATTTCGCTTTGTCTTCGCCTCAACTTTTGCTTTAACGTTCATCGTCTCGTCTCGGGATTGCTTTATGAATTGTATCTTATAAGAGTTTTCTTGTTGGTTAGAGAGTGGTTGAGGGGTCTGCTTATTGACGACCATAAATAGCCAGATATCATTGTTTATCTATGTATTGTCTCTTCGCTCCTATGTGTGGGAATGTCCTGTCTTGATATTAAATACATATATGTATATTCTGTTCTTGTTTGCTTTCGCCTTCGAGCTAAAAACAAAATGAAGACATAAATGGGCAGTTGAAAATTATTGCAGGGAAAAGCAAAGCTGGGAAAAAAGAGCAAATGCTTCCAAATTGGCATAAGCAGACGCCGTGACAAGACAGATTGAACTCCGCACTCGTCTTCATCCCCGTCCTCGACTTTGTCCTCTATCCTCATCCTCGTCCGCATCCAAGTTGTCGTTGTCGTTGTCGTCGTCATCAAAGTCGCCTCCCGTTACGAAAGTGTTACGCTTCAATGTTCTTTACACAGATATAGCATATACAGACTGGCGAATAAAATGTGTATAATATGCACACCCTGTAACAATGAAAATTACTAAAAGGGCATTCCTCCTTTTCGGGATATATTTTACTCGGATGGTGATCACATAAATAAATAAACATAAGAAGTAGAAAATGTTTGTCGCTTATTAACAGTCTAAATTTCTCGTCATTGAGATTTATATAAAAAGTCCAAACTATTTTACAATATTTAGTTTAGACTTTTTAATCTGAAAGATGACCTACAATATTTTAAATATCTATTTATTTATTTTATAAAAATATACAAACATAATGCTAATTAACGATGTGATATCCTAATTTACTTACTTTTGTATCGTACATTCACAGCAATTCTTTTCGTCTTTAATATTTGTTTTCAATCTATGACTTTCCAATATGGTGCTCACATAAATCGAATGCAACTCAATTTCGAATAATTCTCAACAACAGCTGACATCAAAACAATGCACATATAAATATAATACTTATTTAAAACACTGGGTGTTTTGAAGTGAGTGACGCCTGAATTATTTGTTTTGCGAATAGTCAGTCTTGTTTTTATTTTATTCAATTTTTGTTGTTGCATTTGTTTTTGTTGCTCTTATTTAGTTTGTTGAGTTGGTGAGCAGTGTCTATGATAGACGAGGCGTATAATTTGAAAGTCGGCACTCGATGAGCTGCAGCCGAAAAGTGGCCGAAAGAAAAAACTAACGCCAGGGCTGGAGATGCAAAGCGAGAAGTCTAAACATTTCCTGTGCACTCAACTGCAAACAAAATGTGTTAAAGTCGCTCGAATATTGCTATCACTTTTCCTAGCAGCAGCAACAATCGGTGGCAAGGGCAACCAGAAGAGGCAGCAACAGCAGCAGCAGCAGCAGCAGCAGCAGCAGCAGCTGCATTTGCTTTATTTAATATGCAACTCGTGATGTTAATGCGCAATAATTCTGTTGATTTTATGACGCTTGGCTCTGCTTGTTGTCAGCCTTCTGGAGATTGTGTTTTATTTTATTGCTCGAAACGTTCACTAAATAAGCCGAGTGCGCAGCGCAGTATTGCAAACAAATTTCCGACTTATTGTAGCATACAAATTAATGAAATTGATTGGCGAATGTTCGCTGCAAAATGTTGCAATGACTTTCAAGAGTTGCCCCAATAAGAGTGCTCTAAATGTGCGACTTTCCACTCGCCATGTTGAGCGCTACTTAACATCATTCTCAATATGCGGCAGCTGTCTCAACACTTCACCACAATGTTAGTGCCATTAAATATTATTTGAGTACTTTTGGCAACGTCTCCAAGGGTCGCTAGTCAAAGCTGAACTATGTTCCTATGTACGAGTATGTTTCTTCCAACTGCAGTTGCACGAATATTCTTCCGTTTTCTATTTTGTATTCGCACTTGGAACTCCCACTCGTTCTGCATTTCATATTTTGAGTCGCATTATTCAAAATCTTGAATAAGAAATAAAATTGATTTCCGCCAAAGCGAATGGGCGAATTTTTTAATTTTTTGATTTGCCTGCAAAAAATGAAACACGTTTCCCATTTTTCCTCTCTGCTGCTGCTGCTGCTGCTGCTGTTGCAATAAAAAAGGAAAACTAACTGACGGGCAGCTGCATGAATTCCAACGAACAGCAGCAGCAGGCAACATCATTTATCTGAAACTGAATGTGCAGCGGAGGAGTGGAAGGGGCGGCGACGGGGTTCATGCATAGCAGTTGCAGCCATGGAAATGGAAACCAATTGCATTACGACATGCTTCACAAGTTAAAACGAGGGCAACCAAATGTAAACTTTTTCCAAGTAATTCAATATATTTTAGATGATGTTGCAACGTCGATTCAGAATCTATTCCTAATAAAAACCACTTGAAGAGCATAACTTTAAAGCGGTTTCCAAACACGAGAGTACACGAAGGGAGTAGTATTTGATTAATTCTCTTAATATATCTTCATCTTATCGCGCAATAAGTTGACTTCTTTCTTTCAAAATTCTAATTAGCATTCATGGATCGTGGCTAGATTTGATATTCACAATAAGAGTGTGTGCAATTTGTTGGAGTCCCTGAAGCGCGTTACAGCTCCTTCCACCCGGATTACATCGATCCATTCCCATATTATTACCAACAGATTACAAAGTCAATTTCTTGCAGGTGTGCGTATTTTTCCTTCTTGTTTAAATTGTGTAAATATCTGATTAAATTTGTCGCAGCGCTTTAATCGATTGCCAGCTCACAGTCCCATCGTGATATTCTTTCAATATTTTGTAGCGCATAGACGCGTGCAGTGATTGGCGATTTTAGCAGTTCCGACTCAGCTCAGCACAACTCGACTCCGTCCATTATGAGAATTTTATTTCGGCAAAAAAATAAAATTGTGTGGGGAGGAGGTGGAGAAGGAGGAGGAGTGGGTAAGAGAAGCGAAATGCTTTTAACTCAAATCAGTGTCGAGTAGAATTGGTCGAGTGTGCGGCTTTTGGCAATGCGCTAATTAAAAGGCCAATATAGTTTGGCCAACGAGAGTGGAAGCTTGGCTGGAAGCTTAGCAATTTGAACCCCTCGCCACTTATTAACTTGCCATAAATTATGGCGCAAATGAAAGAAAATGAACAAGCCGAAATCGAAGGGAAACTTAACGAAACAGAATAGTGAAGCAGCATTTTGGGGAACAGGGCGTTCGATGTTGATGGCTGTGCAGCTTCCCTTAGCCTGCTTTGCGGCTTGTTCTTATTACTGTTGCTATCTTAAATGCTTGAACATCTCTAATTGCTGCGAGCCGTGAGCTGAGTACTGAGTACTGAGTACTGAGTTCTAAGGGGTGAGCAGAAAGTGCTACGACCATGTTAGTCCCTGATGAGGGACGCTGCAAACCTTTCTATCTTGCCTTATTCTTACGCACTGGCGCAGCAACAGCAGCTGCAGCAACTTCCTGTCGCACTCATCACACATGATTTTACAGCTGCCTGCCTGCCTGCCCGCCAGACTGCGTGACTGACTGACGGGCAAAAACTTAGTTTCCACCTAAAAAATTCAGGCAACAGGGAAAAGGGCATAAGAGTGAATGGGCAAAAATGCATAAGTGTGAAGAAAACTGCAGAAAATTAAAAGGTGAAACGAGATCGCAACCAAAAGCATCAGAAAAAAACTGAAATTAAAAGTCTAATGGTGAAACCAAAGCCAAAGCCAAAGCCCAAGCTGAAGCTAAAGTCAGAAGCCACACCAGTCACTTCCGGTTTCTGCCTGCTGCCTGCTGCCTGCTGCCTTCTGCCTTTGCATACCTCACATTGAGGCTCTGAGTTCCAAGCAGGAACAACATGAGACTCAATTAGTTGTAGAACACTGCAGCTCTTACTTGTTACCGCTTAAGCGTTCAAAATTGCTACTCTTGATCAAAACCACTCATTGCTTTATTTTTATCTCGAAGGAAAATTTGGAGCGCGAGTGAGTTTAATGCGCAAAAACTTAATGAGTTGTTTCCTTGAATATGACAAAGGGCACAAAAAGCCAAAAAGCACTTGCTCCTCGGCTTCTTCTTTAGTTTTTGGGGTTAAGGTTTTAATGAGCACAATTTCGCTCTAATAACGCGTCTCAATTCTAAAGCGCGTTCCACACGTCGTATGCGTGTTTTGACTTCAAAGACTCGCTTTTTGTGATCTATGTATTTGTTGCTCTCTCTGTCTTGGCATTCGCTGCAGTTTCGTTTGTCTTTAATTTGACGGTTTGTGTCTGCGACTGTTGCTGTTGCTGCTGCTGTTGCTGCTGATGTTGATGCTGCTGTCATTTTTGTATATCTAATTTTAGCAGCGCATTTCATGTTTTTATTGCTTTCATATCCTTTGCGAGTTTCGTCTTGTTATTTATTTATTTATGTCTGTATGTAACTTACACTTACCTACTTACTGACAGCAGCAGCACTCTCCCCGCTCTCCCCCGCTCGCTCCCATCATCTGGCTGACCTCATTCTGCCTTGGTTTGCTTTCGTTTGGTTTCATTTCATCTCATGCCAACTTACCTCCAGTGTGGAGTGTAGAGAGTGCACTGGAGACAAGAGACGGGGCAGATTGTGGCATTGGGGGATGGGGGATGGGATGGGACTTCAACCCAGAAAAGCCGAGCGCAATTCTAATGGGAATTTAAAATTTTGCACTATAAAGATGTTGCTGGCTCTGCTCATGGCTTCTTTTCTTCTTCATCGCCTCTTTCACCCTGCTGCCGTTTGCAACTACTTCTCTTCACTCCAATTCCTGTCCAGTTCTTGTTTCTTGCATAAAATGAAATTGTATTGCATTCATTTTTTTCTTTCTCGTTTTTGTACTTACCGCTGCCATCGTTTTACGCCCGTTGCCGCTGCTTTATGGCTGGACCCAGAAATTGCTGCCTCAGCAACAGCAGCAACAGCAACTACAGTTGTTGCTACTCCAGTTCAAAACGGGTTCTGTCTTGGGCTTTGCTTTTATATGCCAGTTTCATGCCGCTGTATTCACTACTCTGAAGCCCTCCCACACCCAACCAGTCCCATATCATTCCCATTTTTGCTCCTCCTCTGTGTGAAGCACAATAGAAAATCGCAATTCGTATTTTTAGAGCAACAGCAACATGAAAATTTATGATACATTTGCCGCTTCGCGTCCTCTAGCGTCGCCGCCCCTCCTCCACCACCTCCTCTTAACACCTCATACAATGAGTGGAGGAGGACGAAAAGGGCTCTTAACTCGTTTGTGTTATGGCCATGTCTGCCATTCAACTATTTATATTTCTAGTTTAATAAAATGTTGATAATTGTAATGAAATTTTCGGATTAGAAGTTCGATGCAAGCGTTCTATCCTCAGAACATTGTTTGAAAATCCCCACAGACTCGCAACATTTTATTCACATTATTCACAGTGATTTATTTAGATTCGTTCCAAAAAAACTTAAAAAATTGTTGGGACTTTTCAGGTATCTCGTAGTTATGTTAACAGACATCTTTCCGTCGTAGAACAAACCAAATAGTATTTACAAAATGCTCTGACACAGTCCTTTGGATCCCGACACAGCCATTTTTCAAAATCGGTCTGTTTTTCCCAAATATTGCGAAATTTTTGCTTGTACACATCTTTAGTACACATCGCACTAGTATTTGTTTATTTCTTGAGTTGGGCAGGACTAGTGATGGGAACAAATTTGTATTAACCGATTAATGTATTATATGATTATTTAAGTCCATGCGATTATTAATTGCAATTAATCGCTAAAAAAACAAAAATACTCGATTAATCATATGATTATATTTTGATTGTTATTTTTTTTTTTGTAGTATTACCATCAATAATAAACACAAAAATTACATACTTTATTTTTGCCCGCAGTAGTATGTCTACGTTAATGTATCGAAGTTTACTTAGACGTATTTTACAATTATATTATAATTTGAATAAGTGAAATTATCTACAGCAATTTATTGATATAAAATGTAATCGGTTCTCAATTATATTAAATTATTTGGTCGATTGCACTGTTATTTTATTCTTCAGATAATGATTTAAAAATCGTTTAATCAAAATACGAAAGTTAATAATTTGAATAAGTAAAGTTAAATATAGCAAGTTTTTTGTCAAATTCAAATATAATTGAAGAAGGCCTTTTAAACAAAATTAACACTTTGTAAAAAGAGTTTTCTTTGTAACAAAAATATTTATTCTAATGTTGATTTGTGTAAATGTGTTAAGTATTCAATGCCAAAGAATATTGTTAGCAAAGATCAAAACGAGTATTCAACACACTGATGAATTTTTCGTATGCATGAATATGATTTTATTTTTTTTATTGGCATTCAGCCTTCCCCTTCGGCAGCATATAGATTTCTATTCTGATTTGCATTGGAAACGGAACGGACAAAACGGAATTCTTTTTTTTTTGGGAAAGCGAAAATAGTGGAGGAGGAAAATGATGAGGGGATAGGATTGTGAAGTAAAATAGAGAACTCGGGCTGCCTTTATCAATTTTATCTGTGAAATATTTCCGAAACATTTGCCATTATATTTGCATTAGTGGACGGAGCTCTTTCTTTTGCCGTTTGGTTAACAGTATTTTCCCTGTGCCTTGCGCTGGCGGCATCAAGATCCTCTTACACGCCAGCTCGACGCCAATGAAAAGGAAAATGTGGCTGCGAAATAATGCCAGAGGAAATGGTGGCCAAAAAGAAAAGCCTAGACCAAGCTACCAACTACAACTCGTACTTTTACTACTCGTACTCGTCGCCCGCTTTTCGTGTTGTTCTTGCTCTATTCCCAGGCGGAAACTGCTTATCACACATTTCCACACAGCCACGCAAATTCAGACAAACGAAATACAATACAAAAAAGAGAACAAAATTAAAAAGGAGCGAGAGAGAGCGTGAAGTAATAGCGCCCAAAGAATGATGAGTAGACATGATTTCCGTGCGGTTGATTTTCTGCCTCGCTATCACTCTCTCTCTCTCTCTCTCTTTCTCTTTCTTTTTCTCTTTCTATTTCTCTGCCAAGCAGCCTGCTTGCAGTGAAACTATTTGCTTGGGGATTTAGTTTCTGATACCTTTTTCGTGCGTATACGTAACATCTTATCTACATGTTCTTGCGGGCCTCAAGTGCTGCAGTCGTCGTCATCTTAGCCGGCAGCTGCCTGAAGTAGCATGTAATTCATCTTATTCCCCAAAGACAACTCCGAAGGATGGCACATGCAGCTCGACTGCCCGCTTTCCCGCCTACCCTACACACAATTTGTGGCTGGTCTCCCCGTGAATCTCCTTCATGGAGGGAGACGAGGCAAATACGAAGATGAAGGCGTTGCTGTCATCGCGCTGAGCGTGTCTCCAATGGGACATAAATGGCATTTGGCACAGCTCTCGACTCGGGAGCAGCAACAGCAGCTGCAGGAGCAGGAGCAGGAAGACGAGGCACGCGCCTCATTACGTTGAGTCGTTACGTGTCGAGTTCGAGTTTGAGTTCGAGTTGTTTCATGCCTTTCTTTCTTTGCCTCGCCCCTCGGCATAAAATGCGTAATGAATTTTAGATTTCCTTTCAATGGCTGAGTAAGAAGTTATGGTCCACAAGACTCATCAAGCTCAATAGCTCATAGACATGGACACCTTTTCTCATCGCGCTCTCTCTGTCTCTCTCTCTCTCGGTTTTTTTGTTTGTTGTCCTCGGAGCTTTAAGAAGTTTATATTTACGTTATGAGCAGCAAACATTTACCTCAATCGCCTGCAAATAGTTGTGAATGGGTTGCGCTATAAAACGGTCGATCTAATGGCGACACGTGCTTCCGATTGTCAGTTCGGCGAAAATTACCTGACAATAAAGTTGCTTGATTAATCGATATAGGTATGTCCTATGCTATTCTCGGATTCTAGTTTCAAAGCTAACAAAATATTCATTATTAATCAATTTGCTAGAAATCACTCACTTCAATTAATTGGGGCGTAAAATGTAAATATTCGCAATCTTCATTGAGGTCGCAGCCAATTATTTGAAGTGACTTTGTCGGAAACATTTCAATTTAAATAATTGCGTACAAATAATGGGTTCAAATAATATCGCATCAATTAATTGGCTAACATGAATTTAGTGATTCAATTGAATAAAATATATGTTCATTTTGAAAATATTTTCTAAAATTACAAAAAAACAGAACATCTATGAAAAAAAATTGTATGAGGAATACAATTTGTAGTTTAATTACTGAATTTCAAACTGTTTGATATGCAATACAGCTAAATACCGTAGCTAATCCGCCTGAATTTAACCCGAGTGGGCTTGGCACGACAATCACATTCAAGGGCTTATAATTCACCCCAATTAAAAGCGACAAAACACAAAGGTGCAGCTAACTGAGAAAACAGCAAAAAACCGAAGAACCCAAGAAACGAGAAACGAGAAACGAAAACCGTGAAAGAAAACGAAAATCACAAAACTTAGCTGGAGTGAAAATAATTTTTCATTCGGGTTCAGATTCGTTGGCACACACGCTGACAATGGTAATGGTGAAGGGGGAGCGGGCGGAGACTATTGAAGAGGGGTTGTGGCTTCTTTTTATTCCCACCTCAAAACCCCAATGCTTTTTGGACGCCAATGAAGCAAATGCAAACATAATTTTTCTTGCTCCTAATACCAGATAAATGCAGACAAGAAGTAAAATACATGCAGCAAAGCGACAGCAGCCAAAAAAAATACAAATCGAGGAAACACTACAACAAAAAGAGAACGAGGGAAAAATGTGCAAAGAAATGAGAGAGAAGAAAATGTAAAAAGTGTTTGCAGAAAGTTCTTTAACCCCAAGTGGCCGTCCCTTTCCCACGTTTTATTATTTCCAACATTTATTTGCGACGCGTAAATAAAAAAATAAAAACGAAACCCGATGCAGGGCATGGAAAATGGAAAATGGAAAATGGAAAATGGCTCTCTAAATAATAAAGCAAAACTGCAGTTGGGCTAAGCGCAAAAGTGGGCGTCCTAGTCAAATGCATTTTAGGTAAACACCGGCCAAAAGGTGGGCGTGACAAAACACCGCCGCCCGCCAGCCGCCATCCGCCAACCTCGCTGGCTGCAGTCCAATTGACGTAAATCGTGCGCAAGTTTTTGGCAGCCAAATGACTGCGGCTTTAACTCCTCGGCAAAGGTCAACAAACCAAGTGAACTACCCCCCCCTGCCCCTGGCTGCCAGTCTACTACCCTTTTACACTAGTCTGTCTAGTTTGTCTACTCGAATTTCGTTGAAGTTGTAGTAGTTGCCTTTTGCTTGGCACTCACATCAGTTCTATCGCCAGTTTACAGATAAGCAAACATCATCCAAATTTCAAGCGATTCACACAACGTACACAAAAATCCTTCTACAGTTTCTTGACTCGATTTCGAATTGAGCATACACACATATATACAGAGATCATTTCCAATAAATCAGTGGTACCCAGTATGGAAGAACAAAACCCAAAACCGATTGCCATTGAGGCTGAAAATGCAACGACTATCATAGTCAATGAACCGGAAGCAGCCCCCGGCTCGTCGGCGAACGGTCCAGATGCGGCAGATGATAGGCCAGGTGTGTCGGGTGTTCACCTGCTGCTCATGTGCTTGAACACGGATCGCCATGTGACATTCCACGAGGGTGTGGTCGACAACGAGGGCATGAATCGCCACAAATCGAAGTGCTGTTGCATCTACCGTAAGCCGCACGTCTTTGGCGAGAGCTCCTCGTCCTCGGATGATGAGTGCGAGCATTGCTGTGGCCACCCAGAGGTGCGGCTGCGCAATCGCCTCCTGAAGCAGCAGCATGCGCAGCTTTGCCAATGTGGCTGCCAGCAACATCATCATCATCACAACCGCAATCAACAGCCAGAGCCAGGTCAGGACGAGGCCTCGAGCCTCACGGAGATCGCTGGGGACTCGGGCAATGTCAAGATAAAAGCCGATCCAACAGCTCTTGTTTCGGCATCCTCAAAAGCCATTCAGCATTCGTAACTATGAAACTATTGTTTCATTGTCTTTTTGGCAATTGCCCGCATTAAAATTGTAATAAATTGTACACCGAATTGAGGTAAACTATTTTTGTTTTGCTTTTTTGTATCAATTTGAGATCTAGACCTGCTGCATTAATTAATTTATTTGCCAAGTCTCCATTTCAATTTCCATAGAAGCTTAACTATAACTCATTGGAAGCTCACAAGGTAGAATTCTGAAAAATTATTCTCTTCAGTTGTCGAATAGTCCATCGCCTTTGTTTGGAGTACATTTCCACAATATTTCTGGGAATTGTTTTTTAAATTTCAGAAATTCAATTAATTGCAAACCACACTCGATTGTGGTCAATATGAGTGACCAAAATGGCTTAAGTAATTTTGCCCCTTTTGCAATTAATAGAAATATTATAGCATACTTTTGCGTGCAGCGTATATGTATATTTCCCTTCAGGGCGATCCTAAAAGTATGCTATGAAGTGTTTAGGCGAAAATCGGGTTCTGGTCGTGTTCATTTAGCGATCATTCCCAATGATACAGTCCAAGCAAGCTCTTAAACCGCATTCCCAGTCTTCGACAAGGCCAATGCAAGCCACATAAAGTAGGCCAACTCGCCATAGTACGGGCCATAGTAAGAGCCACGACAATGGAGAGACAGCCACAGATGTTACATGGCTGCCATTAGTCAACGCCATGCCACGCCCACTGTCAACGCGCCCCTTATTGATTGATTGTGGGAACTGTCTGCGCGGACTTGTATATAGATTAATGAACTGTTGCTGATGCACCCTGCATGTGTGTGCGTGTGTGTGTGTGTGCTGCGATCTATGCTATGGGCTGTTTGGCTGTTTGGCATGTGCCATGCGGCATGTGAAATGCCTGCTGCAGCCAGCCTACCAGCCTGCCACTCTCCGTGTTCGGTGAGTCCTTCCAGAAGTTGGGAGAGAGTTGGCAATTTCGAAGCTGTCCCGGGGTTGTTTCAACATAGACATGTGGCAGATGCAAGCTACTCGATTGCCGACTGCCAATTCTTTGCCATGTCTTAGTTCAAGCTGATTCAAACTATGCCATCATGTGCATGCATATGCATATTATTGCAAAAAAGTATTGAAGAAACCAAGAAGTTCATTGGTAAATATAACTTAATGGTAGAAGTAGAAGGTGAAAATATCTCAAAAATTCACCTTTTAAAATTTCACAATATTCACTTAAGAATTCGCAAGACCAAGAATTTAAAACATAATTTGATTGTGTATTAATTACCGAATAGTTCAAAACATTTCAATTTAAATAATATAATATCATGACATTGACATTGACTTAATTTCTGTATTTATCTAATAAAACATCAAACACAAAGGGTCTTATAGACATGTCCGTCTGTCCGTCTGTCTATCTGTATAAACACCTAGATATCACACACCAACGCAATTTTTTAAAACATGTATTATGTTTGCACGCAGATCGAGTCAGTATTATATTTTGAACCCCAATACCGCCTTTAAAAATCACAATTAATATTTTGAAACTGTTGCCGTCGCTGTTGCTTTATAGCTGTCTGTGATGTTTGGCATACATATAAAATTGGCAGCAGCGGTTTGAGTCCGGACAATTTTTTTTTTTACTTTGTTAAAAAACTTATTTAATGTATTAATACTCTTATGGAAGGAAATGTTTTTACAAATTGCTAAGAAATAAAAATGTCAATATTTGTTACAAACAAATTACCTAAAGAAAGCTGCAGATTTTAGACCAAATGCTAAGAAAACCCATACAGTATTTCCGTGTGACGCATATGCTTCAGTGACTGAATTTTGGGCCATTTAGAAAAGTGTTTATAGTTTTATCAAATTTAAAAGGTTTGTCAAATATTTCAAAAATGTTTTCGTATTCTTCAAAACTGGGTAGCCGGTATTTTTGAGTCGAGCACATTCTATTGTGGCTATCTTATTTATTTCATTCTGTATTATTTTGTGCTAAACTTTGAACCCTTTGCGACTCTGTCTCGCTAGGCAAATGTATTACAAGTGTGAGCGGATGCATTGGAGTGTGGGAGCGCGAGTGTGTGTGTATGGGTGTGCCATTAAGCCACGTTTTAATATGTGTTGGTGTGGTGGGCGCCGTTAGTCGTTTTTATGAGGTCTCTTGGCGCTTGATTCCGCGGCCCAAATGCTGCCAACCGCATTTGAAGTGGCTGCTGGAAATAAAATACGCCATAGCAAACAGTTCCCTCAGTTTGCATAACTCATATGTACTTACAGACAAATATATATATTTATATATATATATATATATATATTTGTATGTACTCTTGTGCTTTATACACAGATCTGGGCACATGAGTTGCTGACTCCCCTGTACCTGGTGAAATACTGGGGCAAAAAAGAAAAGAACCCAGCAGATTTTGTAACTTGGTCAATAGGTCGGCATGCCGGAATTCGGTGTTCGGTATTCGGTATTCGGTATTCGGGACCCGGATTTGGCTTTTGCTGATTGCTGTTCTCATGTTGCCAGATGAAATCAAGTACTTTATGGAATTTACATTGCTGCGCATTGAAGTATTCCCGTTTGCAAAACATTTCATTTAATGCCCAAACAAAAGGGATAGCAATCGTTAGCAGTAGAGCAAAACGCAAAACAGTTCAAAGCAAACAAATCACAAATTTTTGTTTAAATAATATTGACACGGTATAATAAAATAACAATAATATAAGAATAATGTATATATTTGATAAAGTAATTTCTGATAATATTCAAAATAAAGCTGTTTTTATTCTCCATTTTATTTCCTCCATTCGAAATAGGCTTTATGTTACTGTCCATTAGGTCATTTTTTCAGTTCAACATTTATTGTCTTTTATTTGATTTTGTAAGTTTTTAACAAGTGGGAATACATCATTAAATGTCAATAAGCTTAACCTTTTATTTATTTAGTTATTAATTAGCAAAGAAACAGATTTCATTTGTTGTGTTTAATTATTTACTGCCTCTCATATTGATTTGTATTGATTGAATTAGTTAAAGATGACGATAAAGAGATTTAATGTGTTTAAGAAATACGAGTATAGCAAAAGTTTGCGCATTATCTTGATATTGCTCGCAGTGTATTTCAATTTCACCTCCACATACTGCTCTGCTCTGCGCTCATCGCGCAATTGCGATTGTCAAATGGTGTCCTTGCTGGGAGACGTCAGGCTCAGCTGTCAATGCGAATGTTTCTTCTGTTTTTTGGCTGCCATTCGGTTTGCAGCTAGCATTAATGAGGTTGAACATTGGGTTGCTCCCTCCCCTTTTGATGTGTTTTAAAATGTGGCCATAAATAACGGAAATGACAGATGCTGGCAACGCAGTTGGTCTTTTAACCGGCACGTCGCTTACCAAAAACACAGAAACTAAAGTGAAAAAAAAAACAAAATGAATGCGAAATCGCAGACAGCGGCAAGCCAAGCTGTGCCTCGACAAAGTCTTGTAGGCCATGAAAAAGTCGATTACAAAGCAAACTGGCAGCCCACCCCAACAACAAAAGCAACAACAGGCTGAAACATATTCTCAGGATGCGACCTCAGTAACCTTACAATATTTTTCATCTGTCAATTGCTATGCCTATATCCTGGTGTCATTCTGACAACCACTTTTTTATTTTCAGCACCAGACGATTTAAAATGAATATATACATACATTTGTGTTTTTGTAACACTCTTTTTGCAAATCATTTAAAAAGCACTTAAGTGGAAATTAAAAAGAAATTATTCACTTTGGCACATTTCACTTTTGCAACAATAAAAGACAGATAGGGAGCGAGAGCGAGAATGAGAATGAGAATGAGAGAAACGTAACATTTTTACAATGCTTCATCAGTTCTCCTTTCATCCATCGACCCCTTTCGCATTGGTGTAATTTTTGCGGTTTGCCTCATTATTCGAGCCTGGCTGAGGTCTGTAAACCACACTGCAGACGAAGACAGAAGAGTGTCCAGAGTCGACAGAAACAACAGGAGAATCCATTGGAGTCGCCTTCCTTTCCTTTTTCCTTTTTTATTTAACCCTACTGGGGCTGTTTGCCCTTAATTGTGGTTTATTCCGGCATCGTTGAGCCATCTAGGATCCCTTTGTCAGCCCCAACTCTCTATGCTTCTCCTTCTCGGTTTCTGTCAATGACTATGTCTGGTATTTTGCGCATTTTACCACAACATTTAGCATTATTTTAATTGTTTATTACAACCTCAGAGCCAGACAACAGGCATTATGGCTAAAAGGTGTAAGCGCCCCAAAGCACAAAACACACAAAACCAAATCCAACAGCAATTCAAAGGCTTTGTGGCACTTGAATGTGCGTATGGCAGGTTCTATTTAACAAATTTTAAACTATTTGCCTGCAGCTTCAATAGGAATTAATTATTATCGTTCAATATTTAGCCACAGATTTTTCGCTCATCTACATCGTAGTAATCGAATTATTCTTCTCAACACAAAAGAATGAAGATGTGTACCTTATTCTTTTTTTTTTTTTTGTCATATACTATATAATATTATTGTCATATAGTATATAATACATATAATCGACGCAATTATGTTATGTTAATTCCACTTCCAAACTCTATTTTGATTTGTATTGACTAGGTTGAAAGAAAGCTATTAGCATTTATTTTTGGGGAAGTGGAGAAATAACTTTGATGTGAACATCTAAAGGCTGCAGCGTGGGTTTGCATCGGGAGGCGAAGCTGCGGGGATTATTTTCTATAAACGGAAAAAAATAATGTTCATGTAAGCACCGAGGGCTGCAGTGAGTGGATGCACTCCGAATCCGTATTGGAACTTAAAGTTTTAATTTTTAAATATTGGCATACATATAGTATGTGTTTCAATTTAAGACTTGTGAAGAAAATGTAAAAATGTTGCAACAATGCATACTTCTTTTTAATTCAGCGATGGACAAAGATTTTTTTTTAATTTAAAATGGAATCGAAATAACATAATTTGCATGCACACAGTGAGAGGCTACAGCGAGAGGAAACGACAAACGATATATGTTTAATTTCTTCGCGGGTGAAGCTGCGTTTGCATCTGGCTAGTGAAAAATAAAAATAGAGTTATTTCCTTTTGTAATGTAGAGTAACTCTTATTTCATAATTAAAATAAAAAAGAAAAGAACTGTCTTGTGTAAACGTTTTCAAGCGTATTAATTATATCATTTGTTGGCCACAGCCACACCTCGTGCCCAGATATATTTGGCAGCCAGAAAGCCATGTTGGTAACAAGGCAGCAAATACTGTTGGAATGGGGACTAATGAATTTTGTGTTTGCTTCTTTAGTTTCATATAATTGTTATTTATTTGTTATAAATTTCGAGGCACTATATTTTATTAACGTTGTCGGCGTCGGCGACGCCGTTTTCCGTTGTGGTTGTTGCTGCAGCCCCAGGGGAACACTCCATGTAGGCCAGGCAATAATATTTGTCGCCCCAAAAAAGTATGTACTGCAAAATTATTGACATCTAAATTACAAACATTGTGTTTGCCTCAGGCTGTGCTATGTGTATGTGCGTGTGTGTGTGTGTGTGTGTGTGTGTGTGTGTGTGTTGGGTGTGCTTATGGCTTTGTTTGCGACGTGCCCTGCTTTGCTTTAATGCCGAAACTGCCGCACAATCAGTTACAGTCTCAGCTGTCAATAGATTGTTGACATTTTTCTTTATATTTTCATATCTCACATACCCACATACACACATACACACATACACACCCACAAACATGCACACGCAGACATATGGGCCTGTTTTGTTGCCCACTTTTTGTGTTTACTGCTTAAATCTGCCAATTTACTCGTTTACGTTAAGGCTTTATGCCCAGCTTCCCCAGAAATGGAGAGTCCTTCTCCTACTTACTGCCGTTGTTGCTGGTGATGCAGGGGCTTGGGGTTCTTCGGTAGGGGATGCGTATGTCGTGACTGTGGCCTCTTCGTTTGGAAAATTAATATCTGTGTCATTTCATTTAATTTTTTTTCTTTTCGCCTTTTTTTGCCTTGCTTTTTCCCCTCCGTTTCGAGTTAATAAGGCTAAATTGAGAGAATGTGCGACGCACTTAATTATCATCATATTTATTGTCTTTATTTATGGTTGAATACGATACGAGACAGTGGGAATGTGTTTTGCTGGAAAGAGATACAAAGTTGAGTTTTTGCGACTTTTTTTGAGCTCAGTTTTATGATAGCTCATAATATTTGCAATCATTATTTATGATACCTCTTGCCACGCTTTGCGACGACTCTGCTTTAAGAAAAATCCCGCAGCAAAAAAACAGGAGAACAAACATAGGGAGACATTAACTTAAGTCAAATTTATTGTATGTACGATGACGTGATTGAACAATATTCATAATTAACTAATCTACACAGAAGAATCCAACTATTTTCTCTCGCCATACATGCTTTAACCGTACCCAGTTTTGAAGAGCCCGAAAATATTTTTGAAATATTCAACCTTTTAAGTTTGCTTAAAAAGAAACTTTTTGTAAATAACAAAAATTTCACATGCACATTAAATAAATATATAAAAAAAATACAACGAAATTGTCTAGAGCGAGACTCGATCCGCTGCTGCTTGCTCCACTGCAAGTTTCTTCATATCATATATATCTTCAATGTTTATCACACGATTTGGCTCATGAAACGTCCGCGCTGGGCTATTTAATGAGTGTGCCAAGAATTACAGTACTTCTTGTAGTTTCTTGTGATTTTTGAATGCGGTTGTGGGCGTGGCGAAATTCTAAAACAGACTTGATCTGCTAGCAAACATAACTCGTGTTGTAAAATTTTATAGCTCTAGCACTTATAGTCACTGAGATCTAGGTATTCAAATGGACGGACATACAGACGGACAGACGGACACTGCTATATCGTCTCGGCTGCTGACGCTGATACATATACTTTATGGGGTCGGAGATTCCTCCTTCTGCCTGTAGCATAATACTCTTTTACTCTGTAGGGTAGCGGGCTTAAAAATATTTATTTTTTTTGCAGTACATGCGAAAATAATGTTAATGTGCACAGTTCTGGCATTAATTGCGCTAGTTAAAATAAAAATTTTTCTCATCGTCAATGTTAAATGTGAATTTTTAAAATATTTTTCTGTTTTTAGCCATTCAAATTAAAGCAAATTCTTTGCATTCTTCAAGTTGTTTTATGCCTTTGAATGACTCGTACTCACAGCTCCATCGATTATGGAACTTTCCGCTTTGGACTAAATCAATAACTTTGCGGTCAACTTTTTTTAATTTAAATTTAATGGCCACTCAACCTGGTTGTGGATATCAATTAAATTCCAGTTTATGTGACCGGCTGCAAAGACCACAAAAATTAAAAATAAAAAGAAAAATAAATCATTGAAAGTTTTTATAGAAAAGTTACCAATTTTGATATTGGGTTCCTTCGGCAGGAATGAAGCTGAGCTTCATGCTGTGCTGGCAAAGTAACTTTACGCTCTCATTGCATTGGATTTATTGCCACTCCAAAAATACACCCAGTCAAAGTTATCTCTCTCTTCGTCTCTCACTTGGTGTTGGCCTAAAACACTAAAAGACAGGCATCATCTATCAAAGAGCATATCCATCATATCTCGAGAGTTTCACAAGGCGCAGATACAATCATGTATTTGCCTTTCTTGGATGGGCTTAAAATGTCTCCGCAAAGTAAAAGTTAAATAAAATCTGTGCTCGTCCTGTGCCGTGCTTTTGTGCTGGCAAAATTATGCCCAGTCAGACATGTTGTGCTGTTTGTACAACCTTTAAACAATGGCAGCAGCAGCAGCAGCAACAACAACAGCAACAGCAACAGCAACAACAACAACGACAGCGACAGCGACAGCAGAGGCAACAATAATAATGCAAACTTCTTTACTGGCTCACAGGTGCACAAATGCCGAGCAAAAAGTATAACAACAAAAGCGGCGACTCAAACAGAAGCAGCAGCTCCACAAAATTTACATAACAAAAAATTTGTCAAGACTTGGGACGCGGCAGGTGGCACGTGCCAACATAAGTTCATGCATTATAATCACACACACACAGCTACATGTACATATGTATATGTAGTGTGTATATATTTTATAGTACATACATATATATAAAGTATAGTACTTACATGAAGTGGGAGGCGGGGAGAGCAGCCAATGGGCATAAAAGTCTTTCGAAAGTGTTGGTGAAAAATGGTTGTCGTTGTTTTTGCTGTTTTGTTGTGCATGGGACGTCGTCTCAAGCTGCGAGAGTCTGCAAGGGAAATGTATGCATGATCATGTCTGGATTAACGTAATGAAAGCACAGAATGCAACAACAACACCAATGACTCCAGCATCTACAACGACAACAGCAACAACCTGCAGCAACAGCTGATGGCGAATAATGTCTACAACGACTGCGTGCGATGATAAATAATGTTGTGTGACGCTCAAATGCCGAGACAACGTTGCCAAAGTCCTACATAAGTTGTCTCTGCTCTCCTTTCTTCCGTTTTCGATCCCTAAAAATATGGAGCATGTGATCATACTTTTTTTTATTTAATTAATGAATAATGACGAAGTCAGCTGTTCTGTAAACAAAGTTTATATAACAAATAATACAGTTGCTCATTAAATGTTTTTTGTTATATTCTTCGTCTTAAAGCTGAAGTTTTCTAATTAACCATTTATAGTTATACAAATTCAATTAAATAGTATACATGTTCCTGTATGCATTTAAATAACAAATCTAATAAATAGTCATTATCAAAAAATTATCCATAGACATATAAAGAAGTTCGAAGACACTGATCCAACTTTAGAATTTTAAATTCACAGCCCAAACGGAAAAGGCTACATATAAACATCCAGGCGCCCACTTAGAAGCCGTTTTGGGTAATAATTACTTTAACTATCTGGATGGACTAATAATTCGTATGGTCGAATGTAATTAAAGGTTTTAAACGTTCAATAATTTTTTTAGATTAATTTCTTGAAAGAGTAAATACAAAGTATAATATATCGATATCAGCACATATCGTCAAACGAAATCGATGATCGACGCATTTATGTTTTGCTCATCTTTACTTGGAATTATATTTTGATTTGTATTAATAGTATTCACAGAACAAAATCTTTCTATTCGTCAAGCTTAAACTAATTTGATTGAAAGATAGGTGCATTCATCTTTGGGGAAGTGGTGAACGTTGGACAACGACCATGAAATAATTTGCATGTAACCATCAAGGGGCTGCTGCAGCGGGAGGCTCGCCGACTATTATGCGGGGGACAGCTGACTATTACACGATTACTGCACACAGATCACGTTTGTTTTAGTGTTCAGCCAGACCACTACAGCCTACAGCCTACAGTCTTGCCGCATAGCTGTAGCTGTGATCTTTCGCACACTTATGACATAGACGTTTCCTGAAAATTTGAGTGAAATCACCTGACAAACATGAAGTTTATAAGTAATTTTAAAAGCAACTTTATCACGCCCACATGTATGAAAACACATGGAGCTAAGCAGCTAAGGCAACTGGGGTTCGAGTCACGCTCCACGCTTTTTTTACTTTTTATATATCCTATTTATAATGGATATAAAAGTTGGAAACATTTGTTTTAATTGCCTGGCAATATACAAGTTAAATTAAAAATAAAAAATAAATTCACTGAAAGTATGCTACAAATCTTTTAATTGCTAAAGAACAACTCATACAATAAGTAATGGGAACTTTATTCTTATCTTAACGCAGTGGTTAGAGCGCACTTATCCGTGTCGCAGTGTGCGTCGGTGCCTGAGTTCGAATCCCGGTTGTAACATTTTTGACAATTAATATATAACAAAACTGGGTAGCGGGTATTTTACAGTCGAACACACTCGACTGTAACTATCTTACTTGTTTTTTAATTTGAAATGGAAGTGAAATAATTTTGATGAAAACAAGAAACAAAAAATTAAAATATATGTTTTTAAGTGCTTCGCGGGCGACCACAAAGGATTTGAGAATCATTCCGTCCCAACACATTCAAACGTAAATGCTTCTCTGATGGAACAGCTTTTTACGAGGCTCGACAGGATAATGTCCCTCGTAGAAACACTAATGCAAGCTATTCCACAAACGCGCTCTTCCTCTTCTGCTCTCCACAATGGGTGCCCTTAAAATAGCAAGTTCGAATCCCAATGCGGCAAGCTAGAAAACAAACGAGATCAATGCTTTCATTGAGCTGGTGTCTGGTGTCAGAAGCTCACCTCTGTTCCCGGTCCATCTTCAAGATTCCCGGCTTCACCCTACACAAAGCCATCAACCCGGCAATCAACGCTCCTTTATTCTTTCTGAAGACCACATTCAAGCCGTCTCCATTGAGCTTTCTACAATCAGAGGAAGATTCAACGTTGCTTCAGTCTACTCCCCTCCGGGCTTCAGGTGGACAGAAGCACACACCACACCATTCTTCTCCCAGCTCGACGTTAAATTTCTTTATCGGATTCTGAGTTCCGTCCTGGCCGATGAAAACATCGATGTTGCAGCATCTGGTGAGGCCACCCGCTGTCCTTATCGTGCGAACGCCACAAAAGCCTGATGGAACTGCCCTAAGTAGCAGATCCCTTACCAAATCATCAATTCGGATTCAGGAAATCCCACGTCTGCCCTGAACAAGTCCATCGCCTGGTCAACCTCATCACGCACGGACTCGAGCATAAGCTCCACACCGTAGGCGTCTTTCTTGATGTGAAGCAAGCCTTCGATAAGGTGTGGCACGATGGCTTATTTTTTAAAATGAAGGATCTTCTCCCAGCACCCTACTTTGCCATCCTGAGCTCTTTTGTTGCTGATCGGACGCTCGAGGTAGCAGTAAGAGACTCACGCTCCAGCTTGGCAGAGATTCACGCTGGAGTGCCCCAAGGAAGTGCACTTGGTCCCTTCTTCTACACCCCATTCACCACCACCAAAGGTATGTCACCTACCTTTCTGCTGCTGGCTACTAACCCTGATGACACGGCCATGCTTGCCTCCCACTCTTGTCAGCAAACAGCAAACAGATGGAGCGATGGACCAAGCAATGGAACATAGTAATGAACACCAGTAAGTCGGCAAGTCACTAGGCGCTTGATCGGTATAGATCTGACTTTCGATGGTGGCAACATCGAAAACGTCACTTCTCACTGCTACCTGGGTGTCCACTTGGACCGCCGGCTCATATGGAACATTCACATCACGGCCATCAAGTCCAAAGGCCTTCGAAAGCTCCAGAAGGTGGATTGGCTCTTGAAGTAAAAAAGTCTCCAGCTTTCGACGAAGCAATCCTAACACCAACTTGGACATTTGGCATCCAAGTTTGGGGCACCACTTCAACGCATAAGCTGAACAGGCTAAGGGTGGTGCAGGCACGTGCTGCTCGGTGGGCAACCGGGCTTCCCTGGTACGTGAGCAATTGCCAACCGGGCAATTGAAGCTGATCTTCGCCTTGTCCCGGTGGGTGACCAATTAAATCAAAACAGCAGCCGATATGGCGACAGGCTCATAGCGCACCCAAACCTCTCCGAAGGCTGAAGAGATTCCACCCCAATGACCTCACTTCCCGGGTTATCCACTAACCCATGTCAATATGTAAATTTTCTAAATTGTGTTAATAATTGTATTTAGTTATACATAGTATAATATGTACTATATATGCGTGTGTACTCAGCCACGTCCGGTTATGTTCAATACATTTTTGTTTTTTCATTTAATTTAATAGCTTAATCGATTATCCATAAGGGTTTATTTAATACAATAATATAAAAACAATTTTTGTTTATTGAAGTAACAAAGAGTGCGTTTTTAGTTTATTAAGAACTTGAAACTAACAACCCATTCTCGATTATAAGTTAAATAATTTAATGCTTTTAAAAAGAAATTGTTGTCTGCAATGATTTGCTTCTTAGGATTGAAAAGACTTAAGATATTTTGTTTAGAATAGTTTTCTTTACTATTGATCTGTAAGTGATTGGATTTATATAGTTTGCAGTGAACATTTCAAGGAATTTATTTATGTACAATAGCTACGATTGGTCTTTTTGGGAAATACCCTTTATTTTATTTTGATGAAATTCTTTAATGTCATTGTTTGCAGCGACAGAAAAATGTGATCTTTCTTTTGCCGGGTCAATTATGTTTTCATTTTACTGCTATAGAGCAACGGCAGTTCGAGGTGTCTGCGGAGTTCTTTTTATCTTGCGCTTCTGTTCATTGTGAGAGAGCAAGTGTATGTATGTATGTGTGTGTGTGCGTGTACCGGTGCATGCTGACATGTTGACGGAAACATGCAGCGAACGTGCAACGTGCAACAGCAACGTGCAGCAGCAACAACAATGCGAATGGCATTTAAAATCCTTCACAGTCGCGTCGCGACATCGTCCTTGTGTCTGACAGACATTGTAGCAAAGATTTACGACAAGTTTACAGCTCCAGACATTTGTTGTGGCCTTATAAATTCTCTGTGCGTGGGCCAAGGTATATTGCTCCGTCTCTCTCTCGCTGTCTCTCGCTCTTTTGGCCAAAAGGCAACGTCATGGCATCCGCACATTGTTGTTCTTGCCGCTGCCGTCGCGTCAATTGCTGCAGTGTCAGCGCCCCACAATGCACGACAGCAACAGCAACAGCAACTGCGACGGCAACAACAACAATCACGAAAGCCAACAACAGCGAGAACATAAAACACAAAACACGGAACACGAAACACGTTAAGCGCATTGCCATTTGTGCCACATCATGGAGATTGCCAAGGACCCGTAAAGCAGCGTGCGAAGAAATTGTGTGTTGTGCTGTGTTGAACTGTAGACAAGGGTAGCGCACCATACGAGGAGTCTAAGGCTGAGTGTCGTTCTCACTCTGAAGTTGAAGCTGAGGCTGAGCCTGAGCCTGAGGTCTGCATGGGAATGTCTAAAGCTGCTGACACAATGCAGACAGCTGGCAAAAGTTGTTTCGATTGTTGAAAATGTGTTTTATGAAATCGCCGATGGCTTAAGGTGGATTCCTGCCATCGTTATACTTCAGGTTGATTACCAAGAAGCAACGCAAACTCGAATGAAGAAGCGACGAAAACGGAATTTCAATTGAATAGTCGATAAGGTTTGATCGATGTGCGACAAAAGTGTCTACCACATCAAGAGCAGAGCATGTAAGAGGCGGCAATTTAATACGTACTACTTCAATCAAATCGCTCCATTAAAATATTAAATATGCAGGCGGACTATGCAACATTGTCGTGAAAAGCGTCAATTTTGCAGATTAATTTGCAAGCTGCTGGGCAAATGGATTTAATTTTGCAATTGTCTTGGCATCAGCTGCACTCGCTCCATTGCCTGCAAATTTCACCATGGCACACAAATACAACTGACACACGCACACACACACACGTAGACGCCTGCCGAAAGCAATTAAGATTAATTTCGCATAAACTTTTCCA
Source organism: Drosophila formosana (assembly GCA_035045625.1). Taxonomy (NCBI): domain Eukaryota; kingdom Metazoa; phylum Arthropoda; class Insecta; order Diptera; family Drosophilidae; genus Drosophila; species Drosophila formosana. The sequence goes on from JAWNOW010000062.1 coordinate 433,771, forward strand.
GAATGCGTATACGACGCGTATGCTGCTTGACAGAGAGCAGAGTCAAGAGGGGCAGAGGGGCGGAGAGGCGCGGCAGATAGCCTTGTGTACATTTGCCACTGCACACAAATTAACTACTCGCGATTGTTTTACACGTCATCTTCGTCGTCGTCGTCGTCGTCGTCGTCGTCGTCGTCGTCGTCGTCCTCGTTGTCAACTTGCTTGTCGATGGCGGCCAGTTGAGACAATGCAGCCTCAGCTATTATCTGTGTTTATGCCACAGTCTGTATACAGATGTGTGAGATGCTGTCGAGTGGAAATTGTTTGCTTTATGCCAGCCATTTAACAAGTTTATGGCTTTATCCTGCTTTTGAGAGCAGCGTATTTGCTGAGCAGCTGTGTGGAGTGCAAATGAGTAAACTTCAGCTAAAGTTGACTCCGAATTGTTTCAATTAACAGCAGCATCATAAACAACAGAAACATCAACAACGTCAGCCGTCGTCAAGCCGCTTTCGCAAACTGAACTCTTTTGACGATGGGGCATCATTGGCATTCCATACACGCACACACACACACACACACACACACACACACACACACACACACACACACACACACACACACACACACACACACACACACACACACACGTCTATATATATACTTCACACAGAGATAGGAGGCAAAAGTCGGAGAATGTACTCTTTAGAATTGCAAGAGGATTATGAGTCAACATTTGAATATCAAATTTACAAATTCTCATTCACACAGCGCACAAACACCACTTACGAGTAATTATTTATGTTCATCTTCGTCTTCATCTTCATATCTGCCCTTAAACTCTTTTCTCACTGAGTCGGTGAGATATGTTTGAAAGCAACTTAGGTAAATACTAATTGTTTACATAGTCTGTGCTGACAGATTTCAGTTAAACGTCATGTTCAACTTATTTTTGATGTTCGTAATTTGAATATGCTCATAATTATAAATCATAGCGATTTCTCCAGCTATCAACAAAAAATGGAAGTGGTAAAAAGGAAGCACGTTGATACTTTAGTAGACTTTTTCCAGAAAAGAACAGAATTACTTTCAGACAACTATTCTATAGAATACTAATAACTTTTTTCCTTGGTTTAGCCTGTGAATTTAGGAAAAAATCTAAATAATAATAAAAACCACTTAATGGATAAGCAAAAATGTTTTTCAACAAAACTATTCAACCATTTAATAGATAAGCAATGTTATATAAAATGAGATGTTTTGATGAACTACAAATTGGTTTTAATACATTTCAACGTCATGAATTAAATTCGCCCAGTTTCGTCCATTGTACATTTTATGGATTTATTTGTCTTTGTCAAGCTTAGTCGCGGCTTTAACTGTGCTCTAAGGATGGACTTAAAGCAGCTTTTGACATTAGTTGTACCTATGCCGCCCACATACATAGGTCCCCAAGCTGACTTACCCCTTACCCATTGGAACCCACACCCACCCATCTCACCACGCAACGAATCTCTTCCCTCTGTGCGTGATGATCCGTACTTTGCAGTTGCAGTTGTTGTGGCTGCTTTGTCTAGCGACAATTGAAAGCTCTGAGGCACTTTGCAAAAGAAATCCAAGAAAAAATGAAGACGAAGTAGAAAACGAAACAAAGAAGAGTACAAAAAGTACAAGATGGAGAAGAAGCGGCAGCGGCAGCACACTGAGAAACTATGAAATAAAGGACAAGCGCCAAACGAAGCGGTCGTTGAGCAAAGTTACGCGAAGGGAAGAGAAGAACAAAAAGAAGAAGAAGACGAAGAGAAGAAGTTGTAGAACGCATAAACAAATGCTGCAATCACGTGACTGGCTCTTTCGCTCGCATTTTGTTTGTGTGTAAAGAGGAGAGACAGAGAGGGAGCATTGCAATGAGTTGTTGCTGTTGTTTGCTTCCACTGCATTGTAATGACCACGAGACGGCGAAGGGGATGAGAACGGATTTTGAGATAGCGCTTGGAAATAGAAGGACAACGAATACGAATACGAATACGAATACGAATACTAATACGAATACGAATACGGATAGGAATAGCAATGAAAATGGGAGTGCGAATGGTAACGGTAACGGGCGCGGGGGCGTTAGCGGGAATGGGAATGGGAATGGGAATGGGAATGGGAATGGGAACGGGAACGGGAATTGGGAACAGTCACTGTAATGCAGCACGATGCCTTTGCTGTTGTTGTGTGGTTGTTGTTGCAATGTTTCTTGCGCTGTTCCACACAACACAAGAACTTGAGTTGTTTGTTTTTGCTTTGTCGTGTGTTGACACATTTTTAGTAAAACATGCCGCATGCATCTGTGCTGTTGTGTGTGTGTGTGTGTGTGCCTGGATGTGTGTCATATACGTGTGCGTGTGTTGGTGTGTGTTCATGTGGTGTATGCGGATCTGCTGGTGTGCAAAACCGGAAATTGCAAATGCAACAAGATGTTCTGCGGGAGCTGCCACATTGTTTCTGCTAGCCACACACACACACACACACACACACACACACACACACACACACACACACACACACACACACACACACACATAGCATAACCATGGAAATCCAGACATTCAGACATTCCACATTTCTCTGTGTCGCAGTTTCTCTGTTTCCCCCTGCACTTTGTGCAAAGCGCTTAAAAAAAACGCCGCAAAAGCATTTTCAAGCGCTTGCATTGCTCAGCTTTCTTCAAAATAAATTAATTAAATTCAACAAATTAGCATGCTTAAAGATGCTGTACATTTCCATCATATTTTCCATTAAAGTTGACGAGTGAAATAAGTCGTTTATTATATGAATTCTGACATTATTTACACAGATAACTTTTATTTACCTAAGTGAAGAATTCGCATAATTTAATAGTAGTAGTAGCCTTACATTTCAACTCAATTGCAAATATTCTGGGTCATTTCAATAAAGATATAATCTGCGCGATATTTTAAGAATTAATATATAAATAAGGCGAAGCTTCAAATGAAACATTTTACAAAGATTCTGCGAATTTCATAATAATAAACGCATTTAGAAAATACATATTTAAGATAAAAATGTAATATTAAATATATTACTCATCTTAATTTAAATCGAAATTTGTTTAACAAACACACAAATTTAAGAGATTCTTTAATTGCGATATGTCGCAGTGATACTGAAAATTTCTTAACGATACCACAATTTAGACGATTAAAATTGAATATATTTTCTTTACTCTTTGTTTAAATAAAAAAAAAGGAAATTTTCCAAATAAGCTAATATTACAAATCAAAATTACAAGCCAAGTGAACCTTTTTACTTCATGAATTTTAAGGATTATTTTTTGGGCGACTTTGCAAAACGACAAAAACATATTTAAATTGAACAATATTCTATTCTAAACATTTATCAAAAGGTGAGAAAACTCTCAAAAACTTAACGTCGCAGTTATAGAATTCTGAATTCTTCGACTTGACGAAGTATATGGAAGAATTTAGAAGTATTTGATCGAGTTGCAAACGAGTTGATTTTTCCCAATCGTTTTGTTCATTAAATTTGCTTTGGCTTCACATTTTCAGAGTATAATTACATTTTGTTTAATCTCAATTTGTTAGAACAGTGGCTCGCCAAAATGGTGTTTATATTCAGTGTTGCCATCAGCTGCCCGCAAAAAACTGAGAGATCGTTCCCCAAAAAAATGACAGAAAACTGCTAAAATCTCGCAAAAAGTAACAGAAAACAAGACAACAACATTTAATCCCCATTACATACTAATTTTACTTCTGAAAATGAAAAATGTAAAAATTTACCAAATAGTATTTACTGGCTGTTTTACCCAAATATCGCAACATTTTCGATTCTACACATCTCTAGGCATTTATGTTAGCTACGACAGGTTTCACATTAAAAGTGCGCCAAGGTTTCATGTATCATTAAAAGAAAATGTTGAATGAAAGAAATACTAAATTGAATGGCAATTTGGAGCATAAAACAAGTCCTAAATCCTGACCAACCAAAAAATGCTGGGATTGACAAAAACCTGACAGATTTCCTGGCAGATGCTGTTTTCATTTTTTTCTTCTAAGGCCGTTGAAAACCTTACAGATCTGCCAGGAAAATCGCTAAAACGGCAACACTGCTTGCATTGGAGCAGCAACACGTTTGCCATGTAGTAGGTACTATGTGGAAGTGGGAGATGTTGGCAACTCTAGGCAGGTCGTTGGCCATCCGCGTGAACATGTTCGCACTGTTGCCCCTTTGCACCCGAGTTACATACTGCCCCGAGGCGCCCCGCGGGCAGTAACTGCATCAACAACTTTTTAACCAACTTGACTGGGAGGCTAACAAGACCGCAGCGACAACGAAAATGAGAATGAGAGCGTGGATGAGAATGTGGTTGAGATGCTGAGGTTGAGGTTGAGGTTGAGGTTGAGGTTGAGACTGACGTCGAGCAAAAGGACGATAGAAAGAGCGAGGACGACAAGGAAACTAACTAACTCAACGCTTGCCACTTGTAATGCACAGTTATTGTTGCAAATGTGGCGGAGAGAGCGAGAGAGCGCGATGGTGCAAGAAGAGTTTTGCTTTGTCCGCGAAATAATTTCATTTATTTTTTTATTTTCACTGTGTGTGTGTGTGTTCTTGTTTTTTTGTTTGCCATTTGCTAAAAACTTCAACTGCAAGTGCAGAGATTTTTGGCCAGAGTTAATGCAGCATCCCTCGCTGCCCTTGCTTGCCGCCACGGGGCATGGTTGTAACTACATATACACATATAGACTGCACTATATATCGCCCGCCATCTCGTCCTATCTGTCGCCTATCCCTAGTTGTTTTGGCTGTATTTAGTGGCGGTTGCAACATCTCTGCTGCTGCTTCTGCTGCTGCTGTTGAACGCTTTATGGCGTTGTCGTCGCCGTCGCCGTCGCGGTCGGAGCATTTAGTCTGGCTGTGTGTGTCTGCCAAGTTTTTATGCCATGCAGCTAAATAGTTGGCAACTTTTTTATGTTATTTATTCCCCACTAAACCCATCCCCATCCCCCTAAAACCCGCCCTCACACCGCTGTAAATTGCACACAAATTGGCAGCACTTTTTACTGCTACTCTTTTTGTAGTTGCTCTTGCTGTTGTTGTTGCTGCCTTTGACAACTTTTCACCCAGCAGCAAAAACAAACTTTTCTGATTGGCCACTGGCTTTTAATAAAAACTCATTTTAATAAAACTAAAACACCCATTTTTTTTCACATACTTCGCTTTTAATTCTTTATGCTTCATTTTGTACTTTTTTTTCTTATATTTTCTTGATTCCGTTCATAGTTTTGGCAACATCTGCACTCAAATTAAGTGTGCGCGGTTTGACTTTTCTATTGTTCTATCTTTGGCTGTTTCCCGCTCCCGATTTTCATTTCAGTAACAGCCAAAGTTGAGGCGAAATTTGATATTTTATTTGCATTCAAGCTTACAATTAATGTCGATCATCACTTCAAATGTTCCAATTTAAATGTAAATTTATATATTCTCGATTAATGATTGCGTCGCTACTCGTCGATTACATTTAATGCATTTTCGTACAATATTTTTACCCTGGTGACATATTCTAATTTAATAACATAATCAAAAAAAATATGAATTTAATAAATAAAGAAAACGGAAAATATCAGTTGCTTCTTCACTTCAACGGTCCCAAATGGAGCTACTACGATAGGTATTGGAGTAATAAAATCTAAATAACTGTAACTTTTTATTTGATTATTTAATGAATGTTTTAAGAAATTTGGTAGCATAAAATATTAAATTTAAGATTATTATTACTTACTTGATGTTAAGACCAAATTGATTGTAAATCACTACTGATGAAATAGTAATTTGAAATATGTTCGTTATTCATTTGTATTGGAGTGAAATTGTTTCAACAAACTTATTATTAGGTTTCGCGAATTTCGAGTGGTTCGTTTTGTGGTTTAACACAGGCTTGTTTGCTGTGTGCTATGTTTATGGCTCGAAAATAGCATCTGATCCGTTTTAGGGTAATTGCATTATATTTTGGGATAATTTGTCCGGCATGATAAGCCGCATTCCACATGCCACATGCCACACATGCCACTTACTATATCCACTTGCCGCTTGTCGTTTTCAAATATACGTGTATGCAGCAAACAGCAAGCAGCACTTTTGGTTTTTCTTAAGACATTAATTGAATCTACTCGCACATACAAGAAAGCAAGCGGGCAAGAGTTTGCAGATATATGTATGTACGAGTACATATATGTATATATACTATAAGTTTCTGTACATATCTGTGTGCGAATGCAGCAGACAGCGTGTGTGTGTGTGTGTGTGAAGTATGCCGAGTATTCTATCTGCATCACGAGCTCTGCGATGCGAGCTCTGATCCCAGGCAGAAGCTGAGGCCAGCAACCAGGTCGGGATGTGCAGCTGAGGTTACTTTTGAAGCTCGTTTATTGCATTTCAAGGCACGTACTAAGCACACTCAAACACACACACACACACACACACACACACACACACACACACACATGGTACAGAGTGTGAAAATTCAAACTCACACACACACATGCAGTTTTCAATAAGAGGCTCTGAATGGTGCAGCCCCAAGCCCCCCACAACGTCTCTCGGCAGCTTGGCCAGCTTGCACTTGTTTATCATTTATTACTGCAGTTATTAAATCCTTTTTGCCCTTCCACATTCCCTTTTGGCTTTTTTCTTGGCTCTTGCATTTTTCTGTGTTTGCTTGTGTGCATGGCCTCTGTATTTCTTCTATTTATTTTATATTTTTGCATATTTCATTATGGATGCCAACGATATGAGTAAACACACATACAGATACATACGCACACACACACACATGGCTGTGTTTGCTTGTGTAAATTACTCATTTTGTGCTGACACTTTTGCCACCTCGCTGCTCGCTGCTCTCTGCTCGCTGCTGACAAAGACTACAAATGAAATAACACGAGAATCTCTAGAATGAGTGAACTGCAATTCTCTTGGCAACCAAACTCGAATATTGCGATACCCTAGAAATGCAGCAAAGCCGATCAATGCTCGAGGTTGGGTATCGAACATGTGTCCCCCTCAAAAAGTGAATGTCTATGACAGTCCTACAAAATTCGAAAATTGCAATGCGAATGGCAAATATATTACTGCATTGTCAAATTTAAAGCATTTCGTTAGACTTCTGAGAATAGGAAACACTAAAATATCATGGAAAATACAAATTTTTGATTACTTATTTATTAACTAATCCTAGAGCGTATAACATATCTGTGGAAATATAGAGAACAAAATGTATTGCCTCTTTTGTAACTACATATTTGTAATATTAGTATTGTTATAAATAATATTTGTATTTGCATTCAATTTCCTTTGCAATCTTATAAAATTAAAAATCGACTTGTCGATTTATTGTAATAGAGTATGCGTACAGCCGACTGCAATTCATTTGACAACGGCTGTAAGAAGTAGCGGCTTCTGAAGAAGTCCAAGTGTCTCTGCCCCAAAAGGTGGCAAAGTCGCGTCGGTGACTTGTTGTAAATACATAAAAATGCACTTATGCCTTGCATATGTATCTGTCTGTGTGTATGAGCATGCATGTATGTATGTCTCATAATATGTCGTCTCGTGTTGTTGCTGCTGGGTGATAAAGTTCATTTACCTTTTGTCGTTTATCTAAATACTGCGTATTCTGGCTGCAGCTGCAGCTGCTGCTGCTGCAGTGGGAAATGTGTAACTGTTGTGTAACTCCCACACACGCACACAGAAGCACACAGACACTGACACAGACACAGACACAGTGCTCTCATGCAGGCACTAACTTTGTTTGTTTGTTTGCATTTGGTTCTGCTTGAGTTGAAATGCTTCACGACATGGTCGTCTGACGGACACTTAGCATGTGTGTGTGTGTATCTGTGTGACTTTAGCGCAGCAGGTCATTCTGTCTATCATAACGAACGGATTGAACTTGACTGCGAGTGAGTCGCAAAGTCAAATTCTCAAATTCGAATATACTCGTATGCATGTAAATATTTTTGATTTATTTATGCTTTGCTAAATAATTGAGCCCAAGCGTCTGCTAAAAATTTCTAAGATATCTGTCAATCAATTGCTTCAAATAACATTTGAATGTTCTTTGTGTGATGACAACAAATGCAGACTTTTAACCTGCAGTTAAATAGTTGCAGAATATTTGGCATTTCATTATATTACATCAATTTGTACAAACGCAAACATCACTCTTGCTAATTGATTAGCAGGTAACATTTCAGTTTACACAATGCATTCAAATTGCAAAAATGTATTTATTGGCTACGCATTTTAGCAGACTTTCTTTAGTATTTAGTTGTTGATCAACAAACTTCAATCGAAACGGCATAGCTTTTGTGCAATTTCTAGTTAGATATTGATTTCTCCTATGCAATGAATTTCTTGTTGCTCTACTGATTGCAAAAATAAAGCTGGCTAAGACATTCCATTAACTAAGACACTTCCATTGAATTATTACTAAGAAAACACTAATATTCAACTTTGAATATTTACTTTTACTTTGGCAAGATTTTATGTTTCATTAAATTGGAAAAGCGGCTTTTCTTAAAATGGAATTTAAGTACGAGTTTGTTTATTTTCAAATAGAGAAATGAAAAACTATTTTGCAGCTGCAATAGCGTAATCCCATTGATGCCATTCACATTTTGCAATTAACGTGCCACATATACGAAACATATGTACATATGTTAGGTATGTATGTACATACATATGTGCATATAGTTCAACTGATTAAAACCACAAACACAATCGACATCTATAACGACTTCAGCATCAATTATCGCATTTTGTGTTAATTTCATGCGCCGGATGCTCTTGATTGCAGTTATTTTTCATTATAATGGTCTTTCATTTTAATTCTCTTTATTTTCGGTGTTGTATGCAATTAATAAAAAAGTTCAGAAGAAGAGAATTATGGAGCAACCTGTATTTTGAAACAATAGATGATTTTATTACCACTAATTCCAATACAACCTTAACCAACACAATGCCGTATTCCAAGCATATATCTACATCTACACATATATGTACATATGGTGTATGTAGGGTTACATTTATTACCCCCAGCGACGCTCTTTGCAATTCTTGGCCGCATTCGCATTTTCCACAATCAATGCAATGGCGCAATTCGAAGCACAGTGGAACAAAACGAATATAGTACCATTTGTCTGCAAAGAATTTGATTCCTCCCACTTAATGTTCTTATTTTATAGCACAATTTAAGAAATTAATACGGTTTTAATGTAAATGTAAAATTTAGTTGCTTTTTCTTTGTTTGATAGTTTGATTATTTTGGTTATTTGAATCTTATTATTTGGATGCAATTTCTGTTTATTTTATTTTCTTACTGTCCCACTGAGCCTGGTCGCAGTTCGCAGTTCGCGTCGCTGTCACGCCATCAATCGTTTCGGTTGCTTGCCCTCGCTCCTCTTCTAGGCCTCTTTGGGCCCCATCGTCTGGCACTCTGTGTGCGGCTCACGATTTGGTGCACCCAATCGACCCATAAACCTAGTTATTTACTTAGAAGCGCCTTTTAACATTTTTATTTCGATTTTTTTTCTCGTTCTCCTGCTCTCCGCATGTTCTTCGTTTGCTTGTTTCAGTAGCACACCAACTTAAGCAGTCGACGTTGGCAGCGGCAGCGGCATCGAAGTCGACGTCGACGTCGATATTTGCATTAAATCAACGCCGTCAACAATAACACTACGTAACAGCCAAAGTCTACAATGTGTGTTGCCAAAAACCTACTTTCTCTGATTCACGCTCGCAGAGGCCACAGATGTCGGAAATCTACTTTGCAAGCGTCTATATTTTGGGAAATCGTTTTGTTCTTATGGTTTGTAAGCGGTGAAATATAATGTTGTACCAACAGAACAAGATATATTATGCGAAATTAAATTAAAATGAATCAAGGATTTGCATTGCAAACAAAGGCGGACTATGTTGGAAATAAAATTAATCAACTAAATTCGCTTCAACTCCAAAAATTAATTTTAACAAATTTTGTTAATTTTAATCGGAATATCTTTATATTTATTTGGGTAAATTCGATTTTTAATGAAAATGTTTCAGCAGCTGCTTTTTCGCAATCAAAAAATTGTTTTTGTTGCGTCGTGTAATCAACAACACGGCGCAAACAGAGCGAAAAAATGGCGAGAAAGACTGGCAGATAAGCAAAAAGAGAATTTGCTCATCTCGAGGGATAGCGAGTGGGGAGATGGAAGGTGGGAGCGAGGAGCGAGGAGCGAGGAGCGAGGAGGTGAAACCAATTTCAATTGCGAGTCAAACTCCAATACGAGAATTCGTTTCAATTTGTTGCAGTTGCCGCCCATCGTAACCGCAATAAAGGTGGGGCGGCCTAAATGGGTGGCTCGATAGGTTGCAACCAAGAATTGATTCGCGGTTCAGGTACACGATGAGTGTGTACATGCAAATAAGGTCAACGTGCGCTGCTGCAGTTTGCAGTTGCCGGCGCTGCCAAACGTCAGTCAAGCTCTATCGCTCTCTTGCTCTCTCGCTCTCTTTCTGTCGAATAGGCTTAGCGCCCTCCATCCTGCCACATCGCTTTTCCCAACTCACATTTCCCAACAGAGCCAGAGTCAGAAGCAGAAGCAGAACCAGAACATGGGCAAGCCACATTTTGAGGCAGCGCCAGAAAGTATGCAACACTGCACCAAGCGTATGACTAATGGGAAGTGGATTGCAAGGCGGAGGCGGAGTTGCTCTGCTCCCTAGTCTGGAATTCAGACTCTTCTTGCTCGTCCTTCCGTTCTGCCCCTCTCCGTTGCCACTGAGTGTGCTGTGGAGCTTGCTCGCCACATTTCCAGTATTTTCACTGCATCTTAAATATCGCATAGAATCAGATACTAACTAGGCAACCTTCCATCTGCATCTGACGCAGGAACCAAAGACACGAAATCTTGCCGTATTCGATGTTCATTTCGAAATTATTCCAATTAGTCCCTAAAACCAAAACTGCACTATAAACAATTAAGCAAGCTGCAGACGAGAGCGCTCGACTCTGAGATATCCTGTTCCTAACAGTTAGTAATCACAACACGTCTACACTCATAAACATAAAATGTGCGTTTAACAAATAACTTTTGTTCTGCTTGTCTGATTTTGTTCTAAAAGAATTAAGTAGCAAATTACACATTATTACATTTGGAACTTCTTGAGTTTCACGCAATTTACATACAACAAAATACTTGTTCTACATTTCTGAATATTGTGGGCGAAAGTGCTGTGGCATCCAAAAGTTAAAATAAGTTTGATCTGCGTTGTAAATCACAGAATCTGTGTACCAAATTAAATAGTCTTTGAGATCTGGGTGTTCATACAACAGACAGACAGACAGACGGGGACATGGCTATATCGTCTCGGCTGTTCACACTAATCAATAATATATACCCTACTTTAAGGGATCCGAGATACCTCCTTCTGCGTGTTACATACATTTTCTGTTTCCATAGGGTGGAAGGGTACCAGGAATGCAATATAATTTTATCGCATTTTTTAACAGCTCTTATATAATTTTCCCATATTGATCACTTTAATCAATGTGTGAATAAATATTTGTCAAATGCATAATATTATACATTGAACAATATAACAAGAATATAAAACATTTTGATTACGCCAATATAGTGAAAATACACATTAACTATTTTCTTATATCAAATGGAGAAGGGAATTTTGATTTTTACGGTTGAAGAATAATACATTTGTTAACACAAATGTTGAAGGTAATTAAGTAAAACTCGATATATAACCATTTAATTGAAATTACCATTTAATTATATAGTAAAGAGCAAGGAAAGCTGAGTGCAAGAACTTTGAAAAGCAATAATTCATAAGCTGCCGTCTCCCATTTAGCATAGAGAGTAGAAGTTATCGCACTTTTTTGTGAGTTGGTGATAATTAATTCCCGCCCCTTCCCCTCTCCTGAAGTGCACAAGGACTGTTGGATTGATTGTGGCCCCAATTTGAATATGCTTGCAACCCAAAAACGGAATCCAAAATGCGAATAGATTAGCAATGTTAATAGAGGCGTACTTGCAATCTAGTGCAAAGCGTTTAAGACAAAATCAACAGCAAAAGCAAATAGCAGAAAAGAACAAGAGAGAAGAGGTGGGAGGTGGGTAACGTGGGCAATCAATAAACTCGTTCAATTGCTGTTGCCAAACGCAATAGAACAATATTCGCTCCACTACCCTTCACCCTTCACACCAGCTCTGGCACACACACACACACACACACACACACACACACACACACACACTCACTCACGCACACATCCTTTTGGCCCTATTCATAGTGCGCTGCGCACTTGCAACGCTTTGCTGCTGATATTTTGCAAGCCACGCTTTGCTGCTGTTGTCTGCTTTGTTTAGTTCCCGTTGCTGCACAAACTGCTGCTGCTGCTGCTGTTGTTGTTGTTGTTGTTGTTGTTGTTGTTGTTGCCCGATTCGCGAGTATTGAAAATGGGGCAACAGCAACTGGCAACAGCAACTGGCAACGGCAACAGCAACAGCAACGGCAATGGCAACGACGTTAACAACGACTACGGCTAATTGATTTTATGAAAATGAAATGGCTAAAATGCGCTCTATTTAGCAACAACAATGAGAGAGAGAAGGTAAGAGTGGGGAGCGAAAGAGAGAGCGAGAGCGAGAGCTAGAGAGAGAGAGAGACAGAGGCAGAGAATCACGACTGCCAGAGCAGAGCGGAGTGAGAAGTCAACGCCGCGAAGGGAATGAATGGAAACAGTTGGCAGCTTGTTAGAGGGGATGAGAGGGGGGAGGATAGAGAAGTGGCAGCCACACGAATCGGGAGTAAGCGGAGTGGCAGTGACAATCGAGAGGGGAATGGCGAGAGGGGAGCGGGGAATCGGGGGCAAACTGCTCTGAATTCGCTTCGTTTCAATCAATTAAGCGCCAATAATTAATTCAATTGATTTCAATTCATTCTCCATCACGAGCCGCAGCCATCTCGACTCTTCGCTACAAGCCCTGCCCCAGAAATGGACTCGGCCACTCGACCACTCCCCCACAACCCGGCACCACCCCCCTTCCCCCTCCCCCTTAACGACATTAAAATGTTGCGGCTCTTCTTTCGACATCGATGTCGTCGTCGTCGTCTTCGCTGATGTCTAGCGCCATTTCGATTTCAAACGCCATTAATTCACTTTAAAATTTATGGCCTACAAATTTCCGACGCTCAGCTCATTTCGATTCGCCTACCTTCCCCTCTCCACACCCGTCTCAGTCCAACTCCCCCACTAACTGAGCCAGTGGGGCAGCATTTTCCGATTAATTTGTAGCAATTCTTGATGGGCTACAGGACTTCTATTTATTATTTCAATAGGTTACTTCAAGATATCCCACAGTGTGTAATTCTGTGTGTGTGTGTGTGTGTGTGTATTCGTGTGTTAAGTTGTATTGGTATGCAGATTCTGGTCTGCGGCATTTGAATGGTAGCAACAGTAACAACCGAAAACAAATGAGAAAGCTACAGTCGAGAGTGCTCGACCGTATGATACCCGCAACCCATTTCGAGAGAAAAAAAAAATTTTAATGGTATTTTAACAACAAATATACCAAAAAAATACTGAATTTTGTGTTTTGTTTGTATATATTTGAAAATAGCGAATAAAAATCCACAACACCGTTATGGTCACACTGTCAACTAAACAAACAAAGCGCGGGCAGCTGCAAGTGAATTTTGCATATAAAATTGATTCTTTAATAACTTCCATGTTTTTCATTCGATCTCAACCAAATTCACAGGAGTCATTGAGAATATAATTATTATTATGCATACCAAAATTCAATGCTCTAGGTCTATTATTACGGCTTTTACAGTTTTTGGGGGCGGAAAGGGGCGTGGCATCCAACTTTTGAAATAAACTTGATCTGCGTAGGGTATGAAGGAAACTTTTTGCCAAATTTGGTGTCTCTATGTCTTATAGTCTCTGAGATCCAGGTGTTCATACAGACAGACAGACGGACAGACGGACAGACGGACAGACGGACATAGCTATATCATCTCGGCTGTTGACGCTGATCAAGAATATATATACTTTATGGGGTCGGAGATGCCTCCTTCTGCCTGTTACATACATTTTCTGTTGGCACTAAGTCATAATACCCTTCTACCCTATGGGTAGCGGGTATAAAAAGGAAAATAAAGTGAAAGAGCAGACACAATTAGAAGGAGAGAGAGGGAACAGGGCAGAGATTAAGCATTGGAAGGATCACAAGGATCCTGCTTGTGCTTCTTATGATTCAAATTAGAACTCATTTCGGCCATTCAGGAAATGTTAGCAAAGGGGCTCCGCTCTGGGTTTAAATGTATATTGAGTTTATTATATATGTATGTATCTATTAATTGAAGCATGCTCGATGACATCAAATGACATTACTGCTACTTGTGGTTGAGTCAAGTGACTGAAAGTGAATAATATTAATACTGTTTAATATTTAGAGGTAAACAATAAATTATACATTTTATAAGTTATGTTAATTTAATTAAATGTTCATCACAAATATTATAAAATTGCAATCAAAAATATCAAAATGGTTAAACTATTTCTGTATTATACTAAATTAATATATTCCAAAAGAAGAAAATGAATATGGTTGAAATAAAATTTACAAATATATTATACCTTGAACTGCATTCATGAAATATAACAACAATTAAAGCAAAACTTGGGGATGCCAAGGATTTTTTTATTATTGAACTCTCAGAATTTGGATTCGAGTATTATGTTCTGTTTATGCCTTTTGTGGAATATGAATCGATGAGTACAAACGAGTATATTGCAATCGAGCCCAATTCTCTTCAGTTTCAGGGTTTTCTCTGAGGCATAAAGTGTAATGAGTTTTTGAAGAGTTCATAAATTATTAGCGGGCTGGCCGTGATTATAGAGCGGGTCTCTCGCATCTGGTCTTTTTACGTTATATCTTACGTTTCCTATTTTTGCTCTCTGCTTTTCTTGGGCACAACACACGACATACGACTTAACAGAGAGAAGAGAAGAGAAAAGAAAAGCAGAGAGGAGAAAGGAAAAAAGAAGCCGGCACTTCTAGAATGCGACGCCGGGGGGCGCTACTTTTAAACAATTTCACACTGCAAAATCATAAATTACGCCATTTAAGTGGGTCAAATGGAGGAATTTGTGCGGAATGCGCTTCACAACGGCCCCAAAAAGGGTTGGAGACGTCAAGACGTCTAGGGGTTGGGGCAGAGAAAACATGGCAGGGGACTGGGACTGGTTAGGGGGTAGATTGTTGTCGATGCGGCTGCTTTCCATGTTACTGGGTCACTGCAGGCACACAAATTGCGGTGAACGTTGACGCCGCATGATGACTACCAGAGGCCCAGAGACACAGTGGAGGATCGAAGGGGAGGGGGAAGTGGGGCCAACGACTCGCCTTTGACTTGGCAAATACAGTACAGTCTCTCTGAAAATATAAATGAGCAACGCTCCTCGTTGCAAAGTCAAATAGGCCGCAATTAAAATAAACCAAAACAAGTAAGAAAGCTACTGTCGCTCGAGAGTGCTCGACCGTAAGATACCCGCTACCCGTTTCGAGAGAATACAAAACACTTGAATGATATTCGAGCAAAGAATATACCAAAAAAATCTACCGAAATTTGTTTTTTGTACCCGATAGACAAGAAATGTATCGCCCGATAACGATATAGACATGTCCGTCTGAACGTCTGCGTGAACAAACTTGGTAAAACTTGATGAAGTTTGTTTTAGATTCTAGCAACGCCCCTTTCGGCTCCCTCAGGAAACTGTACAAGCCGTAATAATAATATATAGTAGGAACCAAACGACGTCATCGTCGATTCATTTGTGGTTGTTGTTGCAGCTGAACAATTACTGTTCGACATGGAGGCGGCAGAGGGGCGTGGCCAGGGTATTGTTGCAACGAACGACCTTGTCAGCAGTTTTTTCACTGCTGCAGCGTTGACAATATTCGTTGTAGAACCACAGCAACAACTCCAATACTTGTGCTATAACTAATCAATAATGCACAATTTGTTGTCACTGTCTATGTTGCTTGTTGCCCTCGCAACTGAGTGCATATTGTAGTTGCTGGACCTCCTTTTGGCCCCAAAATGGGGCTTCTCTTCAACTCCAGTGTTGCATGTCGTGTCTCACATGTGTCTCTCTCTTCACCTCCCCCTTTTTTGAAGCACCGCTTTACGCCCTTGAACTAAAAATCGAATGACCACTTTATTTAGTTAGCTAGAAGCAATTGCTGGCAGGAAATAGCTGCAGCAATTGACTATTTGGGCTTCCAATTGGCCAACATTGGAGGCTGTTAAGGTGGGAATTTCGTTGAACTAACCCCTAGTTAGTCACTTCTGGGTCACTTTCACTTTCACTTTCGTGTTCACAGTCCCCAATTTCAATTCCATTTCCATTTCATTTTAGTTACGGATTTGAATTCTGTATTTGAATTTCGTGCTTTTTCCCTTCTTCTCTTAGAGGCTTTTGGGGTCTGCACTTCGCACTGACATTTGCCTAGTTGCCAGATTATATTCGCCTCTCATATTTGCCATTCAAATTGTTTGCTTTTGTCTGGCCATTGTTTTCTGCCAACACGAACAATGGCTACAGCATTCTGGCCACATTTCATTTCGAGTGTAATTTTAAAATATTCCAAATGCTCTATGTCTCGCTCTGACTCTCGCAAAGTCAAAGTTTGTTGGTCAAGCGACTTTCATTCTTTCCCCGGCTTCACTTTGCGTCTCTCTCTAACTCTGTCTCAATCTCTGTCTCTGTCTCTCTCCCCAATTCACTGGCCATGCTTCACTGTCGTTGTTCAGTTTTTTGTGGCGCCACCTCGCGGGCGCCTCCATCATCTACGCCGCAACCACACACAACCAGTCACGTTCCCCCTTTTCGCTCAACCCTCTCCCAGCCACAGCTTTGTGCCATTACAACCCATCGCTCACTACGTTCCTTCCGCTCTGCTTCGAGCTGGCATTCACTTTTACTATTGTTATTATTATCGCAGTTGTAGTCCTCATTGCTGTTGTTGCTTAACGTTGCGCAAGGATCTAGGTCGCTTTTTGAATATATTGTTTGTATCTAAGATTAGTGCGCCAGATATCAGTTTTATATGGCCATACACAATACAATATCATTTGCATATCACTGACTCACCGACTGCGACAGATAGCGAAAACAACTACAACAACTACAACTACAACTACAACTACGAAAGAAGAGCAACTTGAGCACGAGTTTTGGGCTAAAACTGCTAACGCAATTTGAGCCACATTAAAGCCAGTCAATAGAATGTGGCTTCCTCCCATATCCATATCCATATCCATTCAGTCTTCTTCGTTCTCTCCACTCTTCCTCGCACATGAATTATGAATGAAGCAACGAGTTAAGGCTTTTATTCAAACAGTTTGCAGCTGTTAAAAGCAGCAACAAATTGGCCAATGCCCCACAATTCAAATCTCACTTTAATGACCAATATGAAACTCCAACTGAAGCTTTGGAATTCATCGATTTGTGTTAATTATTGTATGCTTTCGGTTATTGTCTTGCAAATAAATTAAGTCAAAGATTTAGTTAATTGTTATTATGTTGTAAATCCACAACAATATTTTCTTTTTCAACAATATTTTCCACGGATATTGACTTAAATTGCATGGCTCAGATATTAAAATAATCCAAAGCATTAGAAACTAAATACAAAAAATACCTAACTTGAAATTGAGTTTAACGTAGAACGAACACTATCAAATACTAGGCCATTTAAAATCATTCATTATGCTTCATGACAATTTTACAACTCATGACACAATTTTGAAAATTTAATTAAATTATTACGGACCCTGATTTATATCAATTGGATATTTAAAAATTGTTTTTGCTTCATAACAAATATTAATAAAAAAAACATATTTTTCTGAACCAATTCATTTATTATTAAAAATGTAAATGGTTTGATTTTGGTCATAATTCGAATGATTCAATCAATTTAGAATCTTCAACTGATTTAAATTCCAATTACCGACGATTAGAAGCCTCCCATTCAAATAAAGATTTTAGCGAATGAAAGTTGCTTCAGTCGAGAGCAGCTAAATTGATAATTGCCTGCAATTGTAAGATGGCTTCGAGCTTCGTGCTGACAAACGAAATCAACTTAAACTACCACACCAAAAACAACAGTAACAGCGACACCAACACCAACACCAACACCAACACCAACACCAACACCAACAACAAGTAACAAAAGCAGCAGCAACATAAAATCAAATTACAAACTAATATTACTCACAGTGCGTTTACTTTTCCGTCTCGTTAGTTTTCACTGTCAATTTGCAAAGCGAAAAGCGAAAAGCGAAATGAGAATGGACAAACCCATAAAATTGTATGCCAAAGATGCTAAACGGGGCAACTTCAAGGGGGGGTGGGTTAGTGGAAGACAGAAGGTGGCAACTGGGCAAAATTGGAGTAATAGCAAAAGTGGCGGGAATATAACAAGACAAAAGCAAAAGCAAAAGCCAACAAAAGCCAAAAAAGCAGAACGCAACAAACACAAAGACTGATGTGTATTCCATAGTGTAGCAGCAAACAATGCGAAACATAGCATAACCAAAAATTGTGTCACCGTCATCGATTTAAGCCAATAACTGGGGACACGACTTCGGTTTCAGGAGCAGGCATTGATTTAGTGATGGGACATCAGTTAAGGCGTGGGCAGAGACAGCAGCAGTGGCAGGGGCGCGGGCGGAGGCGGAGGCGGAGATGGGGCGTGGCTTCTAGCATTCTGACATTTCGCAAAAAATACAAAAACATATTTTTCCATCATCAATTGGCAACATTCCGTGCTCTACACAAATATTTTCCCAAACTTATCGAGTTGGTTAATTAATATTTAACTTGCAGGTTCAGCTTATTTTAAAGAATTTTCGATGGGCATTTAACAAACAAAATTAATACATTTTTTGTATCCTAATTTGAAGTTAAATTAATTAATTTTAGAGCATCATTTCACATTGACAAAAATCCAAAGTATGAATTAGGGTAACTAAACATCCTTAGCTAATGTAAAAAAAAAAAAAAAAAATAACTACATTGATTTAGCATATTTAGTATTTTTCGCATATGGCTCTACTTTATGGAGCTATGACTCGCTTTTCGTCTTAAGCACAGAGTATCAAACTAATATACTCAAAATCGATTTGGTAGATATGATACAAAATTATGGAGAATGACTGAAGAATGAAAGTGAGAGACTAACTAACATAGAAAGAGCAGTCATTAGACTTACTGACAGAGTGAAAAGTGGGTATAGGGCTAAGCAATCTCCTACACGTTTAAGTCTTATGTTTTGTAATAAAATTGTTTAGTTTGATTTTAATGATTTCACTCTTGTTAATTTACAATATATTGAGGTTACTTTGGTAAATTCGCAATTTTCTAAAGCATTTTCTAAAATGACTAGCTTGAACCCAAAGGCAACTGTTTTATACATTTTTTTTTGAGGCATTCCATCCAAAGTTGATAACGATACCTATGCTGCAAAACACATTCAAAAAGATTCCGGTATACGATGTAAAGCTATAGTATGTTTAGCAAATATGCAGATGATTATTTAGAACCATTTCGTTGTTAAATTTATTCATATTGGTTAAATGAAAATTTCTGAAACAATTTTTTGATAATAACAACTTACGTAAACGAAGCTTATCAACTTATGGTAGTTAAACTAGTTTATTTAACTATAACATATGCAACATAATATAAATATCAAATACAAACACTTATATCATATTTGCTGGATAATATATAACAACATAATAAACCTTTTTGTTTCATGCCAAAAAAAATATGGAATCTTATAGCTTTCATAGGAGTGATAGTTTAAAAAAATTGGTTTCCATGGAAAACTTGTTTACTTCCAGATAAATAGAAACAATATACCAATTTATTTTCTTATCATCTTTGAAAAAATAAGCATACCCATTTTAAAAATTGCACTTCATGAACTGTTGCTAAGCCAATTGTCTAGTAACAATAATTCAAGTTTTAATGTATTTTTATGCATCTGAGTTAAATGTTGGAGGTGGACAATTGAATATATTACAAAGGTAGTGTGTATTTTGTTTTGGTTTTTTCTTATGCAAAGACAAGAAAATCTGCGAAGTAGATGGTAACATAGTCTACACATCCTGTTATGAATTTGAGCTTGTAAATGAAATCGGTTGTCGCTGCAGAGGACGTCAAAAATCATGTACACGCCACGTTGGCTTTTGAGTCCGTGGCTTATCTGTTGTTATTTTGTGTTGTTATTCTTGTCGCTGTTGCTGCTATTGTCGATGTTGTTGCTGTTGCTGTTGCTGTGTTTTTCTCGTGCCATAATCGCTAGCGCCATAAAATACGCATTGTTTATGCGACGTAATTGGACACCATCCCCCATCAGGCAGCACTATCATCAGCCAGCACCGTCATCGTCGTCGTCATCCCCGTTCCCATTTCCGTTCTCATTGCCAGTCTGCAGTTAGAAGTCAGGAGGTTCGCCACTTTGCGTGGACATCATCGACGCTTTTGATGGCCGATATCCAATGCCATTAAAAGCGTCCATTGAGCGATGAGCACAAAAGCAGCTCCTTCTCCACCTCCACCTCCTCCTCCTCCTCCTGCTCTTTCTCCTTCTCCTGTAACTCCAACGGATTCAGAGAGCAGCAATTTTCGTTGTGCGCTAATCCATCGCGTATTTTATTCTGCTAACTTGGCGAGCTGCCGAGTTTCAAAAAAAGAAATACAAAAATTCACATTCAATCGCGACGCTGACCCAGCTTACTATGACTTCCAAACTTTTTTTTTGGGAGCGGGCAACACCAAGGCAAAAAAAGTGAAAAATCCTAAAGTCGAGTGTGCTCGACTGTGCAATACCCGCTATCCAGTTTTGAGGAGCACGAAAATATTTGTGAAACATTACGAAAACTTGTTAAATTTGCCAAAAAGAATAAAAAAAATGATATGCCAAAAATTTCACAAGCGCGATTCGAACTCAGACACCGACGCACACGCATACTGCAGTGGTTAGAGACTGCAGTGCACTGTGCCACCAGATGACTGTGCATGAAGCGTTATAAGAGGAATAAAGCTCCCATTACTTATTGTTTGAGTTTTTCTTTAGCAATTGCAAGATTTGCACCATACTTTGTGTGAATTTTTTTTTTTTAATTCTAACTTTTTTTTATCACTAGGAAATTCATAACAGTGTTTCCAACTATAAATAACATGCATAATTTTAAAAGGTAAAAAAAAGATTAAAAAAAATTGTCTGGAGTGCCAATCGAACCGCTGTTGTCCTCCATGTTTTTCACGCGATTTCACTCAAATTTTCAGGAAACGTCAATGTTGGTCTATTTCATTATTGTTTTCATCACAGCTCCAGCTATACGGCAACACCTTTAAAGTATATTTGTTATAGAAAATAGTGGGTGTGGCATAATTCTTAAACAAACTTGATCAGCGCGGAGTTATAACTATTGTTTTAAAAAAATGTTGTAGCTCTAGCTCTCATAGTCTCCGAGATCCAGGTCTTCATACAGACAGGGACTGACGGGTATGGCTATATCGTCTCAGTTGTTGACATTGATCAAAAATATATATACTTCTGCCTGTTACATACATTTTCTGTTGGCACTAAGTTATAATACCCTGCTAGCCAATGGGTAGCGGGTAAAAAAAAAAACAAAATGAGAGCGACAACAACGTCGAAGTCGACGATGTCCACGCAAACTTGGCTCATATAACATGCTTGTGCTCGCACATCAGCTTATGTAAATAGCTTATCAAAACAAGAGTAAAACCCACAGAAAAAAATAAGAAGAGAACACATAAAAATATCTCTATATGCAGAGGGGGAGACGAACGAAACGTGGCAAACAAGTTTGTTGGAAATTTGCAAAATTCTCAAGCGCTTTTCGCTTTAGTTTATGATGCAACATCATTTTTACCAAATAATTTCGTTGAACAAACTTTTCTGGGCATACGAGCACACACTAATTTCTGCCCATGCCCATGTTCACGTATGTGTAACTGTGTGTGTGTGTGTGTGTGTGTGTGTGTTATGCATGTGTTTATAGTCGAAAGCTCGGTGAAAATTTAAATTAAAATTCTGCAAACTTCTAACTCGTGTATTTTTGCGCAAACACTGCGCATAATTTTGCGCAAATCTTTGACAAATATTTTCACATGCTAATTTCACGTGTGTCGCTCCCCCCTCATCCCCTTCATTTGTCTGCTAGGCAGCGTCCCAAATACCAAAGGTACACAAAGTTTGCTCCTCCAACAGACTACGCTCAGTGATAGAGAGAGGAAGAGAGAGAGAGAGAGAAAGAGACAGCGAAAGCGAGGCAAATGGACCAAAGGATTTATTGTTGCATAATCAAATTCCGTTGTACTCTAAGACAAAGTAAGAAAATTGTCAGCATGCCTCAAGTTTTCCATACCACACAAACTTCGCCAATCATTGTCCAGGGTCGCCGTGTGGGCGTGGCAAGGGTCGCAAGCGCAGGCTGGCGGCAAATATTCTCGAATTAGGCTTCAGACATTCCATTGAGTTTCAAAATTGCAAAGATGAAAACTGATTGGGCAACAAAACGCAAACGTGTGGCGCAAACTGGGCCAAAAGCATTTCCAAAGCATTGCGACCACATAAAAAACGTGTCCAAAACTCTAGATCAGACAGGCCGGGCCAAGCCACGCCAAGGTTTTCCACCATTTTTCTTGAACTGCCGAAGCATTATTCTGCTGTGAACTTAAACCCAGCTTTTCTTCACACTGCAGCATCACCCCGCTCGCAGATCTCTTTTAATTTGTTGGCTGCATATTTTGAACATGGCCAAAATTTAAATGCGCCAAGTTAGTTAGTTTTTCCTCTCGAATTTCGAGCATATCTTGCATAAACTTTGGTTATATGGGCGAAAGGGGAAGGAAAGTTGCCTCTTTTTCAGTTACAGACCGCGGCATCAACATCTCGGATATATCTGATACTCCATCCATTGTTGCTCACAATGAAGCAGAAGGGCACGAGCACGAGGCGTCTGGTGGTTGCACAAATTGAAAAGAATAGTGCGGAATTAACATTCTAGACATTCGCGCGAGTCTATGGCGCATATATGTTTGGGTTGGGGAGAGCGGGTGGAACTAAAGGACTCTGCT
Source organism: Drosophila formosana (assembly GCA_035045625.1). Lineage (NCBI taxonomy): Eukaryota > Metazoa > Arthropoda > Insecta > Diptera > Drosophilidae > Drosophila > Drosophila formosana. The sequence continues at coordinate 457,028 of JAWNOW010000062.1, forward strand.
TCGCATAGTACCAGACACCAATTATTTAACTCTTCCTAGTGTTGGTTTTTATTTTGTTTTTGCTAACTGAGATTTACAAAATGCATTTCATTAACTTTTGTTCGCCCCTCTTTACCTTGTCTTAATCCAGATTATTATAACTTTTTATTCCCCCTGCTTGCCACTAATATTGCAGCTCCGCCAGTCTTTAATCTACTCAGCAGTTTTTTATAAAAGCAGCTCAAAGTAAGCGCTACTAAAAAGCTTGGTAAAATTATGCTACATTAAAAACTATTCACAAGTACTGTCTTTAACGGCAGAGTCCATAATCATGATAAGTCTTATTATAAAAATTAAATTAACTTTGAAAAAAAAAAAACGTTATATTCCACACCAAATATACTCTTTGGTATATTTTTTAACTACTAGCGGGTAACTCACAATCGAGCACTGTCGACTGTAGTTAACTTACTTTTTATACCCTCTACCCATAACTATATAAAATCTAATTATAACTTATTACAAACAGAAAATGTATGTAACAATCAGAAGGAGCCATATCCGTCCCCATAAAGTATATATATTCTTGATCAGTATCAACAACCAAGACGATATTGCCATATCCGTCTGTCTGTCTGTCCGTCTGTCTGTTTGAGCACCTAGATCTCAGAGACCATAAGAGCTGGAGCTAAGAAATTTAAAACACTAGTTATGCTTGCACGTAGATCAAGTTTGTTGTTGAAATGTGCAACGCCCCTTTCCTCTCCCTCAAATCAAAAGAACAAGCCGTCAAAATAAAGTAAGTATATTATGATTTTTTTTTTTTCAAATATATACACAAAAAACCAATTTTGTTTGGTATATATTTTATATTTGTTTAGTATATATTTTATTGAAATATCATCAATGTGTTTTGTATCCTCTCGAAATGTATTTTACAGTCGAGCACACTCGACTGTACCTTTCTTACTTGCTTTGGAATAGTTAATTTGTTTGTTTATTTAGTTTCGTTGATTTTTATTTTGAGTGATTCTAAATAAAAATCATAAATAATCAAAGATTATTATTCAATACCATAATTTTCGGGCTCAGATCAATCGTGTTGGCCACCGTACGTTAGATGGCGCTAGTAAGTCGTTGCTTTGCCTTAACAAATAAATAAACTTTGTAGTTTGTTTAACTATGCCATTGGAGTAAAACATTTAAATGTTGAAACCCGATATCAAATTGCGGGCACATCAGCAGTTATTTATGTGAACTTTATTTTATGCCTCTCTCTCTCTCTCAATCTTTGTTTTTTCCCGTTTTTATCGCATAGTATGTGTGGCATGTTGTACTATATGTGTTTGTTGTCGGACTGAGAGTCGCAGCTCCTTCATTAGATCATTCCACATGCTGAGTTCGTTTATATTCGAGTATATTGTCATTTAATGTGCTGCAAATAAATTTCGATGGCGCGCATAAAAGCCATTGGCCTGGACGGACATTTGCAGTACGTTCCTGTTCCACACAAATACATTTTTATATATGTGTGTACGTACATATGTAAATGTGTGTACAAATCTAATCAATATGTGGAGGAAACTGAAGGCGAAGCCGAAATCAAATTTAATGAATTATTTAATGAAAGAACATGTGAGACTACGAAATTATGTGAGTTACGCGCAAGAATGTTTTGTGAATGCTTATGGTCGCGTAAAATCTATTACGTCACGCCAGCCGGATATGTGCGGCAGCACGGATACGGACACGAACACGGAGACGGAGGTGGAGACCGGCATCGACACCGACATCGACACGACGCAGCGGTCGTAAGGCAATTCCAGCTGAGATGTGAGCAGAGACCCGGAGCTGCAATTCGGCAATACGGAAATGGTTTAAAGCCGCAGCCAAAATGATTTCGAGTGGCGGGTACACCAGCTTAGTGATGAACTTTGTAACCAACACTCTACATAAATCTAAAAATTCATTGTGCCCTTCTGACTGATTGATCTTACGATAAGAAATGTATTCTTCAAATACCCTTCTAATCATTTTAAATAATTATTTGATGAAATTGTACGAAAAGGCAAAGATTCCATTGTTGTACTTCAGCACGGACATGAACCAGCTGCAGTAAAATTAGTGCACAAATTAATCGATAGATGTCGTTTTTAGCAATCAAATTAGTGCACTAATAAGCTGATCAAAATCTTGTCGAATTCACAAATTAACTTGTCAATGCCAAGTCAATGTGGCCGGCTGGAATTTTTACACAACAAGACAAAACCTTTGAGGACATTACACTGACATTCGAAGAGTCAAAGCTGGCTAAATTTGACCACTATGCACAGCACCGTCACAATTATCATAATGCACAGTAGTGTTATTCGAGGAGTAGCGTATTCGGACATCATTCATTCGACAAACTTTAATACAGTTTGGCTGCGTGTGTGAAGGGAGAACGTGTATCACATAAAACTGACTATCATGTGCTGCTGCCGCCTGCCATGCATATAAATGATAAAAATACATGCTAATGTCGACTCTTCGAATATTCGACTCAGATTTCACATTCTCTCTGCACGTCTCGTCTCCTATGTGTGTGTGTGTGTGTGTGTGGGTGTGTGTTTGTGTTATGAGCTCACTGCAGAGCAAAGCAAAGCTAACGGTCTGCTTAAGTTTCAATTAATGGTAATAGAGTTGTTCTCAAGCCATAAAGAACATGTGTTTGAAATTATTGCCCACTTCGCATTGCAGCGAATTGAATTCTGTTATTTCAGGAAATACAAATTTGTAGATGGCGGATCTACTGCACTGCAATTCAGAACATAATTAAAGCATACTTTTCAGGGAATGCCCTTTCAGTTCTCCATAAACTGCTGTAAGTTTGGGAGAAGTTACTAATTATAGCAACAGTTGGGTGTAGAAAACAATAAGCAAAAAGAAATATACATTCAATGAAATAAATAAAATAATACGAATAATTAATAAAAGCATAAATGTATTTCTAATTGCATTCATTTATTAAGTGTAGTAACATACAGCAACATAACACACGTTGCAATGTGTTGCAGAGCACTATACATGAAACCAATCCAATTGAACCGCACTTTAAATACTACTTCAGTTGTGTAAAATTCAGCCAATATAATTTGAAATTTCAAGGTTACAGCTGAATTATTCTTAATCGAGTTGACTTCAAACTGCGAATCGAGGCATCGAATTAGCTTTTTTAGTAGCCACTTGAGATGATGGCAGAGATCTGTGAATAGTTGCAGAGACAAAGTCTATTCTTTATGCATTTTACTTTCACTCGAGTGGCGACTTTCAGGTTTGAAGAAATCACTTTAATAGAGCAATGTCACTGTCGATGGCTTCCCCTCTAAGACCATCGAGACAAGCCCCAACAACCTAATTAAGAACAAAAAAAGTAAGTGCTTGATGGCGATAACTATGATCAGGTATTGTGTGGCAGGAAGGTAGGCAAATCCAAATCCACTTACGTTCTGCATATTTCAAGCTGTCAGCAGTTTCGTTTTTGATGTCCTTCTGCCTCCTCCTCAAGGAGGCATAGATGAAGAGCCTATTTGGTGCTGCATCAATCATACCAAATCAAAGCGAGCGAGGCAGAGGCAGGGCGAGATATAGAGGAAAGGACGTGGCGAAAGTATCCAATATGAACAGTGTATTTTCTTTGGATTTTTTGTTCTTTCTGAAGGGTTAAGGTGTGGGAGTGGGCGTGGGAGTGGGAGGCAGGGGGTCGCTTGGTGTCAGCAGAAAATCTTTTGATGCCGCTGCATAAATGCAAATCAAGTGTGTGTATTATGTGTGTTTTATGCGGGCCCGTGTTTATCTACGCAAAAAGCAGCTTCAGGCTGCTTTTGGCCTTTGGCCTTTGCTTTGCCACTTGCTAATCAGTTCAGATCCTTTAGGTGTCCCCATCGTCCTATTGTTGTTACTGTTGTTGCATTGTTGGACTCTGTTTATTTAGCCCTCGGTTCACTCACAGCTGCCACTTTGACTAATTAGAGAGACGGCTGAAAATGATCAATTTGCATTTCACTGGCGCCAATTATCAGCCCGCAGCAACACCAACACTAACGGCAACGGCAACGGCAACGGCAACGGCATCGCCAACAATGGGCCACATCACGTGCTATGTTATATGACCTAAACAAACCGAGCACAAGGACGAAGCGTAGAAGAAAACAAAGGACAACCTCTCCAAGCAAACAAAAAGGGTCGACAAAAATTGCGAACCCAAACAAATCGTAAACTCAGCAGCCCAACAAATTCAAAGTGGTAAGCGGGATGGTGGGCAGTTAGAGGGCAGGTGTGCGAGTTTGTGTATGTGTATGTGTGTGTGTGTGTGTGTGTGTGTGTGTGTGTGTGCTCTATCAAAAGACTTGAAGAAATTGAATTTTCAATTTATAGTCACAAATTATGTGCGATCCTTTTGGCCGCCGTTAACTGCGTATGTAAGCGAAAAATTTTATCACTTGACAAAAAACATAAATTTCTCGTTACAACCCTTTAACAACCAACCCACCTACCCCTCTCTGTCCTAGTATATAGCGAAGTAGGGGCAGCGACAGGGGCAGTGGAAGGGGAAGGAGGAGGAAACGGTGAGTTTTATGATCGAGTTGCCACTACTTCATATTCAACTCCCGTAGGGCTAATAAAGCATAATTTAATGAAGCATGTGTGGCAGTCGCTCGGGTAGGGACTATCGCTTTTTGTAAACAATAGTTTATAATTCACACACGCACACACGCACACACACACGCACCACACACCACACACACCATACACGTTCTTGGCCAGGGGGCAATAAACGTAGGTTTGTGAAAAACACGGAAATACAGTCGAGTCATGTGGATGAAAGGCACAACAGATTGAAGATTGGATGGAGCTGGAGATGGAGCTGGAGATGGAGACGGCAGACGCAGGACAGCAGCCTGCTAATTGCCTGTCGCTGGCTATTTTGCTGAACTGCTGCATATGTGTGGGCACAAAATGGTTCGATTCGAGGGGCGACACCAAATGAGATTTACACTGACGCGATATGAAAACAAGTAAGCTACTCTATTAAGTTGCTTCTTGAATAACTTCTACGTTTTTTTTTTTTGATCACAACCAAGTTCGATGACAGACTGGAATCATTAGACTATAGTTATTATTATGCATACCGAAATTCAAGGTTGAGCTTTACTATTACGGCTTGTACAAACTTGATCTCTAATATACTTTATTGGGTAGGAGATGCCTCCTTCTGGCTGTTACATACAGTTTCTGTTGGCACTAAGCTATGTATAATGCCCTATGGGTAGCGGGTAAATTTATGAATCTAAATGAATATTAACCGATTCACATTTCGTCATTTGCTTTAACTTTTTTGGGTCAGCCACCTGGCGCTAATCCTTCAGGTTCAGCTCCAGCTTCAGCCTGAGATGGCCGATAAGACCGACCCCCAAAAAATACAGGCCACCAAACGAGCAGCGTCACACAATATGCTACAATTCAACAGCCTTCCTTCACTCACCACACTCACAATATTTTTTATTCACTCGCTCTGTCTCTCTCGCTCTCTCTCTCTCTCTGTCGTGCTCCCTCTCTCACTTGACTGTCACCCAGGCAGGCTTTTTTGGCTTTGCGTTTGGCCAGCTGTCCTTAAAATTTTTACATTTTTTATCGCCAACAACACCGGCCACAATTTTATGTGCGCCTAACCCTTTCTGACCCTGGCCAGCCGATGGGCAGAGGAGCAGAGGAGCTGAGGCGACAAAAACGACAGAAACGGCAAAATATGCTTTTTTAAAACCGTCAACTCCTCCACCCACTCCTCATCCTTCTCCTGGCCACAACAAACCACTTTCCCTGTTACCCCTGCTCTTCACACTGCCGCACGCAGATTTATTGCACTTTTGTCTTTGGGTTCGGTTTGGTTCGATTCGGTTTGGTCCTGATTCTGGTCCTGTTCCTGTTCTTGTTCTTGTTCTTGGTCCCGCTCACGAAAGAGCGCCTCAGGTCCGGCTGTCCACCTTTTGACTTTCCGAGTACATTGTGTTGATTTTGCAGCACTTTCAGTTTGTTTTTCCCTTCCATTTTTTAATACATTATTGTTATTCTTGGGTTTTTTGCTCTCGTTTTTTCTTGTTCAACTTGTCGCCCTCTGTTTGACTTTCTTATGGAATCCTGAAGCGTTGACAAGGCACGGAGATTACCTGCAAAGTTAAATAACTCTGCGCAATTTTAAAAGTTGCTTCCGCATACAAAAGCATTCACAATGCTTCTATGTTTAACTTGGCTTTTTTTTAATTTGTTAAAATTTTTCCAACTCTACAACTTTTCAGCTTTTTCTACTAATTTAAATACTATGCTAACCTGATTGTATTAACTCATCAATAAATTTAAGCTATAGAATTGAAGTTGTTTTTATTCCTTATTATTTAGCTGTTGTTCATTTGTGATAGAATCTCGATCTTAGAAACTAAAAGTAATTAAGTTTATACATAAGTTCGTTTAATCACATTCTCACAACTAAAATGTAACGTTCAATGTTTTTACGCGCTGAATTACGTTTTGTTACTTTTATTAATTCTGTCGAAGTTCTATACTTTTATTTTATAATATTATTTCGGTTGGGAGTTTTATTGCAAAGAAGAAAGCCAAATTAAGGTTAATTTCATATGTGAAAGGCAAATTAATTTCTTATTTTTATTATTTTAATTAAACAGTAGATATGGAAACTGGAGTTAATTTAGCAATTCAATATTTTAATTGTGATGACGGTTCGATTATAAAAAAATCAATTAACCATTGGCTATCAGACCACATATAAATTAGATTTTTATGCTTCAATAATTTCATTATTTAAAATTTTTTTGTATTGTGTTTTATCTAGATTTTTTTTGTTATTTTGTTTCTTGAAAGGGGAATCTTGAGTCGATTTCACATTTAAATCTTGCTAGCAGTTGGTTTTCAGACCACATTGGTCGTTTTGTTTCACAATATTGCATTTAACTGTCAAAATGGCAAGTTCTTGATGTTTGTGGTCGCATTACACAGTGTTTGCAATGCCAAAAAAAGTATGTTATTAATTGCATACGGTTGTACCGCGATACATACTAGCTTTCGTGGCACTAAATAACTAAATGAGTCGATAAAAATTAAATGAAAAATAAAGGTAATGTTAAAGACTGACGAAGATAGACAATATCCAAACTTCCTTAAGCGAAAAAAGACTTAATAAAAAACACAAGTTGGAATTTAGTTAAAAATAACGGAATGGCTTGAACAAATCGGCTATCACCGAAGCATCAACATCGACTTATCATGTGCATCACTAATCTCAGTACTTTAAGATTTATTGCGCATATCCGCAAAATGATTGCGAATCTTGAATTGTGCCCTGGACGGACCTTAAGACATCGCTCGTCACGATTGGATACTAATTCTTTTGCCAGACTCCTGCATATGAATACTCGCTTTTGACTGCAGGGCACTTCATTCACCATTCACCATTTGCCATTTGCCATTTGCCATTGGGAGTTTCACCGATTTCAACCCTTTCAACATTTCGTCAAGCCTTCGCTATGATTTAAAAATATCCTGAGCCTGCTGTTGCCGTTACATCAACTTCTACCAGGTGCTCCAGATGCTCCCCCTGCTCATCGTCCCTCTTTGCGGCACTTGGCCCGACTGCAGCATTTTATGGATAATCGATGCTGAAAGTCGAGACGACGCAGCTGCTTTTTCGTGGAATTTAGATGACGATGTCAGCATCAGCGTCTGGTCTGAGGCCACGTCATATTGCGTTGGACAGTTGGAGAGTAGCCAAGCAGTGGGTGGTTGGTGTCGGCGAGGCGGGACAACAAGAATCTAACGACAGCCTAATCCTTTTAAAACTGAGAGCACATAAAAGCAGACAGCGAATACAGAACACAACAACATAAACAACAGAAAAAACCGCAACAAGAACGAAGAGGGAGGAAATGAAATCGACGACGGCAATGTAAGAACAAGAGGGGAACACGAGAAGGAGAAGACGGCGCGAGAACAATAAGATGCTTTAGCATGAGACCAAGTGTTAGCGGGAGGCTGTTAGAGGGAAAGAGAGAGAGAGGAGAGGGGCAAGCACTGAGGCAAAAGTTGAAGCGCCAGCGTGACACAATAAAGACAACCCGAGAACCACGAAACAGCAACAGCAACAACAACAACAGCAAACGCATTGCACAAAGGCAAAGTGTAATAACTATAAAAATAAACCGGTACCGAAAAAAGCAGGAACAGAACAAACAATGACAAGCGGGCTGAGAGGAGGGCGTGGCAGCTGATGTATGAATAGGAGGCGGTGAGGGGCCATAAGGGGCGAAGCGAAGCATTGGATAAAGACAGAGCATCAAAAGCCATTTTGTCATTACAAATCTTCAAATGGTTTAAACCAAGCAGAAAGTCGACGACGAGGAAAGGCTTAACGCTAGAATATCCTGTAAATAAAGTCTATGAAACGGAGATCCGTATACAATTTATTTTGTTTGGAATAAGAAGACTTAAAAGAACAGTTTTTTTTGTTTATTAACAAAAAAAAATCAACAAAATGTAATGACATTTTAGTGAGACAACATTTAAATAAAATATGTATGAAATTTAAATATCATGTGACATTTCTACCACAAAAATATTTTGAGTTCTAACATAATTGCATTCATTGGAAATGAGTTTCATTTTGAGAACAAATATTTCAGGATTGTAGCTTAATGAAATGACTAAAACAAAATCAATGAACAATAATTGTTATGTTTGAAGAAAAAGAACTGAAACTAAATATTTGTTAAAATAATTACGGTTATGCAAGGATAGTCCTAAAAGGACATCTTGTACTTCATGTATTTCATTTCGCAGTCGGTTTTAAAAAATATTATTTACATTTCCTGATATATTACTGAATGCCGTCTTCACAAAATAATTGTATTACATTTTCAAACTGTGATTAAAGATAGAGTGATTCCTTCGGAAAAGCACTCCTTAATGAGCGTCGAGATGTGCATCGTAGCTTTTACCGTTTGGGCTGTTGATAGTACTAAAGTCAGGTCAGTGTCTACGATAATCGATACTGCGAACTCTGCTGTAGTTTATTAATTTTAACACTAATAATAGTGCTACAAAATTCTGCTCTTAAAGATATCAAAATTGAAAAAAGTCTCAGTCTTCGACTGTAAATTGACTAGAAAAGCTAGTCAAATTTGTAATTTGCAATCAGGTCAACAATTAGTTTGTGAAATCAAAAGAATATTAAAAGGATATGCTCTAGTCCAACAATATTTTGTCATTCACAAAACAACATTAGAGAGCAGCTTTTCCAGTTTGTTTTGACCCAATTGAAGCAAATTCGAATGTTGTTTGTGGGTTAAGTATTTCGGCTTCAATTACATATAGTTTATTGCAATAAGTTAACAGTAAAGCAACAAGCAATTAGCACATAATAAATAGATACATTCTAAGAAAACAAACTGCATTTCGATGTCCTTAAGGGCGTGTCCTTCAATAGTAAACACTTACCGACTGTCGCTGTCTATCTCTCGTCGCTCTCATTGAAGTTTTCTTTTGGGCCATAAAACGTAGGAGCCAAATTTGTGGCTCTTAAGATGCACATAATCGGTTTTGGCCAACAAGAAGAAGAGCGCACGAGAAGAGAGGAGGCAACGCGGACGACGATAGATATTAGGCAAACGAAACGTTTTATGGCTTTAAGCTGTTTTGTTCAAATTTCACCTAAATTGATTATTATCCAGCTGCCAATAAGGGGCTGGCAAGCAGGACTCGCAGGACTGGCAGGACTGGCAGGACTCGCAGGACAATGAACAGACAGGACAACAAAAACTTTGTTAGTTTCAACACGTACACAAATCCCATAGCAAAGCCTTTTAATCGCAGCCAAAAACTAACAAACCACATTAGCACGAGAGGCTCCGTGGGGTGGGGCTGGGAAGCTGCTCGCCAACGAGCAGGAAGAGGAAGGGCCCAGAAGGGTCAGTCCAGAGAAGCGTGCTGGAGCAGGATGAGCGGATCAAGCTTTGAGTAAAGCCGCCACCAAGTTGTTGAGATTTGCCAACCAAAAACAACAACGACAACGACAACGACAACGACAACGGCAACAACAACGACCACAAGCGGAGGCGTCAAACATATATTCATTCACACACACGCACACGCATACGCACACGCAAACACACACATATTAACATACACAAAGACAAATCTAATAATAAATCCAAGACACTTAACGCCTTAGCCGCAGAGCATGACCCACAAAGCAGCCAAGGAAGGGATGGATATGCTTATATTGCAAAGCGATAGCGAAGAGGGGAAGAGAGAGGCTGCAGAGAGGAGAATGCGTGAGAAGAGAGCAAGAGAGGGACGCTTGGTTACTGTTGCCAGGCTCCTAGGGGAAATGCAAATCGCCGAAAACCCAACGAAGCGTCAGGCCGCTGAATTGAGTTGAAGGATGATTGCCAAAGGAGCAGAAGCATTGCACAAGAAGGAGTACAGCAAGAAGCAGAAGAAGAAGAAGTAGAGCACGAAACGGAAACGGATTGGCAGCGCTTGGTCCACTAATGTGCCACAAATCCGTAGCAACCATTTGGGGATTTCATTCAGCATTCTGCTGAGAGCATACATATTTCCCCATCGAAGATGAAAGCAGAAAATAAATGACGCCAAAATACCATACATACATAGATACGAGAGAGAGAGGGAGAGAGTATGCGTGCTTCGGTTCTAGGACAACGTTGTTCTTTCTGCAGTTGGTAATTTAATTGAGCTTGCGGTCAAACGCTGGGAATCATGGCAAAATTACTTGATTCTGATTTGATTTGCCTAGACAAGCATCTAAGAGCCGCAGACTCGACTTCAGACTGCAGACTTCAGACTTCAGACTTCAGCCTTCAGACTTCTGAATCTGATAGGTTGTGGATGCGGTGACGATGGCGGCAACGGTGCCGTTGATGTCTGTCTGAGCTTGGGGTTTCCTTTTGTTTCACTTGGCGCTCAAGTGGATTAGGCCAGCAAACACTTTTGGCCAAACTTTTGCGGCAACGACACAGACCGAGAGTGTGCACAGGGTGTTGCTTCAATTTGGATCCTTTTTTTTCTCTTTGGGGTTTTTGGTTGGGCAATGCCCGACCGCTGAAATGGATAAATGATTGAACGCCCGGTCGAACAACAATGGCAGCGAGAAAAGTGAGCCCAACTTTGGTGTTCTCTGCTCTCAGCAATGATTACCCAAAACTAATTTGAATTTTATTGATTCAATTCGGCTGAGGAGCTGTCTTAGCAGCTCCATTCACCATTCCATTCCCGCCAGCACTCAACCAAGTGTGTATTTCATTGTTGCCACTCCATGCTGAACTTGCCTCTTATCCGCATCTGTCATTGATGATGTGTTGATGATTTTGCCTGAGCCTAATCTGATTTTGGGGCTTCAACTACTTTGCCCTGGAAGGATTGACAATTCGTTTGATTTTTATGCTAACTTCGGCTTTGCCTTAATGCTGCAAATTGTATTTTAATATGATAAGCGCATATGCCCATTGAAATCGCATTACCCCAACGCTTTTCAATTGGCCAACTTTAAAACATATTGAGAACTGCTTCCTATTCCTAGCTAGTTATTGGGATGACAGGCTCGTCTGGAGTGAATAGCTGACTGAATGATAACCAAACAGCTTTACAAATCAAATTATCCAACCCGCTCGAATAGGCCGTATCATTATGTTTAGTATATGCTAAGCACACATAACATATATTATATCAGACAGTCATACTAGGTTTCGACATATCATTTACCACGTAGTTCACTTGCTGTCACTCTGTTCTGTTCGACATCATTAATCACCTGCAATGTTAGATGCTGACTTCTAGGTATGGAAACAAACATACGCTTAAGCAAGTCTATTGAAGTGAGGAGAATAACTTTTGAATCGATTAGCAGCCAAATCGCCTATTTGATGACCGGTTCTTTATAGATAGTTTTATATATATGTTATATCACAGTAATACTTGCATGTTATTTAATTCATAGTCATTATTTGCTTTCAATTTATCTGCATGTACAGATGTAATCTCTTGTTACAAAATATATGTATATGTGTATTTTACTGTGGGCAACAAATTTTTACAATTACTTGTCTTTTATTTATTCACCTAAATCAAAATCAAATCCCATAAAGTATATATATTCTTGATCAGTGTCGCCAGCCGAGACGATATAGTGTCCGTCTGTCCGTCTGTCTCTCTGTATGAACAACTAGATCTCAGGGACTATAAGATATAGAGACACCAGATTTGGTACATAGGCTCCTGCATTCACTACGCAGATCAAGTATATTTCGAAAGTTGGGTGCCACGCCCCCTTCGCCCACAATATGCATACATCTAAAACAAATCATGTTTTCGCGTATAACTCCAAAAGATCTTTAATGATGTGTAATTGTGTGGGCAAGCCATCTGTGCTTAATACTCTTAATATACCCTGTTATTTTGGTAAATATCTGATTTGAAGAACAAAAATTATTTATTAAGTTACAGTACTCGTGTAGGTCTTACGCAGATCAAGTTTGTTTTAGATTTTTGTCACGCCCCTTTCCGCCACGAAAACTTTACAAGTTGTAATACTAGACCTAGAGCATTGAATTTTGAAACGAACGATAATTATTATAGTCTTAATGATTCCTGTGAAATTGGTTTTCGAATAAAAAACATGGAAGTTATTAAACAATTAATTTTGGAGGGCAAAATTCACTTGCAGCTTTGTTTGTTTAATTGACAGTGTGACCATGTTAGTATATTATGGATATTTTTCGAAGTGGGTTGCGGGTATCTTACGGTCGAGCACTCTCGACTGTAGCTTTCTTACTTGTTTCGATTGGTGGAGCGGAAGGGGTCAAGAAACTGTTTCTGCGTAGGATATACACGAGTACTGATATCATATTTGGTGTCTCAATATAGCTCTTATAGTCTTTGAGATCAAGCAGTTCATAAGGACGGACTGACAGACAAAGAGATAAACAGACATACAGATCTGACACTGGCATTTTCTGTTGGCACTAAGTTTTAAAAATGTCTACCCTATTGTTAGCGTATATAGATTATCGACAGTTAGATATTGTAGAACCACCCGGGTGGGTGCATCCTTTTCAAATATTGGAAATAATTTAACCAAATGTTAGAACAAAGTAAAAATTTGATGACATCGCCATGCTGTCATATCCACTTCACTTGCAATTTGTCAGAGCGCATCACAAATTGCAAACACACACAGTCACAGTCACAGTCAGATAAATTGATCGTATTTCGCAATGTGTGGCAAAGATTTGGCAAATAACCGCACGAATAATTAAACTTTAAAAACTAAATTTGATTAATTTAATATTTGCAAAGTCTGCGTTTGCAAGTTGCCTCTTTGTCTATCTCTCTCTCACTAGCTGTCTCTGTGTTCAGTTGTGTTTTCGTTGTGGAAACGAAACGTGCTTCAACACTTACCAAATATTATTCCCTCTCACAACTCGTGTGTATGCATGTGTTTGTGCGTGTGCGTCTGTGCGTGTGTGTGTGTTTATATAGTATATGAATTTCAATGTTTGTTTATCTAATAAATTTTCGGGCTGAAGTAATCAAATAATTGCCGAATGTACGAAAAACACAAGAGCATAAGGATATGCCTTGTTTTATTGCCATTTTATTTCGCAAAATTTACGAGCGGCCAAAAGTTTCGGTTTTCCTTTTTATATTGCCCAATGAAAGCAACTACAACAACTATAACAATAATAACATCATTGGCAACAGCAAAAGCAACAACTACAAGAACAACAACAACTGCAATAACTTGAAGCTTAACATAATAAAGTACTCGTATCACTGGAAGTACAAGCCAAAATCATGTAACCGTATATTGATGACGATGTTCCTCTAATGACGTCGCTTGACATGACAAATCACAGCCCCCTAATGAAATAAAAGGACGAATAAAGAAACAATTAGCTGACTGTGAATAAACCATGCATGGATGTACTCCTAATTGGGGGAAGGAATCGTCATGGAGTCGTGCGACGACTCTTAAAGTTATTCCACTCGCTTGCCATTTTCCCTGCTTGTTTAATTACTAATACAAACGAACGGCAAAAGTAAGTAAATCCAAAGAAAATAGTTTACACAGATTCCAAATAATATGGCCAACTTTTAAAATTGGATCAAATTCATAAAGGACTTTTCTTCCCTAAATCCAGTTAAGACTCTTTCAACTTGATTAAATTTATATTATAACATTCGGTATAGTCGTTCCAAAGTTGACGTTTAGAGATGAAATTAATTGAATAAAGTGGAAAAAAAATCATTGAGGAAAAAATCATTTCGAGTATATGTTTATGTGGATTTAATAAAGCAGCTTAAGTCGAGCCATTGATATTGTAATTGTGGAAATACATTCTGCTTAATTTATTTAAAATATAATCTACTATGACATGGAATTAGAGACCTAAACTATTCAAGTTTAAAATCTGCTACAGTTACCAAGAATGAAATGTTGCTGCCATGGAATGCCATGGGTGGCTCTTGAGAGAGGGCTAACATAAATAAACGTCTATTTGAGCGTAACGCTGTTGAAATTGTGTCATGAACTCGGGAAAAGAAGACGCGTCGACACAGTGTCACACTTCTACACTCGCCACAGAATACACACACATACATACACCCGAACACACACAAACACACTAAGCAGTCACAACAATGAAAGTGAGTCGGTCTGTTGGTCGCTGGGTCGCTGAGTCAAAGGAGCGTGTCGTATCTACAATCAGTTCCAGTCTCCCAAGCGCCGGCATATAAAATTGTTTTGAGCAGAAATTACAAATTCCACAACTAACGTGACACAGCAGCAACCACCCCTCTGTATTCTCTGTACTCTTCCTCCTCCTCCTCCTCCTCCTCCTCGTTGCGAGTATCCCTTTTGGCTAGTCCAAAAAAATACAAAATAGCGCCATTCTGCCATTCTGCTCCTTAGCTGTCTCATCTGCTGCTGTGCTGCTTCTCTGACCGAAATATATGTACACAAAATACCGCTGCTGTCCACGTTGTTGGCCATCCATATATATTCACAGAGCCTCCTCCATTCCACATCCCACATCCCATATCCCATATCCATCGGCCTCCATTCGCCATTCGCCATTCGCCATTCGCCATTCGCCATCCTCCATCTGGTTTGGCTTGGCGTCCACCACAAATGTTTTGAGCCACTCAAATGCAGCTCAGAGGCAAGTGGTCCTTCTTCTTTCTCCTCCATTCATTTCAGTGCGTGCGTGTGTGTGTGTGAGTGCGATATGAAGCACATAGCCAGAGGCTGGAACCACAACAACAATGCACGAAATTTAATGCCAACAGCAAAAATAATGAAAGTATTTGCTTTGCTAAGCACAAAAATATGTCAAAGTAAATTTCACTTCATTTTTTTTGCTTGCTATTTATACCCTATACCCATAGGGTAGAGGGTATTATTACTTAGTGCCAACAGAAAAAGTGTGTATAACAGGCAGAAGGGGGCATCTTCGACCACATAAAGTATGTTTTTTCTTGATCGTCGTCAACAGCCGAGAAGATATAGCCATGTTAGTTTGTCCGTCTGCCTGCCTGCATGAACACCTACATAGATCTCAGAGACTATAAGACCTAGGGATTTCAGATCAAGGCTGAAGCAGATCAAGTTTCTCTTAGATTGTTGCCACGCCCCTAAAACCGAATGATCGAATGGAAAACCCAAAAGTTATTTTAAAAAAAAACAATATTATTGGACTAAATTCACAAACATCTGTTCGCGCTTTCTTTGTTTGGTCGACAGTGTGACTAACAAACTTCGGTATATTTGTTTAGTATATTTTTTGCTCAAATGTCCCTTAAGTGTTTTGTATTCTCTCGAAACAGGTAGCGGGTATCTTACGGCCGAGCACTCTCGACTGTAGCTTTCTTACGTCTTTGATTTTCCTTTCAGCTTCTTGCTCACTAACGAGTACATCCAGTCTTTCCCTGTATGCGTGTGATGGCGTTTACGTTGAGTTGGTTGACTTCCACATGCGTTGCACGTAGCCACGTAGCATGTAGCAGATTTCTCTGTGTACATTTTTTTTGCATACCCTTACTACGTTTTCCAAGTGGGATATTCAGGTTTCACACTGTTAGCAGGATACATAAGAAAAAGGTGCACGAAATAATTTTTTATTCATTTTAAATGATTAGAATGGTAAACCTTTTTTTATTTTTTCAATTGAATTGTAAACAAATACAACAAAAATACTAAGAATTCATTAATTTAAATGTAATGGGTTAACTGCAAATTATTTGATAACTACAGGGTAGCCAGCATTTGATCATTGCTGCCAGAACATTAGCTTATTAATATTTATATGACTAGCTGCAGTTAGTTAGAGCAAGTTGTTTGCTGCTGTTGCTTGAACTTTGTTTTTTTTTGGGCCCTATGATGAGTACAGTCAATAATTTAAGGCTCGGTCTTTTGGTAGGACTGGTAAAATATTTAATTTAATTTAATCGAGGAGTCGAAAGAACTTAAAACTGTCACAGCACAATGATACTCAGAATCGCGGGACAGACGGAAAGCAATTGAAACTAAGGGATTATGATATATCACGATTATTACTTATTTTCAAATCTCTGCTTCCCAGTGCGAGTTTGTGGGCGAGTATTCGTGAGTGTGGGTGTGTGTGTGTGTTTTCCCCTTGTGGCCTGACGGGTAAACAAGCGAATCCATCAATCAAACGCACGTAAGCGTACACAAAAGTGACAATCTAAATGGATTAGGGGAGCATTGAGGGTAAGCTGAGCCCAAACCCAAACCCAAAACCCGAATTCCAAAACCCAAACTCAAACCCAAGCCCCAAATCGAAGCCGAAACCAAAAACGAAACCGAAGCTTGGACCAAAACCAAGCAACAACAACCAGAAAAAAAATGCAAAAAAATATATATATATATGTATATATATATATATACACATATATATATTAAAAGAGATAAAACGAATTCAATATGCATGTAAGCACGTCTTTCACTCAGGAGAAATGAATGAAATTGTTTGTCATATATTTACCGGGCACTACCCAAAGGAGAACAGATGTAGAGATGAAGGGATATCAAATGGAATAAAATAAAATAAAATGAACAGCAATGATAAATAAATCAAGTGTTTGGTTCCTTGCACGATAAGTTTTGGTATTTCTTACATGATTTCTCTCAATTCTTAATTGTAAATCAATTGAATTAATGTAATGCATTTTATAATTGGAATTCAATTTAATTTATAGTTTTGTTTTATATTTTTCTAAAGTGTATTAATATAAGCAAATCAAAATATTTCGTTAGTCTCTAAAAAAAAAGGGATTACGATAACGAGATAGAAAAAAATGATTTAAAGTGAAATTAATTAAGCAATTTAACTCTTTTAAAAATGTCTTTATTCAAAATATTGTTGAACTGTCTATACTAATAAAAAATGCATTGTTTTTATTTGCAGTGCATCAGATTCGTATGCGGATCAAAAGTGCTATCGATTGTGAATATCGGTGTATCGCCCCACAAACTTTGCGCGACGTTGTGTGAGAACTTTTTTTTAGATTTTTTGTTTGGTTACTGAAAGGAAGAGAAGAGAACTGAATAAAGAAGCAATTAGGAAACAACACACACATTGTTTGCAGATATAATACACACGCACATACACACACATCGAGCGGTGTGTCGGTGTGCGTGGGTGAGAAGGCCGTAGCGCCCTGGTAAACATGGATTGGACTCGGTGGCAACAAGACGCTAATGCTAATGCCAGAGACAGAGCTGGCAACAGCAGCATCCGCAGCCTTTGCGATTGCGAGCATCAGCACAGTGGCCAGTGGCTTCCCATTTGATTCGTTTAGCTTCACATCTAGTAGGTTCACTCAGTCAGCCAGTCAGTCAGTCAGTCGTCAATCAGTCAGTCAGTCAGTCAGAATCAGAATCAATCGCAGTATCAGTATCTTAATATCAGAATCAGTCAGTGCACACGTCACCACAACCAATAACGAAACCAATCAAAATCAAAATTCAAATAAATCAATTGAATCAGCTAGTCAGATCAGTTGATCAATCGGATCGACAATCGACAACAACTGTAAATACTATCAAGCAGACACCATTCAATATTATATATACCAATAACAATACTAGTTGCAAGTAGTGCAGTGCCAACTCAATTAACCATTTGAACGTGCAACCAAAAACAATATTGGAAGCTAGTGTGAGGCGTTCCACGGTGCGAAGGGTGCGGCGCATGCTGCGGGGCGTGTTGGCCTAAGGGAAGCGCCAACAACGGCAGTGCCACCACCAACAACAACGACAATAACATCATCGATCGGGGCTGGAACAGCAACAGCAGCAGCAACAGCAACACAACAACAACAATTACAACTACAACAACAATAAATAATCTATTACAACAGCCGCCTCAACACTGCCAATGCCCTCATTGCCATCATAATAATCAACAACGCCATCATCGTTCGTTTAGATTTGATACAAGTGAGTTTAGAACAACAAGTCCTTAATATTGCATGCCCATAAAATATACACACTACATATGTACAAACATATATAAATTTCATATAGAAATTTACTTTAGCCATAAGAGCTCGACTTTCACCTGCATTCTATAGTCAAGCTTACGACCACGACACAAATATTTAATAGGTCCGATAGACTTGCATATGTCCTCGATGTATGAATCTATTGACTTCAGAAACATTTGCTATGCATAAATATTCGACAACATCGACAGTAGACTGGCGTTATTTGGTCTGTTTTTAATGCTTTTCATAGACCATTTTACGGGATGAGAAATGTAAATTTCATTCATATTATGAACGAACCTAGATTGAAGTTTACAGATATGTGTGGGAAAACCACAGATATATCTATCAGATATATAACCTAGATCGATGTTCATACTGGTGCATCAACATTTTCAAATGACAACTTAATGTTTCATAATAAGATGAAACATTCGACAATGTTTCAGTAAAGTTTGATTACAATTTTATTTGGGTATGAAAATGAATTTTTTATTAATTTATGAATATTTTGCAACAGATTTAATATCTCAAGGAGTTAAGTTTACGGTTCTTTTCGAGTGTTTGCTCAAACTCAGACCATCAAATGAATTTTGTATTTATATATAATATAAATTAGCAAAGAGCATTAATATCTCAGGTTGTAAAGTATACATAAATTCAGACATTCAAATCAAATAATTCTGTTAATGATTATTTAATGTTATTAATTCCAACATAGCAAATGCTTAACTTTAAACCTTCAACCGATTTCTACTGTACATTTTAAGCACTAAGTAACATACTTATAGTATTCACATGAATTCACTTAAATAATTAATATTTTTTGTGCACTTCATGAGTGTGTGTTACGTCTCGTTGTACCGCCTTCATTACAGGACTTTATTCATCATTTATTCGAGTACTCGACTTTAATCCTGCGAGTGCTGCTACTGAAGCCCTCGAAGGTTGCTCGTCGCAGTCGCAGTGCAACATTTGGAGGCATCAACAGTCGCAGCACTCATCACGGTTGTAAGTTGCCAATATTTTGGGGTACGACTGCGGCATCCATGTGGCACTCATAGCACTCACTGTGTAGTACATTTGTCACTCTAACTGTAAATGTAACTTGTATTAGCCGCACCTTCTAGCGACTTTTCGTCACTTTATGTCCAATCGCGGGTCCGAATAAATCTCATGCAAATCATTTGCATTTGGGGTGCAGCGCAGCCGGGTCAGGCGACAAGCGATTTGTTCAAACGTTTGCGCAAACAAAACGCAAGTGGTCACGACTTTGTTGGTCGCGTGACCCGCAACGTAATTGTTCATAAAATGTGGTGGCAAACAGAAAGAGTTTGGGGCGGGGGCGCGGTGAGAATAAAAAAAAAAACGAGAAACGAGAAACGAGACGCGAAAACGAAAACGAATACGAAAAACAGAAAGCTTTTATAACAATTACACTTTATATAGTATGTATGCATATCGTATCAGAAACAGCCAGTTGGGAGCCAGTTAAAGTGTGTGAAATAGCTTGTTTTGAGCTGGAGCCGAGCTCCCTCCCACATCTGGGAGCCGGCACTCTAAAGAATTGTATCTAAATGTATAAATCAGATACATTAACGCGCCGCGGCAGTCTGAGATCCCTGCGCAGCGCCCCGCTTCTAAGCACGGTGCTCGAGAGCACGCTCTCGCTGACCCGCATCCATCCGATTGCATCGCTGGAGCTGCCCGGCCTCGATTATGCCGTCCAATCGCAGTCGGCCCTTGGCGCCTTCCACCACCGCGAGCTAGGCACCTCGCTGCGCAGCGGCATCGCTGCCATCACCGCGGCCAGCGCCAGTGCCGCCGGCGGGCTATCTCAGTCCCAGAGCGCTCTGCTGGGTCGGTACGGGCCCAACGCCTCCATACGCAACAACGAGCGAAAGATTATCAAGCCCAAACGGTATGTGCAACGACACCCTCAAAATCTCCCAACATGAATCACTACTGAGCCCCAACCCCTCTCTGGGTGCTCAAGAACCACCCACTCTCTTGACTCATTTCATTAATACTGCTTACTGTAGCTTCAAAATATACATATATACATATATTTGCATATTGATAAGATATGGGCAACGGTTATGTGGCTTGCGACACGCATTAATGAATCGATTTTAATTGATATTGATCAGTGTTTCTTAACAATCAAATTATTTTAAATATTGGATAATTTGCATACAAATAAATGCATTCATCTATAGTTGTTGCTGACTTTTTTTTCTTATTTTCTCTCTAACACATAGTACGTATGTATTATATGTTATGTATGTAAATACAGTGCACGCCACTTGAATGAGACACCTCCAAACCAAGCCATCTTCAAAATTATTGTTTTATAAATTTATTTTAAATGTATTAAAATTAAAGGAAATTACAAAATTATTCCACAGTTCTAAATATACAAAAAAAATTGCTAACCAATTGGGGAGTCTTAATTTCGCACCACTCGAATAGGACAGGATTATTTCAATATTACTCAAATAAGAGTTATTATTAGTTTGTTTAATTTTTAATTATAGTTCAATTAACGTAAACAGTTTAAGTCACCAAATTTTGTGTAAGCGTTTGTGTGCCAACGATACCGATCAAATCAAATGCACGTTCTATTCAAGTGGCTCAAGAATTGCTTTGCAGCTTATTCACGTAGTCTGAATATCTAACTAAAACCAGATCTTCCAGAGACACAATTTATTTGAGTGCTTGTATATGAATTAGAAAGCTACTGATGATGCAAATTAGCAGAGGGTGATATTGACAACTTTAATCAATGTCACATAAATGGTTTACTCTGCCATCTATCCCTATCGAACTTAATTTAACAAATCATATTCCATTCATACTCGTATGAATGCTCCGATGCATCTTGCATTTGAATTTTCAAATTGCTGCCCATTAGTATAATTCATTTATTTCAAAATAAATCGCTTTACATTATCTTTGTGAATGGAATGAATTTCTGTAGAGCACCCAAGAGCATCAAGTGGATTTGAAGTGGGGCTTCAAATCAAAGGAGATGCAATTGAGGAATGTTTTGAATGAAATGCGATAGTTTGCATTTTTATATGCCATAGTTTTGAATAATGCAAATTTGATGAAGGTTTTTTATTCAGTTTTATATTTGTATTTACGTATATGAAAATAAATCGTTGCACATTACGCTTGCGAATTGAATTGACTTGCAACTGTATAAGAATTGATGGTGATACAATTGTTTTGGCCAATAAAAAGAGCTTTTTAATGGAATCATCGAATAGTTGATTTGTTTTGTTTATTTTTCAGAATAGTCCACTTTCGCTCAGCCTGTTTCTGTAGAGTGTTGCGTGGTGGTGTTCTATGTGTGTATGTATGGTTTTGTTTTGGTTAGCACTACTTAAATTGGAGCTGCCGCTCTCGGAGGCATCTACCAATCACGCACGGGATTCCAGCGCTTGAGGTTGCCATCCCAGTGCAGATCCTCGATGCCAGCCTGGGCTGCAATGACGGCCTTGGCGCGGTTCGCAAACTCAATGGCAGTCTCGTTGGGGCGCCTCTTCATAGCGGGCATGTACCAGATGTCGCACTTGATCGACCACGACGAGATCACCAGCAGGATGTAGCGCAACATCGAGCAGCGAGTGCTGTCCCAGAAGGCGTCGCCGAAGCGGCGGTCGTAGAGCATGGCCACGGGATAGACAACGTTACAGATGGCGAAGCTGCCCTTCTTGAACTGCATCACGGCAGTGTTGTTGATGCAGGTGCCCTCGGGGAACAGCAGAATGGGCGGCCTGCCACAGCCTGTGGCATGCAGCCGCAACACCAAGCCCAGCGACTCCCGCTCCCCCAGCGCCCGACGCTCGAACCACAAATGCGGCGAGGCCCGGCCCAGAGCTCGCTGGATCAGTCCCAAGATGCCGTCGTGCCGCTGGCCGGTGAGCGAGTAGTGCACATCGCACATCAGCACCAGCACATCGAGCGGCGTCGTGTGGTTGCAC
This sequence comes from Drosophila formosana, assembly GCA_035045625.1. Classification (NCBI taxonomy): domain Eukaryota; kingdom Metazoa; phylum Arthropoda; class Insecta; order Diptera; family Drosophilidae; genus Drosophila; species Drosophila formosana. Next base: position 479,629 of record JAWNOW010000062.1, read on the forward strand.
ACGCAGATGCCCCTGCGAGGCCGGTGCTGCAGCTGGTGAACGCGTCGGACCACCGGAATGCACATCATGGTCAGCCGGAAGCAGGGACGCAGCGCCATGTGCACCAGGCGCCGTTTGAAGCGCCACTCGGGCAGGTGCCCCAGCACTCCGGTGACCAGCGTCAGCAGCAGCAGGCAGCTGGCAATGCCCAAGGCGCGCAGGGGCACCAGCAGCGTGTAGCGCATCACAACTCCCAGCCACCACAGCAGCCAGAGCTTCCAGTTGAGCTGGCGATGCCGATGCCGCAGGTTGCGCGTCAGCAGATTCCACTCGCCAGCAGGCGGCGCAGCCGCTGCGAAGCGCGTGGTCACCTCGTCCTCCAGCACCAGACGCAGCCCCTCCGACAGCACTTCACAGCACTGCTCCATGCGCGCGTTGAGTGCGTCCTTCTCCTGCTGCTTCGCGGCCCCTCCGCTCGGCTCCTGCTGATTATGATTTGTGTTGCTGCTGTTGCTGTTGCTGTTGCTGTTGCTGTTGCTGGTCCGCTGGCGTCGAGCCGCCTCCAGCTGGCGCGCCGTGTAGGCGAAGAGACGCTCCAGCAGCAGGAGATAGCAGTGATTCATGCACTCGACGCAGCTGCAGAGCAGCACGGTGCCCAGGATGGCCAGGAGAATCACTTGGAGCCACATTGGGAGCACTGAAATGGCAGAGACAATTTGATTAGTGTGAGAAGCGATTGTGGATGGCAGCGAGTATCAAGGGTCAATAGTGATGAGCCAGTGAAATAACATATACGAGGAACGAGTCAATGGCAGAGATAGTAGCAGTAAGAAGAGATGAGAGCAGGGAGAAAAGCGAGTAAATGGGTGGAAGTGAGACATACATGTATATAATACTATCCAGTACAGTAAAAAAAGCAGCTACTGGGAGAGAAAGAGTTAACGGAGATTAGAGACTTTTCTGAAGCAAAGAGTACTCACTCTTTGTAAAACAGAGACTCCAGTGTTGGGCCTGGAGTCGAGTTCAACAGCGAGTTGAGCAGCGAGTGTGAGCGAGATGGGGCAGCAACGAGCGGAAAAGCAAGCAAACAAAATCTCAATTAAAGTCCTAATTCAATTTATCGCCGTCTTTTTGGCTTTGCGCCTTTTGTCTTTGTCGCTTTTCCTCACTTTTCCACATTTTCCTTCTTTAATTTCATTTGTTTTATTTTTTATTTGTTTTTGTATTTTGTATTTTGCTAAGCTTCGCCGCGCCGACTTTGATTTATTTAACAAGCGAAAGGCGCCGAAATATAAAAAGGCGCAAGAGAAAACTTTGCCGTCTGCCCGCCCTTTGGGTGGTGTTGTGTAATGTGTGCTGTGTTGTGGTGTGCTGTGCTGTGGTGTGCTGTGTGTCGCCCTCAAATCCAATATGGCTGGGATCCGCTTTGTATATTGTATTTTGGTTTGGCCTTATCCCCATTTTGGCTTTGCATATGGCAATAATTCAATTATGCACAAGGCCGCAAAAAATAATTGTGCGCCGATGTCGCCCATTTGGCGCAGGTCCTGGGCCTCTTTTGATCCTGAAAAACCGAAACCACTTCAAAAAAAAAAAAAGAAACGCAAAAACTTCTGGCTTTGTTAATTCGTTAATTAAATGGGGCTCGCTGACTCTTGATGACAGCTTGTAAACAGAAACTCAACTTTAAAGATTACGCAATGAGTGAGGTTACAATAACGCAGAGAGACCCAAACCAACCCCCCGGCATCCCTTTTCGAATACTTTTTACCCTACCCACAGCAGCTCATCCGCACATTGATGACATTGGCTGCCACAAATCTTTGCTTATCAAAGCCAAGCAACGACGTCAACGCCGACGACAACTCATTTAAGCGTACAGCGCACAGAGCGAAGCTTTTCCCTCCCCAGCATTCCCCCGCCTGCAGTCGCTCCCCTTTCCCCTCGAGCCAGACTCTTAATTAGCATAGAATGTGTTTTAAAAAGCCACTTGAGCTAAACATTCAAAACACCTACACCACAACACTCTCTACCCACAATCCCAAAACCTCACCAGCCATCCCCCACCCCCCACCCCCCAGTCCTCACCGACTGTTACGACCTTAGACGCTTGCGGCTAAGACTTTGTGCGAAGACGCCTGTGTGGCACAGTTTAGCAACTGGCAACTGGCAACTGGCAACTGGCAACTGGCACAGGGTACATTCGCTATATAAAGCGCTTTGACGTTCTCTATCTACCAATGTTTCATTTTAATAAATTTACTTTGAGCTTTAAATGTATGTTATGTATGTACAGTGTGCTTTACTATTATTCAGCCAAGAAAGCAAGAAATTAAATTATTCATAAATAATATCCATGTGATTCATGACAGGCAAAAATCCACGTTAATATTTGTTTGTTGCGAATTTAAAGCCCGGATAAACTCCTTATTTCATTTAGTTTAAAAAATAAGTTTGATTTCAAAATCTATCATTTGGATTACATTTTGAAGCCATTTATTGAATAAATTACATATATAAATTTCGATTGTAATAGAAATTGAGTCACACTAATTTTGTTTCATTTTTATTACTTAAATTAAATTTACTTATCAAAAATGATTGTTTCAGACAAATTGAAATAAATTCATGCTTCATAATTTTTTTTCAAAAAAGGAATAATTAAAAGGAAATTTTATGTGTTGATATAGTTAATGTCAATTTTACTTCCACAAACGATTTCAGTACAAATCTACTAACAGAGTCATCACATAAAACAAAATAAAAAAGCTGACGTCAACACAATAAATTTGATGTTTTATTTCAATTTGCTTAGTGCGCTTTATCTCACGTCTACATCCTGTGTGTTCATTCATTTGAAAGTTTTACTTCATCGAAGTTTCACTACATAAATACCATAAGATCAAAAAATGTTTTCTATCATTAAAACCAAGCTTGATTTAGAGTGGTTATAAAAGATGCATTTTGTCTTTATGCGTTTCTAACGAAAGCTGATTTTTCTTAGGGAAAACAGAATTGAAGAAGAGTATTTGGCATTCGAAGTTGCATTCTATTCGAACGCTGGCAGTGTACAATGCAGTCGACGTTGTCTCAGCAGTACGTGATATTCAAGTGTTGGGATAAGCATTTCCGCTCTTCAGACATAACGCGAAAAACGCGCCGCGTCCCCGTCTCCCATGCTCATGCCGACATACAGAAGCATTCACTCAACTAGAAGCGACGCCGCGGCGATAGAAGTGGAGAGACGGAGTGGGGGGCGGGGGGCGGGGCGCGGGGCTGGGCGGATGGCAGCTAGATGGGTAGATGAGGAAGCACAAAATGAAATTGTGACGTTGCTGCCACGCCCCTATCAAAGCGCGGCTCGCACGCCCAGCTGCCTTTCAAAAGTAATTTAGCGTTTAAAAAACATTTTTCTGCCTGACTTTTAAAAAGTTTTGCATAATGCGCCGTCGCGTTTCGTTTCGTTTGTGTGTGTGTATGTGTGTGTGTGTGTGTGTGGGTGGAGGGGGGATAGGGGCGGTGTGTCAACACTCACCTGTTTAATGTGGCCACGTTTCGTCGTCTGATTCAACTGATTGTATTAAAGCACCTACTAAACTGAATGCCAAAGCCTCTGAACATTTTAGTGTATATTGACTTTGACGTTCCACTGACTGCCTGCCTAACCATGTGTGTGTATGCGAGTGTGTGTGCGTGTGTGTGTGTGTGTGTGTGTGTGTGTGTGTGTGCTTATGAAAATTACATTCAGTAATCTGTAATCACTTAAGGCTTAAGCCCAATACCCCAGACAATCTTAAAAAAGAATATTCAAATTTACAGAGGATTCATTCTGGCCTGATGGTCTTAACTTAGCTTTTTAGCCAAGTTCAACAAAATTACTAATTTACGTAGCAAATGGAAACTCTGAAAATACTTGGCTGCCTCTAATCTGTTTGGACCACTTTAACGGAGCTCATTAAAAACAATTGGAAACTTAATCGCTGCAGGGTTGGGCAGCCAGATAATCGCTTTAATAGCAACAAATGTTTATAATTTTTTTTACTCAAAACGATTCTTAAATGTCGATCACAGCTACAGCTGATGTTAGATAATCAATATACTATGAGTTTGGGCATCCCGTGAATCTCAAGAATTTAAGGACTTTATAAACTTTCAGCTAGATAACCAAATGTGAATTATTTCTATATGTTTTCTGCATTTGTTATTTCCATATCGTCTGCTTGTTGGGCACACTCAAAGCTGCCTTGTACCATTTATGGGCGACTAACTTTAACTTGATGGCTTTACCCCGGCCGGCTGTCGTGATCTAGTTTGTTAACTCAGGGGCTCAGTGAGCAGCCAAGCCACAAAGTATCAATAATAATCTTTATCTGGAGTCTTTTAATTGGTTGCCTTCTCGACCACTAATTTCGCGTAGCGTCGCGGCGTCTCGACGTCTGCTAATTGTGTGCATTAGCTGAAGAATCGTTGTTGGTGTCATCTACTCATTATTTAATATAATCTCAATTTGATAAATTATTTCCGTTGAACACAACGTGACGAGAGTTGTCAACGTATACTTTGATTTGCGGCCAAGTTGTTAGCTTAAAGCGTAGCGAGTTCTGAAGTCATGAGTTCTGGGTCCTCCGGACGAAACGAGAGTCGAGAGTTGAGCGTTGAGTGTCGAGTCTGCACTATCGCCACTCGTTTATTTACGCAATTAATCAATTTATCTAGCTCTGTTTGTTGAATAAGTGATAATGATTTATCACTCACCCACTGCGCTTGCTCTCTGCTTCGATTCATTCACCACAAGTTTCCACTTCTCCAGTTCGAGTGTCTCTCCTGCAATCTGGCCGTTGTCCTCCTGTCCTCCTGTCCTCCTGTTATTCTGTTGTTCTGTTGGCGAGCTTCCAGAGCGTATTTAAGTGCGCGACGGACCCTCAGCATTCATTGAACCCAAAGCTTTGACTTTTGCTTCTTAACGCACACGAAAAGCCGCTGAAGATGCTTCAACCTTATGGAAGTGGATTCAGAGACGAATAAGTTGGTATCGATGATGAAGACAACGACACAGATGAAATTGCAGTCGTGGTCGTTTCAACAAGCTTCTGTATTTAGTTTGAATTAATTACGGTAGATGTTAAATGCCTTTCAATTAAAAATAATTCAAAATTACGGTATATTTCAAGGATCTGTGAAGTTTGGAGAAAATAATGTAATAAATAGTTAATTATTTCTTATTTGATGCCTCATCGTTACTGAATATGAAACAATCAAATCTTTATTTAATTGCTGAAACACAAATTTAAAAAAGTGTATTGTACTCGTTGTATATCCTAATAGAAATGTTAAATTTGAACATGACCCACATTCATACCAATAATTGGATTGGGTTTCAACTGTAAGTGGAATACGAAGTTCTGGAATACTTTTACTGAACTACTACAGAATTTGATTGGCTGAAAAAGTTCTTTAAATGTTTAACGAACTATTTAAAGCATTTTATTTACTGACAGACACAAGAGCCGCCTTCTGTCGGCCACTGAAACCTCGTTTGCCATTCACATTTTCGTATTTTAGCTGCGATTTTTGTTTATTATGCAACGCTGGGCAGTTGATGGGTTGCTTGCCTAGGGGGGCCTTGATGCATTTTGTGTAGCCGGTCAATGCACTCGGGTGCAAGTTCTCACCCCAGCCCCAGCCCCAGCCCCAGACCCGACCGCGTTCGGGAGCTGCGGATGTGAAGCCATGGCTCGGCCACCAATGCCGATGTTTTCGCTTGAAGTCGCGCCATTTTGGCATTTTGGCATTTTGGCATTTTGGCTTGTCAACGCTAACGTCCATTTCGATGTCGATGGCGACAGCGACGGCGCCAATGTCGATGGCAACTACTTGGGATACACTTATTAACAAGGAACAAGACTGTAAAATACCCCCTACCCAGTTTTATAGATCACGCAAAATTTTGAAATATTAAGAAAATTTGTTAAATTGGCTAGAAATCGACGCCACTGCGACACGCATCCGGGCATCTAACCAGTGCCCCACCAAACGACTGTGAAGCGTTCTAATAAGAATAAAGTTCTTATTACCTATTGCTTGAGTTTTTCTTTAACAATTTTTGCAGATTGCAGCACTTTTTGGGTGAATTTTGTTTTCTTCAAATTTTAACCTTTTCTTGAATTACCATTCAATTCATAAAACAAAAACAAAACTAAAAAAAATAGTCTGGAACCGCTGTTGTCTGCTTAACTGTAAGTGTTTTCACACATGTGGGCGTAAGAAGGCGCAATTAAAATGACATCTTTTTTGGCTTATATCTTCCATGTTTTCACGCGATTTCTCTGAAATTTTCAGGAAACGCCCATGTTAGTCTTTTTCATAAGTGTACACATAAATCACAGCTACAGCTATACGGCAACACCTTTAAAGTATGTTTTTTAAAAGCTCAATCTCTTATAGCCTTTGAGATATGGATTTCTCTGAAATTTTCAGGAAACGCCCATGTTAGTCTTTTTCATAAGTGTACACATAAATCACAGCTACAGCTATACGGCAACACCTTTAAAGTATGTTTTTTAAAAGCTCAATCTCTTATAGCCTTTGAGATATGATCAAGAATATATATACTTTATGGGGTCGGAGATGGCTGCTTCTGCCTGATACATACATTTTCTGTTGGCCCTAAGTTATTATACCCTTCCCCCCTATGGGTAGCGGGTATAAAAATTGTGGACCGCAGAACGTTGCACATTTTCTTAGGTGCAAAAAGTTGCACTTCGCGAATGACCAAAAGCGAATTGAACGCTGACTGATTGAGTGGCGGTGTGGCACACAGATTCGCTCCTTTTCTTTTTCTCTCTTGCCCGTTTTTACTGCCGTTTGCTTTTGCAGTTAAGTGAAGTGTAGGCGCATAAAGCGAAACACGCGAGGTTTGCCGGTGTCGATGTAATAAATTTTCAAAATGTCCGAGAATACGAATAACGAATGGCTTGCCCCAACGATCACCGAAAGACACTACCACTAACAGCAACAGCAACAGCAACAGCAACAGCAACAGCAACTGCAACAGCAGGCGCCACACACACAGTCTTTAAATTCATGTCGAAAGCATTACAACTTAAATTTTCATTTGAATCTTTATGTCGAAGCTTTAAGGCAATGACCTTTTTATGTTTAAACTTTAAAGTACACAGCTAAACAAGTGGAAATGCTGCAGTTGAATGTGCTCGACTTTGAAAAACCATCTACTTATTTTTTTATCAAACTACTTTTATACATACTTGGCCCTCGATTAAGCGTACATAGAATCAGCACTAAATAAGGGATTACGTTCCCGAAATTCAAATCTGACAACAAACTAATTTTAGTCCATCTCAAATTTGGTCGGCAATTATAAAAGTTTCATACGTTTGTTCAAACCTAACCAAAAGTTACTATGTACATATGTATATGCCTTAAATAAATGTATTGAATTCGTATTTGCGAAAATGAATGTTGATGTTAATTTAAAAAAAAATCACTTAATATAAGATGTTAAACATTTTAAAACTCTAAAATTATAACAAGTAAGGTCATTTATAGTCTAAGCAGTTTCGTTTTAAAATGTTTTGTTGTTTGGTGGCTTCTTATCAAAGTAAAATCAGTCATTATCGAGTTTGGTATCATGTACGAACGAGTTTTTCACCCTGATAAAAGGTGGAAGGCAGCCAAATGTATTTTATACCGTCGCAGATGCCTTCTTGTGCCTGTCATATACATTTATGTAATAATTCCAATTCAAACTATTTTAAACGAATAAAAACGGAATCCCTGCTTTTACTGACTAGAATGCTCATCTGATTTTTCTATGAATCATGGATTTATTATAATTTGTTATAATTAAAAAATTCCTTCAATAAATATTAAACTACATTCTTTGGAATTGGGAAGCTGTTCAATATGGATCGATTCCCTGTGGTATCTCTCCCCTTGACGACCCACTTATCATTTCTTTTATTAAGTGAACCTTTCCTTAAATTGGAATATTTGGTGGTAATAATCCACTAAACTTAAATCAAGCAGTGTGGTTGTTTTGGCAGGTTTTCTGAAAGATCTTCCCGGTTTTCAGCGGCTTAAGCAGGAAAACACTGAAAACAGCAGTTATCAGGAAATCTGTCAGGTTTTTGTCTATCCCAGCATGTTTTTTTAACTTTTTCAAATTGTTAATTAATTGTTAGAATTGCCACCCAATTTATTATTTCTTGCACCCTTGATGTTATCGCACTACCGAGCTATCGGCGAAATTAGCGCATTTTTTATGTGAAACTTGTCCAAGCAAAAACTTCGCGATATATTTGTATTCAAGACAGCCAGGTTTTAAAAAATGGGACCCTGACAAGGTTTGGGTTTTTACGTTTGGTCTACGAAGGCAAGATGCCTGTTGCCATAACTACGAGATACCTGAAGAGTATCTAAAATTGTTAAAGTCAAATGAATCTTATGATTGATTAAATGTGGTTGAAAATTAAAAAATGTTTTGATAATATAATCGGAGAGTCAGAATGTAATGAGGAATTAATTATCATCATAGAATTAACTAAAACTTTTTTGTCATGTTTTCTGTTTTTGCGAAATTTTATCTGATTTCTATCGTTTTCTATCAGGTTTTTTTTGCGCAGATGCTGGCAACACTGAAATCAAGAATTATATTTAATACTGTTTATTTTTCTTTTCGAATTTCTCGTGATATTTCATTGCTACTTTTGTGTTTGCCTTCCGCTTAGAGCAGCATTCGGCTTTGCCTTTTATACTACTTTAATCATCTTTTACAGTGCGCTGTTCTGTGTCCTTCATTCTCTTCTGGCTCATCATCTCACTCCAGCGCTGTCACCTGCATACATAACTTACTATATCTATATCTACGTACATTTGCTGCAGTCTTGTCTCTCTTTTTCCGCTTTATTGCTATTGGGTAATTGAACTCTGTTTTGACAATTTGTGCACATGTGTGTGTGTGTTTATGTGCACTGCAGCTAAAAAATATTTCGTTGCCTTTTATTGATTGCAAGTGCAATGGTTCACAACATTTTTGAATACTCGGATAATCTCTTACCTTTTTCCCTTCCGATTCTTGTTGTTTGTTTCTTAATTGTATTTCATATGCAGGCGGATTTCAGATTTGATTAGCTTCATGTTGATGCCAAAGAGCTTTGTTCTGCCTCTCTCTCTCTCTCTTTCTCAGCTTATCTTTGGCCTTTTAAAGTTCTGCCTTCAGGTTGCTACACGCTGCTTTTTATACCCGCTACCCATAGGGTAGAAGGGTATTATAACTTAATGCCAACAAAAATGTATGTAACAAATGTATGAAGATATAGTCATGTCCGTCTATCCGTCTGTATGAACACCTAGATCTTAGAGACTATAAGAGCTAAAGCTACCAAATTTGGTGACAGTACTCTTATAGGTCCCACGCAGATCAAGTTTATTTTAGATTTTCGCCACGCCCCTTTCCGCTCCCAAAAGCCTGTAAAAGCTGTAATAAAAGACCTAGAGCATTGAATTTTGGTATGCATAGTAATAATTATATGATGATTCCTGTGAATTTGGTTAAGATCGAATGAAAAACAAGGAAGGTATTAAAGAATCAATTTTATATGCAAAATTCACTGGCTGCTGCCCGCGCTTTGTTTGTTTAGTTGACAGTATGACTATGTCGGTGTTTTTAATCGCTATTTTCAAAAATATACAAAAAAACAAGTTCTAGTATATTTGGGATATTTTTTGTTAACATGTCATTTAAGTTTTTTGTTTTCTCTCGAAATGGGTTGCGGGTATCATACGGTCGAGCACTCTCGACTGTAGCTTTCTTACTTGTTTAGTACTTATTTTTTCCCAGCAAATTGAAACGCAAATGAAATGAACTTAAATATGCATACCATGTAAATAGACGCGAACAACTTTTGCCGCCGGGCCGCAGCTGGAAAATGATTTGCATAGTTCATAAAATCAGGGCAGCTCCCATGCTTTGTACTTTCTTCTTTCTCCACAGCATTATCCCTTTATTATACCCGTTAGAAGGGTACTATAACTTAGAGCCAACAGAAAATGTATATAACAGGCAGAAGGATGCGAATCCGACCCCATAAAGTATATGAACATATATATTCTTGATCAGTGTCAACAGTCGAGACGCCATGTCCGTCTGTCTGTATAAACACTTAGATCTCAAAGACTATAAGAGCTGGAGTTATTTTAAAATTTTAAAATTGACCTAAATTAAGCTGCAAATCTTGGAGCAATTGTTATGAACCTACTTTATTCTTATAAAAACGTCACGTACAAAGAAATCTGATGGCGCAAGGTTTAAAGCGTACGTCTTGCAAATTTAAAAATTTGCCAATCATTTCAAAAATATTTTCGGGTCTTCAAAACTGGGTTGCGGGTATTTGACAGTCGAGTACACTCGACTGTGGCTTTTTTAGCCTGTTTAGCTATCGGTTTGTGTCTTCGTTTTTATCCGCTTATCGATAAATGCCAATCAGCAACGCAAATTCAAAAGTTGAATTGGAAACCAGAACATTTCAATTTCATGGAAATTCGTGGAAATTCGCTAGAATGTCAATCTTTTGCGCTCGCCTTAATTAGCCGCAGCTGTTCAAGGAAATGCCTTTGAAGCAAATCTCTGCCGTTGAAGTTGCATCTGAGCTGTTGTTTCCCTTGTGTAGCAAACGCGTGTAACTTGCACACAATTATTCCGAGAAAGGGACAACAAATGAAAGAGAAGAGGAATGAAAAGATACTGAAAGGAAACCATGTAAAAGTACACACAAGTTGAAAAGCATAAGAAAAAATAAATATAACTGCAAATATTTTCTTATGCTTGTATGAAATGTAAGCAAGTAAATACACCCCTCACACACACACGCACACACACACGCGCACACACACATGTACACGATAAAGGCACAGTTTCGTGGCACATTCTTCTGCAGTTGCCGCCAAGTCGACACAGCTCTGAAGACCGGGGCAGACAAACGGCAACGAGAGCTGCATTACCAATTTCTGACAATACTATCAAAAAATACGTTTACAAATTGGTTTGTTTAAATACAATTAATCACTGTTTTTTTCGCAAAATTCTCGAAGTAGAATTTTAACGGAATTGGGTTTTCGAACTTGGATATTTTAAATCAAACATTTGTCTTTATTTTATGCAATTAAAAGTCAACTATGAACGTTCTATCGATAAAATGTTTATACAACACTAGTGAAAATAATAACTATGTAGGAAATGAATATTAGATTTATAATTTTGTATTGAAGACTGAAGATTTTTAATTTTATAATTATTCATGAAATTTAACAAATAATATGGAATTTTTGTTAACATATTATTATTACTGTTTTTTTTTTATCACAAAATGAAAATAGGTGAAATATTAGAATTTTTTCAGTAAGTAAAATGACAATACTTGAAAAAAAAAACGATTTTATGTTGAAAACCAGTTGATACCAGAGTTGAACAAAATAATATTAGAAGGAAAATAATTACTTGCCAACATACAAATAAGGATTAATGCACTCGACTGTGGGATACCCGCTACCCATTTTGAGAGAATTCAGAACAGCTATATGATATTTTAGAAAATAAGTGATAACTCTCTTGCCACAACACAATTACACTCACAAACTTTGACAAGTAAGTCTTGTTCTGCTTGTCAGCCAAAATATACCAAGTTTACAGAGTATATTAAGATTATAAAGCAAAGAGGCCTTACCAAATAAAACAACATTACACTAAGATGTTTTGAACTTCTGCGCAATTTACATACAAAAATGCGACTTGTTCTAGATGGGTTTATATTGTGGCGAAAGGGCCGTGGTATCAAAAAATGAAAATAAACTTGATCTGAGTAATGAATGGAGGAACCTACAAATGTACCACATTTGGTGTCTCAATGTCTTATAGTCTCTGAGATCCAGTCATGCAGACAGACAGAAACAGTTATAATCGAACTCTACCATATGGGTAGCGGGTATAAAAATAAAAACTTAAGAACGTTCATCTGTAAAAATTGATAATTTGTGAGTTCTACATTCTAGTACATACTCGTATTAAATTTGTAGAAATACATGGAGCAGCCCTCGTTGAAGTCAACAGACATCAGACTGGTTCAATTTGCTGGATTACTGCAAACTTTTAAAATATTAATAACAAAAGAATTTAAACTTTCAATGAAGACAACGCACACAGGCGCAATTTGCATCTCGCTGTCAGTCTCTTAGTCTGCATATAAATGTGTGTGAATTATATTTGCTTGCACACATCCGTAGGTATTTCCCTATATGTAAATACCCTCACGACGGCTGTCTGTGCCATACATGAAAGTGGCTGCTGGCTGCTGGCTGTGGCTGTGAGCTCTGACTCACGACTGACTGACTGCCAGAATGACAATCAGCAACGACTTACGAGCGAGCTGCCAACTGACAACTGCCTTTCATATTCGCATTTGCATATACATATACATATGTACATATAGATGCACGCATTTTTGTTGTGCATGTGCGTGTGTAATGTCCTTAGTCCTCAGCATAAACCAAACTCTGCCAGCCTTGCACTTCATTTCCATAGAGCAAGCTAGAGGAATAGTTGTCAGCTGGATGTGCGCAATGCAACTCAAATTGGCATCAAATCGATTTCAATTGCTGAACAGAGATACTTCTGAATGCTTAACGTCCTTACCACAATCAATATCAAGCAGTTGAAATTGAATTTTAATTAAAGAAAACAATAAGAAGAATCACGATGATTTATAAAATTAACATTATAAAATAATATCAATTTGCTGATATTTTTTTTTTTACTTATTGGTAATTTTGTTACAATAGAATATAGAAGAATACATGGAATATAATAGAACAAAGTAGAGTCCTTAATATTCGTTCTTGAAGTGCATGTGTGACATTCAAATACATGTTTTATGATTATTAATAATGTTATTATACAAAAACATTTACTATGTTGGTCGACGCTCTTAAATTTAGAAGTATTTTCACATGTTGTAAGCTCAAATCTCGCCAAATTGATTTCATTAGCAAACGAAACCCGAATATGCAATGAGCTCATCAGGACTTGCATGTTTTGCAATTAAATACGCCGCCGAGTAACTTAAGACACTTGAGGCGAGAGCGCAAGTAAATGATGAAGTAGGCGAATTACGTATTCACTCACATTCACACATACACAAAGGATATGCGGACATCACATTTGCTCGCATCTATTGCTGGTTATTGTCAATTAAATTGTTATGAATCGAATACAATTTTCTTACAACATTTGACGCAAATGTTACTGAACTGAAGGCAAGCACTGACGCAACAACAAAAACAACAACAATGATTATAACAGCTTCTCAGGTCTCAAAGGACATTTGCAAATGGATTATATAAATACCTGGGTAATTGCTTGATGGGGCTTGCAATTTGATGGAATCAAAAGCAAATTGCGCATTCGCCGTGTGTACCCACGTGTGGGATTCCACCAAAGTTTCGATTAATCTCGCACACAAGCTGTATATTGTATATATATTACATGTATGTGTGCGACGGTTTCCCGTGTACTATTATAAATTCTGATTCTTTAGTTGTTTCGATTAGCACAAGCACGTCTGCTCGTCTCGCATAAATCATAAATCTTACGTTCGCAGTTTATAAGTATTTAAGTCGCTACCGCTAAAGCACAGCTACAAACTTCTTCCCACTCCATTTTGTCGCTAAAAGTCCTAACCTGAGCTCTCTGCTCTCTCTCTCGCTCTCTATCCTACTCTTTCTTTTGCTTGCCTGCTCTGTTCTTCGGTAGGGCCAACAAAGTGTAATTAAATATCCATTTACTGTACATTATGTTTCCTTTGGCCAACAAACGCGGTTCAGAGACTTGCAGCAGAGCGTTAGGTAGACACATTACGAACTTTTTGCCATAAGCTCGGTCTCTCTCTTTCTCTTGCGGTCTCTGGTCACTCTGGCGAAAAAGAGCGCTCGAAAACCCTTTAAAAAACTTAAGCAGCGATTGCAGCGCAACTTGGCGCCCGGAAAGCGTCAGGGAACTTTAAAGAGCTTCTTATGTCTAAATTAATTTAAAAGTTCGTTCACTTGAAAAATTGTGCGGCCGTCAGTGGTGCTTAACTCTGCCTTCCCTTCCTCTTTGGCACTGGTATCTTCAGTTTTGGTCTGATCCTACCCTCTCAGCGTCCATTTGCGGCCGCTTGAGAGTTGCCCGCGGTGGCTGGACAGACAGACAGACATTTGTACTGAGCGAGGGGGCACAGTTACGGCCAGGAAACGGACAATGATGCTCCCAGGCGCTTACTCGTTTATTAAAGATTATGCTTATAATGACGACGACAATGACGACAAGCAGCAGAATGCGCGCTGTTCGCTGCTCGCTGCCTCGCTCTGCATGGAATACGAGGATGAAACACTCGAATCCCGACCCAAAGCTCAAGCTCAAGGATGACGGTCCCATCGCCCTTCCCCATCTTCCTTACTATGGTGATGTTGACGATGCTATTTCTCGAAAAAATTCTTCATTGTATGTGTGTTGTTTCCCTTTCCCACCCTTTCCCGCTCGTTTACTTGCTGTTTTTTTTTTTTTGGGGTTTTTTTTATGTCATGTTTTATTTTATTTTATTTCATGGCTCTTTAGTCGCTCGTTTCATATTTTCTTCATTTTTTATACCCGCTACCCATAGAAGGTAGAAGGGTATAATAACTTAGTGCCAAAAGAAAATATATGTATCAGGCAGAATGAGCCATCTCCGACTCCATAAAGTATATATATTCTTGATCAGTGTCATCAGCCGAGACGCTATAGCCATGTCCGTCTGTCTGTCTGTATGAACACCTAGATCTCAGAGACACGCACATCAAGTTTGTTTTAGAATTTTGCTACGCCCACTACAGGTTTTAAGAAACAAACTTTAGAAGAGTTGCCGAATAGCTATAGTTTATTTTTGGAACAGTTATAAAATTGACCAACATGGAGGTTTCCTGAAAGTTTGAGTGAAATCGCGTGATAAAATTTAATTTTAATTGCGCCTTTCTTACGCCCACATGTATAAAAACACTTACAGTTAAGCGGAAAACAGCGGTTCGAGTGACGCAACAGACAATTTTTCTTTTTCTTTTTCACTTTTTAAAATTATGTATATTATTTATAGTGGCTAGAGCGTGTGTGCGTAGGTTCCTGAGTTCAAATCGCGATTGTGAAATTTGTGACATTTAATTTTTTAATTTTTTTTTAGCAAATTTAACAAGTTTTCCAAATGTTTCAAAATGTTTTCGTGCTCTACAAAACTTGGTAGCGGGTATTTAACAGTCAAGCACACTCGACTTTAGCTTTCTTACTCGTTTTTTTTTGGTTTTTATCATTCTTTCTTTTAAGCCAATAAAGTTTGTTTTTGCTTTTGTTTATCATCACACTGGACTTGGACTTGGACCTGGATCACCACCATTTCCTCCTTAGCGTTCACGACTCTTAAGAATGGCGGACATGGATGAAGTGGGGCACGCGAACAACCCACGTAGAGTGTGACGTGATTTGTGTAGCAATTTTTATTCTTCGTGTGACACACTCTTGAGCCGCTCTGACGCTCGGACGGACCCGCTGGCTAAAGCCATCACTCCAGGTGTCGAAAGCACTGTCAATGAAAGTCTGCATTGAACTTAATAAAATATACTTGTTTGCCTATCGTCTGTCCTTAAGGCAAGCCGCGAACATTGCCCTTTAAATATAAATGTACTATATGTATATACTCGAGCATTTCAATATTCCGCTTGCATGGCATATTGATTCATTCGTAAATTTAAAATAAATTTATTAATTGGATGGTAAACAATTCAGCATTATCCAGCTATATGATAAGGACACAAGTTGTAATTTATTTAACATTTATTGTAATATATTGCGTGTCTATCATTTATTTAAATTGTACAAAATAAATTTATGTTTCATTTGAAAGTTTACCATAAGCCAAGTAATATATAATTTTTTATTATGAAGTTAATGCTGTTGGTAAATTTAATGTTCGAATTCCAATCTTATAATACTTTATATGTTAAATACGCCACAAATAAAGTTGATACGCTGTGAATTTTCTGCACACAAATAATTATGGTTTAAAATTATAATTTATTTATGAATAGTAATCAATTTTTATTTATTATTTATGAATTGCTTATTATTACTATTATCAATCATCATTGAGCTATTATTATTTATTTACTGTTAATTTATAATTTATTAATAGATTTTGTAATATTTACTTAAATAACTATTTATTTATTAATATAATTATTTATTTATTTGTGAGCGAATTTTTAGCAAAATAGTGTTTTTTGTAAAAAGCCTGGACTTTCGACTAAGGTATAAAATTAATAAATGCTCGATTTCAGTAGCTGTGCACAAACATTCGTGGCGCAGTGTGCACTGTAATGTAGCATGTTCATAGACATGTGCACAAATACATATTTATGTACATATGTACATAAGTATTTTGCGATTTTCTGTGCGATATAATCGAGTAAATGGGTCATATGCGGTTGGGTTTAAATTGTGCCACTGCCGTCGACGCTGTGGAATGACTTTGTTTCCATTGTGAGACGGTTGAAACCTTTGTGGCGCGGCGCGAGTCCTTTTGTGTTGTCCTCGAGGTGTCGCGTCGGCCAACTGTCGTCTCAATCGCTCATACAATCAACTTCCTCTCGATCCCCTCACTCTCGCTCTGTCGCTGTCGCTGTCGCTGTCTTTGTTGAACTGCGGGGCAACCCTTCCCTCTGGTCATATTGCTAGTAGTTGCCCATTGTTTCTCTACTCTGTTTCATTTCTATGTCATTTCCTCTGTCGCAAGCTCTGTTGCTGCCGCTGCCGCTGCCGCTGCGGCTGCTGGTGGCATTTCACAGCTAATTTCAACGAGAAATTTTTGGATCGTGAGATTAGGCGATGACAAGGGGGCCAAGTTTGTGTGCTGCTCTGGGAGGAGGGAGGAGGGAGGTGCGACGTGAGAGGTGGGAGGTGGGAGGTGGGAGGTTGCAGGACTACAACCATAAGTCATCCGACCGCTTGCCGCTTGCGACGCTTATGCAAATTTGTGCCATCTGACAAATGGGGCAGCATTTGCACAATGCCGACAACGACAACAACAACAACAGCAACAACAACAGCAACAACAACAACAACATCAACAATAACAACGCTGAGAACTCAGACTGAGACTGAAAACTCACAAAACTGAACTCGGCGAATGTTTTGGGGGCGCTGGGGCGTGTCTATATAAATGTCATTTGTGTGTGTTTTTTTGTTTTTTCTTCGGATTTTGTTTGGTTTCTTTGATACGTTTCCTTTTCTTTTCCCATTTTTTGCGCTTGTTTTCTTTTTTTTTTTTTGGGTCGCCCGCTTAGCTTGACATGATGATGATAAAGTGCACATTAAAAAATATTTGCCATTGCCTTTTTTCTTATTGTGAAAAGCGAATTTATTTATTTGCAGAGCGCGCTTTGCATTCTCAACTAGACAGCTCAAGAGCAACCGCAACAACAACATATAGTACATATGTATGTATGTATGTATATGTAACAGGAGAAATGAGACTAGTTTCCATATGCATTGCAAGTGCGAAAAATCAATGAAACTTTGCACAGTTTGAGAGGCGTGGGCGAAAGTGAATGAACATGTTTGTAATCATTATTACTCCTTATTGTATAATATAGTGGCGCAAATAATTCACACTTGCACACACACACATACAGAGAGAGACTGAGTGGCACGTGGCACGCCCACAGCGCCCATCCAGCTTGTCAGCTCTTATCAACATGCTGCAAGCCGTACAGATGAAGTCTTCGCTTTTAATTTTTTCTCTCCTCGCCTGCCTGCTGCCAACGACAGAACGCGGCCTGCAGGAGCCACACCAATACACACACACACACATACACGCACACGCACACGCACACGCACACGCACACGCTCACGCACATAAAATTATTTTCTTCATATAATAAGTGTAATAACTTTCATGTGTCGCCCTATGTGGCACGAAGCTCTTGCAAATAAGCACGAGGGCCGATCGAAAGGTTTTAGCGATTGAATCGCGCAAAAAATTGTATATATTATATTTCCATTCGATTTCATAGTTAGACAGCAAAGCGAATATTTTTGAAAAAGCAGAGGAAGCATTTCTATAAATAAATTAACTTGAATATGCATGAAATTGATGCGGATTTCGTCGAAAGTACATAAACGTTTTTGTGGATTTAAATTAATTAAAATATTCATTATTATAAAAATATAGGCAGCATAGTGCATTCTCGGTAATGATTGACAACATTCAGATAATTGCTCAACAAAGATTTAATTCCAGATAATAGTTCCGCATATTACAATATTGTTTAAAATTAAGTTTGAATTTGCTAAAAATTAAAACAAACTCGCCCCAACATTAAAAACACATTTTTTTTGTTACATTCGACAATTTTGCTTGGAAAAAAGTTAATATACACTATGTACTTACAAGTATTCTTATAAGTATTAGGTAAACTTTAACTATTGCAATTATATATATTATTACTACTACCTACTAATTACAGCTTTTACTATTTCTATATAATACGAATTTCCAAGAAATTAGTTTGAATGCAAGATTTAAATTGAAATGCTGCTTTGGAACATTCAAATGTTATAAGATTATTTTGTTTAAAAATCAATTAGAGAACGTGGCGCATATCCTTTTTGGTCAAGTCGACTTTTGCTTTATCCAGTTGGACAATTTTGCTTGCTGTTTGCGGGGTTCAACTATTCATAAGCAAACCCCCGAATGCGAGTGTCTGTTATTCACTCGCTCTGCGCGTGTGTGCAAACTACAATGTGTGTGTGTGTGTGTGTGTGTGTAGCACTTAAATAGAATTGAGTGCGAGTGAGCGAGGGTAAGACGTAAGATTGCGGGGGGAGAGAACAGTGTAAAGCGTTGTCCTCATTTGGCACTTGGCGCAACTCCAGCGTTAGACAATAAAAATCGTTGTAGGTGAAGTGTAGTTAGCTGTACATTCACATGTATAAGCGCGTGTGTGTGCGTGCGTGCGAATGTGTATCTGTGTGTGTGCGGCTACTTAAAGCGATATGGGTATTTAAATAAATATGAAGTGGAGCGGCTACAAACCTCCCAAAATGTATAGTAAAAATTAAGCAAACACAAAGACAATCGAGAAAATAGTGAAAGCAATTGCTGGGCTCGCCGACGAGGCGAGGAATTGTAGACGAGGCCAGAAGCCCGAGGCAGGGTCAGCGTGGCAGTGGAAGAAGGACAATGACAGGTAGCCTGGTCTAATTACCAGCAATGCCCCTCAAATAGAAAATGAAAATACAAGAAAGGGAACTGAAAGGAAAGTCAAAACCAAAGTCAAAAAGCTTGAGCCAAGAGCTAAACAGCCCAACGAGGACAAAAACAATAAAAGGCTAAAAACAGATGTTGTAGGCCCACAAAAAAAGGCTAAAGAATTGCACCGAGCTAAAGGCGCTTGGGGTCTGAGTTCGCCATATTTGTTGAGGCAAAAGTTGAAAAGAAACCCGTTGGCACAGTCATGTTGCCCTTTATTGATCGCTGTCGCTGTCGCTGTCGCTGTCAGTGTTGTTTAGCAAATTGTGACCGATTCGGGCAAATAAAAAGCAAAAAATAATAAACACAAATTAGAAACGAGAACCAAAAGAGAGAAAACAACAATTTGAAGCGAACTGCCAACTCGTAAGTGTCCTCTGGCTGTTTATACTGTTGCTATGGCATTGACAATAGGCTAGCACGATCATGATTACAATTCTGTTGTCCTCTTGTACAGTTCAGTTCTGTTGTTCTGCTATTCTGTTCTGTTATTCATTATGCACTTCGCTTTCTTATATTTGAATACAAGTTCGAGCCACTTAATCGCTTTCCCTTTATGCGCAATTATTTTGTCATTGCCATTTTGTCAATCCTGCGTCAGTCATGCAATGGCTTACTAGAATCGTGACTAGATTCAGCGTCAGTAGTTCAACAATTATTGCGAATTGGCCAGCAATTAAGCAGGCATTCACAAGGCCAATAAAATGCTGCATAAACCATTGTGGTGATTCAGTTATGGGATTGAGGCCAAAACAATTGCCTACTAAAAACCGCTTCAGATTTATGCGCTTCAGTTGTTAAAGAGCTTGTTGTACACAAAACCTAAAAAGCTGCGGCACATTTTCGTCTTTCCTGTCATATGAACAAATATTTAAAAAATACTACATTGGAAAAATATCGATAAATTGTGTTGGTTGACATAACTTATTTTCACTTAACAGTTTTGGCTTATAATCCGTGTTCATTCAATATATCACATAAAATATTTGGTGTGTTTTCACATTGCAATTAAAATAATTGCTCAAAATTAAATATACAAAAAAAAATCTCATTCTCGTTTCCGTTCCGAGCGGAATTTCGTATTTATCCTTTCTAATTGCGCTCATAATGCGCTATTTAATCCCAAATGCCATGCGAATTAAAATTGTAATCTCTGAGCCATCTTGTGTTGCCGCTTGGCGATTCTCTTGCCCTTAGTCTATTGTTTATGCAACTTGCAAGCCGTTCGCTGTGAATTGCATTGTAGACATTCAGGCTGCCCTTTGTGTCAAAGAAATCCCCTCAATTCGAAAATCGTCCTCATTCATTTTCAATGCAATTATCAGTTGTCACAACCGTCTCGCGCACTCAGCATACTGCCAACATATCTTTTTATCGAGCTGCAAGTTTAATCGGTCCAATTAACGAATGCTTTTATTTGTGGATGCATATTGTGAACTAATTTGTATGTTTGCGTCTACGCGTGGGATATAAATTATTAATATGTTAATTTAATGGGAGAAATGCCAGCTAATTTAGTTAGATAAATCACCAGTCGTTAAAATGATGGCAAATTCGGAAAGAAATAATTATTGAAAATATTAACGAATTATAAATATTCCGCTTGAATTAACCAAAAGTTGTGTGTGAAATTGTTAGTTGAAAAGATCAAAATATTCAAATTAACTAGCATCGCTTTTTCCGAAAAGTAACCTTACAGTAAATATCTTAAATTGTAAAAACTTTAATAACAATTTTATATTCAGCTAGTATTAAAATAAATGGTCAGTTCTAGCTGCTGAAAGATTGCTCAATTGATAAAAATGAAGATCAAATGAATTACTGAATGCAATAAGTGAAAAATCAATTAATCAATTAATAAATTGCCAATAGCCTATAGTTCCGTGAAAAATTATGAAATTATTCTGTCGAGGGCCATTTTTAATTTCCATGTGTGTTTGCGGAAAAGTTAAATGCGTAAATGAGCTAAATTTGAAAGGTTTAAGAAATAGACAACCTGAATCCTACTCCTATTACAATATACATATCTTTTTGCCAACCTGCTTGCGATATTTCAGTGTACAATCTTCTTTGGTTTAGAGATATTCCCTGTGGATTCATGAATTTACCTTAAGATTGCGTGACGGAGATTGGAATTTTTTCTTTTCTAAGTTATATTTCCATTCAATACTCACTCCCAGAGTCACATTGTTTATGTTGGCCAAATTTATAGAGTTTATTATTCGTTGTGGCAACGATAAATTTGGCCAGAATGGAACAACATACATATGCGAGTGTTCATAAATTACAATATATTGTTTATTTGCTACCATACAATTTCGCCGAAAGTATAATGAGCTCGCTTCATGTTTTATCTTATGCTATTCACATTTATTTTAAAGCAGAAGATTTCTATTAATTTTGAAGATATTTTCACAAATACTTTAGCTTCGTTTGTAGTCGCCACAAAGTTTCCAGCCGAAGTCGCATAAATTGTGTATGCTCGTATTTCAGGTGGCAATTATAGCGCTTAACAGGTTAAGTTATGGAACAAAAGGTAATGAAGAGCTGAACATTCCTAATTAGTCTCATCTGTAATTTCCTTGTGCCTGATGTGGACACCATTGGGGCTTACTGTTCCCTCCCTTGGCCACGCCAGTCGAATAATATTATCAAGTTTATTACTGACTCTGGTTTTATGTTACCACCCTTAAAACCTGCTAACTTAAAGTGCTGTTGTACAACTGAATTCGGTCAAACTCAGCTGACTTGAATTTGCGCAAAATTCAAATAAACTTAAAAGGAAAATCGCGTATGGAAGCAGAAGAGACAGAAATTGAATGAACTGGAAGAACAAATAATGCAAATTCGAGTACCCAAAATACGGTTTGGACATTCTTATACCCGCTACCCATAGGGTACAAGGGTATTATAACTTAGTGTCAACAGAAAATGTATGTAACAAGCAGAAGCATAAAGTATATATATTCTTGATCAGTGTCAACAGCGGAGACGATATAGCCATGTTTGTCTGTCCATTCGTCTGTCTGTGCGTCTGTCTGTATGGACACCTAGATCTCAGAGACTATAGGACCTAGAGATATCAAACTTGTTGACAGTGTATGACTCGTGTATGTCTTACGCAGATCAAGTTTGTTTAGCAATTTGCTATGCCCCTTTCTGTCCACTCAATCAAAAGTACAATTTGTAATAATAGAGGTGGATCATTTTTGTACGTATAACTACCTTTGAATAATTTCTGTTAATTTGGTTGTCTTCGAATGAAGTATATGGAAGTATTGAAGAGATATAGTAACTTTATTTGGAAAAATTCACTTTCAGTTTGCTCGCGCCTGGTTTGTTTAGTTGACAGTGTGGCCATGTAAGTACGTAATGGATTTCTTAAAAAAAAATTTTAAAACAAATTTCGGTATATTTGTTTGGTATATTTGTTGTTCAAATATCAACTAAGAGTTTTGTATTCTCACAAAATGGGTAGCGGGTATTTTACAGCCGAGCACACTCGACTGTAGCTTTCGTACTTGCTTTCCGTTGTCACTCTTTGAATTTATTTCTGTATGCATGGTCGTGGTACCGCGAATTTCGTCAGATGACTTCTGTTCGCTTCTGTTTTTGATACCCTCACAAAAGGTATCACCAGCTCGTTGAAGTATTTGATAATTGAAATAATTGCTGTTAGTCAAATAAGTATACGTGAATTAAGTAATGTCTCTTAAATTGCATTTGTCAAATAATAAGGCATTACTCAGATAGAGTATGAACTCTTCGAAATTCACGCAGAGCACTTTCTTTTCTTGTTTCATTTTAATCACTTGACCTTTTATTTGCTTGGCGCTTTTAATTTATTATTTTTTTCCACAACCGCGTTTTGTGCGGTTAGGTTTTTTTTTTGTTTTCCCCCCATTTTCATTTGGGACAACAAGCATAACAAAATGTTTAACTGACAAATGCCAAAAAAGAAAACAAAAATTAAAAGAAAATCAACAACAAGACAATAAAACACATCTTGAAATCGACTTATATTTTGTACCACGAGTTTGTAGGTGTTACTGTTATCGTTGTTGTTGTTGTTGTTGTTGTGGTTACCTTTTTACAAACTGTCGCCTTTGTGAGTTGTGGCTGACAGCGTGAAAATCAAGATAAATGAGTTGGCTCCTTGTTTGTACTCGCTTTTTGGGTTCTTGCCGCTGATTCTCTAGCCTGGTGGTTAAAGGGACAGTTTATTTAATTTAAGATACAATTTTCTTAAAAGATCTAAATCAGCTAACTTTGTTACTGAAAACAGAGCAAGACAACTAAATATTTGATTTACTTTCCCATTTATCTGTTTCTTTCTGCTCCCAATTCTGAGTTTAGGAGAGCTTTTCATATTTTCGTAGTCAAGTTTGCTGTAATACTAAACTGCAACAGCAAATTGCATTCTAATTTTTAATTAAATCGTCTTCCAAAGATTACACCCTGTAAACACGCAAAGCATGTTGTTAAGTTAATAATTTGTATATATTTCAACCACATAAATTGTGTGGCACGCAATGGATCACATGCTCAACACCTGGTTGAACTTAGTTCACGAGTCCTTCTACTCATTAATTTAACATTGACGTGTTTGCTTGTATCATATAATTGAATGACAACGTGTGAAATTTCCTGAAATCTGTAAAAACTATCGTAACTATCGCGTGATTTGTGTTGTAGATGAGTAAAGGAACGCTTGCGTTATTTCAGGCAGATTCTGTTTGAGGTGTTTACACAAAGGTAAATCGAATGTTCATTTTTATTTTTGTTTGGTCCTACATCGCAGCCCTTCACTTCACTACACACACGCACAAACAGGGAGTCCAATTAATCGCGCCACTAATTCACACCAAATCACAAGAAATCTAACGCTTTGGTTGGGTTAATAGCAAAGCAAAGTCCGGGCATCTACCACTTGGCAGATTGACAAAATTTTCGGACTCTGCGCATCCAATTGAATCGACAATTGGCAGAAAATCCGATAGACCAATCGACACACAGTCTGGCCACTGGTCGTCACTGTGGGACACTACCACTTTTATGTGACTGTAAAGATCTGTACCAAAGAAATAATATAATTGGCTGTTAGAGTCACATGCATTTTTTGTGCCCAAAAGTTAACTATGTTAAGCATTGCATATTGCGAGAACTTCGATCAATTTATTTCCAGCCCAACTTATATAGTATATTTATGAATGTAATTAATAGCTTGCATTACACTTAACAATATGAAAAATTCTACAAAATTCTACAGAAACGGAATTTATGGAATGTATCACTTAAAGCACTTCTAAGCTGCAAAATAAGTACATTGCGTAATTTTTTGTCAAATGAATGGAATCTCGGAATATGTTTAGCTTGATGTGTATTTTAAACATGCATGCTTATATTTATGCATGTAAGACGCTGGGTCTTTAAGTTGTTATTTTCAATTGAAAATTGTGAAATATAATTCAATAAATTAAAATAAACGGAAGCAGTCATGTGGTTGCGTGACATCAAAATAAACTGAGTGCTTAGCTGGATGTGGATGTGGATGTCGATGTAGATGTGAATGGCAACTGACTGGGACCCTGCTGTGCTTGGTTTCTTAATCACGGCTTAAAAGCTTATAAGACTCAAATTATGCGCTTTTCTCCACAGAGTGTCAATGTTGAAGTGTGAATGTGTGCGTGAGAGTGCGAGTGCGAGTGTGTGCGTGAGTGGTTCCTGTTGCTTAGAGCAATTAAACGATAAGCGTAATCTACGGCGTCAATTTGCCAATTGTCGCTGTCACAAGTGCGTGAAGGCGTCAGCGCGCCATTTCAATTTGCAGGCAATCCCAATCCAAACACCAGCAGCACTCGCCGCACCCACACATACACACGCACACGCACACACGCACACGGACACACAGATACATATACATTTTCGCTATCATTATGTGGCCCCCTGGCTACATGCGCCCGTTGGCTTTGTCTCACCCGTTAAGCTCACAGACTGTGTGCATGTGTGAGCGTGGGAGTGTGCGAGTGTGTGTGTGTGGCCTTTGCGCATATTTCATGAACTTGAGCACGAGAACAAACAAGACACACAAATGCCACGAGTGTATTCAGAGGGGAGCGGGAACAAGGATGGGGACACGAGTGCGGCCAATTAGCACAAAGGCATTCGACTAAGTACACAAAAGTGTTTCCGTTTAGGCAGCACGTCAAGTGACAATTAGCCAGGCCGCAGTTGGCCCGTGATTCGGTTCACATTTTTAAGAGGGCTCCGTCGTCTTCTTTTCGCTACATTTCGCATCCACATACTAATATTGCCCCTTTCTCTCTATCTCTCTCTCTTTCTCTCTCTCTCTCTCTCTCTCTCGTTTCTCTCATATGTATGGCAGCGTTTTATCGCGAAAGCTCAAGCCGCATTTGGTCGCCGACACCGTTAAGCAGTACATAAGTCGGGCGCAACGAACAACCAAAAAAGGTTCTCAAGATCAACAAAATAACATGGAGTTTTTACGAGGCGTCTATGCGTTTATGCAAGTGAGTAGATCATCGGTGAGTGTCAACTGTTTCCACTTTAACAATTGTACTAATCCATATCAACTTGCTCTATTTTTATTCCGGCAATTTTGGTTCTTGTTTTACCACATACCATACATATGTTGATTCGAGTCCATTTCGATTCGTTTCAAACAAAAAAAAAAACGATATAACTAAAAAAACAATCTCCAAAAATACAAAAAACAAAATATCAAATAATTAAAATACCGAAAACACCAAATATTAAAAAAAAATCAATATGTAATTACTATCTGCTACTATCTTACTTATTACTACTTCTACTACTACTACTACCTTTATGTAAACGTACTGCAAACAAAAAAATTCCAAAACCGACAACCGAAAAATACAAAATACTAAAAATGTCGAAAATTAAATGTATTATTAACATCAATGTATATTTAAAATTACACTACATGACAACTACATATGTCTATTACCATCTATGTAATATTAAATCAAAAACAAAATTAAAACCAAATAAAATAAACCTGAAAACTAATCTTGTTCTGAGATAAATATATAAAATCAAAAAACTACGAGACGAGAAATAAAGCAATAAACATAAATTAAATACAAATTTGTGCTGCTCAGGCAGGTTGAAATCAGGGTCAAGCATAACATAAAAACCAATTTTAAAATAATATAATAAATATTAAACAGTCTTATTTTTATTTCTATTATGGTACCTGAGGCGTTTTTTTTTGTTGCAATCGTTTGGGTAATTATATACAACATAATTAACAGAAAAAAGGATCTTTAAGCAAAAGCTTAACTACAATTGATTGTCATTCAAATACATTAACGACTGAATAGAAACCCCAAGAAAAGCATTCGTATCTTAGCCTGATGTGATTACAACTAGCGAGCGAGTGAGCGTGCGACATTAAGCATTTCAATAAACAAATTTCATTTACATAAGCCAAAGTAACAATAACAAGAAAAGAAAAAAGAGTACTTCTATAATTAAACAAATTGGTCATCATATTAATAATGTCAGACGTACTTTATAGTACTTACACAAAGCATAGTTGCTCTGATAACAATAACTAATTAACAATAACAACAACTACGACAAGAATATACTCTTTTATGCACTCATCATAATAGGATTTAAATAAATGACAGTGAAAACGGCAAAATGCAACAAAAGACAGACACAACAATCGGAAGCAAAACCAAAAGCAGAAGAAAGAATTGAACGAGATGAATGAAGGAAATGACCGTCAAGAGAACCAAGAATCGCGTTGAGCAACAACAATAACCAGAAGAAAAAAAAAAAACAAAACAAATATATATATAAAAAAAAAAAAAAAAAACAAAAAAACAAACAAGACAGAAAACTACAACAATTGCATAAGCGTAATGGCTGAAATGAGCAAGCATCTTCATAGAACGACCACTTGCCCATTGCCCATTGCCCATTACCCATTACCCCATTGCCCATAGTCCATTGTCCATTGCCCATTGTCCATCTAATAACCATTGTCCATCTGCCATCCCATTCAAATTCAGATTCAGATTCAGTTTCAGGCTCTCTCTCTCTCTCTCTCTCTCTCCCGCTCTCTGTGGCCCTGTTTACAGAGATATTTTGTTACTTTTGTTGAGTACACAATAAAACACATATACAAGTTGTACTTCTCTCTCTGTCCCTTTCTACATACATACATACATATATAAATATCTTGCGTCTATACAAATTAAATACACATATTTGTTAATAATGATTGTTGCTCCCAATTTGTGTTACCTCTCGACTTTCTCTGTAATTGGCTGTACGTTTGTTATGTTTAGCTCCATCTATCTATCTTGTTTTGGTTTTATGTGTGAAATTGGCGAAACTTTTCTTTTATTGTAGTATGTAAATTAGTCATTGTCTTTGTCATTGTCTATATACATATGTATGTGCGTGTGTGTCCGTATCTTTTTATGATTTTTAAACACACACACACACACACACACCATTCTTAGAAACCATATATGTACCATATAGGCTGGAGCATCAAATGGTCCCCGTTTTCCCTTCTAAGAAAGAACAAAAATTGTTTTAATATTTAAACCAATCAAATACTTTGTATTGTGTATTTCAACTGAAACAAATTTGATCCATCGCAATCGTGATCGTGAAGGTCGACTACAGTAAAGACAGCGGCGGTTACGAAGCGGATCTTGGTACGGATCTGGTAAGCGATGCGGCAACTGCCTCGACAGTGGCAACGAAGACGACGGCGACCATGAGAGAAGCTGGCACAAGTGCAACAACCACCTCATCATCAGCAAGAACAACAACAACAACAACAACAACAGAGCGACGCACAAATCTAGCTGAACTTGCAGAAGTCGAAGACCAAGATAAAGAGTCTGTCTCAAGTCCAGCTTCAATGCCATGTTCTGCTCCTGCCCACAAACAGAGCCAAAGAGCAGCCAAAAAGAAGCAGCTGAATAAGTTGATGATGTTAATGAAGCCAGCCACAACAACAACAACAACAACAACAACCCCAACAACGACAGACAGTTGAGAGTGCATCGTTGTGTTGACAGATGAGGTCGAAGGTCTAAAAATTGAATACGAAATGCAAATTTGAACAATGAATAAGCATACGATAATGATAATGATAATGATAATGATGACGATGATGATGATAATCTAAAATAATGCTAACCATGTGATAACTCGTATGTATGTATATGTATGTGTATATAGGCCATATACTTATATGTACATTATAACAATTATTATCATACTCAAAAGAACTGCGAACTGATCGCGACGTGACGTGACGCGAATCGAATCAAAACGAAACGAAACGAAACGAAACGAGACGAAAAAAAGGGAAACGAAAACAAAAACAAAAACACAGGGCAATTAACCCAGTGGCCTTAGCTTGTGCGACTGAATCAAAATCGAAATCAAAAATCGATAGACGATACAAATCAAAAAAACTGATAACTGATAAGCGATTGCTGTTAATCAATACTCACATCAAATATACCAATAATAATCATCGATCATTGATAACCAAATGCAATTGAAAATCATCAACGTGTAATCAAATCAAATCAAATCAAAACAAAACAACAACAACGAACAAAATCAACCATCAGCTGCTAACTCCAGCAAACAGTTCAGTAACAGCAATAACAACATTAACAGTACCATTAACATAACAATTAACATTAACATTGACATTCGCATAAGCAAAACGAGTAAAAGTTAAAGTAACTGCAACTGCAACTGCAACTGAAACTGAGCAACTGCAACTATCAATTAACTATCATACACACTCAGACAACTACTGTTCTGTTCTGTTCTGTTCTGTTCGCGTGCGTGCGTCGTGCGTGTGTGTGCGTGCCACGCCCACCACCGACCACCGCGTGCACTCAGAGGGTTGGTTGGTGCCCGCGGTGCCATCCCCCCAAACGCAAAGTGATAGAAAATGGTAATTACAAATAAAACAATTTTAGTCATTAACTATCCTCCAAAAAAAAAATACAAAAAAAATTACAAGTCCTCAAAATCTACCCAGCTATCCAGTTCATCTCTCTATATATCTATCTCTCTCTCTCTCTGTCTCTCTCTCTCTCTCTGTATATTTCAATCTATTTATATCACTCTACCAAAGCGTTTTTTTTCATAACTTACAAAATATTGCATATATTGTAGTTCAGATATTACTAGCTGCAATTTCCGTTCCATGAATTATTCTTTTTTTCCGATTCTGATTATGATTATGATTATGTTTTAGCTGCCGATAAGCTGCATCCAGCACCATCAGGCAGTGTAACAGTTTGTATTACAATTTGAACGTGTCTCTTTTTATCGTTCAGTTCTATTTATTTTTTATTTTTGTTTTGCTTTGTCGCTTCTCTCTCATTTAGTTTATGGCGTTTTGAGTCGGATAACATTAACGCGATCAAGCCGAACGTAAAAGAAACCCAAAAGACTTTAAAAACAGAAAACAGGGGATGCAAATTGTTTGCAATTGAAGCGTAATCGATAATCGATATTTTATCAAAAGCAACCGTTCACGTGAGAATTTAACGATAACAGATTGCTCGCCTGCTTCCAAAAATATGCTGTCGCCAACGAGAAATCAAGTAATCACAAATAAATGAAAATGCAACACAATACAAACAAGAGCGACTGTAATGAAATCAATGAATAACATGTAATAAAATGAAAAAAAATCAATGAATAACAAAATATAATCAAATTTAATACAAAAAAAAAAAAAAAAACAGAGAAAAACGTATAAATGTGAGAACAACCCAGCCAATAGCTAATTGAAGAACCTTCACCAACTGCTTCTCTATTTCTATCTCTCTATCTTTGTCTCTCTATCTCTAATGGTCAAGAAATGTATATATATAAAGATATTAAACACTATTTATCTATATATATATATTCATGTATATCTTAAACACAAACACAGTCATGTACTCATGTCCCTGTTTGGGGCAGGCACTTTGTAAAAGTATAGTAATGTGTTGCGAGTGCCTTTGATCGACGATAATAACTGAACGATAAATCTAATATAATCGAACTGGCCAAAAATCAAACAAAAAAGAAAAACAAATATCAGCTAAGTTTCTTTTCATTTAATTTCAATTATACATAACATATATAATTTTCCACATATATCAATAACGATGACTATTTATGCGTATCAACTAAGCGAAAAATTTCAACAATGATTAAATTATTATAAAACTGCTGCTAACTAATACTAGGTACAGCTAAAGGTTTAACACTTCTATTAACTAACCAAACCAGCCGATCCATAAATCCAATCCAACATCGATTCACAAACAATCGTAGCCCCTCAAATAGCTCTATTGCCGCGTATATGTTGTTGTGTGTAAACTCTCATACTTTTGTCAAAAGAAAACAAAAACCAAAAAATCGAAAATTATAAAAAATATAATGAAATAGAAAACAAAGAAAAAATAATAAAAAAACAAATTGAGAACACACATAAGAGCAACTTGAAATTAAGCAAGCCCATCAGGAAACAAATCCCTCTCTTGCTGTATCTCTCTTTATCTTTCAAACTGTCTTTCTCGCTCTCTTTAAATGTCTTCCTATAGGAAGGAGATACAAATAAAAAAAAACAATTTCGTCCGCCCGATTTCGAATTCAAAATATGGTTATTATTTATATTAATTTGAGCCCATGATTAATTTATTTTTCCTTTGAGTTTCAGTTTTAATTTAAAACACTAAAGCACCCCTCAAAACTCGAGCCAACAATCCCACCCCCCCAAGAAATATCCTCCACTCCACCAACGCACACCCTGCAGTTCTTTGAGAAGCATCGATCGAACAAATCTTAAGAACAACTGAAGAATGAATGAAAGTATTCGCGATGCCATTTTTTTCCAATGCAATATCAATATCGTGTAGCAGATTAAATGCATTTCACTTCCTCTTTGATCGTTTGCTACATTGCGTATTAACTGATATTTAATGATATTTTAATTTTAATTTTGATTTGAATTTTTAGTTTCGTTGTCCTCTCGTAGTGTGAAGAGCAAACTGCACGTGTCAAGTGAGCGTATATAATATTATCGTATTCGTAGAGTATTCGTATTCGTATTCGTATTCATACTTGTAATAATCTACCGAGGCCTCTTGTACTTATCTCTAGATACAATATACATACTTATTTTTTCTGTTGATGTACTTATTAATTTTGTCGGCGCTCCGAGTAGCGTTTTAATGTTCACGCAGATAAAAATCTTATAATATATTTGTATTCAAATTCGTACGTAACTGTAAAAGTAATCCATAACGTCAAGCGAATCACAAGGCATATGTATATGGAAATGAAACTCTCTACTCGTACTCTCTACTCGTACTCTCTCTCTCTCTCTCTCTCTCTCTCTCTCTCTTTCTCTCTATGCTAATTTCCTATTTTACCGATCAATTAAGCAAAGTATATACTGACAAATCAGCACATACATTTCCACATACTTACATACATACAAGCGATTCAGTTGCTTTCAAAATTTCGCATACGCAGCGTTGTGCAGCAATCGAGTCAATGAAAGCATGAGGGAATTGCTGATTCTTGTTGTATTATAATCGCTGCGCATGCTCTCTACTCCTCCTCGACACATTTCCCAACTGTGGTATGTATTAAGTATCTTTAAATGCTGTATGTATGTGTGTATGTGAATGCGTTTGTGTTTTTGGCGATGTATGTGTATGCGTATGCGTATGTGTAACGTTGTAAGCTAACATTAACTCGTATTTATGCCAACTATCAATTATCGAATATTCAATACTCATACCCGTAACTAATTAAAATGCCTTATCTATAACTGTACTGTACTGTAACTGGTATTTTGTGCATTGTAATCATAATTATTATTGACAGTAATTGTCTTGTCCTCAGTTCCCATTTTATTATTATTTTCCAGTGATTTAATAATCGTTTCCAACATTCCCATACTGTTCATGCATAATTGTTTTTCCTTTTATTTTTATATACAATATACTATTAATGCTATATGCGCAACGTAAGCGATAATAACTATCGATAGCTATCGATGACTGTGCGTGCGTACACACACTACCTTATATATATCGTATATATTACACATATACCTAATCGTATATAATACTCGTACTTGTACTCGTAACTCTTAACACGTACAAACCTAAATATATATATATATATATATATGTATATATATATATATATATATATGTGTGTATATATATATATATATATATATATATGTGTATATATGCTATATTGTGTAAGCATATATCTGTGTGTATGTTGTTTGACCTAATCGAATATATTTATATATACATATATGCATATACATATCTATCTAAATGAACAAAATAACAATAACAATAATTATTACTCATAATACCAAAAAGTAGTTGTCGTTGTTGATGTTGTTGAAAATGTGCAATTTTTAATTATTCGAAAGCAAAAACAAACAAAATACAAAAAAAAAACAATCTATATATAAATATGTAATAAATTTTTATCAAAAGAAATGTCAAACTGAAGCTGAAGTTGAAGCTAAAAGAAAAAGCTATAACTAAACTATAATTAAGCATAAATCAATACAAGCAGTTCAAACTGTATTCTTTTTGTATGCCGCCGCCCCAAAATGCAGCTGATATTTTTGCAATGGACAATGCTTTGTTTTTGATTAAAAATCAACCAGAACCATATCCAAAAAAAAAAAAAAAACAAATAAAAAACTAAACCGAACGACACCAGAAGCAATCACCATCACAATCAATCAAACAAGCGAACCAACCACCAAGTGATCCTCCCCCAACCACCCACTAGAAAAAAAAATATCTTTACCTCTATCTCTCTACCTCACACCGTTTTAATCTTTCAGACTCTCTATCTCTCTCTCCTTTTCTCTTGTTACTTATCTTCTTAACCAATCCTAGTGCTAATTTCAATGTGTTTGCTGTGTGTGTGTGTGTGTGTGTGTGTGTGTGTGTGTGTGTGTGTGTGTGTCTGTGTACGATTGCGTGGGTGCATGAACGTGTGTCTGATTGTAAATGAATTGTATTAAATTTGGTTAACTAAAAAAAACAAAGAGATTCATATAATAAATACATATAACCTGAATTATAAAAGCAATCGGACAGGCAGCATATATGTTGGCAATCGAGCAATTTATACCCCTAAAATCCTCATAGAGTTGTAGAATCAGCAGCTGGCCAAAACAGAAAAAAAATTAAATATATTTATAATCAGAGAAAAACAAATAAAAAAAAAGTGTGGGCTTAAGCTCAGACCATTCCAAAATATATATTTTTGTTGAATCTATTTTATTTTGAAATTTCGATAACTCAAAAAAAAAAGGAGAACAGAGAAACCAATGTGTCTAACAAAATTCTTACTGTACAACAAATCCGAAAATCCACATTAATTAAATCTACACTCTAACACTAATACACCTGCCAATATACCAATAATGAAAATAAATTCACCAACACACCGACACTTACCAATATTGTTCACTTCAAATATAATATAAAGCCTTATATACATATACTTAAAAAATAACCAACTAACTAACTACATATATGCTAATAACAATAATAACACATCATACTGGGCAATCCTTAATCTTTGACACCCACACACACATCTATATACACACGTATTCTAGTATCTATGTACTCATATTGTATTAAATATAGGCTTGTATTTATCTTAACCTAATCTACAATATATTTAAAGAACTGCTCGACTTGCTCGATACTTGTTATAAATACATATGTAATTGTAATCGAATCGTACAATTGTATTTCTACTGCGTGTTGTTCTTTGTATAATTCATTTTATTTTCCTTTTTCGATTTCTAATGTCTGCAGCTGGGCAATTTACATAATCCGCTCCAAAATGGAAATGGCAATGTATTTTTTGTTGTTGTATGCCTATTGCGCTAGGACCTGCTGCTTGTACTTGAACTCCTAATCCAATTCCAACCCACACTCGTATTCATACTCATACTGGTATTCACACTTGTATTCGTATTTGTAGCAACTAAGAAAATGTTCGCAGTACACACAATCTATGCACACTATACATACTCTATTCGAATTTGTAAAATATAAATACAAAAACCACCACACTCTGCACGAATTACTTGCATATGTTTAGCGTAAGTCTTGTCGAGCTTCATCTGGGAAACACAATTTTTCCATAACGAGAGTATACTGCTTAATACAAATAGAGCT
This sequence comes from Drosophila formosana, assembly GCA_035045625.1. Taxonomy (NCBI): domain Eukaryota; kingdom Metazoa; phylum Arthropoda; class Insecta; order Diptera; family Drosophilidae; genus Drosophila; species Drosophila formosana. The sequence goes on from JAWNOW010000062.1 coordinate 514,274, forward strand.
CATTTTCTTTGATAGGGCACACGATCTGCCCTTTTTATTTATTTTTTGTTTGCTGCACTTTCGAGTTCCTTATTGAATTATCGCATGACTTCTCTATAAGACAATCTCGAATATTCAGAGGACGTTGCATACTTTTGGGGGCTGCCAATGAAAATTCATTTTACAATGTGTATTTTGGATTCGATTTTGTGGTTGGCCACAAACACTGATGTCTATCATAAATACTTTGCACACTGGTACCGGGTATTGTAATGATTCCAAATGCCTATAAGAATACACAACTACCGAATGATTTGTCCTATCATAATGGGATCAAGAGCGATATCCTTATGTATAATAGTCTCAGCTAACTCAGAATTAATGTCACCTACACTAGTTACAGTTAAACTAGCGACACACACTCGATACATATATATATATATATATATATAAGTATATGTATATATATATATATATAAATGTATTGTATATATAAATATGTATAATAATAATTGTAAATGGTTTGCATAAATACTCGTATTCGTAGGAAAAAAAGCAAGTGCTTGCGCCCTACTACTGCTCATCCAAGTATGTTGCTCGATAATCTCTGTCTCGATTTATATATACTACAAACACACACACACACTAACACACACGCACCCATAACCCCAACATTCACACAAACATCGACTTGGACAAGAAGAAAATAATTGATTATTTCTTTTCGTAAAATGATTTTAGTTTTGTTGTTTAACGATTTCCTTCCGAGCTACAATTTTGTTTCATTTGAGTTTTTGGAGTTTTCAGATTTGGCAGTCAATGACCTGTGGCTGCCAATTGTTTATTGACACCAGCAATCGCTGCTAGCCACTCTCCAATTGCTATTGGGGCGCTCGTCTTGCTTTAATTTATTATTGAATTGCTGCAAAAGTTCTTAGACGCATTCTAATGAGGCATAAGTGGCAAGCACCAGCAGCCAACACCCATAATAATAATAACAACTGTGGCAGCATCGCACTGACTGTGGCAGCAACATCATGCATGACGCTTAAGGCACTCACAGGACACTTGAACTCAGAGCGCAGCGGCGAAGGACTTAGCCAGCGAGCCGTATTGTAACAAAGCTTATTTTTATTGCCCAAATATATTGCCAATGTTGTTCTAATAGCAGAAACGAGCTCTGCTCTCCCTCGGCTACACAGTTACAGCCAGCAATAACCAGCACAGTGGCTGTAAGCAATAAGCAGTAAGTAAAAGGCAGTGGCAGCGGCAAGTAGATGTTGTAGCTTTGTTTCCTAGTTTCGGTGGCGGATGGCGGGCATAAAATTCATTGTTATGGTTACTGGGCATAAGTCAGTCAGTCGCACTCCCATTGCAGTCAGTCGGGAAAAGCCATTTTATTAATCAACCCGTAAACGCAAGTCAGTCAGTCACTCAGTCACTCAGTCAGTCAGCCATGTGATACTTACAACACACAACGCACACTCACATACTCAAGTAATAATGGGAGTGGGCACGGGAATAGATAGCTTTCGGAAAACACGGACCTGGGGACTTCAATACAATTCAGTTGAGTTCAGTAGTAGGGTTTGCTTTTGCATTGCTTTGCTTTTGATGCCGCATCATTTGCTTTTGTTACGTAGCCAAATTATACAACAAATTTTTTCTTAGCTTCGGTTTGTTATGTTTTTGATTGTCGGAAGACGCTTTCAGAGATCACCCTTCTATTTCACAAGCAAACAAAAGGCGATGTCAAATTCCGTGTTCCTCAAGAAACACGATAAAAATATAAGCTCGCTTTCACCAAAAAGACACAAAAAATAATACAATTAATATCGAGTCACTTCATAAAAAATATACAAGACGATTTAAAGAAACAGAGACACCAGCTACAAAATGATAAAACTCAAAATTAGCATAACACGAAAGCCGCACACAGCTATACTTAATTTCACTTATATAATCACACTCACTCAATGCGTACTCAGACACTTACCTCCCGATCCTCTTTCCAGTTTTTTTAAGCAACGCTGCCACACTTTATATTCTGCTTTCAAAAACGCTTCAGATTCCGAAATCCAAAGATCATAATCCGTTTTCCCCACTACCATTGCTCCCTTGCTCCCTTGCTCTCTTATTCTCTCTGTTCACTCTGTCTATCTAAATAAATGTGTGTCTTATACATTCTCACTAACTTAACATAACACTCCTTAAGTGCGCTCACTCGTTAGCTAATCATGGTCACTTACTTACTCTCTCACTCACTCACCAATCACTCGCCACTCGCCACTCGTTACTCGTTACTCGTTACTCTTCATACTCTTTCTCTCTATCTCTCTCACTGTGGAATGGCCAAGAAATACACGCTCTCGACGTTAAAAAAAAAGAATAATAAAATAAAATCAATTACAAACAAATAAGAAGGAATAATCACTCGTATTTTGCAAAACGGATGCGACGCTCACAACGTACGCGTTTAGTCCACAACAACAACAACAAATAATTCTCTTTTTATACTCGTATATGTGTTACGTTACTCACTCCGAACACTTTTTACTTACTACTACTACTACTATTATATAAAACAAACAAAACAACAAACAAGAGAAACAACAAAATCAAAAATAAAAAACGAAAACAGTAATAAACAGAAAGGTAAACGCAAATTAAATCGAATCACAATTAAATATATACTACAAAATATACAAATACTATTTTGATAAACAATTGATTAACTAAACGTCAAATTTGATATAAACTTACTTACTCTCTCTCAATCACTCACTCAATCACTCAATCACCAACTGTCACAGTAACTTTATCTCTCTATCACGCAGTCACTCAATCACGCAAATCACTGACTCTCACCCAAGCTAAGCCAAAGTCAAATCCAAAACCAAAACCAAAAAACTAAATGCCAAAGTCAAAAACTAAAGCTCATCCATAATACCAAAAAAAGAAAGAGATGAAAATACCAAACACCACAACTATTAAAATACTGTGAATTGACCAAATCCAATAAAGCAATTTAAATTATATAAATGATAAATTTACGCCTTACTTTGTATTATTATATGTATTTGTTTCCTTGAACATCAAATACATATACAAAAAAAATTCCCCATATGAAATGCTACAAAACCAACCAACTATAGTAAAATCTAAAGTCAAACCAGCCCAAAAACACATAAGTAATAAATAACGGTCCGATACCGTGTTGATACTTTTACAACCAACTAAAAAGCTACACAAGAAACAAGATAGATGGATCATTGCAGCTTGGCTTCAAGTTTACATTCCACATTGATCCAAGGCCCAATGAGAATTAATAACCAAAAGTAAAGAAGGGGAAGAATATACACAATACATTATTGTAACCAAAACCAAAACAATGAAACACTAAGCTTGAAAAAATTTAATGATATATGTGATGCTTATATACAATATTTAAGTTAATTGAATGCTCGCTAAAGTGAGCTAGTATCGTATATATATTATTCATTTATACTAGTTATAGTATATAATGCGAACTGTGCAGCTCGATGCGTGTGATAGGTTCTCAACTTACATTATATGTATATTTCGCTGAGATAATGGATATTGACAATAGCGCATCGATCTGCACGAGAATTAAGTAGAATATCCTATTTAAAACATAAGCTAAGCCCATTCAAGGAAAAGACTGTGCTCTGCAGTCGCATCGACCCTATATATGTATACATTATATAATATATATATATATATATGTATATACATATTTCTCTATCCCAGTTTCTATATCACTACAAATATATATGTATATGTATATGTATATGTATGTATGTCTATATGAATGTATGTCTCACTCTATCTTGTATTGATTTGAATTTTTTAGATTCAGACGAACCAAATTAACCCCTTACTTAAAATCTGTTCGTACATTTATATCCATTCAATTCAAGTTCATCTAGTTGTTCACACCATCTAATATAACTATCTATTACTAAGTATAATGAGTACATGTTTTTTTTTCGATATATGTTAATTTATGTGTACAACACTCTCACACTCATTCAATCACTTTCACTATCTATATCTCTCTCTCTCTCTCTCGTTCTCGATCTCTAAATAAATATATTTCTCCGTAATTTCTCTCGCAATTTTCTCACAGTAACATGCACAGCTTTCATAGCTGGTGCACACATTTTTATTTCTCACTGTGTCACAATCACAACAACCACCACCACACCCAGTACTCACCACACTCACAAGCCAACTCACCACAATCACTTTCATTTTCACGATCACAGATCACAGGCCACAGATCACGATCACAATCACGATCGAAATTATTCGTTCACTGATCACCGTTCACCGGGTTAGACTTTGATCACTTTGAAGCAAATTGAATACAAAATTCACCACTGCTCAGCTTACAATTCACCTCAGCTACAAATTAGCCAAGCCTCAAATTTGTTATGTGACACTTTGACGACCACATTTTACTTAATCACGGAACAAGCAAACAACATTTTAAACTCCAACTTAAACTATTACAAAAACCCAAACTAACCCCAAGCAAAAAAAAAAAAAACTTAAAATTAAAGCTAAAATAAACAAAAACCAATCCACAATACCATCATGACAAATTTGTGCATTCAATATGAGGAAATTGATATGTTATTATCGAAATTTCATGGGTGTGGTTAGACTATTTCACGAGATGCATTTTTTCGTTGTACGGTATTCTATTTTTAACCTTTTTCATAGTCAGCCAAAAGTCACATTGAAGTGTATACATTTTATAAAATATCGATTAAGTGGTCATCGTTACGAACATATTCGAATTCGAATTCAAGCTTAAACTCAAACTCAAACTCCAATTCAATTTCAAATTCAAACTCAAAATTCTATTTCAAATATCCGTACTTATTTCGAAAGTTCCAATTGGTAGTCAGTCCATTAAGTAAGCGGCCCATCTGAAATGATATCTCAATACTAAAACCCAGTCAACTTCTACCCAACTCATTTCAGGGGTCGCCCATCATTTTCGTCAATATTTAAATTTGCATTCCCAGCAGTTTTATTCAATTGCTAGCCAACATACTCTAAATTTCTTTCACACTTCACACCAAAATTGATTGATTGATTTATTTTTTGATTTGTATTAATCGTTTTTTATTTTTTCTTGTAATGGCAACAATGTGCCAGGCCCAATCAAATCAAATTTTTGTGACACCTTACTATACTTGAAAGATAATTTCAAATTAGAAAATAATTCGAAGACACAGAATTGCAAATTGTATTTATTTCGAAAAAAAATTGTTTCAATTTCTTCAACACACGAGCGCTCCCAAATTGAACAGTATGCAAACATAAAATTGTTAAAAATATGAAATATCAATCGAGATGTGATACATTGTTTGAGTATCTCCAATTGGACTGGAAGACTGTTCAGTGTGGGTGCAGTTCCTTTGGCCTATTAGGTCAATGTCAATGTGTGTCAGCTCGGATCAGCAAAGTAAAATACCTTTTACGAATACATAATTTTATATGAAAACTATACGTAAAGCGAAAGTTTTTTTCTCTATTTGTTACTTTTTAAGTCAGTTAATTAATTGTAAAGCAAATCGTCTAAAATATCCAATTGTTGATGAAAAAAATATAAAAGGAAACGAAGAAAATAAAAATAAAACTGCCATATAAGTAAATGTACATACTTATAATACTTTTATAAAGCACACGAAAACAAACCAACTAATTATAAAGACAGACATACTTAGAAAATTTGTATAACAGTTTTGCATTGAAACTCTTTTCTATTTATACCCCCCCATACAAAAAATCCCCCACTGCCAATTCGCTTAATAATAATGTTTTCTCTCTTCGCATACGCCCCAAAAACAAATCAACAACAAATCTCACACATACAATGACGATCGCTGATCGATAACAAATATCTAGGTGTCTCATGTCAAAATCGATTCACCTGTTTTTCGTCTGCACACAAACGCAACGGTTATTTTACTGATCACATTCTCGATTGCTGTGACAACGCGGCAGTACGTAGGAAATCCCATAGACTGTGTACACACAAGGTAAATTACAATATACAATTTTACAGTTCGATTTAATTTAGTAATTAATAATTCTATGCTTTGCAGAGACATTCCCGAAGATGTTCTCAACACATATTGTTGGATACACTCAACGTATACAGTTGTGGATGCGTTCATGAAAAAGCAAGGCTCAGAGGTGCCTTTTCCTGGAATACATAATTCACAGGGGCGTGGCCCTCTAACAATAAAGCACACAAAATATTATCAATGGGTAGCATTTACACTATTTTTTCAGGTATGTCAAAATATATATCTCTGAACTTATCCATACAACAATGTCAATTATATATACAACTTTCAAAAGTTGTCTTAGTTAAGCTATGCACCCCGGATTGTGTCGAATCCGGAAAAGCTGCATGCGAAAGCACAAAAGCTTGCCGAAAGCACTCTGATGTGTGCGGCAGCAAAGTGAAAGCTTTGGTTGCCGTAATTCGAGAACACTTTTTTATGCTGGCGCAAACATTATTCTTAAGCTTTGGGCGTTGCACAAAACTTTGCAGCTTGGTGCCCCAATCTTATCCTTGATCAAGCTTTGCGTCTAGTTAAATTCACATCTGAGTTGATAAAGCTATTAGCCAACATTGTGGACACCATTGGAATATTTACAAAAGCATAAGATTGCCTTTCATTTTCAGAATTATTGCCTTGTAAAGCTTTCTTAGAGCTTCTATTGCAACAAAGCCTTCATACATAACTATCTGATAAGCTATCTAATTAACATTTCAGTACTATCCAAAACAGATCCAATCTGTTTGTAAACGTATTATTGTTTATTACATATTTGTTGAAGAAGTATTCATAAAGTTCACACAAACCTTGAAATGTAATAATTTTCTGCTTAAAATAATAACATTATAACTTAAATCTAAGAATCAATTTCAATCTATATGAATAATTACAAAGAATTCACAAAACCTTCATAACATCAGGTGCAATATTTAGTGCCAACAGAAAATGTATGTAACAGGCAGAATGAGCCATCTGCGACGCCATAACGTACATAACATACATACTCAAACTAACAGATAATACATTTAGTATAAATAATTTCTGAAAATTTAGTTGTATATGGATGGGAAACTTATAAGATATTCAAGAATCAATTATATAGTACAAAAATGACTTGCAGCTACACGGGTTTGATGGGTTTGGTTGACAATGGGCCGTATTTTGAACACAATATACGTAAACCGTTATACCATTTTGGCATATAGCTGGTTTTTTTTTTTGTGTCTCACATGAGTATTTTGTATTCTCTCCAAATGCGTAGCTTGTATAACAAAGCGAGAACTATCGATTGTAGCGCTCCTTTTCTGTTGGTAGTACGTTATAATATTTTTTCGTAGGTAACCGGTACCAAAATGAATCGGTGGGACTACAATAGATATTTCGTTGCTGAAACTTTGTCTCTATAGGGAATTATTTAAAAAGAAAAATTGAAGGTCGCCTTACCAATGAAGAAACACTTGGCAATATTTGTAACGGAGAACTGGATAACTCCTATAGCGAAATCGAAACCTGACCTAGCTTAAGCAACAATTCGGCGGCGTTGCTTAACTGTTGTGTCGTCTGGTTGGGCTGCGACAGATGTGTTGTTGGGTGGTTGGTAGCTACTAGCTAGCTAGCTAGCCAGGCCAGCAAATCCACTTGGGATTGATATTTGGCTTTCATTGTGTGCGGCGCCTGAATACCCATAATGGTTTGGTATTGCCGATTATGAATTAATGCGGCATAGACATCGATATAGACGCAGATAAATCCATAACTCCCTGCTGTCCACAATACGGACTCAGACTCGTCTCTCCCGAAACTCTTTGTAGTGCGTTGCGTTGCTGCTGTGAAATTGCGCAACTATTTTTGGAGCAGCCGCCACAGAACTTATCAATTCTTTTGCTTTAACTGCAGACAGCGCAGTTCACCCCTCCCCCCATCATGCCCCTTGCGCCTTCCGCTCCGCCCACTGCTTGTTGTTATTATTTTTGTATGTCTGCGCTATTTTGGGTAAAAAAAAACGGGGAATGCAACCGCTTGACCCCGATTAAACTTCAGCGATGGGCTCGCATCTAATGGGGAGGGGGGTAGGTAAGGGAGCCATTGGGAGATGCCGTTGAGAGGCAATGTTAATTGCTTGGATTGCTCTTCTTTTGGGGAGGCATTAAATCGTCGCCTTTTATCAATTTGCTGCTTGATCTGCCTGATATGCGTATTAATTTATTATCAAAGTCTGTGCCGCAACAGAGAGAACCAAAAGGCGCCAAAAAATATTTAAAAAAATAAAACAAAATCACTTAATTTATGAGGCATTTTGTGTGTGGCCAAAAATTGTTTGTACGCGTTTCTAACACGCACGCCTCTCTGGGGAATACCCGACAGATCACGTCGTTAAATTATAATATCCTATTTAACAAATCATATTTCTTTTTGATCGTAACAACAAATGACGCAACCGTTTGACATCCCGACCAGTTCTTAACGAATTATATTGTCCGTCAGCCATAAAATCAGATAGTGCGGTTTCTCTTTCCTCTTTGTTCATGTATTATATTTTCTTTTTATTTTACTTTTTCAGTTTTATGTACATGCGCACGTGGGTGTTGATCACAAGAACACAACATATCCATTACAATATTCGAATTGAACGAGAGTACCAATTATGCAATAGTATTTATATACCAAAGGTGGTCCCAGGTGTTCCATAGATAGTTCAGTTCAATTTAATTATGGTTATACGAGTATAATATTATCGTCACAACCTGTATGATTTCAAAAGACTTGCAGCCCTTAACTTGTTATTTTATTGATATATTCGATGATCATATCATTTTGCTCAGTTCAGTTCAGTTCAAATTAATTATTTGGCCGATTAAAAGCTTTAGCATTAAATTAAGTGTTTCAAAAAATAGTTAATCGTTGACAACTCTGTTTTTCTTGAGAGATCCAGGGAGATATTTTTATTTTGGTTTCGTATTCCATTGCTTTATTATTCTTATTTTTTATATTTATTTAATTTCATTATTTAATAACAAGATCATTTTGAATTTAAAAGTATAATTAAAAAATTTTGTTTATTTAGAAAAAGTGCACAGCTATGAATTGAGATAGCTTAATCTCAGAGCTGTTTATCTAAAAATAAATATATTTTTTTATTTATTATTTTTTATTTAATGCTAGCTTAAAATCAAATTCCATGGTACCATAATATAGCCTACGAAACTCCTGAGAATAATTTTCAATGTACAGTATATACATATATTTATATACTTATATCTATATGGCGTTCGTGTTAGGTTGAAGTTCAGGATCTGAATTCTTTAAACACAATCACAAAACGCTCTCAATGACTACTAGCCCAAGGTTAGTTAACATAATGTTGATTTGACAACAGTGCATTTTTCGGCGACTGCTTCTTCACTTTACATCATAGCTTAATTGAGAAAAAATGGAACATTTGGCGGAGAGCCCAGAAAACTAAGTGTTATGCATTTGCAGATTTCCGTATTTGTCTAATTTGTGCATTAATGAAGCGAGACTTTTCCGGCACAGACGTCGCGCCGCCTGCAACAGCACTAAAAGCCATAAGAATGAGAATGAGAATGAGAAGGGAACTGGGACAGAAGATATTTGTTTTAATGGCCGAATTATGCACTGAGAGAGATGTGCCAATGTCTTAAGCAGGCTACTCACGTAGATACCCCAAACCAATTGAATTTTAATGGCCAATGATGGTACAACGCATTATAGAATTCACCATTCATAACATTCGCTTATTGTGGCTGCAGATGGCTGGCTCAGGAGCAGGATCAAGAGCTGGGATTTATGTACATATGTATGTACATGTATTCAAGATAGGCGATGCGGCAGCTGTCCATCATGACGGCATTTTGCGCTGCGACAAATGAGAACTTAATCAAATCGCCACGGATGTCAGACAACAGTTTTTATTTCAACTCCCAGACCCTATTGATATGCTGCACATGGTGTCTGGGTGCAAAAATCAAAACACGCATAAATTCTATGGCCATCGCCATGTCTTGTGAAGCCTTTGTCTGCCTGATTGCAGCAATAATGAGCGGAAATCGCACAAGCAAGAACATGGCGACAACTAGACAAACAGCTGGGCAGCTCCTCCTCCCCGCAGCATCTCCATCCACATCCACATCCACATCCTCATCCACATATATGTATGTAGCAGCTCTTGTCTCCTTTTCTATTTGCATTTAGACTTTAGAGTTATGCTATGGGCTTTTTGTTGATATCTGTGCATGGCATGCTGTTGATAGTTGCGGACGTCTCGTGAGTGCGCGAAATAAATATGAACATCATGTAAATAGTTTGGGTCAAGCACAGTGGCTTCGATCTGTTATTTGGCTCTTCAAATGTGTGTGTTTTTTTTTAAATAAATAATATTAATAAATTAAGGATATTAAATTCACATTGTACAAATGGTTAAGAAAAACATTTTGAAGTCTACTTGACTTAAATGTAAATCTTACTACAACTAAAATGCTCGAAATATTTACGTTACTTGCCAGTTTTTACACATTTAAAAACATCTTTTTTTCCGACAAAGCCTCTAGGTGTTTTCACGAAAATTATTTCAATTCCATTTAAAATTTAAAAAAGGTTTGACCGTCGATGAGTTCAAACGATGAATGAAACCTATGACCTCAGCATCCGCGATCAGACGCCTACTGAGCTATTTTGATGTAAAACTAAATAAATTGAATTGACACTACACATATTTGCTTTGATGTTAGCAACATTTTAATCCACAAACTTTTTTAATTGAAGCATATGTAGTGTAAATTTCCAGCTGACCCCGCAGCTTTGCCAGCTTTCCCTTCAGATTTGGCCGACTTCGATTTTAACGATGTTATTCGATGTAAAACACCGAAAATCCAATTAAGAAAAATTATGTTTGCTAAATTAAGAAATTAGTTTAAAAAATATATTAAAGTTTAAAAACTTTAATTACATTTAATTACCTCACGAATCATCAATCCATCGATATAGATATTTGTACTCCAAAATTACATCTCCATACCAAAAACAAAAGATAGACAATTTATTACATTTTTAAACAGTGATTTAAGATAGTAAAGTAATCGTTCCTTAGTGGGTGCTTATATGGTCATTTAAAGGTTGTGTGAAAATTGGAGCATCGTAGCTTGGCTGGTCAGTGTCTACTACTACTTTATATACATACATATATGTACATTTTATAACTTGTTAACATATTATTTTATTAGTGTTATATAGCATGTCACAAAGTCTAAACATTTGATTAACTTACAGTTTTACAAGTATTTGAATTTACTCTAAAGTTATTTTGAAAATCTCAAAGAAAGGATATAATGTTGGAAACCAAGTTTTTGTAAAAAATACTTTAAAATGCTATAAAACAAATAAAAAATAAAATAAATAAATAAATAAAACACTGAGATGAAGAAAACAACATCCTCACCTTTATGAAAACAACATGTACACAGTTACAACACTTTTAAGGCAGTCCTTGTCTATGCGTGAAAATTAGTTTCTTGCATTTTCTTCAAACATAAAAACTTTAAATGAGCTCATCAACCATAGCTTTTGTCATTATGGTCTTCATAGTGATATGCCAGACGGTGATTAGAATGTATTGTTTTCAACTGATCTGGCACCACTGTGCCATTCAAGGCTCCGCGAGCCCATTGGCATTTGGTTAGGCGGTCTGCCAATCGCCATGCTACTACAGCTAAGGCTGGACCGGTCTATTGTTGTCCTGGTGTGTGTGAGTGGTGTGTGGTGTGTGGTGTGTGGTGTTTGGTGTGTGGTGTTTGGTATGCTGCTGGCCACAGATTGTTGTCACAGCAACAACAACTAGAGCGATGGGTGTTGAGTGTATCGAACGTTGTCGTCAGTTCATTGTTGTTTACAGCCAACAGCCAACAGCCAACATACAAGCATAGTAAATACAACAAGCAACAACGCGTTCACACACACACACACACACACACACACACACACACAGTCAGTGGGAACACAAGAAAGAGCCGACCGTCAAATGCAACATGGAAAAAGCACTGAGACAGAGATATCAACAACAAGCCGGAAGTGTATGTGGCTCGCGAGCGAGATGGCTGAATGGGGGGCGGAGGAGAGAGATAGAGAGAGATAGAGAGAGAGAGAGAGAGCGAGCGTAAATAGATGGCGAGAGAGATGGCAGAGGGCTGTAGCTGAAAGATGGAGAAAGAGCAAGAGACAGTAAGTGTGAGAGAGAGGCTGTGGACGAGAGAGGCAGCTGGCAAGGAAAATGTTGACAGAGATCTGTCGGGAGAGACAGACAGAGAGATAGAGAGTGTGTATTGGACAGCAAGAACAGCAAGAACAGACCTGGCTGTGCCAACGTTGGGGCCATTTCCGCAGTGTCTTTTAGGTTGGCGAGGCGAACGCGCGCGCGTTTTTTTTCTGTGATCTCGAAGCAATACCCAACAGCTTACAGCTAACAGCCAACAAACAACAGAAAACATTGCCAACAACAGGCAATTGCCACAAACATTCGACAAAACGAATGCGGCGCGAAACGACGCGACGCGAGTATAGTATAGAGAAGCGAGAAAGTCGAGTACCAGAACGGAACGGTGAACAAATTGGAGGAGTGTCTGCCAGACGCAACGGCAATTCTCTTGTTTTATTAAGTTAATCTCAACTCTATTTTTTTGAGTGTGTGTTTTTGTTGACTTTTTGATTCGGTCTCGGTTCGGTTATTGGCCAGTGAATTGAATTGTATATTTTTTGTATATGAAAAAGAGCCACCAAAATTAAACACTCGTATATAGTTCATACGATCGAAAAATGTAAAGAGTCCTGCCACACGTGATGCAGCCGTCCGCAGGCCTCGTGCGCGTCCGTGCCTTCGACGCGACTGACGAATACAATCGTATGGAATCGCAATTGTTCTCTTTGCGAATTTTGTTTGATGTTTTTACCAGTTCTCAGAGAGTGTTCTTTTTTTTTGCAAACAATCGTAGACAGCCAGCATCTCCCAGGCAGTCGCAGTATTCGTTTGATATGCATGCCACCGCTATGGCCAACGCTCCATCATAATTAACTCTACAAAGTAAATAAACGAACTGGCTAAATGGACCCCGGCCATGTGTTTATAGTGCGAGGTGGTCGTGGCAACAGTTTCATATTCACAGTCCACAAGTCCAACAAAATTTCAAATAGATGTTGTTTTTATTTTTGCAATATTTTTCTACTTTTTTTTCTACTTTTGGTTGCGCGGTGCACATGATGCGATGAGTGGTGGGGACGGAAGAGGAGAGGAGCGAAGCGGAGGGAACTGCGATGGTTGGGTGTTCAATCACCCACGGTTTTCCGCCTTTAAACGACCACTCCCACCTCATTCAATACATTCGCAAATTAGAACATATTTGCATTTGGCAGATCTCAGTGATTGTCGAAACGTTTTTACGTACACAAATTTTAATTTTTCATTTTATTTTTATATTTTATACAGGCGTCGACGTCGCTGTCGCTGGCGGCGTCGGCGTTATTGTTTTTGTTGTTGTTGTTGTTGTTGTTGTTGCTTTATATCATTCACACTTAGTTTGGAATGATAAATTATGTTCAGGTCTCTTGTTTGTAAGAGCGTTGAAAGTGTTTTAGACTCACCTCATTTGTTTTCGGCCATTGCTCCCCCGCTAGGTATAGATTTTGATCAACTGAACAACAAGTTTAAATTGACTTCATTATAAATAGTAATCAAGTATCTTGAGAATACCAAAGTATATAATACCCTAAGAACTTGAGCTTTCACTTCTACATTATTCCAATGCCGGCAAGGAAAATGTTATTGATTTGATCAAATATACCAACCGTTTGATCTATTCTACTTTTTCTAAGATCGACATTTACCTACATATACATACATATGTATATTTGTATATATATACCGTATATATGCCGTATATATGGAATTTCGGCATATGATACGCTTTAAGAACTTAATCTTATCAACCTCAAAATGTCTGTTCTTCTTTGGCTTTCATATTTTTATTTCTACGTCCACATATTATTTAAAAATCGTTGTTTTTAGTTTTTTGTTAAATTTTTTTATTAGACAACTCGCAACCGCATGAAAAAAATGTATGACAACTGAGGCTTAGGATAAAAATCCAATGACAAATTTATATAAATTTACCAATTTTAGAACAAGTTTGTATAATTCTCAGTTACAATGCGACAAAACACAGTAGTGATTTGAAATTAAACTTAGTATATTTTTGTTTAGCAAAGTAATATAAATTAAATTCGAAACAAAAATAGTTAAATGTATTTTTTTAGAATTTCTATATTTGTTTTCGAGATCGTATTAATATTCACTTATAGCCACGCGAATCTTTAGCATCGCTGCTAATATTGATGGTTTCTTGCTTGTGATTTTTTGGTCATTGCTCACATTTGTCAGGCGACGAGGAAAACCCAATTAGTCATTGAGTAGGGGAGATGTCGAGTTCTGGGATTCCCATTTGATAGCTGCTATTTTTCTAATTGTTGTTGTTGTTGTTATTATTGTTTATATTTTGTCTTTGTCTTGCGCACAATTTAAAATCACAATTATAGATGAGTGTATTTAATTTTATCGCCAACAACAGAACAAAGGGACTGACAACTGAAATTGAAAAATGGTGGAGTGGGGTGAAAGGGAGAGAGAGAGGCACAAAAGAATTAGAGCACGTTTAACTTAATTAGGCATGCGTAGCGACAACAAACAAATTTTGAGAAAGTTTTTCGAAAAGCGGAAAATGGGAAAATCGGAAAATTTGGGAATTTTCGAATAACTGGGCATTATCATGGAGCATGCTTGGCATATTTCCAAATGCCCTCGTCCCAAAATATTTGTGGAAATGTCAAGTGCAGTAGTAGCCGATGTTAAAAGCGTATCATCTTATAAACAACAACGGGGTGCTGGCAACAACAACAACAACAACAACAACATCAACAACAAATTACAAATCCAGCACGAAAATACAAATACAAACAACAGCGCAGAAATGTTGGTGGAACAAAACTTATGCGATTTGCTGTCAGCTTACGAAATATGTTATGGTCATGGACCTTGAGTTCGATCTGTGATAGTCTATGAAGTCTTCATATATTTAGATTAAAGAATATTTACACGTACATACTTCTTAATCAGAAGGAGTCTTCAGTCACAGTTGTGCTAGTCAACAAATGATGGAACGAACGAACGATCGATCGATCATCTCTTCCACACTTGATAGCGTGTTAATTATTGCAAAGCCTTCGCCATTGACTTTGCCTGCTTTATTGGGCCACGTGTGCGTATACGCAACTTGTAGACGCATAGACAAGTTTTTGGCTACGTTTTATTATGCCTTCAAACTCGGCGATTTGTTTATAAACATTGCAATTTTAAATTTTACTGTTCTCCCCCGTACTGTACTGTACTGTACTGTACAGTACTGTACTGTACTGAACTGTACTGTTTATTTCGTAGTTCGTAGCAGCAACAGCCCCAGCTGTGTGAGCATAAATTTATTAACATACATCCATATGTATATACTATGCATAGATCGATGGAAGAT
The DNA here is from genome assembly GCA_035045625.1 of Drosophila formosana. Lineage (NCBI taxonomy): Eukaryota > Metazoa > Arthropoda > Insecta > Diptera > Drosophilidae > Drosophila > Drosophila formosana. Next base: position 529,944 of record JAWNOW010000062.1, read on the forward strand.
AGATGAATGGGTGCGTTTACCGGATAGGTGAGGAAAGTATGGGGGAGGGGTGACGGATGAAGGGCAACCCTAAAGCCAATACGAACTGAACTGGAACTGAACTGAAAAGCCCATTTAATGCCACATTTTATTTATATGCTGCGCGCAGTTTTTTTATTTGTTTGGTTTCATTACGAAATTTCAGTGGTTGCCGCTAAAATAAATATTTCGTAGCATTTCTAGCGTGTTGAACTATTTCAAATTGCTTTTCAATAAACAAACTGAGACGAGAGAACTCGTAAAATATGAAACAAATTTCGCATGTTTTGTTTTTTTGTTAAAAGTCGATTCTTTGATACAAATTTCGATTGATTTGATTTATTACGATAGTCGTCGTCATAACAGAAGTTGGTATGCTTATCGGTGATCAGATTTGATCCAAAATCAAATAAAATAAAACAATTAAATGAACCGAATGAGTTCTAAAACGCAAACGAAATCGAAAGAATAACAAAACAAACCAAGACCAAAACAAAACATAAATCGAAAGAATTCACCCAAAAATGCCAAGTTCCGTGCAAGGGAAACGCATAACTAAAAAGTGTCGATCCAATCACTCCTGCCAGTCCTCTCAGCCCAGTCAGCCGCAATCTCAATCTCAATCACAAGCACAAAGCCTCGAGCCCAGTTGCCAACTGACAACTCTCAAGATATCCGTCCCGATAAATGTGCGTGGTGCCAACTCAGCTGATCAGCTGCCGATGATGGGCTTGCCGCGCAAGAGAAAGAACTCCAATCCAAAGCCAGAGCCTTAAGGCTGCTTGATCAAATAAACTCATAAATAAATCAACTCGAGTAGTACATCAGAGTGTGCATCATATGTCTATGTGCATATATATATATATGTATATATATGTATATATTTATAGAGATAACACACACACACACACACGCAACACACTGAGATACCAATTGAGACTTGGTAAACACTCCGCGCGCTCTGTTTAACAAACCATGTTAGATATATTTCGTGGATTGAAAAACCTTGTAAAGGTCAGTCACGTTAAAACCGATTCGATAGTATTCCGCCTGCACTACTCAATAACTGTGATGATTCTGATGTCATTCTCGCTAATTATAACCACACGCCAGTATGTGGGTAATCCAATTGATTGTGTACACACTAAAGATATTCCAGAGGATGTGCTCAACACACATTGTTGGATACAATCGACGTATACGCTCAAGAGTTTATTTTTGAAAAAACAAGGCGTTTCGGTGCCGTACCCGGGTATTGGCAATTCCGATGGCGATCCCTCCGATAAGAAACACTACAAATACTATCAGTGGGTGTGCTTTTGCCTATTTTTTCAGGTGAGTTTCGCAGTCGTAACCATAATTAATTAACAAGTCAGAAATCTACAGTCGAGAGTTCTCGACTGTGGGACACCCGCTCCAGAATGTACTAAACCAGGTAACACTGTTCACAAATCGAACTAATCGCGTACAGCTTTCATTCTGATTTTTGTCCTATAAAATTGATTTTTGTTTTGTTTTTTCACGATTTGAACCGGAAGGGTGCGTGGACAAAATCTAAAACAATTTTGATCTGCGTGCAACAAAGGCACGTGTTTGGCTGCTCCAGCTGCTTTAGTCGCTTAGATCTGGGGGTTCATACAGACAGACGCCTTGGCTGGTGACACTGAATGAAAATATATATGCCTTATTGGTCGGAGGTGCTTCCTTTTGCCTGTCACATATATTTTCTGTTGGCACAAAGTAAAAATACCATTCTATCCCAACAATTCTCAGCAGGATTTAAATGCATTCTCTGTTGGAAAGTAGTCGAAGTTTCACAATTTTCCTGTTTTCATTTTAATAACATGATAATATGTAGTAAATAGTTGTTGACTACTTGACTACTATTAATAACAATCAAAATTGTGACTTTTATAATACATTTAAAATCTTTGCTTCTGATTAGTAAATTCGAATACCAATTACAAACGATTTGATAACAACTTAATATTTCGTGTAAATTCCATAAACAACAATTTGCTATACAAGTAGAACTAAAACTTAAATGTGTTCTACACTGTAGAAAATTGAAAACAAAATATGATCATATAATGTTAAAATTATCTTAATTAATAAATGTAATTAACTATAAATATAATTTAGCGAAATTAATGACAGGACTACAAAAAATACATTTCCGCCAAGTAAGCATGTTTATATACAAATTAAATTAAAGCTCCACTCAACTGAATAGCGTCAGCATGAAATGTTGTAGATGGAATAATATAAAAATCAAAATAGTCCTCAGGATGATAAATAAAAAGTATATGGTTAATTCTCCAGAAAGGCCAACCAAAAAATTCAAAGTCAATAAAAGTGTGATTTATTAATTTACTTATATAGAAACTATATCAAATTTATCTAATATAAGCAAATTTAACATTTACTATTAAAATATTCAAAGATTATAAGAAAAATTGAAAAGAAATGATGAGATGGCTAATTACGATAAATTTCTTATCAGCTTATCCGTTTTCATCACTGTCGCGTGCGACACTGAAAAGAACATGTGTTTTCACTGCATCCACGGTGTCTGCCCAAAGTAATGAAAAAATGTTTGGTTTAATATAAGCAGCCCTTTGTATTTGACACTTATTTAAAGTTTGCTTGCGCTTGCGACACAGTAAATTAAAAATTTGTACATTTTTTTTAATCTTTTTGTTGTATAATTTTCTTAATGAATAAAAATAAATTTCACTGCAACGAGTCATTTAAAAGAATGGTTTTTGATACTAATAATTCAATTTAAGTTTTTTAGGTCAGTTATTTTTGGTTTTGTTTTGATATATTGAAGATTTTTAGATGTTGAAAATAAAATATACTACAAGTATATTAAATACATCTTATATAAGTCTAATTACTTAAAAGTGCAAAACAAACATAAACAAGTAAGAAAGCTACAGTCAAAAGTGCTCGACCGTATGATACACGCAACCCATTTCGAGAGAAAACAAAAAACTGATTTGACAAAAAATATACCAAAGAATATACTGAAACTTGTTTTTCCATGTATATATTTGAAAATAGCGGGTAAAAATCCACAACACCGACATGGTCACACTGTCAACTAAACAAACAAAGCGCGAGCAGCTGCAAGTGAGTTTTGCATATAAAATTGATTCATTAATAACTTCCTTGTTTTTCATTCGATCTCAACCAAATTCACAGGAGTCATTATTATTATGCATACCAAAATTCAGATCTCTAGGTCCATTATTACGGCTTTTCCAGTTTTTGGGGGCGGAAATGGGCGTTGCAAAAATCTAAAACAAACTTGATCTGCGTCAGACCTACTCGAATACTGTCACCAAATTTGATATCTCTAGGTCATTCACACACTTAAAACGTCCATATGCATTGGGCACAACTATTTTGATAAATAATTTAACAAATAACTTTTGTTCTACATATCAGATTTGTACCAAAATTACAGGGTATATTAATAGTATTAAGCACAAATGGCTTACCATTACAGATCATTACACATAGAACTGGAGTTATACGCTATTTCTTCTAGATTTATGCATATTGTGGGCGAAGGGGGCGTGGGATCCAACTTTTGAAATAAATTTGATCTGCGTAAGGAATGCAGGAACCTATGTATGTACCAAATTTGGTGTCTCTATGTGAGTCCTGTCTGTGTCGCGAACGAACGTCTTATTTTTTGCGATTTTCTTGAAAAGGAACAATTGACAAAAATCAACCTTAGTACTTATCAAGAGCTTTAAGCTTATATTTTTGTAAATTTCAAATAATTTTGTACCACATGTATTGTTTTTAGTTTGAATACGTACGAATGTCGCATTCGACACTAGAAAATTGCTCATATCATAGATTTATGAAATATTAAATATGCAAATGATAGATTTTTACTTTTAAGTTCTTTGAGTTATGCTTGAATAAATTTATTTAATATTGATATTGAAACTAGCTAGATATTCCCTTTGAAAAGATTGCCAACAAAAAAATGTGTAATCAGCTTTAGGCACAAATAAAGGAAATCAGAAAATGAAATGTTTGCACAAAGTGTAAATGGATTTGAGTTCAGAAGAAGCAGTCTATTAATCAAAAATCTATAAAGAAATTTAAATGGGTTTCAATTGATAGGGTCTCTAGATGCAGCTACATCTATATATGTATATGTGCATATATATTCCATATATCTGGTGTTGCATCGCTTCTGTTGTCCCAAGTCTTTGTGTCGCTTTCCCCCCAGACACTTTCGGCCTTATTTCAGTCATCGCCAGTCTGCGAGTAATTACATACCGCAGATGAGTTTATTGTCGTGCGGCGAACAGAACAATTTGATGGATTAAGTAATTAAGTAAGAGTATTTTTGTGTGTACAAGCGCGCTATGTAATGCCACGGATCCATTGTGATCTACTTACATATGTACATATACATAAGTACATTATGCACACTTGCATACATATATACATACGTGCATATGTATGTATGTGTACTGTATATATGAACTCGTTCGTTTTTCTTTTCAATACAAATTTGAAATTCCCAAATATTTGTGCTACTTATTGTTGTAGCTGTTATTGTAATTACTGTTGTTGCTGCTGCTGCTGCTGCTCATTTTGTTTTTTTGTGTTTTGTTGTTGGTCGGCCTCTGAAACGCAAGCAATTTGAATGGCCATAGCCAATGAAAATGTTTAAACATGTCCGTATAACCCGAATTGCTGCTGTTGCGAACATTTCACTTACGCACACTCAAGGCCAACAACAGAACAGTTGACTTGGCCCATAGTTTTACTTTGTTGTGACGTATACGCGCATACGTTATTCGTCGATCGAATCACACACAAATTCTCAGATGTTTCATCTAGAGAGCAGCAGTAGCAGCCCCCTGCAATCTCCAAACAATTATTAGTCTTCATTATAATTCAAAAAAAGAAAACACTCAACGTCTATCTGTGGCTCTTATTTAAAGTGGCTGAGTGGTCTGTTACTTCAGAGTTTTTGATTGCTTATTTATTTTTTGTTGTTGTTATAGCGACATCCATATTTTGTTTTTAATTTATTTTTTTATCTATTTATAATTGCATTTGTTAATTTAACATTTTCATCTTCATAAGCATTTTGAAAGTTCTAAATTTCTAATTTTATTTTAACAACAGTATCAATAGAGTTTAATTTTTATAACGCAACTTATCACAGCTTTTCTTAGTATACATTTTTTCAGTGTAATTACATGATTTTTTGTTCCTGTTATCGAACACATTCTATATTAGATAATACCCTTTTTATTGGACAAATACTAAACTAGTCATAGGAAATTAATTTTTAGGCTTTTTCTTAGTTAAAAAATATTGATTGAAGTATTCACGATTCTTATCGATAAATCTTTGATAAACTAAAATTAGCTGATTGGAAAAATGTTTTATTTTAGCGCATTCAAATCCTGCGCCTGTATTCACCTTGTATATTTGTTCGTTGAATTAAATACTAAGAAAACGATCTTAAGGAAAGTATGTTATCCAATGCAGTAAAAAATTTGAATTTATTTGAATATTAACCGTCTATGTGAATCCTCTGTTCAATACTTGGTGATCTAATGGATTGACTAATCTTGACAATGATTAAGATTTATTTGACAATTTAAACTTCATGTTGAAGACATATTACCTGCCCGTACAGACGACGCGATTAATTTCGAACGACCATCTGATCAGTGATCACCTCATCCTCTCGTTTGCAGTTGATGACGTTCTTGTTTGCCCCACTTCGTAAATTGTCACACACGAATATGCGTCGGGTCGCGAGTCGTGGATCGTGGATCGTGGATCGTGAATCGTCGCTGGCGAGGGGTGCTGCATGGTTACACAATAATATATCTTCCTGCTAACAATGTACAAATATTAAATGTATATTTTTATCACACTTTTGTCACAGTCGCCCCACTCTTTGCTTGTCTTGTTGTTTTGCTTGTATGAAGGGAGAAGAGCGCAAAGAGACAGAGACAGAGACAACCGTAGATAAAGAGAGTGAGAGAGAAGGAGGAGGCTTCGGCTCGTCGCGTTTCTCGGTTAGTGTCACAGAGGCGATTATAGACGTCGCCGTCATAGTCACCCAAATACCTATAAATACATTTATTATGGTATTCTCCCTGCTTAATGACGCGTAGACGGCGTTTCTATAACTTACACATTTCCATTCTGCTTAATTTGTGAATTTATTAATAAAAGCGACGGGAGCGACCTGAAATCGAATACAATGCATCAATACTCAATCACACACTTGATGAAAAAGGGAAGTGAAAAGGAACGCCGCTTAGCCAGTTGAATATGTTGTATATGTTCTACATGTTCATGATCAAATCGTAATAATAAAATTCCAAAACAAAACAACAAGAAAACTTATAAATCGATGCAGGTGTCGAGTAGTTAAAAAATATGTACATAGGACCTTGGACAGATCATGGAGTGGTCGATAGGGGGGACGGGGAGTCGATAATCTGCTGATTAGCTAATGGCCAGACCATTAAGTTGGACGATGCAGCTATTAAATTTAAAAGCCAAATTGCCTGCAACAAGCCATCATAATGATCACGATCACGAACTTGTTGCTTTCCTCTGATTGTCCATCAATGGATCGGCTCACATCGATCAAGCGTTCCCCTCATATATGTCAAAAATCGAAATTTTTCTTTTCCTAGCTGGATATTTATTGAAAAGGTGCAGACAAACATTAAAGTGAAAAAAGAAAAGAAAAGAAAAGAAAAAAAAAAACAAAATAATAATAATAATTCTGGCCAAATGCCAGCGTAATGCTGAAACACAAATTTTGGACCCCAATGGAATGGAAATGGTAATAGGAATTGGAATGGGAATGGGAACGGGAATGGGAATGGGAATGGGAGAGGGATACATAACGTTCCAATAGGGCGGGATAAGATTGAGATGCGATAGGTTGGGTGGGTTTGTTTTTCAGTTGTGGATTCGATGAGTTCGGGAGACGGGTTGGCAACAGAAATGCCGTCGCGACGGCTGGACTCCCCATCGCTGCATGGACATGTGTTTATATTTGACTTATGTGGATTTATTTTTGTTCGCACTATCCGAGCAGGGTGTGAGCAGCAGCCAAAAACGGGCAGCACGGAACTTGGACTCAACTGGCAAACTAACATGCTGGCAGACGCACTCTGTGCCCCAATCTTTGGAGCAGACAGAGTGTTGGCTGCCGCGCCCACACATCGTGTTCTTTGCCATTTCCTCCTTGTGCCTAATTAATTATGCAAAATATTTGCCTTATATGTGCGGTGATTTGCACTGCTTCATTACACAGAACGCACTGGGGCTTTTGTCGGGATGTTTGTCAGTGAAATTGATCTGAACTGTACAAGGAACATATGTACATATACGAAGCTCGATATAGAGACGTCTTCTCTATTAATAGTTTTTATGGAGTGTGTGAAACGAGCAACACAAGTGATATTTTAGAAGTTTGCCAGGCAAATATATTTATTACCGACTCTTTTATGAGCATGAGATATGGGCATTGTGAAGGCCATATAATTTTAGTGTCTCTACGTGGCAGTTGCAGTGCATTTGGTTTTATGCTACACACATAGAGATCAACTCTGGGTCAGATACAGACCAGAACAGAACAGCTACATATAATTAAGAAAACTTATTTCCTTTCTCATTTATAGAGTGTGGTGCATTTTCAGACCTCTAACCGAAATAAAGCGAATTGGGTTATCGTATTACTTAAATCTGAGTGCAACACATTGGACCACATATTGTGTTTTTCCAAAAACATACATTTATTTAAAAACCATATATCACAAGCCATCAACAGTATCGACAGTAAATTGTTTACACTAACAATAAACAAGAGTTGTGAATTCATTACACAGAAGTATTAATGGAATTATTCCAGTGCTTCTACCGTTGACTCAATTTACAATTCATTTTAATAAAGTACAATATCGAATATTAAATACCATTGCCAAAATATCCTAAGAGATACCGCTCTATTAATTGTGTTCCTACAATTTTTTTTTATTAATTAACAATCTATCACTAAAACACAAATAGTGTTTGATACTTGTTTACTATATAACTTACTTTGCTATATGATCAAATCAGTCTAAAGCATAACAGTACAAACTACTACTGAGTTACAGTTAAGTAAAATACAGATGCTCACAAATTGGAATTGAATAGGATTTGTCGAAGCAGTTAGAATACAATTTTAATTTATTTGTATACCCGCTACCCATAGGTCCTAGTGCCAACAGAAAATGTATGTAACAGACAGAAGGAAGCATCTCCAACCCCATAAAGTATATATATTCTTGATCAGCGTCTACAGCCGAGACGATATAGCCATGTCCGTCTGTCCGTCTGTCTGTATGAACACATAGATCTAAGAGACAAGAGCTACGAAATTTTTTTTCAAACGCTAGTTATGCTTGCACGCAGATCAAGTTTGTCTTAGAATTTTGCCACGCGCCCTACAGCTTTTCAAAAACATACATTAAAAGAGTTTCCGTATAGCTGTGATGATCTTTAGCACACCTATGAAATAGACCAACATGGACGTTTCCTGAAAATTTGAGTGAAATCGCGTGAATAACATGAAAGATATAAACCAAAAACTATGTCATTTCATGATAACTATAGTCAAGCAGACAACAGTGGTTCGAGTCACTCTTCAAACTTTTTTTTTACTTTTTAAAATTATGTATGTTATTTATAGTGGATATAATAGTTGAAAACACGTTTAAAAATTGCTTACTAATAAAGAAAAGTTAAAATTTGTAAATAAAAATACACCAAAAGTATGCTGCAAATATTGTCATTGCTAAAGCAAATCTCAAACAATATGTAATAGGCCCTTTATTCTCATTAGGACGCTTCACACGCAGTTGTTTGGTGGTGCAAACAGTCGAGCACACTTACTTGTTTATTTTTAAAATGTTCAAGACATTTATTGCAAGAAAAGTTTCGTTGACTTGGTATTATTAAAAAACTTAAATGTACTTTGTTAACTAAGATTTATCAATTTTGTATTTTCATCGAATTTAACAAATACAAAAATTGTCCAACGAGGTTATAAATTACGAGTGTCTAATGAATTGGAAAAATAATATTACCGAAAAGACGGTGCTCCTTGATATCGGTATCCGAAAAGTTGATTAATTTATAATTAGAATAATTGTACTCATGAATACATCTAATAACAACTTGTATGTACCACTGTGCAATGGCATCGAAGGCTGTGCCAAAGCCAACGGCTGGGGCTGTTGCTGTGGTAGTGAGGCAACGTCGTATGTTTTACTTCATTTGGCTTTGATTGCTGTTGCATTTATGCGATGTTTTTATGGCAATTTGAACGTTTGGCAAAAAGTTTTTCATACGCACGCATATGCGCTTAACTCCTCTTGCCTCCAGCCTCGTGCCCCTCATGTTTGATACGTTGCCCTCTTGCAAATCCGTTTGCCCTTTGTTCACCACCCTCATAAGATTTCCGTTGGTTGCAGTTCTTGCTACTGTTGCGTATCGTCGGGCCAAGCCAATTCACAACGCCGACAAAGGCTGTTGTGCTTAGAGAGCGAGCGAGAACAAGATGCAAATAGGAAAACAAATTGAATTGTGGTCGAGGAAAAAAGGGCGAAAGAAGTGCGTATAAGTAAAAAATGTGGCAATGGCTGAGGTTACGCACACAACGCTCACATAAGGCCAAAGCACATCAAACGCATCATTTGATTTCCGGCAAGACGCTGCAAGCTGTGAGCCCATCACTTGTCCGTTTTCTTCACTTGTTTTTTTTATTGTTGCTAGATGCTTCTGTTTTTGTTGTTGTTGTTTTTGCTGATGCTGTTGCTGTTGCTGTTGCTGTTGCTGATGCTGATGCTGATGCTGTTGTCGTCATAAGGCGATACAATGTGCCGCAGATGTTGGCCGGCTATAAAACTATGCGGCGACGCCAATTTCAATTCTATACTAATATTGTTGCATCAGTCGAACAAAATAATGCAAAAATTTGTGTGGCAACAAGCACGTTCACCACCGTCCCCTGCCCCTGCCCCTGCCCCTGCCGCTGTCCCCTACCCCTGACCCCTGCCCCCTGCCACCTAGCCCGTCGCCTTTCTCAGAATTGGAATTGCGCGTGTAGAGTGACGTTGAGGTCGCCTGACTATTTTAGGCGCTCCTACTTAACATATTATTTTTGCCAAATGAAAATTAAAATATAGCTCGCAATCCGAATAGCAATGGAAATCGAAATGAGAAAACGCACTGGCGCAGACAGCCGCCAATGGGGCGCCCACTAAATAAACTGAACTCTCACCTCGACGGGCATTAGAAACTACGGCATGTGCTAAGCTCCAAAAACAAAGCTGATGTCTGGCCACCTAAGAACTGAGTGCGGTGGGATTACCACCTGCCCACATTGTGGAGACCGTGCAGACTGAAACAGATGCCAAACTAAACAACATTTTCACAATTTAGCGTCAAATTTACGATACAAGTTATTATTAATTTGTCATCAGTGCGCACATAAATACCAAAACACTGACAAAGATCCATATAATTGGGCAAGAGTTAAGTCTTTTCCCGTTGACTGTTGGGTTTATAGTCGTTCTCTATCTCTATCTCTCCCTCTCTTTCTCTCTCTCTCTCTCTCTCTCTCTACCTCTCGCTCTCTCTCTCACTATTCTATAAGATTTCTTTATTTTTGTTTTATTTATTTAACGCATCGCATGATTTGGTTGTGTTTCGCTAATGGATCACGGCTAATTGTTTTGATGACACGTCTATAAATATATGTAGACAGACAGTGTGGTCAGACAGACGTGGTAAATAAGTAATAAATGCATAAGAGCATCGTGGTTGGAAGGTCATCCGAAAGGCGATCTTTTTATATACTAAATAACGCTGGCATTGCTCTAACTGGAATTACGAGTTCGAGGCCCATCTTATTATCCCAATCTTCACCAAGTCGAACGGCAAAACAGCTGGTGATTGTCACTTGTCATATTAAAGCGCTTTTACGACAGACAGCCGCCCACACACACTCACCTTTACACACACATATGAATGTGCCATATATTGCTCTCTTTATCCAACTCTCTTTTATTTTCTTTCTCACTCATTTACTCTTCACCTTCTTGCTCTTTGCAGGCAATCTTATTTTACACACCAAGATGGCTGTGGAAATCTTGGGAGGGTGGCAAGATTCATGCGCTCATCATGGACTTAGATATAGGCATTTGTTCCGAAGCCGAGAAAAAACAAAAAAAGAAATTACTTTTAGATTATTTATGGGAAAATTTAAGGTAAGTTGACTGCCAAGTAAAAATATAATCCACCCAGCTCTAAATGCAACTAACACATTCCAGATATCACAATTGGTGGGCGTACAGATACTACGTGTGTGAGCTGCTAGCCCTGATAAATGTGATAGGTGAGTTACAACAACGATCACCCAATTGCAGATGTTCAAAATGAATATACATATTTGGGGTTATTCTACAGTCATACGTATGCGTAATATGGTATATGCTGTGCACTGTATGTTATACACTCACTTGTTTTTCCTTGGAAAATCCATGACGAATTTTTATCGAACCGAACCCGCGGCCGCATCAAAATAAACAAATCTCACTTATCGCTTTTATTTTCCTGAATTCCTGAATTAACATTGGACAACGTGCGCCGCGTGTGCTAAAATCTGATTTCTGACAAAATAATTAACTGTCAGAAGACATAAAAATAACAAAAATAAACAATAATCGAACGAACATCAGACCAATATCGCCATATTGAGAACTTCACAAAGCTCAGAGTTTTTCAATCTGACTAATTGAATCTTGACGTTTGATTGGTCCAACTGAAATTACGAGTTGTATCTGCGCAACACAAAAAGATTTAGTTATCAGCAAACAGTTTAAATTACAAACAAACTGATCCCAAATAATTTTGAAATAAACATTTCAGTTGAAACATTGACATTGATAAATACTTGCATAGTCCATTTCTTAGTGTTATTTAGGGCCTCCTTCATAAGCATAACAATAGATACTTAATATTTCAATTATTACAAATTAACAAATAAGATATATAGTTTGTTTAAAGTGCCATTCAGGGAAGTACACAATTATTTTGTTCGTACCAATAATTTTGTAATTCAAATATCCGAATTATTTCAAAAAGCAACTTAAATTATTAAGAAATCTTGTAACACAAAATCAATTTGAGATTTAAATAAATTCAAAACTGATTAATTTTCGTATAATACATTTCATCGTATTAATTAGAACCTCTGTTATGAGCATAAACAATTGTTTTTGAATTTTCATGAAATTTCAATTTATTATTTATATCATAGGAACAAGAAACGTAATCGCTTATTCATATCCGTTCTGAGAAATATTGCTATGTTATAAAAAAAAATAAATATCATTTGCGGTAAAATTAATTAATCGCTAAGCAATGCATCACTTGGGGTTAATAAATCGTTTTGCAGCACGATCTCAACAATTTTGATATAATAAATTAGTCTTGCTTCTTCATTTAAAGTTTAATTTTCGCGCTAATTGCACTTACTTAGAACTGAAACTGTATTGGACTTTATTGGGTCTTACAAAGTTTACAAAATACTAGCATCCAATTCTTCGGAAACTTTTCATTTAACTTAAAGATTGATTGTTTCTCACTGCAAAATTGCTTGAGTAAGATGGTATCAATAATTTAATCGAGATCAAAAAAACATTCAATTACAAGAGAACATGTTAATAATGTAATTCGCTTTTAATTACAAATTTGGACGGACCTATTTATCAATAACACATTTCTCTAGAATCATATGCGCACACATACATTCATATGCAAACACATACACAGGAAAGTCAGAGGCAGCAATGAACCCATAAATTTGAGGTGGCAATTATTCTTTTTTTTTGGAATAAACACTGATCACACATCGTATACGATGTGGGCACATACTTATATTTACAATACGTTGTATAAATAAAATACACACACCTCCTTATATATATATATATATATATGTATATGATTTCTTGTTGTATTCGATAGGTCAAATGTTTCTTATGAATCGATTTTTCGATGGCGAATTTATGACATTTGGCTTGGATGTGATAGATTATATGGAGACCGATCAGGAAGATCGCATGGATCCGATGATTTACATATTTCCCAGAATGACCAAATGTACATTTTTTAAATATGGTTCAAGTGGGGAGGTGAGTAGCCAATTCTGATAGTTAATAATTTACCAATTTTTAAATTACATTTAACGATGTTTTTTTTTTCTTGTAGGTGGAGAAACACGACGCCATTTGCATTTTACCATTAAATGTTGTTAATGAGAAAATTTACATTTTCCTTTGGTTTTGGTTTATATTATTAACGTTACTCACATTATTAACGCTAATATACAGGGTGGTTATTATATTCTCGCCTCGAATGAGGGTCTATTTATTTCGAATGCGATTTAGGTAAGTTTGAATGATTATTCTCATGTAATTCACTTGACTGAATCAATGTCGATTTCTTTTTATTCTACAGGTTAGTGCGTCGTGACGCTATTGAAATAATCGTTCGTCGTTCCAAGATGGGCGATTGGTTTTTGTTGTATTTACTAGGAGAAAATATAGATACAGTTATATTTCGTGATGTTGTACAGGATTTAGCGAATCGTTTAGGACATAACCAACACCACAGGGTGCCTGGATTGAAAGGTGAAATACAGGATGCATGATATTGGGAGTATTAGAAATAATACAAAATGCAATATGTCGTCTCCATATGAATGCAACAACAACAACAACATTTAACAAATTAGTACAACAGTAAAAAGAAAACAACAACAAGCTACAGCAGCAGCCGCTTCATAAACTCCAAATAAAACTGAAAAAAAAACGTATCTTACAAATACAACCAAAAAAACTATCGTCAATGCTAACAACACATCGAAGTCATTTTCAATCACAGAGAGATAATACAATACAGAGACAACTCGATAGATAGATAACGATAACAATAACGATAACGATAACGACAAGGATAAAAAGAATTAGTCAATGCTAACGATAAACATTAGAGTATCAATAGAACCGAACACACAACGAATGTAAGCGGACTTTTAGCCGAACCAAACTAAAAACGATGAAGCAGCTAGGAAAACGAATCAACCAACAACCAACAACCAACAACCAACAACAACAACAGCAACAACGAATATTAAAGGCAGTTGAAAATTAAGACCAAACATCAGAAGCAGCAGGATAAGGAGAGGTGGGCAGCAGCAGCTTCGCCCACTGGACACAGCCAACGGATGCACGTGGCAACTGCGTCTAAGGGCGTGCCCCATGGATTCAAGTCAAGTCGAGAAGTTACGACGAAAATAGAAGTTGCCCAAGGACAAGAACAAAGTGTGTGAAGAAGAATGAAAGCAAGGAGAATGAATTGAATTGAAATGAAATGAAGGATTTGAAATAACTCTCGAACTCTCTCTATCATGCACACACACACACACACACACACACACACACACATACGATACATACAAACACAATCAAACATGCACACACTCACATACCCACACTCACATAGACACAAGCACAAGACATTTTCGCGGCATTACTCATACGCCCGCACAGCCCGCCCCGCACTTTGCTTGTCAAGCAGCAACAAAACAAAACACCAACGAAGTCGAGACGACGCCCGCGTATAATTGCATTTCTGTATTAACGACAAACCAACAGCAAACAACAACAGCAACATCATGCACTATTTTAACACCAACAACATCGAACGAGCAGCAACGACAGCAAGTAGGAAGAAGACGAGTACGAAGTACGAAGAGGAACATCAAGAGAAGCTGCAAGCTGTTTCAAGTGTAGACGAAGAGAAGATCCTCTCTCTTTCATCGAGCGAATTCGAAATACGATTCAGTAGGAATGAGAATAACGAAAAAGAAGAGTAGTTGAAGCAGTGGGGAAAACGTAGAAGAAGAAGAAGAAACACATTGGTCAGACAGGGGGAGATTGAGGAAAATTATATAAGAGAAAAGCGAAAAGCAGGAAAAGGAGGCAAAAAGAAAAGTTTAATTAAATTAAATTCTACTCAATTAAAATCACTTATTATATTTAAAATAATAGTAATTACAATAATAATAATTATAATAATTACAATAATAATAATAATGATAATAACACAAACCAAAACAAAAGCAAAACAAAAACGATATCTTGAAGTGTTCATGTATTCGAATGTAGGTTAATTAAGAAAACGGCATAATATAATTCTATATATAATACATACTTATATATATATATATACCATACATGCATACACATACGCATACATATATGTATATGGTGTGTACATATATATATCCATGTACTTATACATATATGTATATACATACATAAGCATATAACGATAAACTGTTTTTTTTTTGTCTAAATCTAAGTATTTGTATTACCCGCTAAAGAAACCAAAAGTAAAATAATAAAAAAAAGTACACAAAAACACCAAAAACAAACAAAAAAGCAACAAAAAGAAAATACCAATTTTGTATACAAGAACCACAAAAGAAAGAAAAAAAAAACAAAAACAAAATAAAACAAAAATTCAATGAAATGAAATGATACCGAACTAAATGTAAAGATCAACAAAAAATATCAGTAAATATCAGCGACAGTTTAGTAAATGGAAATAAAATACAAGAAATACCCATTAAATACCATAAAGCGAAACAAAACAAAACGAAAGGAAAAGAGAAGACAAGTGGGGAAAAAGAAATACATTTTAAAGCCGAGGATAAATACATTTACGTACATACATACATACCTACATACCTTCTTACAAACATACATACATACATACATATATAATTTAATTAGGTCGAACTCTAGCGCGCATCATTATATAACCATTATAATAATAACAAACAACATCAACTACAACAGACGGACAGATCATAGATCATATTTTAAAATTCAAAATAGATTCAATTGAAATGAGAGCGGAAGTTAATTTCCCAATTAATCATGATTATTATTCATAAAAAGGTTTGAAAGCACACACACTCTAAAGGAGGGGTTTAGGAGTGCTCAGAAGCATTCATGATGAAAACCAATTAAATGAAACCAAAAAGCTGAACAACTTTTTGAATTCACCATAAAACTAAAAAAAAAATGAACGAAAATATAAACTCGACTCGATTTTATGACGCTTGCATGTATTATTATTTAGAAAAGAGATGGACAAATGAGTAGGTAATAATTTGTCACAAGTGGATTGCATAGAATTAAAACTATCCCTCACTTTAATGAATTTAATTTTCCCAATTTACACATTGCAATGCATTGGCATTGCGGATGTCACATGCGAGAGAAAGAGAGAGTAATAAAAAGAGAGAAAAGGTTCTACGATTATAATGTGCAACGAGTATTATCACTCAAAAATATTAATGCTCATTCACATCGAATTGACCACATCATGTGCTACAAAAATGTAATATCCGTCCAGAAAACTTTTTGAAGCACATTTAATTTGTAAGGCCATTGCATTGCCTAGACTAAGTTTGTTCCCAGTAAATCACTTTCTAATATTCGCTTCAAAATACTCGAACCATGTGTTTAAATGCAGAAGGACCAAATAAGTCACACGCGATTATAAATTATTCTCAGTTAACACCTCTTTAAATCATTGCACCTTGAGTTACTCTCTCTTTTTATGACCCAATATCTCCCCTATCTCCGAAAGGACGATAAAATATGCATTAGACACAGCTAACAAACCAAGCCAATAAATAAATGTCACTGCCAGCTAAACAGCTAAAAACATACTTACTCATATAGTATCTCTCCCTCTCTGGAGTGCAGCTGCAATGCCAAAACTGATCACCAAAATTGAAAACAACCAAGGCAACTCTTCTATTGAGTAGCTCGATTTACCCCAACAGCAGTCACGCTCAGTCTACACATGCACACATAAACTCACACACACACTCACACTCAAAAAATAGTTTACATTTTAGCATTATACTTTTATAGATCAGGGTATATCAGTTTATGCATTCATGACAACATACTCAAAGACGCATTAGATTTTAGCTAACGAGGTTTGGAAATGGAACATGAAAATAACAAAAAAAATTATTTCTATGTCGCTATACAAACTTAATAGAAGAAAAAAAATAATTACAACAATAACATTAATGATAACAAGTAATTTTAGCGTATTTTTTTTAACTGCTATAGCCAAATATGTGTAAGCTTAAAATCTAGTTAAATGAACATAATGACTTAACTTAGTCTGTTAAGCAACACCGAACACTGAAAAAAATGGGGAAACAATATAAAAATTAGTTTGTTTGGTTTTTCTATTTTTTTTTTATAGTCTTGGGTAATGTATGAATGAACCAATGAGGATGAAAAAGAGAATAAGTAATAATTTGAATACAAACTGAATCTATGCAATACCGAAATGAAAATCAATGATAATTTAAAAAAATTCATAATTGCAACTGTAATTTTATGGAGAAGGGGAAACCCGTGGAAAGTAACATAATTACATACATATGTATGCTTAATGGATATTTAATGCATAATATGTACAAGGAAATTGCCATTAGTTGTTAGTGCTAATGCGATACGTACATATGTAAGATCTACATCTGTAGAGACGGCCCTAAAAAGAATATCTATCTATCTATCTATCTGTATATGAACTCAGCTCATTATACTCACATTACATGCATACTACATAAAATACTTACATGCGATACATACGTAGTTAGAGGTGCAAGGTGCAGGGTTCATTCAGTAAGGCATATGAGAGGTTTAACTCAATTTGAATAACAAGCAATTGTAAAATTATTTAAGCTCATCGAGTATCGAATGTCGGATATCCAATATCGACTGTCAATAAATAACGAATATTGATCATAATCTTAATATTTTCTTTTTCCAACGCAAGACTTTATTTTTCAAAGTGTTTGCCGCAATATACAACATGCAATATGCCTACAATTAAAACACACTAAAGTTAATTAAAAAAAAAAATAAAAATAAAAGCAAAACAAAAAAAAAAAAAACTATTAAGAAATGAAATACGAACTGTATTAGTTACAAGTAAAATAAGTACTTACATACACATTCAAAAAAAAAATCGAATTTGTGCATAAGAACATTTCATAGCCACATAGAGAGAAATCCCCTAGAAGCAATAATCAGAAGCCAGATCATTTTGGACTTTCACCATCCTCTCCTTAACGAGTGACTTCTCCAGACAAAACTGCAAGGATCGACTCTATCACAGTCTACAACTTTCTACACAGTCGACCTAAAAGGCAAACCTACTTTAAAACCCGTACAATTTAAGAATATCTGGTATATATGCTCGCTCCTGGATTCGACGACTGGGCGTGTTCATTATAAGGCAACAGGAGCAATAAATGTGACAACGAAATTTTAACTAAATCCTTTCTGAACTTATCCAATTACTTATAAAACAAGTACATAGTTATACTTATATTCACGGAGTGCTGTTTAAATCTCCCACTCAAACATAATCTCAAAATAAATTTACTTTTGTTTTGATTGACCATTTATTTTTATTTATCGATTTTTTTTGGTATATGTATTTATATGTCAAATTTCTATCTCGCTGCATAGTGTAGCTTATACCACATACATTTATATTATATTACATTTTCAAAATAAATCAATTTTTTTTTTTAATTGATTTTTTGATTTGCTTCAATTAATGTTTTGTTCATTCGGCAATAAAACGAATAGATATCATTGTTTATTGATTTTTATTTACATTTTAAATTATATTCAATATTTTGAAATGATGAGATTGTAATGCGCTCTTTGGTCTACACTCTTCTTGCTTTACTTCTATCACCTTTCCACACTCTTTTTGCTTTTTTTTCACCCATACCCAACAACACATTTCCCTCAGTACGTTCCGCACATCGGCCACATGCAAAAAAAAAGGTCAATTGCCTAAGATCAATAATTATCAAAGTATATTGGTGAAATTATATCATCTTATATTTTACATAAAATATATTAAATTACGACAAATTATTAGGAAATGCAATAAAATTTAGTTCAACTCTTTGAAAATACATATACATACAAATAATAAAATTAATAATAAATGCAAATAGTGCAAATCTTTTTATTACAAATCTACGTTTTTTAAATTGAAGTCGAAGTCGGAATTATACAAAAGTACGAGAATAGCAATCGATGTTAGAATAGAATATAAATAAATAAAATATCTGAAACTGCCAATTCCCATTCTCAGACAAAGTTTAGTAAAAGAACAACAAAATGCAAAAGCAAAGCAAAACTTGCAAGCATATTAAATTTAACAATATACAATACTTATACACAATACAAGCAAAAAAAAAAAGAAAATTGAAATAAAAATTTAAATTGAATACAATGAAAATTGCTGAATATTTAGATACATAACGAAAACCAAAAAAAGAATTGGTATAAGTAGTTGGCGAGCGTATGAATCTCTTGGTTTGCTTAATTTATTACTAACTTAGTTGGGAGCATGTCAGGTGTGTTTCAATCTGTTTAATTTCAAATTTAATTTTCAATTCGAGAAAACTTAACTGTTGCCATACGTTTTTTTTTGTTTGTTCTTATGGACTTAAGGCTTAAGGACTAACCTCTAGACTTATGTTAAACTATGTTAATGCCATTAAATATGAATTGAGTTTGTATTATGTATGTGTGTGAGGGTGTACGTGTAGGTGTTTGCGTGCGAGTCAGTGCGTATGCGTATGTACGATGTGTGAATAAATAGCAGACAATAATTAGTAAATTTGCAATAACAAAAACAATATGAAAAGAAAAACAAAAGAAAATGAAATGAACTTAAAAACTAAAGGCAATACTCGTGTGTACTATGCGTCAACGTTAACTTGCGCCCAGTCCACACACACACACACACACACACACACGCACACACATCCACACACACACACACCCACGCCCACAGACACATCATCACACCAGCTTAAACGTATGTATGTGTGTATGTATGTGTCTTTATATACATGTATACATCTATATCTGTTGTTTGTGTATCCATGTCCGCATACCTTAAGTTCTGTTTCTGTTTTAAAATCAAGAAACTTGAGTCGGGTCAAGTTTCTGTTGTCTTCCAACTTTTGGGTAGCTCCGCAATTAGATCGCAAAAAGATTTATGTTTAATGCAGTCATCTGCAGACGCAAAATAGTTCCTAAAATGTATCTAAGGATCTCAATTGGATCAATCTCGAGTTGCTGAAATTTGAGTTTCGCTTTTGGATTTAATTCGTCCTCACACCACACATTTGGTCAGATTTTTTGTACATTGGGCTTATTTTTTAATGTATCCTCATAATTCGAACAAGGATTTTGTTTTGCTTTGGTTACAAATCTAGTTGAATTGGGTTCAGGTGTTTAGTGAAAATGATAAGAACTATTTTAAAGAAAAAATAATGTAGTTCCTTTCTCGTTAGCACAACAATTTTGAAGTATAAGAAAACTGCCTTAAAGTGATTTTCAAATTATATGAACAAGTTAAACTAACAATGTACATAAATAGTGCCCAAAATCATATTGGAAACAATTTTTTTATTAACAATAATTAGAATGGTATTTTAAACGTAAGCATGACTTTTAATTAAATCCTAAGTATGGAAATGCATACAATTGTAAATAATTATTATTATACTTGAACTTATATACCCATATATGCATATATATGAATACATATGGAAATTATATACATGTATATATATAATATACATATATATATTATTTGTATTATATACATAACATATATATATTATATATATATGTATGTATTAATATATATACACATATATATTATTATAATTAATTATACTTATAGTCAAACTTATACCTATATACATATACAAATACATATACAGTGAATACATTATATATGTATTTTGTAACGAATTAGAACGTAATTAGCAAAACCAAATGAGAGAAAACTTAATAAAATGAAGAACATGTTCAGCAAAATTACACCTAAGTTTTCCAGATTCAGATGACTTTTGAAGCAGACAAAGATCATATAATTGAGAAATTTAAAATGTTTTTGGTTTTGAATTATGTTTAACTGTTTTTATGTTAAGTGAACACTAATAGCAAAGTAAAACAAAGCAAATATAAAAATTATACTTATAATATTAATTCTAAATATTAATAAAGGTACTAAAAAAAAGATGAACAAAAAACGTATGTAAAATAATTGCATAAATAATTTCAAATATATTCGCCGATTGCCTTCAACTAGAGGAATTTTGATTACAAAATTAATAATGAATATTAAATGAGAATTATTAAATATTGCATTAATGAAAGTATTTATACAAAGAATGGCAAACTTATAACGATAACAAGCAAGACAGCACCATGACGAACAACAGGAAGAAGCAGCAGACGACGAAAACAGAAACAAAAGTCGAAGCAGAAGCAGAAGCAGACGCAGAAGAAACAGCAACAAACAAGAACAAATCTACACAAAAAAACAAAAAAAAAAATAAATGAAATTCAAAAAGAACTGAAGTAAAAACAAAGATTTTAAAAGCAGTAACAAAAACAAAGAATATAATTACAATACAAAATAACACCATAATACAACAAATAATTATACACATTTAAATAGGTTAAACATAACAACAATTATAAAGTGCATATGTACATGCATAAAAACATCCATACATACATACGTTCTTGGTTATCAACTATTCCACAAAATAGCACAATGAATAGTCCAATTTACATTGAATTCTATTCTTGAGAAAAAGTGTGAATATCTAGACAATTTCAAAGCTCCTTTAATTTCATTCGACCCAGAGAAATGTTCAACAACAACAACGACAACAACAAAAAACTACAAAAAACATACACATATCCAACAATCTTTTCGTCAACAAATCCTTCGATCATAAAAAAGAAATCGAATTAAATCTTAACTTGACCATCTCTCAGAGAATTTCTCTGGTTGTCTATTTCTCTCTCATTATCGCCTTCCATTCTCTCCCATTCTTCGTGTAGACGGAGCTGATGCAGTTGGAGCCCTTTGTGGGCTCCATCACTATATCTCTTTCGCCTCTCTTCCTGTTTCTTTCATACAAAACTCGTACTTAATGCTGCCAGAAGAAAACACAAGCAGCAACAACAACCACAAACCACAAATTACAAATTACAAATTACAAATTACCAACAACATACAACAAAACAGTAAAAAAAAACCAAATAGAATGAATAGAAAACCATTCATTAGTAATGTGTAATAATACTTAATAGTTCGTATTTACAATATAGATACTAAGCGTATCTCTAATTTGTATTAAATTCTTATAAGAATATACAAAATATTTAAATTAATACTTGAACAACAGCAACAACAAAATACCGTTTACATATACTAGTCCAAATTGCGTGCTAAACAAAAATTTGGCAGCTCGGATTAGTGAATGTTGTATTTTTTTTTTTTTTTTTGTCATCAAATTTAACTAGTTATAATAATAATTATAATAAACATACAAATATTAACAACACAAATATGGATTCATAAAGATTTATGTAACTCTTGTGTACGATTATTACGAAACGTTTAATTTTGTTAATACGAAAACAAAACGCGAGCATGGTTAATAAAGCTTTAATTTGAAGCTATATATTTGTATATATATACATATATATGTATTTATATATATATATTTGCTTAAATATATATAAACATAAATATATATATGTATGTATATAAATGGAGCAGCAAGAAACGTCCTCAGTTTATAAATTTTTAATGAGTGACACAAAGAGAACGTAAAGTACTTAAACTTAAGGCCCATACACGTATATTGCGATTAAAATTATTTAAACCAAACGAAAAAATCAATTTATTAATTATAAGCAATAAATGCAAGAAGAATGAGAATGATAAGCAAGAAAAAAGTCAAAAAACAAAAACAAATTATTTAATACACAATACTTAGCAGAATAGTAAATTCGCATCCGGAAGGCATATCGGAAGGCAAATATGTTACTATGTCGTATGTGTAACATCCATGGATTCGCATCTACATATATAGCCTACTTTTATTTGTGTATGTATCATATTGGGTGTGCCTGTATGTACATATGTAACACATGCCGACATATGTATCTACATATAACGACAAGATTTTTAGTAAACACTAATAATGAAGCAAACTCAAAAGAAAAAAACAAGAACAAAAGGAATATGCAAAAAAATCTATACAATATACATGGCAGTAAACACATATATGAAGCCCCTATATTGAGGATATAAACGTGAATTTTTAGCAGTGTAAGTAATAAATTATACACAAGCAGCTACACACAAGTTAATGAAGAAAAAACCAAAAAAGAAAACAAAAAAAATATACCATAAAATATATGAATGAGCGAAGTCTAGGAAAGAAATCAAAGCAAAGCTAAAGAGATAAGAAGGAGAAACTGGAAAACTGATTGACAACCGTACAGCATACATAATTTTCAGGATCACAAAACATATTCTTATATATATAGGTGCGAAAGCACAGCATACAACACGTAAAGCAAAACAGACGTGCATACATACATATATACATAGCATATATGCATATAATATTACACAATAATACAAATAATAATAATAATATGATAATATTATACAACAAACGGAAGATAAATGCAAAGATCCAATAGTAAAATTTAACTGTAAGCACCCTCACGCACAGACACACATCAACAGAAACAACACAACCACGGATACTGACCCAGACCCAGACCCAGACCCAGACACAGACACAGACACAGACAGCAATGACACATTAATTTTGACTTGTAAATAACACACACACACACACACACACACACACACACCAATGCATACATGGCATATACATGCACACACTACGAGACACACACAAACAGCTAAATCTATTTTACCATTAGTTAATTTTACTTGCTAAAAATATTGCAGAAAGCGTAAGTCGCATTACACATAACAAGTAAATGGCAAAGAAGAAAAAATCAATTGAAAACGAAAACGAAAATTAAATAAACGAAAATCGTATGCATCAAAGTAAAGTACATCAAAGTAAAATACATAAAAAGCAATTAAGTGCTGAAATGCACGCATTGATATAGGCACGGTAAATGCTAAAAGGTAAAACATATATGTATGGTAAAAACAAAAAGGTTAAAGGGGTCATTCGGGTAAATCAGCGTGTGAAGCCGATTAACGCCTGGTAATGCCAGTAAGAAAAAGATAGAAAAAGGAGCATAATGAGAATTAATAAATTACCAAGTAATATTATACAAATATTATTATATAAATTATTATAATTATAAATTACTATTAAAGAAACAAAAAAAAAAACAGAAGACAAACATGAAACCAAACAACAAACCAGATAAAGAAACACATTATTATAATGCGATAAAAACAAAACCAAAAACAAAATCGAATTGACAACGTTGTATGATTTTGATCAGAAAGTAATAAAAACAATTTTCGATTTGTTACGAAATATACATAAATATAATGTGGTAGTTTTAATCGGGGGTAAATCCAAGTTTTCGAAGACGCTCGTAATCGTATTTCAATTATGTTCTGTGTTCAGGGTATATTAAGAGTATTAAGCACAGATGGCTTAACAAATTACACATCATTACACTAAGAACATTTCAAGTTATACGCGGTTTAAATAAAAAAAAACGTGACTTGTTCTACATATATGAATATTGTGGAAGAAGGGGGCTTGACTTCCAACATTTCAAATAAACTTGATCTGCGATATGAATGCAGGAACCTATGTGCCAAATTTGGTGTTTCTAGATCTTATAGTCTTTGATATCTAGGTGTTCATACAGACAGACAGACGGACATAGGACATATATACTTTATGGAGTCGGATATGCCTTCTTCTGCCTGTTACAGACATTTTCTGTTTGTGATCGGTTCAATAAAGAATTCATGCAAGGCTCGGACAAAATAATAAGTACATTAATTCAGCAAAGCCAAAACCTCAATAAATGACTAATTTTGTCTATTATTTTCGTAGAAATAGGAATCTTTTGTTAGTATCAAATATATCAAATATATATATATATATGCATCAACCTACATCCTTAACAGTTTTCTTTGGGTTCCTCGAATTCTTGCCTTTTGAGTACATATAATCTGTAATCATTACCAAAAATATTTAGAATTGTTTCTTCGTTCACAAAATTGTATACCAAATTGTAGAACCTTTTGGCATGGTCTGTCAAATAATTGTCATCACACTGTTGCCTCCTCTTCAAATATTTCTTCTCGGAGAGAAGTACATTTTTGGTGTATGAGGTCTAGTAGGTCTGCTTTTTTACATCAACCGCAAACCATTTAAGATGATAGTCCATTGCTCATATGAGCGCAAATGATCTTGAAGGACATGAATATGTCCTTTTTTGCAAGACTGACCATGCGAATTTCTGTTGTTTGTGAATATTTATTTTTCCATGCTAGTTTATTTAGTAGCCAGTATACATTTTATGGCAGTATAAATTGTATGGCAATTTTATGAATACCATATTCCCAGCTTTCAAGAATTTTCGCAATTTCTGCAAGACTTTTCTTATTTCTTCTTTCTTTAACAGCACTTTTTTTTTTTTCGATTCTTCGATAGAATTTTTTTTTAACTCAGATGTACTTAAATATGACAGAAGTCAAAATAATCTGCATTCCTTTCCTAATTTATACATCTAATCCTTTAACATTTTAAAATAACACCAGTGTACTTATTATTTTCACCAGACCAAAAACGCTCATCCAGCAGAAATTTAAGCATAGCATTCAACCCAACCTTCATTTTTGATTTAAATGTGAAAGAATGCTATAACCGTTCAAAATATAAACAATTAACAGCTGTTCATTCTATAACTATTGAAAATCCTTTATCAACAAATGGCACGATCTGTGTACCTATTATTTTGTCCAGTAGTGTCTATATTTGGTTTCCAACCAGAAAGGGATGATGGTGCCATCTAACGTCTATGCTTTTCTCAAACATTACCGCCACCTATTGGTTAATGTCTGGATGCAAGCAGTTCATTTTGCAGGGTTCAAGCAGTGCAATTCAAATAACTTAATAAAATTAAAATTATTTTACATTTGCCAGATAACAGTTAAAATAATATTACTAGCAAAAGAATATATAAAGGGGTGATACAGAAATTACAAAAAAATAAAATTTAAAAACTTTTTGTTGATTCAGTTTAATCACTAACCAAAGAACACATAGTTGTGTCACTGACCATAGAACACATAGATGTGTCAAATTGCCAAAAAAGTGATTTCACTTGAAACAGCATTATTAGCACCCCAAGCGAATACAACAACCGCTGAGTGCACGGCTGATTTCGAATTTCGAACATCGCAAGCAGTGCACAGCGAACAGCATCGAATTTACTTCAGTCGCGGATCGACTGCGGAGCGATGAGTGTGGGTGTATTTCGTTGCGCTGTGCTATCGTTTCTATGTATGCGTGTGTGTATGTACACGATGGCGCATAAGAGTATGCGTATACGTATGAAGTTTTGCAACTGTTTTTGTTCTTCCGAGACGAAAGTCTTGAGAACGAAGATGACTCTTGTTGCTCGTGTCATACTATACAAGCTTGCAACTTAGCGAACTTTTTACAAGGCTTGCGTTAGTTCTGATGTTAACAAATTTTAA
The DNA here is from genome assembly GCA_035045625.1 of Drosophila formosana. Classification (NCBI taxonomy): domain Eukaryota; kingdom Metazoa; phylum Arthropoda; class Insecta; order Diptera; family Drosophilidae; genus Drosophila; species Drosophila formosana. The sequence continues at coordinate 556,767 of JAWNOW010000062.1, forward strand.
TTAAGATGTGACTAAAAAGTTTAGATTTTGAAATATCTAATAGTTAATTTTGTTTCAAAATAACATTCCTTTATTTCAATTTAATTCACTATTGTCTTAAATGCTTGTTAAACGTCGTTAGTTTGCAACTAAATATTACCATACATTTTAAATAATATTTATAAAGAATACTTTTAAAGAACTTTAAAAAAATGTGTTAATAACACAACAAACCACATATAATTATTTCATAAAATGGAAATAAAATAATAATAACTATTGTTATTACAATTTATTTATCAGAGAAATTCAAAATAATTTATTAAATTACAGTCGAAAGTGCTGGACCATTTCGAGAGAAAACAAAAAGCTTAAATGATATTTTAACAAAAAATATACCACGGAATATACATATTTTAAAAAAATCCATTAAATACCGACATGGTCACACTGTCAACTCAACAAGCAAAGCGCGAGCAGCTGCAAGTGAATTTTGCATATAAAATTGATTTATTAATAACTTCTTTGTTTTTCATTCGATCTCAACCAAATTCACAGGAATCATTGAGAATATAATTATTATTATGCATACCAAAATGGCTCTAGGTCTATTATTACAGTTTTTCCAGTTTTTGGGGGCGGAAAGGGGCGTAGCAAAAATCTAAAACAAACTTGATCTGCGAAAGACCTACACGAATACTGTCACCAAATTTGATATCTCTAGGTCATTCAGACACTTAAAACGTTCATATGCATTGGGCACAACAATTTTGATAAATAATTTAACGAATAACTTTTGTTCTACTTATCCGATTTTTACCAAAATTACAGGGTATGTTAAGAGTGTTAAGCGCAGATGGGTTACCAAATTATCTTTTGAAGTTATACGCAATTACATAAGCATCCAACTTTTAAAACAAACTCGATCTGACGTGTTTACGGGTGCCTGCGTATTCGCATTTATTAAAGATAACGGTTAATCGTTATCAGCTAGAAGCAACGGTAGATTTTCGAGTGTTTTGTTTTGGTTCGCTCATTCGCTGTGTGCGTGTGAGAGTCAAACGAGCGCGTCGTACGTGTGTGTGAGAGTTTAACCGCAAAGTAGCTGTTATTTAAACGGTGAATTGCCAAACGGGTGTTGAGTCTTTGTTAGAGCTCGATGCCGTCGTGCAAGCCGACCGTCGCAGCGGGGGGGAGTGGTGCATTGGTGGACGACCTCTCCGCCGTTGCGGACGGCAAGGTGAAGCGGAAGGGGGGGGTGAAGCCGACTAAGAAGCTGAAGAAGGCAGCTTCTCTGGCTTCTTTTTCGGAGATAAGCGGTTTGAATGCGGGAACCGTTGGGGGGGGCGTGAGCGCTGCCTCCAGCGTGTTCAGTGTGGCAGAGGAGGAGCTGAGTTCGGCAGCTGCTACCCCAATGGGTTCATTGGGAAGCATGTACGAAGAGATGAGGGAGGCGGAAAAAGCTGCTGAGGTGCAGTAAGCAGTCGCCAAAGATGCGCTCTGGAAGCCCTGTAGAGAAATTGAAGGCGATCGGCAAAGATGTGCTTATGCACGTCGTTGCCGAGTGCAATATGCATGGCAAGGCGTTTGGTGGTCTCGTGGACTACCTCGCCGAGATGGAGGTGCTGATGTTCGAGCAGATTGCGGAGAACGAGCGCCCTTAGAGGACGACTGGAGGAGGCTCGTTCGCAATCGAGCCGCGAACATGCGAGAGGCCTATTCAAGGTGCCAGCGCCTGTGGGAGTTCCGCAGCGTGCACCAGCGACCAAAGGGGTTCCCAAGTCGGCAGTGCCGTCTACCCCGGAGACGCCCATGGTAAAACCAGTTGAGACATGGTCCTTGGTGGTGCGCAGCAAGACTGCTGGAAAAACCTCCAAGGATGTGGTTGAGGCGGTGGTGAAGGAGGTAGGACCAACCCTGGGCGTCCGAGTGCACGAGGTTCGCCCTCTGCGGGATGGTGGTGCGTTAATTCGCACCCCTTCTGTAGCTGAGCGGAAAAAGATTAAGGGAAACGCCAAATTTGGGGAAGTAGGATTAGTGGTGAGTGTGAACGTGAAACTGGGGCCAAAAATTGTGGTACAGGGCGCTCACTCGCAGATCACTCCTGACGAGTTCATGGGTGATCTGTACGAGATGAACCTCAAGGAAAGCATGTCTCTTGAGGCCTTTAAGAAGGGCGTCCGCATGGTCAGCAAGCCATGGTCCGTGAATGCGGGGTCGGCGGTCAACGTTGTTTTAGAGGGCGATGGCATGGCCATGCAAACTCTTTTGGACGTTGGCCGCTGCTACGTTAAGTGGTGTTCTTTCCGCTTAAGGAACTTTGACCCAGTTCTGAGCTGCTTCCGTTGCCTGGGCTTCGACCACAAGGTAGCGGACTGCAGGGCCAAACACGATGTTTGCCGTCGTTGCGGCCAGATGGGCCATCGAGTGGCGAAGTGCGTCAATTGGAGCCACACGCAACCAATGGTTGCGTTCGTGGTTTGCCCGCGCGTATGCGCGTGTTTCCTGACAGCAGGGCTCAATCTGCGATTGTTGTGAATGATGTTGGTATCGAATGCACATGATGTGCTCGACCCACAGGGGAGTATGTGTGCGCCTCGAACCGTACATTGCGTATATGGATGAGGTGCTACTACTGGCGAGTAGCGATCCAATCATCCTTGGTATTGATGCGAATGCGTCGTCCCCCATGTGGTTCATTAAGATGCCCAGACATTCGTCTGGATATCAGAACCGGGGGTGAAACGCTGTCTGACTGGGTGGTGGCCAAGGATGTGCGGGTTTTTAACGAACCCAGTGAGTATCAAGTGGTGGACGCGTGAACTGAGCGTTAAGCGTAGGATGCTTCGAACTCTGCGGAAGCGATTCCAAAGAGCCCGAGCATCCTATGCTGATAACGTAGCCCAGCTCAGGCTGGAGTATTGTAGGTGTCTGAATGAGTACAAGCATATGCTTGTAAGTGTGAAAGAAAGTTTTTTTTTTTTTTTTAAATTTTTATTTATTTATTTACAATCTGATTATTTAAACAATAAGTAATTTTTATGAGGAATGTTAAGTTAACAGAAATAGCAGTTTTCCAATGAGCCCCGCTATTATATATTACATATTTACAGTATTTTGAATTTATCTATCGGGGAGATCGAGGATGTGGTATCTTTTCAGTCTTCTTACTGTTAAGCTATTGTCTACTAGATTTAAGGCTAAATTATTTTCATGATTATTGAGTCTGTCGATGTATTTCTTACTGATTTTATTTATTTCTTCTTTAATGGTTGGGATGTTGAGATCTTTGTGAATGTTTGCGTTAGATACGTAGAAGGGAGCATTGACAATTTGTCTCAAAGTTTTGGATTGGTAACGCTGAAGTATTTCAATATTCGAGTTGCTAGCAGTTCCCCAGAGCTGTATAGCGTAGGTCCAGACAGGCTTTAGTATGGATTTGTAGAGGCGGATTTTGTTTTCCAGAGTGGTTTCTGATTTTCGACTTAACAACCAGGACATTTTCAGTGTTTTAAGTCTCAGCTGTTGACACTTTGCTTTTATATGATTTTTCCAAGTTAATCTGCGGTCGAGATGCAACCCGAGGTACTTCACACATGTAGTTTGTGGAATTGGTGAGCCGTTAAGTGTAACATTTGGGCAGCTGCCTGGTCTTAATGAAAAAGTGATTTGGACGGACTTCAGGGAGTTGATTCTAATTTTCCATCGAAGAAACCAGTCTTCAATTAAGCTTAGCTCACGCTGCAGGAGCTCGGACGCTTCATTTTTGGATGAGCTGGTGGCCAGAACAGCTGTATCATCAGCATATGTTGCAACAGTGCATATGTTGGAAACTGGCATGTCAGCCGTATATATGGTGTACAGAATTGGCCCCAGTACGCTTCCTTCTGGGACGCCTGCGTTAATGCAACTTAGTGCTAATGTTTCGTTTTTCTGCTGCACGTAAAAGCATCTTTTAGTCAGATATGACTTGATTAATAAATAGTATGGAGCAGGTAGCCAGTTCTTTATCTTGTACAATAAACCATTGTGCCAGACTCGATCGAACGCTTGTTGTACATCAAGAAATGCAGCAGTGCAATATTTTTTGTTTTCAAATGCAGATACTATGTCATTAATGACCCTGTGACATTGCTCAGGTGTCCCGTGTCCTCTCCTGAAACCAAATTGATATTCGGGAATGATGGAAAGTTCGTCCAAAATTGGCAACATTCTCTTCAATAGTATTTTTTCAAATACTTTCGAGCAGACTAATAGGACGGTATGATGTCAATTCTGTTTCTGTTTTGTGTGGCTTTAGGATCATACTGATCTCTGCGCATTTCCATTGACTTGGGAAGTGTTCTAGTCTGAGAATTGCGTTAAATATGAGGGTGAGAAATCGAATGCATTTTGTTGGTAAAGTTTTTAGGGCAGCAATGTCAGTCCCCTCTTAATCTTGAACATCAAGGCTCTACGCCTGACTTCCAAGTCAAGAGGAACTGCACCTAACAGTACCTGCAATGCCTCCGTAGAGACAGTGCGACACACAGCCATACACCCTAAGAGTATCATACGCTGGCAAGCCAGCACTTTCTTTCTGCCTACAACAGTCGCAGCCGCCTCGTACCATACAGACGATCCATATGCTGCACATGCAACAAATAGTCCTCCATATATGGTACGCACGGCACGCCTGCTGTGACCCCATTCGCTTCTCAAAATGCGACGCACTTGCGCAACCACACCTAGCAACCGCGCTCTGAGACCGGTGAGATGAGGCATAAAGCACATCCTCTCACCGAAAGCTATGCCCAGGTATTTAACCACACTGACATACTTCAAGCTGACGCCATCTAGCCTGACAACTGGAGGTCGACTGGCTGACAATCTGCCCTTGAGCAGCATTGTCATCGTCTTCTCCGTTGCCAGACTGACGCCAACATTGTCGCCCCAATCGCGAACAATGCGCAGGCACTCCCTCGCACCTGCCTCGATCGCAGAGCGCGATTGTCCATCGATCAGAATGAGCAAGTCATCCGCATACGCACAACACTTGTATTGCTGTTCGAGCCGAGAGAGAGTCCATCATCAGGTTCCATATAAATGGACCACAGATGGACCCCTGCGGAGAGCCACGAACAACATCTACAGTGACATTCTCGCACCGACCCACTACAACAGCACTCCAGCCAGAAAAATAACTCTTCCACAGAGTCACTTCTCGGCAGCCACATATACTCAACTTCCTCACCACACTAGCCCAGCTCCGGTGGTCAAACGCACCACTGAAATCTACGAAAACGCCTAAGATGTACTTGGAGGTGCTCGACTCAATCGAGTCCCCGACATAGTGCCATGCATCCTCCGTATATCTACCACTCTTGAAGCCATATTGTCTATCAGACATCTGGTCTTCAACTACCTCAAGAAGCCGTTCAATCATGACTCTCTCCAGAACTTTTCCAAGAACTGGAAGGAGACTGATGCCCCGATAAGACCGAGGATTGCTCCTGATCTTATCGGGCGACTTCAAGAGAACTACAATTCTCGCACATTTCCATTCACTGGGAAAATACACATCGTTCACACACCTTTCATACAAAATATACATATATTCTGGAATGGAATTCCAGACACATTTGCACATTTCGCCAGTGAATCCATCCATACCAGGCGACTTTCTCGACTTTAACCTCTTAAAAGCCGCCGCCAATTCACATTCTCGGAGCGGAATCACAGGTTGTTCCACATAAGGTGAAGCATCCTGCTCCTCCGCTCGCGGGAAGAACATTCTCATCAGAGCATTCATACAATCCCTCCATGCCGTCAGCTGTTGACCTTCGACTTGGAGGTTACTCACCGAAAAGACTCTGCCTTTCCCTCGCGCTATCTGATAAACACGACCCCAAGGATCGTGCTTATTTCGTTCAACAAATGAACGCCACTCACTTTCTTTCACACTTACAAGCATATGCTTGTACTCATTCAGACACCTACAATACTCCAGCCTGAGCTGGGCTACGTTATCAGCATAGGATGCTCGGGCTCTTTGGAATCGCTTCCGCAGAGTTCGAAGCATCCTACGCTTAACGCTCAGTTCACGCGTCCACCACTTGATACTCACTGGGTTCGTTAAAAACCCGCACATCCTTGGCCACCACCCAGTCAGACAGCGTTTCACCCCCGGTTCTGATATCCAGACGAATGTCTGGGCATCTTAATGAACCACATGGGGGACGACGCATTCGCATCAATACCAAGGATGATTGGATCGCTACTCGCCAGTAGTAGCACCTCATCCATATACGCAATGTACGGTTCGAGGCGCACACATACTCCCCTGTGGGTCGAGCACATCATGTGCATTCGATACCAACATCATTCACAACAATCGCAGATTGAGCCCTGCTGTCAGGAAACACGCGCATACGCGCGGGCAAACCACGAACGCAACCATTGGTTGCGTGTGGCTCCAATTGACGCACTTCGCCACTCGATGGCCCATCTGGCCGCAACGACGGCAAACATCGTGTTTGGCCCTGCAGTCCGCTACCTTGTGGTCGAAGCCCAGGCAACGGAAGCAGCTCAGAACTGGGTCAAAGTTCCTTAAGCGGAAAGAACACCACTTAACGTAGCAGCGGCCAACGTCCAAAAGAGTTTGCATGGCCATGCCATCGCCCTCTAAAACAACGTTGACCGCCGACCCCGCATTCACGGACCATGGCTTGCTGACCATGCGGACGCCCTTCTTAAAGGCCTCAAGAGACATGCTTTCCTTGAGGTTCATCTCGTACAGATCACCCATGAACTCGTCAGGAGTGATCTGCGAGTGAGCGCCCTGTACCACAATTTTTGGCCCCAGTTTCACGTTCACACTCACCACTAATCCTACTTCCCCAAATTTGGCGTTTCCCTTAATCTTTTTCCGCTCAGCTACAGAAGGGGTGCGAATTAACGCACCACCATCCCGCAGAGGGCGAACCTCGTGCACTCGGACGCCCAGGGTTGGTCCTACCTCCTTCACCACCGCCTCAACCACATCCTTGGAGGTTTTTCCAGCAGTCTTGCTGCGCACCACCAAGGACCATGTCTCAACTGGTTTTACCATGGGCGTCTCCGGGGTAGACGGCACTGCCGACTTGGGAACCCCTTTGGTCGCTGGTGCACGCTGCGGAACTCCCACAGGCGCTGGCACCTTGAATAGGCCTCTCGCATGTTCGCGGCTCGATTGCGAACGAGCCTCCTCCAGTCGTCCTCTAAGGGCGCTCGTTCTCCGCAATCTGCTCGAACATCAGCACCTCCATCTCGGCGAGGTAGTCCACGAGACCACCAAACGCCTTGCCATGCATATTGCACTCGGCAACGACGTGCATAAGCACATCTTTGCCGATCGCCTTCAATTTCTCTACAGGGCTTCCAGAGCGCATCTTTGGCGACTGCTTACTGCACCTCAGCAGCTTTTTCCGCCTCCCTCATCTCTTCGTACATGCTTCCCAATGAACCCATTGGGGTAGCAGCTGCCGAACTCAGCTCCTCCTCTGCCACACTGAACACGCTGGAGGCAGCGCTCACGCCCCCCCCAACGGTTCCCGCATTCAAACCGCTTATCTCCGAAAAAGAAGCCAGAGAAGCTGCCTTCTTCAGCTTCTTAGTCGGCTTCACCCCCCCTTCCGCTTCACCTTGCCGTCCGCAACGGCGGAGAGGTCGTCCACCAATGCACCACTCCCCCCCGCTGCGACGGTCGGCTTGCACGACGGCATCGAGCTCTAACAAAGACTCAACACCCGTTTGGCAATTCACCGTTTAAATAACAGCTACTTTGCGGTTAAACTCTCACACACACGTACGACGCGCTCGTTTGACTCTCACACGCACACAGCGAATGAGCGAACCAAAACAAAACACTCGAAAATCTACCGTTGCTTCTAGCTGATAACGATTAACCGTTATCTTTAATAAATGCGAATACGCAGGCACCCGTAAACACGTCAGATCGAGTTTGTTTTAAAAGTTGGATGCTTATGTAATTGCGTATAACTTCAAAAGATAATTTGGTAACCCATCTGCGCTTAACACTCTTAACATACCCTGTAATTTTGGTAAAAATCGGATAAGTAGAACAAAAGTTATTCGTTAAATTATTTATCAAAATTGTTGTGCCCAATGCATATGAACGTTTTAAGTGTCTGAATGACCTAGAGATATCAAATTTGGTGACAGTATTCGTGTAGGTCTTTCGCAGATCAAGTTTGTTTTAGATTTTTGCTACGCCCCTTTCCGCCCCCAAAAACTGGAAAAACTGTAATAATAGACCTAGAGCCATTTTGGTATGCATAATAATAATTATATTCTCAATGATTCCTGTGAATTTGGTTGAGATCGAATGAAAAACAAAGAAGTTATTAATAAATCAATTTTATATGCAAAATTCACTTGCAGCTGCTCGCGCTTTGCTTGTTGAGTTGACAGTGTGACCATGTCGGTATTTAATGGATTTTTTTAAAATATGTATATTCCGTGGTATATTTTTTGTTAAAATATCATTTAAGCTTTTTGTTTTCTCTCGAAATGGTCCAGCACTTTCGACTGTAAATTAATAAATTCTTTTGAATTTCTCTGATAAATAAATTGTAATAACAATAGTTATTATTATTTTATTTCCATTTTATGAAATAATTATATGTGGTTTGTTGTGTTATTAACACATTTTTTTAAAGTTCTTTAAAAGTATTCTTTATAAATATTATTTAAAATGTATGGTAATATTTAGTTGCAAACTAACGACGTTTAACAAGCATTTAAGACAATAGTGAATTAAATTGAAATAAAGGAATGTTATTTTGAAACAAAATTAACTATAAGATATTTCAAAATCTAAACTTTTTAGTCACATCTTAATTAAAATTTGTTAACATCAGAACTAACGCAAGCCTTGTAAAAAGTTCGCTAAGTTGCAAGCTTGTATAGTATGACACGAGCAACAAGAGTCATCTTCGTTCTCAAGACTTTCGTCTCGGAAGAACAAAAACAGTTGCAAAACTTCATACGTATACGCATACTCTTATGCGCCATCGTGTACATACACACACGCATACATAGAAACGATAGCACAGCGCAACGAAATACACCCACACTCATCGCTCCGCAGTCGATCCGCGACTGAAGTAAATTCGATGCTGTTCGCTGTGCACTGCTTGCGATGTTCGAAATTCGAAATCAGCCGTGCACTCAGCGGTTGTTGTATTCGCTTGGGGTGTTAATAATGCTGTTTCAAGTGAAATCACTTTTTTCGCTATTTGACACATCTATGTGTTCTTTGGTTAGTGGTGGTGCTATTTATTATTATTATTATCGTGCGAGCAGTTCGGGAAACTAATGATAGATGGCGCTTTCGGATCCTCCACAGTGCAAGTTCATAAAACTGACGACATGATAGATATACACTACTGGATGGAATATTAATGACATGTTTATAAAATTTCTTTCGCGCCTCGTTCAATTTTTTAACAATATAAATAATTAATCTAATCTACTTTAAGTTTTTCGGTATACAGTAGATTAAAAATATAGTAAAGTTTTGGGTTGTTAACCCATGGAAAAACCCATCTCAAGGACATTTTTTCCTCAGCGTAAGAAAGCGGAACATCATATTAAATTATTTTTATATGTGAATCAGGTCATATTATCAGTTTATCGATGTATCCTCACAACGACGTGCCAAGAAAAACAGCCCTGAATAAAATATAGCTAGCCTATAGGAGTTTTCGGAATTTTTGTAAGACTTTTCCCACTTATTGGAAGTTTCGCGTCAATAGTCTTAAACTTAGATGTACTTAAATATGCAAGAAGTCAAAATACACCAAAATTCCATACCTAATTAATGCAACCCCAGTATACGTATTATTTTGGCCAGACCAAAGTACAAATTTATGCTTAGCATTCAAAAATCGTGTTTCCCAACCTTAATTTTTAATTTAAATGTTTACGAATGCTATTACCGTTCAAAATATAAACAATTAGCAGCGGTACATTCTATAACTATTGGAAATCCTTTATCAACAAATAGGCGCGATCTGTGTACTTATTATTTTGTCTAGTAGTGTATATTCGTGATCAGTGTCAAGAGGCATGTCTGTCTGTCTGTCCTAGATCTCAGAGACTATATAGCCAGAGCTTAAAAATTTTTGTTAAGGCACATGTTATGCCTGTACGCAGACCAAGTTTCTTTTAGAATTTAGAAACGCCCACTACGGCCTGCAAATATCACAAAGATTGTCTGATGAACATGAAAGATATAGAATGTAAATTAAAAAAGGGGTAATTTTAATGGCATCTTTGTGACCTGAAATGTATAAAAAGGCTTTCAGATGGGCAAACAGCAGCGGATCGAGTCCCGCTCTGGAGAATTGTGTTTTATTTTTTTAAATTTTTTATTTAATTTATGAATACTATAGACGCAAGCGCTTTTAAAAATTACCAAAAAGTAAAAAAGTTAATATTTGTTAAAAAAAAAGTAATTTTTAGAATTGGGTAGCGGAGATCTCTCAGTCGAGCACTCTGGACTGTAGCTATCTTAATTGTAATTTTTAAGTTTAAGAATACATAAATAAAATAATAGCCAAGAATTGTGTGTTTTGCTATTAATAGACAACGTTTCGGTATTGTTTATTGTTGTTATTAATTGAAAAGCAAAATTGAAATTAATTGAGCTGATTGATTTTGTGATGATCAGATAATTGTTGCAACTTAATAATTAGATTAATTTATTAATTGCTTGTTGTTCACAATTATACCTATTCCTTATGAAATCAAATGTTATATATATTACTGCAATAATTATCCTAACTCGCTCTCCTAAAAATATGTGCAATATTGGTCAACTGATTCGATTAGTAGATCTCAACTTATGAAATGGGCGCTGCTGCTTTGTCAAATTCGGATCCCAAATGTGATTCGCCCCGACAATGTTATGAAAACAAGATGGGCTTATCCGAACTGGTTCCGGTTCGGCTCGACGTATTCACAATCATCGATCGATCTACTTAAGTCTATTGAATACCAACATAGGTAAAGATATTGCATGCGGCATAATTAGCCCTGATTGGGCTGATGGCTGATGGGCTCAGTCATAGTCAAACTCACACCCCAACCATATCGTATGCCAAAGAGCAATATGCCGCCATGCTCTACTCAAATGTTCTTACTCGCTCACTCTGACTTTCTTCTCTTTCTTTTACCCTCGACTGCATTAGATGCTTCTTTGACGATAAGCACCGCTTTTCCGTTCTCGATTTGTTTTTTTATTCTGGTTGTTCAAGAGGGGATACGCACAAGACCGGCAAAAAATAAAATGATAAAAGTCAAGTGTAGCTACAACTAGAAATGAACACTGGTTTGTTTGTTCACTCTGATTTCGCACATTGATTTTGTTGTTGTTGTTGTCCTAGCATTTGTATTTGTTTTTGGCTCTACTCAACATTTAACGTTCGTCATCCAATACTTTGACAATGCAGGCGAAACGATATATGTACATATACGAGTATGCGAATGAGAATATTTGAAATATTCACCAATTTATTCGTCTCCCGTTCATTAGTCAACGTGCCCATTCATAGTTTGTTTATGCAGCGCCCACTTTGAGCCGTGATGAGCTGGCGCCTGTTTGCCAAATTAAACACTTCGATCCAGCAGGCCCGGCTGCATCGATGGCCTCTCCAACGTCCACAGATCATCGCACACCAATCGCATCCTTTTGGAACTAATCAACTGTTTCGGCTCGCCCTACCCCCCGCTCAACTTCACAGTTGCAACTCTTCAACACGCGAAACGCGTTGATTTTATTTCACAAAATAATACAAAATTGGTAGAGATAGTTTTTGATACCCGCTACCCATAAGGTAGAAGTGTATTTTAACTTAATGCCAACAGAAAATGTGTGTAACAGGCAGAAAAGGGCGTCTCCGACTTCTTGATCAGCCTGGACAATACTCTGACTTCTGACGTCTGGGTGTCTGTTGCCTGTCTGTATGAACACCAAGATCTCATATACCGCAAGAGCCGAGTTTTTATACCCGCTACCCATAGGGTAGAAGGGTATTATAACTTAGTGCCAACAGGAAATGTATGTAACAGCCAGAAGGAGGCATCTCCGACCCCATAAAGTATATATATTCTTAATCAGTGTCAACAGCCGAGACGATATAGCCATGTCCGTCTGTCTGTCTGTCCGTCTGTATGAACACCTAGATCTCAGAGACTATAAGAGCTAGAGCTACCAAATTTGGGGACAGTACTCCTATAGGGCGTACGCAGATCAAGTTTATTTCAAATATTGGATGCCACGTCCCTTTCCGCCCCACAAGTCTGTAATAATAATAGACCTAGAGCATTGAATTTTGGTATGCATATTAATAATTATATTTTCTATGATTCCTGTGAATTTGATTGAGATCGAATGAAAAATAAGGAAGTTATTAAAGAATCAATTTTATATGGAAAATTCACTTGCAGCTGCCCGCGCTTTGTTTGTTTAGTTGACAGTGTGACCATAACGGTGTTGTGGCTTTTTATTCGCTATTTTCAAATATATACAAAAAAACAAATTTTAGTATATTTGGTATATTATTTTTTAAAATATCATTTAAGTTTTTTGTTTTCTCTCGGAATGGGTTGCGGGTATCATACGGTCGAGCACTCTCGACTGTAGCTTTCTTACTTGTTTATTAAATACTTGTTATTGTTGCACGCAGATTAAGTTTGTTTAAGTCCCCCCTGAAATCGAAAAAGACCGATTATTGGGAGTAGTTTTGGTACACATAATAAAATAAATAATCAAAAAGATTCCTGATGCTGGTTGTGTTCAGATACAAAAAATAGAAAGTTTTCATGAGACAATTTTATAAGCCAAAACCCAGATCCAACAGCACGTGTTTGGAATATTCTGTATTTATACCCGCAACCCATAGGGTAGAAGAGTATTATAACTTAGAGCCAACAGAAAAAGTATGTAACCGGTAGAAGAAGGCATCTCCGACCCCATATATATTATCAATTCTTCAATATATGTATATAAACATATGTATATATAAATTTGCTACATTTAAGTTTAATTAAATGCAATTTAATCGCTTTATCCAGGTAAGCTTTAATCGTATAATATTATATTAATATTATTATTACTAGTTTAACCAGCCACGTCCTAAGTTATTGATGTTTTTGCAGTTCATAGTTGACCAATCTCAGGCAAGGTGATTTTATACACATTGCACTTGAAATCCAAATCGGAATCAAAATCACCAACAGAAACAGGTAGAAACAGCAACATTGGGTCCTCAAGTACATTCTATAGATATTTTATAATTGGTTATTTATTTATTATTACATTTAGCTCATAGCTGAGAACTGCGAGTACCCTCCCACGCCTCTGTTTCAGTCGGCTTCCCCGCTCTAAAGCCATGTATTATGTCGTGTGCTATGTCTATCTGTTTAGTGGTAACACAGCAAGAGCAGAAAAATGTCCTGTGGATGCGACAGGAATTAGTATAGAGTAACTGAGTCTGGGGACCTGGTCGCTGCGAATTTGGAGCTGGGGGAAGTGTGTGATTTTCGTTTTGTTGCTGCCAAATAATAGTAAGATATTTCTTATGTACTAACAAGCCGGGTCTCCAGCTTATCATATTTAACAAGAGATCCCCATTTTGGAGTAAACAAAAATTATGAACAATTTGAGGTATACGAGATGTGTATGCAACAGACGTACTAAAATAGAAAAAGGATTCAAAATGTTTAAGCTAATTGACATAGTATATTATTTAAACACAAATTAACTGGCAGTTATAATTATTGTTTATGGAATTAATATTATTATTTGTTGCAATGCAATGCAAATGGAATTAATCGCGAATAAAGATTGAAGTGAATGCAAATTAAGATGATGATTCTGGAAGCATCCACATAAAAGGTGTATCGATATATGGGCATTTCCAAAATCGCGAACGGGACATTCGCACGCGTTCAAAGCAAAAAAAACGGTAAAAAGGAAACGATTTTTTTTTCAAGTCAAATGCTTAATGTATATCATTTTATTAGCTCTTTCATTACTGCAAAGATTGATGTTTGGTATTTTTTCATTTAGAAGATAATTGCAGAATTCAAGTGATTCGCACGGGACAAAAAACGGAAGTGGCTTGAGAGTTCAAGCAATTCAAACGCCAATTTCAGCGAATCCAGAGGCAATATTTTAATGCAACTAATTTTAAACTTTTGTGCATTGATGCCTCTTTAAAAAGCTTAAACAAATTTTCAAAGATAACTTGTATTTTTTTTAAACTTAATTTGAAGTAAATTCGCACGAGACATCGTGCACGGGACATTTTTTACCGCCACTATTTTTATCTTATTGTCATTGCTGTTTTTGGGAAATATTAAAAAAACATATCGAAACAATATTTTTAAATTAACAAGCATAGGAAACTTAATACATACGTTTACAAATTGTTTTTGAAAATGAAAAAAGTTCAGCTCCAATATTATTTACATTAAATTAATATTAATATAGATTGATGGCTTATTGATATATTATTTATTTTATTTTAATATTAACAAATTTATTTAATGCAAACTTTAGTTTCTTGCAAGGAATAAGCAGTCCTCGCTGCTTTTACCTCGTTATAAGTCGATGAAAAAAAGTGGAACTTTGATATACCCGATATACTTCCTACCTCTTTCCATTTTTCGTCTAAGTTATATTTTAAAATATATTTGTCAATTTCATCTGTTGACAAATATAATAGTTTTACACCCTTAACATATTGGTGTGCACACTGATAAAAAGAGTATGCGTCAGGTAAAACCATACTTCTTGATTTTGTCATCTGCCAAACTTTTCGCCTTATTACTGCTCCAACACCATCAACAGCTACTTTTCCATGTGAGCTAGCAAAGAAATTCCACTCCAATGTGGGACATTCTATTAACTCTGCTATATCAGCTAGGCTTGACAGTATGAATTTATTTTTGAACTGCGAACAGCAGCCATCAGAATAAATTAATATTTTTGAAAACCTCCCATACGATGTCTTAATATTTTTCAAAATTTCCAGCAAAAAAACAAAACCATCGTGCTTATTGTGCGTTAACTTGTCACTCATAACAGCAAATGACTTTTTAACACCTCGCAGCCAAGCTACACAAGTAAAAATGGATACCTGTCGATAACTAAAATGAGCATTTTGTTTCTCATTTTGATTTGTGAGCCTATAATTTTCGGCAAAATCAATTTGAATCATTCAGTTGATTTCAAATTTTCTTTGGTTTCATCAAAATATTTTTGCTGGGCTCTTTTCACAAAAAAATGCGTTTTAAAAGAGGGCAATGTCATTTCTAACTCAAGAATAAGATCCGATAGAGTTGCATCGGTTGTGGAAAGGGCCATGGTGTTATTAATTTTGCGCCAATGCTGCCAACTAACTTCATCATTCATTGTGTAAATACGAGAGAGGAATAAGTTGGTATCTCAAATCGTTTAAGCACTTCTTACAATTGCTTGTCATGCAGTTTTCACTAAGAATGTTGCAGCAAACAGTTGTAAGAAAGCTTTCGAAATTGCTAGGAAAAAATGGCATCATTTTTGCACAGCTTTCCAGCAAATACCCAAAGTTAGCATGGTACATGCAAACACACATATTGTGGGGCGTTTTACTTATTAATTAATGAAGAGTTCATATGCTTCACACATTGTCGCCATCATAAAACGTTTGGCAACTACATCGCCTGCTATCAAAATGGTGTCCCTTTTTCCTGAGGCCTGGACACTAATATTGTCGTTAGTATAAAACTCCTTAATTTTGAAATCTAAACTCTCTGGTAGGTTCATTACAGATGTAGTTTCTGCAATATTTTTTTGGGGAATTTCTTTAAATTTGTTTAACAAAATTTCAAGTACTTTTACTTTCTTTTCTAAGTCTCTTGGCAGAGCATTTTCAACTTTTCTTACAGCTTTCCCTAAGGTTTGCTTGCATTTGTAGGCATCACTTTTCTTTTTTGTAGCAACTAGTTTTTCCGGATCTCTCTTTTCTGCAAGCTTTTGTCGATATTGGCGCTTACGTATGCGCTCAAGCTGCCTCCTCTTTTCCACCACTTCATTACTTTCCGCTTTGCAGAATGTTCCGCATTCTTTCCTTGTTTTTAATTTATAGTTTTCCCATTTTATTGGGTCTTCCTTCAACTTATCTCTCCACCGCTTACAAATTTCTCTTTTTTTTGGCAACTCTTTACGCTCATCTACATTTAAATAATTTAAAATGTTATAAAGATAAACAAAAACAAAACAAAATTTATTTGTATCATTTTGTTATGTACTTACGGTCGCGCACGGAACAAACTTCAAATGATCACCAAAAATACAAATTTTTTTTTTCTCAAAAATTTTTTTATATAGTTACTGCACACATAAACTCTGTTTGCAAAAAAATTTTGGTGCAATTCGAGCAAGTGCTTTGGATCTAGTGATAAGAAATGTTGTTTTTCGGTCGCCCACGGGACATTAAAATAAGCGATAATGCGAACCTACATTTTTACCGTTATTGGTGATCGCACGTTACTTTTTGCGTTCTCTTTCCATTCTTCTCGAAGTGATTTAAGAAAGCAAAAGACCAAGCATAATGCATATATTTTAGAAGTTATAATCAAAACAAAATACGCCCCTACAAACATCATAATGACAAAAGGTGCCTTTGCGCGACTTTGCATTCGAATATTTTGAAATCTGTAAAAGATAAATGCAAAATTCTTTCAAGTTTAACAAACTTGAACATTTCTTTATGCAACCATGTTGAAAAAAATCATTTTCAAGAACTTTTAATTTTTTGCCTGCGGTGGACCTTTTTGTGGAAATGCCCATATGCAGAGCTTTGGAACGTAGCGTCGGCTGATTTAAGAGATAAAGCAGATGTGGCAGTATGAAATCATCTCAGTTGAGCGTTATAAATAATTGAATGTCGACACGTGAAGCATGGATTAATCTTCTCTGCAAGAAATTGCTTAATTTACGCATGGCGGATGGTCAAGGCATGGCATGTTTCCTATATACATTTAGCGAAGCCGTCGATGAGCTTGCTTATTGTTGTTTACTAAGTTGTTTTACATTTATGTCGCGGTGCTTAGTGCCAACATAAAAAAGCGAATGCCTTTAGAGAAGGTATTGGACTCGGATCCAGCGCTTCAGATGTATCAGTTGATTTTATAATTTAATTTTCATTTGATTTTCTGGCTGAAATGTGAACAGCGTGTAGGAACAAAAGAGTTGAATTTTGATTTTCTAAAGCAAGATCAGATGCCAACTTTATTTTGAGTCGTTTGCCAGCAGCTTTATATGTCAATTTCGGACAACCACATTTCTTCGACGGGGATTTTCTTTCTATCAAAGAGCTGTATACTCATATAACCGGCTAGCCACATGGCGTGTTTTTGTCTAAATAGCATCGTGGTAAATGTTTATTAATGTAATTAATAAAGTTAGTAAGTTTATTTGACATTGTTTGGCCATTCAATTTGTCGAAAAAAAAAGTCTTCAAGGCTTCTCTCGAGCATTTGTTGCTTTCCCAAACTGTAAGAAGAACCCCGTAAAAAAGCACATATAAGCTTAGATAATCGCAAACTAAGCAAAAAGGAGAACAAATTGTTAATTGTATGACAATTTGGACACTTTTGTAGTTAATTTCTCGTTTTTACTCTTTTGCATGTATGTGCTATTAATAATTCATACTCCACAAAACACAAACACAATTGTTAGTTCAAATCTATGAAGATACACATCAAAAACAGTTCACAAGTAAACAAAAAGAAACATATAAAAAAGATGTAAGCTAATTTACGTTAATAAATACCTTCGCAAGGAATTTCCATTTTCAGATTTTATAAACTTTTTTTTCACACAAAACAACGCAAAGCACGCAAAGTTTGCCAATTTTTCGTGCCAATTTAACGACATTGCAAATTCTCTCAAGCAGCTGACTTTTTTGCAGTCGCAACACTACAAATATTAAGATTCGATTAGTATGGGCCATTTATACAAATGAATTAAGAAAATAAACATCGAGTTTTTTTTTTACCGATAGTGTATTGGTGGAGATGGCCAGATGCTAAGTTAGACGAGTTATTTGAGATGACTCCTATGGAAGCGTGGTAAGAGGTCAAGTGAAAGCCATTTAAAAGTGTTTGGTTCAGTTTCAGTTGCACTTGACAAGACCCATCATAAAAGCAAGTTCACAGCGAAACCGTATGGTCGGTTATTCTATGCAGGCCAAGAGATAAAGGCTTTATGATGCGAAACCAAGGTGCTAGTGGCCTAAAGCAAACAGGCGAAAGCGCTGTGGAGTTTGACATACAACATAATTTTAAGCTACTTATGAGGTCAGTGAGTCTTAAATAGTACATAAAGCAACCTCAGGGTTATGGAGAAGAGCCTCAGATAGGAACATTTTTACTGCCCAAGCAGGCCTTATAGGGATTGATGCAATCAGGAAAAGCATGGAAAACGAAGTTAGTGGACTAGACTTTGCTCCGTGAAACCCCCTGCAGTACGCTTGGTGGCGATAGCCACAATCGGTACGGAATTCACAGTACCCATCCGGTAAACAGATTTCGTCACTCTAGTGGTAAGGTAATGTCTCTATGCTTGGTAGACATCGTACGTCAAATGAGAATAAGTGTGACCATCGGATTAGTCGAAACGAGAGTGGAGGCTATCGAAACTCTCATAATATTGCAAGAACAGGTGGTCACATAGTTTTCATCTTGTGTTTTGCTTGTTGTGTATTATGAAATCAACAACTAAAAAAGTAAAGTGCCAGGGTTTTCCATAGATTTGTTTATTTTGTATTGATCCCTAATGTAATATGTAACAAAGAAAGTACCCAATTTTATACCCGAATTGGTATACCAAAATAGGTACCCACATTGGGGTACCGAAACAGGCACCCAAATTAGAGTTCCCAAATAGGTTCTACAATGGTTAACAGCGTCGCGTCGATTGTTTTGCAACGCATGCTAGACGCGAGACCAAAGTAGGTGCTGGTGGTGCCATTGGGTATAGTGAATTCGGTAGTGCGCGAGTACTCTGGGGTAGTGTAGGGCAATGACCCTTTTATAAGCAAAAAAGAGGTGATAGTCTTTCACTAATACTTGATTAATTATTATTATAATTATAATTATTAATTATTATTATTATTACTATTATTATGATTATTATGATTATTATGATTATGATTATGATTATTATTATTATTATAATTATTATTATTATTATTATTATTATTATTATTATTATTATTATTATTATTATTATTATTATTATTATTATACATATTATTATTACACACACACGTGTATATAGACAAACGGCAACCTATGGCCTAAATTCCTAATACACTTCCCCTCATCGCACACACTCGCTTGTTCCCCTTAAGTGAATGTGTATGTTGGACTCGTCTCTTGTAACGTCGCTGTTGACGCCGTTGTCAACGACGTGGAAAATGTTACGCTACATATTAATTGAAAGGATAATCAGGCGCACAGCGGCAGGAGATTAGGCGAGGAGCGCGCACTCATTGAGAGCAATGGGCATGGGCATGAGCATGAACAGAACGCAAGCCTACTGCCTGGCTGCAAGGACACAAAGCTGTGCAATAAATAACTGAGTGTTGCAAATACAAATAAATAGCGAACGCAGACGCAGACGCAGAAGCAAACGTAAATGGTGGCAGCAACAGCTTTTGTTGTGCTCGTCAAGTGTCCTTTTTGATGATGACGCTGATGGTGATGTTGGCTGACGGGGTTGCTTTGGTAGACCTCGCTTGTGGCCGAGCATGTGAGCCCACAACTTGGCTGCCTTTTGCTTCCGTCATTACGGCGATCCTCACCGGAGCGGAGCGGGGCGGGGCGGGACGGTACGGTACGGTACAGTAAGTTATTTTCTGAGGCTGAGGCTGGGGCGAGCGCCTGTGGCGCGAGGCGTGTGAAGGACACGGCAAGCGAACACAATGCCGCCAGTTTTGCTAACTAAAGGGGTCGACGTCGTCGCAATCAAATAAAGAAGAGAAAAACGAGGAAAGCAGACTGTGTGCGAGCTGAGTAGAGAACTGGCTTCGCTGGCGCGATTGGCAAATGAAACTAAATAAAATTAAATGTGTTGCACAAGTTGCAAATTCATGCACAATCAAAAGAACTCATGCTGCGTGGCCCTCACTGTGGGTCCTTCTGTGTCCAAGTTGTAAAAGGCACAAAGGCCACCAGCAGGCGGCGCAAAATCAAAATCAAAATTAAATAAAAAAATGAAAAATGAAGAAATGTAATTTTAATCGAATTCACTCGCCCCTTTCATACGAATAGTTTTTGGATTCATTCAACACTCGACGACTCGCACTCGCGTCGCACTCTTACTCATACTCACACTCGAAACAGTTAACATTCGAGTCCTCAACCTTTTGACTTTGACGAACCTTATTAGATTCGTTCTCACCTCGTCTCTGTAACGTGTTGTTTCTTTACGCATCCCCTTCTATGAATTGTGTTGTGCCAACAATCGCTGGATGTATGCACAGCAGGCTCCCTTCCCTTCTACTTCCCCACTCCACTCCTCTGGTCTGGTCTGCTTTGGCCTGCAACTAAAAAGCATTCCTCTATGAGCAATGCAATTAACTGACTGACGACTATCTCGCTCCTCGCATGCGAAGTAATTAAATCAAGGCAAGCCCATCACTAATTAACAACCGTTTGCGAACAACAAATAACGGTTTTAGTCTGAACTGAAATACTACTGTTTTTATACCCGCTACCCATAGGGTAGAAGGGTATTATAACTTAGTGCCAAAATAAAATGTATGTAACAGGCAAAAGGAGTCATCTCCGACTACATAAAGTATATATATTCTTGATCAGTGTCATGTCCGTCTGTCCATCTGTCCGTCTGTATGAACACCTAAATCTCAGAGCCTATAAGACCTAGAGCTACCAAATTTGGTGACAGTATTCTTATAGGTCCTACGCAGATCAAGTTTGTTTTAGATTTTTGCCACACCCCTTTTCGCCCCCAAAAGCTGTAAAAGCCGCAATAAAAGACATAAAGCATTGAATTTTGGTATGCATAATAATAATTATATTCTCAATGATTCCTGTGAATTTGGTTGAGATCGAATGGGATCTCAACCAACCATGCTCGCGCTATGTTTGTTTAGTTGACAGTGTGACAATGTCGGTGTTGTGGATTTTTACCAGCTATTTTCAAATATATAAAAAAAAACAAGTTTCAGTATATAGTATATGGTATATTTTTTGTTAAAATATCATTTAAGTTTTTTATTTTCTCTTGAAATGGCGGGTATCATACGGTCGAGCCCTTTCTTACTTGTTTTATATAGCAAAACCAAATAATTTAACCTCACTTAGCTGTAGGAGGATAGCGTAGAGATCTTAACTTATCTTGGTTGTCAAATAAATTAGTTCAATAATTTATATGACCAGTTCGTCAATATGTTTTTATACAAATTGTCAAACAGCTGTATAAAAAAAAGCTAATTTATGTTTATTAAAAATGCTACGAAGTTATAAATAATAATGGTCCGAGAAGCAATCAATCGCTAAATTGATAAAGGTTTTAGTATTAATTATTGGGTTTTATTTTGTACAGTGCAAATAAAATGTACCATTAATTTTGATGTTTGTGATACTTTTGTGATATTTCTATTGTTAAGTAAAGATATAATAAAAATTAAATTTGATCACTTTAAAGCTAACAATACTTATATATTTAATAAAAAAAATAGTAGACCGTTAAGTTGATGTAGATTAGAAAAATATATTGATTTAAATTATTCAGAATTAAAATAATAAATATTATACCATTCTTTTTGTAACAAGCAATTAATTGATGTATTAAGTAGAAACATTATTTCACATTTTTCTTTATAATTTTCCACATTTAAAATTTTTGACAGACTTCTCCTAGAGTGCTGGGCTTAACATTTTTGGGTTGACGTTTGCTTACATCGCTTTACCATTTTTTGGCAGACTTTGCATTTTTTGACAGTTGTTAAAAAGTAAATAAAATGGGGTAGCTTAATTTTTGTTGTTATTTGCTGCCAGCTTGACACCTTCAGTCAGATTATTGAAGTCTCCTTGTTACGGTTACCCGCTTTCACAATTGAAACGACTCGTTGTTTGCCCAAGTAAAACATATTTTTATTTGGCAGTTCATCTATTTGCAGCGTGAAAATGTTGCCTTAGGCTAATGAATGAAAGGTCGGGGAGCAGCTCTATGTTCATATGGCTCATGCATATAGTAAGTCGAATATATATGGACATTCTTGGTCTTGGCTCTATGATAGCCTCTCTGCTTTCCCCTGAACGCTTGACATCTGCAGCGAAATCTGATTTATGTTGCGCCCAACCGCCCAAACCGAACAGCAGTTGGCTGACATGGCCAGAAATTAATGGGAAGCACTTTACAATTGAGTTGTCAAGCAGACGCTGCACACACAACGACGTCAACTAGAACAACTATAACAACAAATTGAAGAGCAAGTGCGACGGCGCCTGAGCGCCTCTCTCTACCAGGAACTGGACATTAATTTGAACAGGATTCTGTTGTGTTTCGGTTTGCTCAGCCCATTACTTAATCAATGTGCTCATTTGTTTTTAGCTGGAACCTAAAGGACAGTACTGTTTTGACACAAGGCGGCAACAACAGCAACAACACTGAGACACACTATTCGTAATCAGCTCGAGCTGTAAGTGGACACTACCAACTGTTATCCTTAGTGTTCAATGTTGCTGGTCGTTGTGTAATGCGCTGTAATTGGAACTGCGTTGTTTTGTTTTTTCCTTTTTTGTTGGTGCTGTTTCTAACGCGCCCTCCTCAAGTAGCTGCTATCGCTACCTGATCTCGTCGCTATATTTATAATGAGGCAGTTGCACTATGCGATCTATGCAGTGCATCCTCATGATTTGCGATTAGGCGGAAGACAAACAACTGATATATAATAGATTGGATAGTCTTAGATTACTCTCGAACAGCAGCTCAGCTGTTAACCTCATTGTAAGTATCATGTCATGATCCCAATTCGATAAGTGTGCCTATAAATTCCAAATAATCCCGTATTACGTTATTTTCATGCTGTCTTATATTATTTGACAACAACATATGCACAACACTTTAGGTGGTTTTATTAGACGAATTTCTGTTTAATTTCTAATTTTCGAATTTAACTTAAATATTGGAATCAAAGTTGTGCAGGTAATTTAGTAGAACTTACTCAAATCCGACATCATCTAATACGATTTCGATTGCTACTATTTTATTTATTAGTATTATTTTTCGCTTTTTATAACCTAAAGCAGAGAATATGTTTTAAATCACTTTTTATTAATATAGGGCTTAAAAACTAAAAAAACAGACAGAATTTAAGGCAACTGATGTTTCGTTTCACATAAAAATTTTAAAATTATAATATAATCGAATTAATCTATGTTATAATTGTAATGTAGAATATTTGCCTGTTAAATTACAATATTTTAAATTATTTGCAATATATGTAGTCTAATAGTCCATCTATTCTCATTATTTACTCAAATAGTATATGTTAATTATTTAGCTAAGAGATTGAATTGATTGAGATTTTGATAAACAAACTTTTGAGCTTCTTTCGCCGCGTCTACTGACATATTGCCGAGAGAATATGAGCTTCAAATCATGAGTCAGACTTTTTGGGATTTCGAACCGTATTCTTAGTACTAGAGGGGGTTGAGAGCATTCTGCTAATCAGCTGCCCAACTGAGCACTGGTCACGCACATAGGCCAGCTCTATGGCTTAGCTTGTTGGTGGCGTTGTTGTTGCACCTCCTCAGTGTTCAGGAGAGCTGACCAAACGCTTGACCGCTGGGTGCGCATGATTGGCCTCAGCATTGGTCTACCGCGGAAGTGACCAAAAGGCAATGCGACCTCGCAAACGCAGTAGATTAGCAGAGAGTCTTTGATCACAAGCGGATCTCTTTTGCGGAGGGGGAGAGAGGAAGTGGGCCGTTATGTGTTGTGTGTTATGTGCTGGCGAGCTGAGCTGCTCCGATCCGAGGCAAGGCGTCTTCTTTTGTTAGCACACGACCGCCTGGCATGAAAATGAAGCTGTTTCGGGCAGCGACATGACAACAATGCCCTAGTTTAGAGTGAGCAGGGGGAACTTGCATTATTATTGTTGCAGTGGTAATTGCCGCTCTGAGACCTAGCATTAGTGTCACGGCACGCAGTCATTTTCCTCTCCTCCTCCCTCGCGCTCACCTCTCATGTTGCGTTGGACATCCCTTTCGCCTTGCCCCCTACTGTCGCCGGCTTCCGCTGCTCGGGAATCGCATCAAGTCGCATTGAGGAAATTTGTATACCCGCTGCCCATAGGGTAGAAGGGTATTATAACTTAGTGTCAACAGAATATGTATGCAAGAGGCAGAAGGAGGCATCTCCGACCCCATATAGGAATAGCCGAGTCTATATAGCCCTGTCCTACTATCTGTCTGTATGAACACCTAGATCTCAGAGACTATAGGACCAAGAGATATCAAGCTTGGTGACACTAAGCGGTTATGTCTTTCGCAACTCAAATCGATTCGTCATGATTATGTCGGTATATTATGAATTTTTTTTTCAAATAACTACACAAAAAACGAATTTCGGTATATTTATTTGGTATATTATATTTGTTGATCAAATGTTTGCTTTCTCTCGAAATAGTATTCGGGTATCTTACGCTCGAGCACTCTCGACTGTAGCCTTCTTACTTGTTTTTGTTGACTCTGTGCTGCTTGCAAACTTTATCGAGGCGCTGGCATGCAAATACAACAAGAAAACGAACTGAAAAAAGTACGTTCTAGTGATGAACACTCGACTGTCAGATCCTCTGTTCTCAAGGTCCTTAAAGTGCATTTAAAAGGTTATTGAACTAAACCTTAAGGCATAACATAACATATGTGTGTTTGACAACAAAAATATTATTAAAATGGTGGGAAAATGTAAATATTCAGATTACACAGACTTTAATTATTTGATTTTTAGGGTATATAATCAAAGACTGTAATTTTTATAAGATTTATTAAATTACATAATTATGATTTATTATTTTTTTTTATCGTTCAAACATCATTTAAGTATTTTGTATTCTTTCGAAATAGGTAGCGGGTATCTTACGGTTTATGTTTATATATATATATTTTTTTTTTATTTAAATATGGTATACAATTTATTATTATTTTTGGAAAAAAATACTTTATATGGTTCTTCCTTCATTCCCTCTGGGGTATCGAAAGGACGGAAACCTCAAACACAACTGACGGTCGGTAATACAGAATTAAGCATCCCAAAGGAGTGGAAGCACGTTTGCCACAAATAAGGCACTCGAAACTGGCGGACACCTCGACCAACAACAGTAGAAGAATGTGAATAAATAGAAAATAGCACTGAAAGAAGTTGCTGTCATTTGACATGGCTGCTGTGTTGCACGCCAAATGGGATCACATTATAAGAGGCAGTTGCACAATAGTTTTTGAGGCAACAACCCGCTATGCTTGTTCTTCTTGCCTCGTTGACCATGAAGATTATAATTTTTCGCCCGATCATTTTAGTGAACTTATACAATGTTGTCGCGACTTTTGCCGACTGACACTCGATTTCACACTCGCACGACACAGGCAATTACCCAAAAAAACCAAAAACGAAGAATGGAAAATAAACACAGATTGAGATGGAGAGAATCAAGTCCGAGCAATTGATTCGTTGCGCCATCATCATTATCAACAGCAGTAGCAGCAGCAACCATTAACGATAGATACAATGTCGCCTTAGTTATTTTTCGCTACTTTTTTCCTGTGTCGTGGGGTCGACCACAATGATTTGGCCACAGCGGGTACTCAGAGCAACTCAATGCTCCGACTACTCATTCGGATCGGATCGGTTGGGATTGTATCGAATTGGCTTTTGCGATCGTAGCTCCATGTGATAAGCGTTTCTAACGCGCCCATTTACGAGCTGCAAGTGATGCAGCCTCTGGCGGTAACAGAATTCAAGGCCTCTTTCAGCCTCTGAGCATTTGTCATTTTGACATTTTGTTGGGTGCCGCAATTTATGGGCAATTTGGTACATTTTTGAACGGAGGTTTGCATCTGATGTATTCATTTTTGCATTGCCCAGCGATACGACGCATCGACTCCCCGTCGACTGCCCCTAACTGCCTGCACTCGCTATAGCATTGCCTATATTGTCTGAAGTGCTAAGTGGCCGCGTGTTACCAATTTGTTGAGCACAGCTGCCAACTCTGTGCTCTGTGCTCAGTGCTATTGTCCCATTGTCCAAGAGGACTTGTGCAAATTATTGCTGAGGCCTGAACATTACGAAACAGATTGACAATTCAATCGGACAGACTTGTAGATTTAATTTTATTTTTTCATTTATCGTAGATTGATCCTAGAGCAAAAGATTGAAGCCTAATAAGTATGGCACTAGTCAATAACAAGATTTACCAATCAAATTAAATTGTTTAGTCTTACATTATTTATTACATCAATTACATTTTACAAGTTGCTATTCTTTGATAAAATATTCTGTATTGAGTTATAACTTGTACTATCATATAAATTCCCTTATGCTGATTGACTAAGTGATACATAAAAACACGTTAATAATTTGCATGGTATTAAAAAAACATGAATATTTGAAAAAAAACAACATTTTTCATATACTTGTATTTATACTCAAATATATTTAACATTCATATAGTTTTTGTTTAGTTTACGACGAAATAATTGCAATCTTCGTTGAATATTTTATGACTTTAATATTGCATTTCGTCAGCTTTGTCTTAGATCTATAGCTTGTTATATACTTGAACTTATGAATAAATGGTATAAAAATACATATGTATAATATATGTACATATACTAAAATAGGTATATGCTAGCAATTTGGTGACGGCAAAAAGGAAATGAAATGACCGGAAGTTAAATCAAAGCAATTCAATGCCGGGCATAAACTTGAAAAGACCAGAATCCAATTGAATGAAAGTCGATGGCAGAAATTGCATGCCAGCCACGTAACAAAACTAAATACAACAAATATGTGTTGTCGTTGTTGTTAGTGTTACGGGCACCCTTAGCGAATAATTCAAATAAAATTTACACCTTTGACCGGTTGCCTTCAGTCAACGACATATAAATACGTAGATAGACTTTTGGCTGCCTTTGCTGACCAAGGGACGCCAAACGGAAATCCTTTTTCAATTTTATTTTATTGCAGAATACACAAATACACTTGAAGACACACACACTCACTGACACAGATGTTGCAAGTTATATACAGAAATATAAATTGAGTTGCCGGCCACTGAAGTTGATTATGGTCTACGCTTCACCGAATCTGAGCCAACAAATTTTCTCAATTCGGTTAAAAATCAACACCAAGTCTGCCGCACAGTAGCCCCAATGTTCTCCCTCCTCCTCCACCTCCTTCGGCGCA
Organism: Drosophila formosana; assembly: GCA_035045625.1. Classification (NCBI taxonomy): domain Eukaryota; kingdom Metazoa; phylum Arthropoda; class Insecta; order Diptera; family Drosophilidae; genus Drosophila; species Drosophila formosana. The sequence goes on from JAWNOW010000062.1 coordinate 584,275, forward strand.
CCCCAAAATCATTTCTATTAAGGGGCTGTTTTCCAACAACAAAAACGTTAGCAACGTTAGCAAGTCGCTGCCAATTTGGGGGCTGGCCAATACACACACTAGACTAACATACTAAAAATGAACGCGCATACACATATATGCATTATATATACATATATATATAAGTGTGTGTGTGTCTGTGTGTGTGGGTGTTTGGGGCTAAGCCCTGCGGCTCACATATCAGCGTGCATTAAAACAAAGTGAGTATCGATGTAGAGCGCGGGTCCGAACCGAATCGAACCGAACTGAACCGAACCATTCCGTCACCCTCATGCTCGATGCGATGTTGACTCAATTCGCACAAAAGGCAAGATAGCAAATTGAAGCAAAAATCGCCGACTCGTAAGTACACTTTGTTTTTACTTCGACTTGTTTTTATTATAGTAATTAATTTCACCTAATATTTGTGTACGTTTTTAAATCATCTTATATTTATTTTTTTGTGACTATAAATAAAACTATAAGATTTATCGAATTTGTAATCAACATTTAATTTATGTAATTAATAAAAATGTTATTTTAATTGGAGTCCACACTATTAACTACATTTTATTGAGTAAAAAATCAACGATTTTAAACATCTTATATTCATTTATAATTTCGGACTAATTTGAACTGAACTGAATTAAATACATTTTATTAAGTTGGTTGAACCAATTTACTTTCAACTTATTTTTTGGAAATAAATTGTATTTTAATTACATTTAATTGAAAACATTATATTATATAAGGCAAACTTATACATTTCAAGTTATTTTTGTGTCAGCTTGAAACAATACCAAAAAATAAATTATTATGCGCAATTGTTATTAAAGCAATTTGAAATTATAAAGACTAAGCCCATCTACAAGCGTATATTATCATGGTGTGTGAAAGGCGAAAAGTAGAGTGATTGTAATGAGACTCCCATTATTTTGTAGGATATATTAAAACATATAAAAAGGGTCTCGGGATAGGATGGGATGGGATGGGATGGGATGGGATGGGATGGGATGGTATGGAATGGGTCTTCTTTGCAGATCAAACGGACAGTGACAGCTTTCACTTATCGCAGTAGTTGGGATCCAAATTATTTACGCCTTAAGCTCCAAAGCCGATTTGTCCACCCAGTCAATCAGTTTGGCACTGGCCTGGCTCGATGATGCGTCCCATTTCCATTTCCAAATAAACCTATCACGCGTTCTCCATCTATTCATCCACTTCGATTACCATTTCACATATGTTATGTATGTGCGGGTATGATGATGTTAACGTCTCATATGCAAAGTGGTCGAGTTCTGGAAAATGCGGAGCACTGGTCGCATGTTGCGCAACGTCACCAGAATGGCCATCTCAATTCTCTCGAGGATTTCCTCTGCTTGACGGAAGTGTCGAACCCACTTGAGGCAAGACACTGGCGCCGGAATTCGAGGGAAAGGAGGCTGGGAATTCTTTGAGAGAAGCAATATCAGCTTGCATGCGATCGAGGGACACAGCAGGATCAAGTGGAGAGCAACTAGATACAGGGCAGTGTGTTTACACACTTTTACAGTTCTCAGTCATTTGTCTCACTTATCAATTGCATTTCGATAATAATTTCATGCTCGTTAACATACCCCGACCCACATACAATCACACACTCGCACTCACACACACAAACACCGTCCCGGTTAGCAGCGTATCGGTTACAGGAGCTCCCGTTCCCGTTCCCATTGTTGTCGTTAAACAGTCGCTAATTAGACGCACATGTGTAATACAAAACCGCATTAAAGCGTCACAGTGTTGCAGGCGCTACCCTTGGTCGCAGGACCCAGTGTCGAGGGCAGGTCCTCGCCCTGGCCCTGGTCCTGGCGCAGGTCCTGGCCATTCAATCGGCCACGACTCATCGTCCGTTTCGTTCAGTTCCGGCGAAGCACTAAAACTGTCCCAATTGTAACGAAATTATACACTTGAACTTCTTAACTTCGCCCGGGGTCGCACATATCACTCTCTGCGGTGACTGCAACTCTGACTGTGAGTGTGGCAGTGAGTGTGAGTACCAATGTGAATAAGTGAATTCTCGTGCCTATTGTGAGCTTGGCTCCGAAAGTATTCGCTTTAATTGAAGAATTATGTGATTATAATTTTTGTACATTAGCTAAAAGCAAATATTGCCCATTACAGATAATTACAACATAGTTATTATTAATTATTATTATTATTATTATTATTAATGACAACATATCTATTTTATTTATTTTTATTTATAATATTAAATCTAAAGCACCATACTAAACTTAAATTATAATTAAACGAACATAGGCTGCTGGGCCATCGACCCGAGTGTATTAAACAATATTTTATTAATGTAGGAGTAGAAATTAAAGTAATACCAGGTGAAATCTTAAAAATATTTTTGAAATATTTAACAAACCTTTTAAATTTGCCGTCGTCGCGTCTTTTATTTGATTAGGTACATATAACTTTAAAGAAGTATTTGGCAATTATACTTCTTGGATTTTGTTTTATGGGTTTACTGTTTTTAAATTTTCACAAAATAATAAAATAAATCAAAATGTATAAGAAAAAAATTCATTAAAGTTATGTTTCTAAGTTTTCATGCATGGTATCATTATTTTTTCAATCGCAGTTTTAAGACCTTGACAAATTGGATCGAGAATATTTTGTGAATTCAAAACATTAAAGGGTCTGCTATCTTCATTATAGAAAAACATGAACTGCTTTTATAAACTTTTATTTTTTTTTTTGTGTTTTAATTGAGGACTTTGATGACTTTTCAATATTTTGTAACTCGCATGTATTTGCAAGGATTAGTATTATTTATCAAGCGAATGCCGCAATATTGAAACACGTTAAAATTATTTTAAAAATACAAATATGCGTGGTACATGGAGCTGCCCATGTGAAAATACTGGAATCCCAAATTAATACTACTCATAAGGACTGACTTTGCGGCTTATTAATTGTTATGGCAATGCCATAGCAGACCAATCGAAAATGGCAAACGTTTTAACTCAATTGTTAGATGTGTGGTAGCATTCCTGGCACATGAAATTAATTCAAAAAAAATAATGGTGTCTATTGACTATTTTGAAATAATTTCACATTGTATGTCCCTGAAAATTTATGAAATGAATGAATGAAAACTCTTTCAGGTCATTCAACTTTTTTACAGGAATGTTATATACACACGATTTAAAAATAAGAAATTTATTGCGATGGCTTTTTTCGAATTTTAATTTACAAATAAGTTCACACATTTATTGTTGATAGGATACAGCCTTCTAAATGCAACCGAATTAAATGCTATTTGTTATGTGTAATAGAACATTAAGGTTTGATATCTATGTTTTTTCCTTGGTTTTTTTCTTTCAAAGGTGCTCTATCACACACAACAACCCGATTTAAAATCGGTTTGATGTACTCGGCGTTACACACAAGTATGTGCCTATCTTTGTATATTTAAGAATGGTGCAATATGTGGCTCTTAAATGCATCCCAAGAGTTGCTCCATACTGAAAAAACCGTGAATTTACGATAACTTTCGCAATTACTGTTCATCTATGCAAGATTATTCTGAAGTTACATGTCATGTAGTAAATAAATATATATGAAAATAACAAAGGTTAAATATCGTTGTTCATTTGAAATTGCGATAAAATTCTCAATTCATAATGGACACAATTAAGAAAGCTAAATATACCGAAATTGGTCTTTTGTGTATATATTTGAAAAATATCCATAACATACTTACATGGTCATACTGTCAACAAAACAAACAAAGCGCGAGCAGCTGCGTGTGAATTTTACCCAATAAAGTTATTTCTTGAATAAGTTTTTCATTCGATCTGTACCTAATTCACTGGAATCATCTTTATTAATAAAGATTGCTTTCGATTTGAGGGGGCGGACAGGGGAGTGAAAAATTTAAAAACAAACAGTTTCTGCGTACAAGCATAATAAAAAATAATTTGGTATCTCTGAGATCTAGGTGTTTTACAGACAGCCAGATGGCCATGGCCATATCGTCTCGGCCAATTATTAATAAGCGCAGTAAGTTTATTAGTAATTTTTGAAGGCTTAATTCACCCATCTATAATTTTCAACGATATAATTGAAACATAAATTAATCGAGCTTCCTTTAGCTTCGCCAGCAATTAAAAATCTGATTTTGGTTATATTTGAAGGTGGACAGATAGTGGGAACTAGCTATATGCATGCTTGACTTAGCCGAGCTCCACTTTGATGATTTTGGTCAACAATTTTGAGTCTGATGCTGTTGAAAAATGTATGTTTTCAATGCCAATAAACATGAGAATACTTGTAAGACTATTTCGCGTAGAATGATCATGCGAATCCATCGTGAATTGGTTTTGGCTGCGCTCCTCAACGGAGATACATCTAATTAATTCGCATTCGTGTGCTGCGGGGAATTGTTGTGAGCTGTGTGTGTGAAGTAACTATTAAACACGTGGCTAAGCCATCAGAGAGGCGCCTATTCAATTTTGTCCAAGCGGCCGGAGTGCAGCGTGGTGCGGGAGACGTATTTCTTGGCCTGCGGCTTGTTGGTATCGGTCTCCATGTTGCGCTCCTTGAAGCGATCCTTAATGTACTGGACGCGTGCCGGATCCACATTGCTGCGACGCCTCAACGGATTATAGTGTGGCACCTTGCGGACTGGCTGCTCTGGCATCTTGGTCTGTGGCTGCGGCTTCTTCTGATCCAGCTGCGACTGGTCCAGGTGCACCAGAGCCACCGATTGTTGATCGTCGGCTCTGCGTGGCATCTTGCCCTCATCGAGCGGCAGCGGCAATTGCTCGTAGGGATTGGGGTAAACGCTGTATTGCCTCTTGGTGTGCTGCTTGTGAATGCCACTAGCGACAGGCATCTCCTGGCGTGCCATGTTGTAGCAACCCATGATAGCGTTGCTGTCCCCAGAAATGGGCGTCATCTTAACTGGTTTTCCCACCGGCGACATCTTCGCCATTAACTGTTCCCTATTGTTGCGGTTCGTTTCCGATTTTGACTGCTGCTCCTTCATGAGCACATCAATCAATTTCAGGGGCTGCAACTGCTGCGAATCTGCAATATGCAATTATAATTAGTGCAATTTATTGCAGTTTCATGGCATTCGATTGAACTCACTGTAGGTGATGGAGCGATTGAATCGAACTACCTTAACGGGCGCTCTCAATTGTAGTTGACGCAACATCTTAGCCACTTTCCACTTGAAAATTACCGCAGTTGATATATCTGACTATTATATTTTGGTTGTATTCGATGTGTTTAATTCACTTTTCTATTGCAGCTCAACAAATTGACTGCCGTTGTTTTCTAAGTTGATTTTTGTTCGTATTTTCCCTTTGCCCGAAAAAATTGATGTAGTGTCAGAAAGAAAGGTTGGAATGAAATGAAATGTTCGACATACGAGCTAGCCCTGTCTCTGTCTGTCTCAGTCTCAGCCTCAGTCTCGGTCTCTCTCTCTCTCTCTCCCACTGACAAGTACACTCGTCTGAGTGCATTTTCAAAGCCTGCTCGGGACCCAAGGGTCACCAACCCCTCGCTGTCCATCGCTCCATCGCTTCATCGCTCTCTAGAATTTTTGAAAAAACTGCATGCATATTTATAGTTCCGCTTGTTGACAAATATCGCGCACTGTTGACTGACGGCCCGGCAAGCGGAAGCTGCACTGATTAGAAACCTAGTGCTGTCCACTCTAGATTCCGGTTCAGTTTCCATTACCACTCCACTCTACTCCACTCCAGGCAACTTCACTTGGCCAGAAGCAACCCAACCAAATCAAAAACCTAAAAACTCTTTTTTGGCGCTGGCTTAAAAAATACGCACACCACTTTGCAAATAAACAGAAAACAAAAAATGAATCGTTGCAAAAGAACATAAAGAAAGGACATCGAGGACGTAGCATCCGGACAAAAAACTTTGACATTTCTATGCTCTGCGCTTCTAACTAAGCCATAACTCAACCCGGGTATATTGAGGTTTTAGTGTGAATACGTAACATCACATCACATCACTCTCGTCCCGTGAGTGTGTTTGAGCTAGACGCATCGCTGAACTTAATCGCAAAGGACGAGTACGAACGAGTATGAGGATGCGAAAACTGGAGGCGTCGCAAATGATTGTGAAGCTTTAAATTCGCAGGATTATCTAAATATAGCAAAGCCTCTTATGCAGAAAAATCTAGGGACTTTCGCTCGCTCCTAAGCCTTCAAGTAATTAAAGTAAATGTGCAGCACGTTTCATTATATATTGTGCAGACTATACTCTACCCTTTCTATTAATGCCTCTCAAAAGTAGTCATAATCATTGAGATTTCTTTGAAATGGTTTCGATTTTTGTATGGAAGTAATAAGAAAACAATTAACGTAATATTTATAAATTGTAAGAGTATCAGATTTATGTTCCAATTGGTAGTCAAATGCAAAGCAATGTGTTAGAGATAATTCGAACTTCATTTGAAAATTATATAGTCAGTTAAAAATGCAATCTGGTATGTGAAATATATTGAATACTTGTGAGTGCATTGTGTATTCATTATTAGCATTTTTCGTCTCGGGCCCTGACAGCATCCTCAGTCGAGATGGTGCAGCATACGTTTGGAAATGAAACGGAACCGCCGACGCAATTTGTTATTTTAGGTTCGCATATTTTAGTAATTGAAATATTAATGGGAGAATAGCACAGTGCCGGAATTCGTAGTTCCATTTCTATTGCTGTGGCAGTTTGAGCCTGGGGATCGATGGCAGCGCCGGCGCTTGGCTTGGGCATTGTTCAGCAATTGGTTAAACAATGGAGTTGCGATTTGGCCGACCAAAACTAAAGAAAAAGGGCGGCACACAATAAAAGCCACCGCTCACTGCACACCGGCATTGTATGACAGCCATAAGCCTTGCCTGAGATACAGAGGAGAATAGACTCAGTTGCATGTGTGGCCGGTGCTTTCACATTAGCGAACCTATTACCATTTGGCTAAGCCGCACTTAGGCTTAATATATACATGGCTATATGTTTGTGCTGCTCCGAGAATGACAGACTAACTGTCGGCAAATCTCGAGTCCCTTTATCGGATGACGATCGTGCATGTTCTTTGTTTTGCTGTGACCCGGCCTCATATGTACACGCACTTGCAACTGCAATTTCAAGTGCCACTGCCAATGGGCATTGTGCAACCTCAGTCGCAGGCTTGCCACTTGTTCTAATCTCCTTACGGCGAGAGGGATGCAAACAATGTCCAGCGAATAAACAAAAACACACCCGGCCACAATGTGAACAAAAACCCGTCATCGGATCCCTAAGGATTCCCGAGAGGCTCATTGATCATCATCGATCTAGCTGCCAGTCAGCGATTTGAGGCTTGTCCAGTAGGCTGCATTTTGTTTTGTTTTCGCCCAAATTGATCCACTCAAGATAAATTAAGCCACAACATTTGTGAAAGCTTAGCCCGAGGATTATCCTGCAGGCCGAAATACTAGACAACTTGTCTTCCGGTTTGCCTACCGCCTACCTACCTATGTGCCTCTTACCTCTCTCCTACGTCTCGGCAACCGCTCTCCATCTCTCTGCGCTGCAAATGTTTGTAATAATTTGCAAAGTGAAACTCCCTGGCGATGAAATCGTTCTGGTTCTTTGGCGTATATTGGGCGACAGGCAAGCCAAGTACATAAAAAGTTACAATACAAAAGTTTATTACAAAAATCCATGAAAATCAATGAATTGCGAGTAATAAAGAGCCCAGCAACAGCAACAATAACAACGGACGGTGACGGCAAACAACAATAAACAAGACGGTGGAGCAAAGAGACGGACGGCCTGCGAGTGGGCGAGACAGAGAGTTTGTTGTTATTGCTCTTGTTTGTTGTTGTTATTCTTGTAGAGTGCAATTATTAAAATAATGTCCACAGACCATTGAGTTCATAACGCGAATGAGGCCGCAATAAAATAAATAAATGAAGAGGAACTTGTCCTCAAATGAGGCATGCAAATGTTGCGATGACCAAGCATCATCATCATTGGCGAGACAAGAAGGGAGAACGACAGTAATACCAACAACAACAACAACAACAACATCAGAGTGTCGGCAGCCATATCGTTGACAGCGTCAATGTCCTCGTGGCTCATTCACTCGGCATTGAAATACATTTTTATAAAAAATATGAGTGGAACAAACACAGAGAGAAAATGGAATTGTGAGCTCTATAGCAGTACCCTCAGATTATTTAAAGCTGCCCTCTAAGAATTTAAGCCGAACAAAGCAACTGTTTTTGTCTCACATATTGCAGACCCAAATAATGGTGGTAGTTGAGTAATATTAAAATTGAACTAAATGCGAATATAATCGATTAACACTCAATTTGCTTACACTATGTTATAAAAATGAATAGAGGCATTTGGGTATTAGTCTTTACTTACACCCACTGGTCTCTTTTGGTTTATTTTTTAAAGGCATGCAATTATACCCATAAAGGCAAATATTATTATTTTTTTGAAATCACTAAAATGAATTACAGTTAATAATTATTATTGATTTAATCTTACATATTACAATTACAATGACATGTACATGAATGTGTTGTGAATCTTAATTCCACAACATTACACATATTTCGATTATGTCTTATGCATTAATTTCAAACTTTTTATAACAAACTATTTTTAGTAGATTTTAGTTTCCTTTCAACTGTAGAATTCTAACAATAAGAAAATAGTGACAAGAAACTGAAACTATCTTGATCTCAAAGTCTTTGATTCTGAAATTATTTACGGACCCCTAAAAACTTCTTAAGTTTTGAAATAAAAATTAAAACACAATAATTATTTCATATATAATTGTATAAATTCGTTCAAAAAGTAATGATTATTGGTTTTGTCACTTGACCAAAAATCATTATTTTACATTCTTATATCCGCTACCCATAGGGTAAAAGTGTATAATAACGTAATACCAACAGAAAATGTATCTAATAGACAAAAAGAGGCATCTCCGACCCCATAAATATATATATTCTTTACAGTGTCAACATCCGACACGATATACACATATAGTTATGCTTGCACGCACAAAAAGTTAGTTTTGGAAATTTGTCACTTCCCTTTCCGCCCTCTCAAATCAAGCCGAAATATTAAAGATTGAGCCTTGAGTTTTGGTATGTATATTAGTAACTACTCTTAATGATTCCTGTGAATTTGGTTGTGATAGAAGTTATTCAAGAAATAACTTTATGGGGCGAAATTCACACGCAGCTGCTCGCGCTTTGTTTGTTTTGTTGACAGTATAACTATGTATGTTATGGATTTTTTTTCAAATATATACACAAAAAACTAATTTCGGTATATTTGTTTGGTATATTTTTGTTCAAATATCATCTAAGTGTTTATTTTACAGTCGAGCACAACCGACACTAGCTTTCTTAATTGTGTCCATTATGAATTGAGAATTTTATCGCAATTTCAAATGAACAACGATATTTATTTATATTTCATATATATTTATTTACTACACGACAAGTAACTTCAGAATAATCTTGCATAGATGAACAGTAATTGCGAAAGTTATCGTAAATTCACGGTTTTTTCAGTATGGAGCAATTCATGGGATCCATTTAAGAGCAACATATTGGGATTGTTGTGTGTGATAGAGCACCTTTGAAGAAAAAAAACCAAGCACAACAAAAACCAAAACATAGATATCAAACCATTATGCTCTATTACACATCACAAATAGCATTTAATTTGGTTGCATTTAGAAGGCTGTATCCTATCAACAAAAAATTTGTGAACTTATTTGTAAATTAAAATTCGAAAAAAACCATCGCAATAATTTTCTTATTTTTAAATCGTATGTATATTACATTCATGTAAGAAAGTTGAGTGACGTGAAAGAATTTTCATTCATTCATTTCATAAATACAATGTGAAATTATTTCAAAATAGTCAATAGCCACCGTTAATTTTTTTGAATTCATTTCATGTGCCAGGAATGTCACCACACAACTAATTCCTTATGAGTGGTATTAATTTGAGATTCCAGTATTTTTGCATGGGCAACTTCATGTACCACGCATATGGTCACGACTATTTGTATGTTGTACAAAATATTTGTATATTAAATAATTTTAGCATGTTTCAATATTGCGACATTCGGTTGATAAATAATTACAACCGTTGCAAATACATGCGAGTAATATTGAAGTCAGAGATTTCTGCAGAAGTTTTTTAAATGACATCTCAAGTTATTGTCGATAAAAATGCATACTACATAAATTCATACAAAATTTGAATTTGTTTCCTGATCTGTATCTGTAGATTGTGGTTGTAGGTGTAGAAGTAACTGTTCGTTGGCCTAGTAAATTGGCTTTTCTTGCTTGCTATATGCCATGTTTACCATTGGCATCTGTTTTGTGTCTTTCCATTCAGCTGATTCGAGCTAAGTGTTTCGCTTTCAGCTCCGTTTGATGTCCAGAAGAAGTAGCTGCAGCTTTTGACTGTTTCGCCTTTCGAGTGTGCTCGTAAAATCGCTATAGTCATCGTCATCGCCATCGCCGTCGCACACTCAACTTGACTCGACTCGTCTCCACTCGATGTCATATACACATATTCAAACGCAACTGGGTATCGAGACGTTGAGTATTGAGTATGAGTATTGGGTACAAATCCCACTGACCGAATACGTGAAGGCAGCAGTAGTTTAGCTACAACAACAATGACAAGAATAGCTTTAGCTTTCCCTTGAGTGCGTTCAACAGCAGCCTGCTCAATATCACAAAAAATAAGCAGAACAAATACCAGAAAAAAATTTCATGACCATGAAGAGGGCGGGGAGAGGAGCGGCTTTTAGGATATGCAAGAAGGACAAGCAAAAAAACATAGCAGCAGCAGAGGGAAACAACAAGAACAAAAACAAGAGAAAATAGAAGGCAAAAAGTGCTAAACAAAAGCTGACTGACAACAATACCAAGTTGGAACGGATCGGAGCGGAATGGAATGGAAAGGAACGGAACGGAACGGAACAGACACGGTATCGGCACGCTTGGTGCTTGAGAGTTTGGCTTGAGGGTTGAGTTGTTGGGGGGAGTGGTAAATGGTGAATGGTGAGTGGTGGGTGGGGCTTGGGATTGACTTTGACTCCAGCCTTATATCCTGTTTGTGCAGAGATTTAGCTTTGAGCTATGGATATCGCCTGGCGCTTCTTTGTCAGTGTGTGTGTGTGTGTGTGTGTGTGTGTGTGTGTGTGTGCCTGCTCATCGATTCAGTCGTCGTCGAGTCGAGGAATAGAAATGGGGGTAGGGACACGGAGTATTCATTGAGGCATTGAGGTATTGCGCATCGACTGCGAGGCCCCTTTTGGAGTGTCGGTGTTGTGCAGCAAGTTTACATGGTATCAGTGCAGGTTTTTGTTGGCGTTTTTTAATTACATCCTATACAGATGGGTGGTTGTATTGAGCATACGTCGCTTATGGCGCGCCTTTGGCAAACGAACACAATAACAAAGCAAAAAGAGCAGACACACAACAACAGCTCTGAGAATCAAAGCGTATACCTTGTAGACGGAATACGTTGCACGTTGCACACGCATTGCTGCAACTGCAACATCGTTGAATGTTGGATGCTCAGCAGCTCCCTCAGACAACACTTATGAGCTAGTCTTAGATTGCATTTGCATTCCACTTCCTTTACAGGGTATACTAGCACCAAACCACAACATACTAAACTTCTGCAAATCGTTGTCTACCCAGAAGAGTAAAAGGGTATTATAACTTTATCACATTAACAACATTCTGAACAATGCTCTATTTAAATAAAAATTTTTTATATTTGCTATAAGCATTTGCAAGTTGTTTCAACATTTATTTATTAGACTTGTAGCTTTTAATTTTAAACGGTGACGACAATGCTAAGCACAGCATCTTCAGTCGAAATCCATTTTGAAAATGGTAACTTCCATTTACATTTTGAATTTTCTTACGTTCCAAGTAATTGCATGTATTTTTCATGTCGATATATTTTTGTATACCCTGTCCCAATTTAAAATGGGAAAAGGATATTATGGCTTTAATTATGTGTAATTTTGGTAAACATCGGTGAAGCAGAACAACAAAATTCTAATAAAATATTGTTCATTGAAGGGGTTCCCAAAAAAAATGTTTACTTTTAGATGTACATATGTATGTGTATAAATATTATGATTACAAACAAATGGGAACCGGGTTTCTCGTAGTTGGGCACACTTGACTACAGCGTTTTTAGTTGTTTTGTAGTTGTTTTTTATATTATAAATATTGTTATTATATTATACTAGGGCTTAAAATATTTTAAAGTTATACGAAAATAGTTTTATACCTTCGGCAAAAGTGAGTACATGTTTGCATGATGCGCCTTGCGGTGGAAATAGTAAAGCAAATATAATATTTTTTTTACTTATTATATATTTTATTCACAACAAATAAACAAAAACTTATCAATAGTTTGAAACAAAGAAATTATATTATTTTAAATTTATAATAACATTAATCTTTTATCCATCAGCCCATATTTTGTATGACACTTTCAACTCGTTTGGGCATACTCTCAACCAAATATTTTAACATTTCGTTGGGTATAAGTTTCCATTCATTGAGCACTCTTTGCCTCGAGATTTGTTGAAGCCAATGGATATTGTTTCAACCGTGCTTTCACTATTGACCATAAATTCTCAATTGTGTTGAGGTCCGGACTTTGCGCTGGCCACTTCACAAGCTGAAAATTTTGATCACGCAACAATTCCTGTAGGATCTTTGAGGTGTGTTTTGGATCTGCATCCTGCTGAAATGCTACAAAATTTAAACGTGCCTTCACATTTTTAGCAGATAAAGCAGGTTTATTTTTTTTCACTGCTTAAGGAAGCACTCTGAGGTGTGAAGAACTTATCCTTTCTCATATTGGACATTATATTTCGAGCATCTGGATCGGTTAAGACTCGAGGGCAGCCCCTACGAGGTAGCATTACGCCTTTTTTGGACTCGGATAACCGCTGACTGACTTACTTTAAGTTCAGTAGCAATCGAATGGGATGAATATATGTATATATATATATATAAAAAAAAAAATTATTGTATTTGCGCATCAACATGTAATCACTTTTGCTCCAATAAAGAAGTGTATTTGTCCACAAATTGGGTGTTTTGCAGTGAAGCACACTCGGCTGCAGTCTTCTTACTTCTCTAGGCTGCTGCCCGCCCTTAGAAACTGCCTTGTGCTCGCATAGTGCTTGTCCCTGATTCTCGTAGTCCTCGCCGTTAACGTGAAACGTGGCGTGTCGTTAGTTTATTGTAAAATTCCAATAAATGCAGTTTAAGTTGAAGCAGCTCTTGCCTGTGGAGTCATTGCCTGCGATAGTCAGCAGGAACCAAATAAAAAAAATCATTGAGCATCGACCCCATTCCCAGCGATCCCTGAAGCTTCGCAAGCTTCCTAGCTAAAACTGAACGTTGAACATGAAGTAAAGCGACGCAAAAGCGGAGAAAATGGAAAAATTGGCCACTCCATGCAGGAGTGCTGATAAAGCAAATGGCAAAGGAGAAGTGGTAATGAAAGACATAAGGGAGGTGGAAGAGGAAGTAGATGTTGAAGTGGGCGAATACTCGTATGTAGGAGATGTTGACCAATGTAAGTTTATGGTTAGCCATGACTTGGTCAGGTTACCCAGTGAAAGCATCTTTTTGCTTACTAGAAACTACATCTGTTATATTTTGTTATAAAACTAAATTTTAAATCAATATTTAATATTTAATATTTAATATTTAATATTTAATATTTAATATTTAATATTTAATATTTAATATTTAATATTTAATATTTAATATTTAATATTTAATATTTAATATTTAATATTTAATATTTAATATTTAATATTTAATATTTAATATTTAATATTTAATATTTAATATTTAATATTTAATATTTAATATTTAATATTTAATATTTAATATTTAATATTTAATATTTAATATTTAATATTTAATATTTAATATTTAATATTTAATATTTAATATTTAATATTTAATATTTAATATTTAATATTTAATATTTAATATTTAATATTTAATATTTAATATTTAATATTTAATATTTAATATTTAATATTTAATATTTAATATTTAATATTTAATATTTAATATTTAATATTTAATATTTAATATTTAATATTTAATATTTAATATTTAATATTTAATATTTAATATTTAATATTTAATATTTAATATTTAATATTTAATATTTAATATTTAATATTTAATATTTAATATTTAATATTTAATATTTAATATTTTGCAGCGCCATCGTGAAACTCGTCTGGCTGCAACTGGCCAAAATGGCGACAAACCCGCTTGACCAGACCGGGCCAGGTCAGGCCAGGCCTGAACAGCACAGATTGAAGATTGGCACTCAGCTCAATTGTGCACGGGATTGGGGATTTCGATGTGTGCCGATGCCGCGTCCAAGGCCATCATCATGGTCGTCGTTATGGTCGTAGTCAGCATCAACAACTTCTTCGTTTTATATCATCATTATCATCTTGTTCGAGTCGCATGCAGTGCCGGTAGCTGTCGGGCAGGTAACGGTAGCGGTAACGATGCGGCCCAGAGCAGTTGCCGCTGTCGCTGAATCCTGACATCCTTTGCATCCTCTGCTGCTGCCGCTGTCGCTGTTGATGCCATTGGTACTTTGGGGATTTTGAGCAGATTTACGTGCAAACAATCAAGATATGCCAGGCTTTCAAGTGGTGCTGCACTGGGACCTGAATCCGAACCTCAACCACGTCTCCGACTCCGACTCCTTCACTGACTCCGGCTCTTCCTCTGACTTCGACATGGCCATGGATACGAATTTCGCGTTGAGAGGTAAGTGGGGAGGAGAGGGATTGTGGCCCATCCTTTTGCCAATACGTCATTTGCGCTACAGCATCGCAAAGGGAGGACAGACGTAGGGGTGTTGGGTTGTGCCACGTTTAGCGAATGCCCTCGATGCATGTTTGTTTGCTATTCACATCTTTTCACCTTTGATTCGCCATCGTCTTGATTTTTTGGTTCGCTTTGCTTTGCTTTGCTTTGCTTTGGTGGTGCTCGCGTCATTCACAA
The DNA here is from genome assembly GCA_035045625.1 of Drosophila formosana. NCBI lineage: Eukaryota > Metazoa > Arthropoda > Insecta > Diptera > Drosophilidae > Drosophila > Drosophila formosana. Next base: position 599,424 of record JAWNOW010000062.1, read on the forward strand.
TGTTTGCTAAATAAATATCTACACATGTTTAACATAAAGTTTTCGCCCCATTTGCTGTCTGCAATCCCCAATTGGCAAGTCTTTGAAGCGCTGACGTTGTCTTTGGTTAATATTATTGGTTTAATTCAAATGCTACTTACGATAAATGATAAATGTTTTTTTTCTCTTGCAATTTGGAATTACTTTATCTCCCATTCTATTCTTTGTCTTCCTCTGCAGCTCTCACCCCTTGCATTTCCATTTGGATCAGGTCTAGCTCTCTTGGTGTTTGTTTGTTGGCCTTGTGAATGCTAAAGGCGAGTTAATTATTTAATGCCTGTCACCCAGTGGCTAACACTCGGTGATAAATGCAAATTGCCATTGTCACAGGACAGAAACAGCAGCCAGGACAATAACAAGGATACCAGCGTACTGTCGCTGGCAACAACCCACAGCTTGAAACGTGGCACAGTTAACCCACAGTTAAGCGACTCACCATCCATGCTGCCCAGAGCAGCAGGATATTGCGACATCTGAAGACCTGACTCCTAACTCCTAAAAAAGTGCAAAAAAGGGAGAAAAACAGCAACTGGCAGTCAGACAGTGGTCACCAACGTCCTGTAACTGATGTCCCCAAAACAACTTAACAGGGTTGCTTTAACTCTACACCAGGGTTGCATCGCTATCACGTGACTGACCCTTTTCGATCCTAAGGGTGGAGCTGACATTTAAATGAGTTTTTTGCCATCTTTTAGGGGTCAAGCTGGTGTCGCGCATGTCAAAGACTTCACACGATCCGGGATAGCCCATACAAGTTAGGCAACTATTTATCTTTGTTGGCTATAGATTATGTTATTATTTTGAAATCAAATTTAACCACATAATCTTAATACTCGCTGTATATTAATATTTTTATTTGTTTCGCATCAGAAAGATTAACGAATTTTAATTGACGAGCCACAGTCTACAAAATGTAAACATATAATTTGGTCTCTAACTAAAAATGCGAAAATGTTAACAATGAATAATGAATTAAATCATTACCGTAACGTATCATTTTCATTGTTCCTTGCAATCGCGTTTCTTACCTATTTGCTTGACATTGCTTAAGATAAGTGGAGAGCTTTGCGAATGGTGTGAGACCGAGAGACGATACCCCAATATTTGAGAACTGAGAGATTTGAAGGGATTTCGGGGCTGGTCAGCAAATGGGAACTGAGCTGTCAGCAGTGAATGTGAATGCACTGTTTGCTGCAGTTTCTGAGTGTGTGATATTTATGAGTTTGTTGCGCACATTATCATTAATTAAAGAGATTAGGAAGCGGAGAAACCACAGAAACGCTTCGAAGGAAAACACTTCCTACAAAAAGAAAGACAGAAAGACACAAAAAAAAGGCAAAGTGTTCCCGGTATTTTAATTGAGTTGTACGCATGCCAGGCTTGATAGAACAATGCGCATTGGGCACGGTGCGTGATTTAAGGCAAATCCCAAAAATTGTGATAATCGACTTTGATGCCCCGCCTGTCGCCGCCGACAGTGCATGTAACTTTTGGCTGGATGTCGTGCTCGTCTCGTATCTTTGGGATGCACTCACAATTGCCCCGATGTCGCCTCGACTTGGTTGCAACAGAAATAGATGCAGACTGCAAATGGATGTGAACCGAAACCGAGAACAAAGGACAGTTGTGAGATTGCTCTGCTGATAGCCTAAATATCCTGTTGTTTTTCCACATGCTACTCCCAGCATGGCTGTTGGCTTTTGGCTGTTGGCTGATGGCTGATGGCCGATGGCTGAGATTCGGACACTTCATGTGGCAGCCGTTTCTGCTGCCGCTTTTATTACAAAATGTCAGCCACGACTGCGACGACACTTGGGTGCAAACGAGCCGATTATTGCCGCCTGATAATGTTCTAATTGCCCTGCAGTGAAAACTAGTCGGCACCAGGACACAACCCCAGCCAAAAACTAGCGCAACCAGGACACTGCCAGGGCTCCTACTGTTTGGCCTTCGCTGCGGGGTCGGTTTTTGGCCTTTTGCGAAAAGTAACAAAAAAACCGAGACATAGTCGGAGCCAGTCCAGACAGTTAGTTGGGCTGCACTTCTTCGAGTCGTATCCTTTTTTGTCTTTTTGCGCCCAACAACGTGCTGTGTCTTCGGTCTTCAGTCGTTTATTTTCTGTTTCATTCCATCCTTCTTTCATTTGCTTGTAGGTGTTTTATTTGTTGTTGCCGTTGTCGTTGTCATTTCTATGATATCATGCCGAGTGGCAGCAGAGCACTTCATTAGTGTCGTACGACTGCATATGGTTAGCTATCTTCAAACTACTTCTCGACAGTCGACAGTCGACAGTCGACAGTCTGCAGTCTTCGATTTTATTCTACTATCGCTAACCGCAGTTGGTCGCCTTCTTGGAAATGAAGCGGCAGTTTATATGTCCCAATAACTGCAATTCAATTTATTTTTCACTTTAAAGATTCTAAATTTGATACTTCGGTGTTGCCTATCTTCTACTTCTTTTCAGTAATTACAAATTAAATTCACATGTCTGACTTAAGTGTGTTATTATATGATCTGGTTAAGATGATGAATTTTCTCTTAATATTTTAAATTACCACAGATAATTTAGATTACCTCTGAATTGCATTATTATACTTTGTTGGGAAAGTCGTCGAAATATAAGCACTCAATCACCAAAAGCAATTTATTAAAGTCTTGCGCGTATTATAATTGGTGTGACGAAAGGATGACATAATTTACTGAATATGTTCAGTATATAAATTTTCTGGAGAAACTACGCAAGTTGAATCTATTATATGCCATAAATAAAGCAATTATAATGATTCAGTGCCCATGTAAATAAAGTACTTTCGAACTGTTCGTCTTTTATGTAGAAGAATTGTGTATTTCAGTTAAGAAATGATCTAAGTTCAATATTTTGTATGTATATTTAATTTTGTTTTTGCAAAACCAAACCAAAGCAATTGGTATCTATTAAAAGATGGAACAAAATAAAACTGAATCGTAAACAAAATAAAAATAAAATAAAAATCACATTTGTCTTTCTCTTTTGCTGCTCTTTTTATGCAATGGCCATTTACTAACATATTTTGAAGTGGTCTGCCGCCTTCAGCCAATCTGGGGAAACTATTTCGTGAATTGAGCGACAAAAAAAAGTAACTTTCTAGACATTTTTTTCAGGTGAGTGCGCAAATTTTTGCAGCTATTATTGTTGGACAACAATCGATTGGAAAAGGCTTTAAGGAAAATACTCGAATATAAAGAAAAACCCATTACGACCTTCAGTCCAGTTGGATTACACAATAAAAGTAAAAAGAAATTGGAAAATAAACGGTTAATGAAATGGCTAAATAAACGATTAAATGACAAAGAATTCACAGTGCTTTACTTTGCCTTTTGCCTCTCGCATTTGGGATTCGATTTAAGTTGGCTGTTTTTGCATTGGGCTGCATTGCAATTGCACTTTTCAAATACAATTTGCTTTCACGGCTTCCTGACATATTATTGCTTGAATCCCTTTTTCCCAAGTAATCTGTGAAAGGAGTGAGAAAAATGCAGAAAGTGATCGGGGAAAGTGATAAAAAAAATCAGCGAAAGAGTTTTGCCGCGAGTTCGAAGCGTGGCAGGTAGTCGAACCCCGAGCAATGTCCTTGACTCCAGCAGACCATTGCATAAAGTTGCCTGTGGCCTAACGCAGTGGTGATGACAACGACAATGGCCTGGTAGACCTTAGCCAGAAGATGATTCAACTCTATGCAACCCGCAAAAGGACCCTTGTACCATGTAATTATCAAGAAGTTGAGGCCGACAAGATTTTAAGCAGAAAACTGGCGGGAATCTAAGGGTACAAGTCGATGCCGTTTGGGATTTTGAGTAAATGTTGAGGTCGGCTAGTTTAGTTTGTACACGTGGTCACGGCTCTTTGGGGTAGCCAAAGTGACCGTCGTCGAACAGTGGGGTCATCAGCGAGAATATTCGCCTCACAGCTCCTTGGCGTCGTCGTAAATTAGTAGATCAAGTAAGCGATTGAATCGCTTGAAGTCTTTTTGCATCAGCGAGTCTTGCAAAGTCTTCGATATGAGTCTTACTTTGTAATCTTTTTTCGTCGCTGCCTCTAACCTTCATCTAATGATGCTCCAGTTGATGTTGTTTATGTTGCAACGCTGGCTGCAGCTCAGCATTCAGCAGCTGGCCGCTGAAGAATACCATTGAACTAATGGGCCGCAGTTAGTTTTGTCGCCGCTTCAGCTTCTCGTGCAATGATTTGATGATATCTTGCATATTCATGGCATACCCTTAGAAAAATATGCTGTATTCTTTTTTTTTTGTGATTTTTAGCAATTCACAATTTAGTTATGAAGGTCAATCCAAAACTCGAAAGTTCAAATTTAGTTGAATTACTCGTCGTTGGCTGTTCCTATTTAAACGACAGCTGAACTAAGACTTTTCCCAGAGTTTGGTCGGATAGTTTTCTTTTCATATACTATATTTTTTGGTTATCCTGAGTTCTAAACTTCAACCCTGACAGGAGGTGGTTGCATCATAAAGTAATTGACTTTCTGACCGTGCAATAGCTCACTAAACATTAACAAAACGATTGCCAAAAAACCAATAAAATTTTGCGGGAAATTCAGCGAAAAAATGCAATTTAATGTGTACAAAAAAGAGGAAAAAAGGATTTGTTCGCATTCGAATTCGCGCGAATTATATTTTATGACTGGGTTACGGCTTTTGGGTTAGGGTTAGGGTTAGGGTTATACCATTAACCCTAAACGCAACCCTAAATGCAACGAGTACGACTACCTGACCCGTGGCTTAATTATGTCATTTTCTGTCAAGTCAAGGCTGCAAAGTCAATTGCAAAAAAAATAACAAAAAAGTGGGAAATGGAAAAGTGAAATGGAGAAAAAAACACATGTAATAAAATCATGAAATTACATGGGCTTATAATGCACATACATGCGTAGTATAGTATATAATATCGTACTTGCTTACTTGCTGTGCGGTGCTGTGCTGTGCAGTGTATATATGGTTTGGATATTTCACAGTGCGACTAACTCTTAGCATCGGGTTGGGCCTGTGTTGTCCTGGCCTGGTCTGGTGACACTTGCCTCCGCAATATTGCGCTGACAGCAACGAGAAATAATAGCCCAACAATTTAAACAATTTATGAGTTTGTGAGTGTGCGACAACAGCAGGAGCAGCAACAACAATGTGTGGAGAGAGGCAGGGGCGAAGGGTTATCAAAAAATGTATATAGCCGAGAGGGAGATGGGAGCACAAGAAAGAAAGAAATCAAAACAACAATCATAAATTCGGCATGTCTAATGACAATTTCCCTGGATACAACGCTTGTGGGGGAGTCACTTTGAACCATTTTTTATTGCTTTGATTCTTGATTTACCCCTTTTCTACCCGTTTCCCAAAGGGTCAAAGGATATCGTAACTTAGTGCTAAAAAAGTCTATGTAGCATGCATATAATTCTTGATCTTTCTGTCTGTCTGTCCATGTAAACACCTACAGCACTCACATTGGATCAACTAGAGCTAACAAATTTGTCAAGAAAATTGCAAAATTAAAAATAAAAACAAATTGTAAGTGTATTTTGAAGTTAAAGTTAAAGTATTGCCTGACATATATTTCATGTCTTTTTTATTATCGTGGTAGTGGTGAGTAGTTAAACTAACTCCATTGTTTTCGCAGTTCATTATCAAAATACATTTTAAAAAATGTAGAGCTTAAATACTTTTAATTTTGAAATAACTAATATACATATATTGTCGAGACATTGCATTTTTTTTCATAAAAGTAGCTTGAAAATAAGCAATGTTAAACCGATATAAGTAAGAAAACACTTTTTGTAAATGACAAAAATTGCACATGCTGCTGTCTAACTCAGCCACTGAAGCATTTGCGATACGAAGACCAACGCGTTAACCACTGCTTTTTATAAGAATAAAGTAAGTTCACATTACCTTGGGTCAATTAATAAAAAAAATATTACCTATTCTATTTCTTGGCAATTTTTCATAAACTCAATAAATTATTAAAAAAAATTGGCTAGAGCGAGACTTGATCTACTGCTGCTTGCTCAGCTGCAAGCCATTTCATACATTTAAGGCCATAAATTACCCCTTCTTTTACATATGTATGTGTATCTTCCATATTTATCACACGATTCACGAAACGTCCGCGCTAGCCTATTTTATATGTGTGCAAATACAACTATAAAGCAACAGCAACGGCAACAGCTTCAAAGTATTTTTAAATTTTTTATGGCGGTATTTGGCTTAATTCTGAAACAACCTTGATCTGCGTGCAAACAGGACAATTGTTTTAAAACACAGATCTTGCTCTTATAGTCTCTGAGATCTAGATGCTCATACAAACGGACCGGTCGACGGACATACGGACATATCGTGTTGGCTGTTGACGCTGATCAAGATTATATATACCTTGGGGGGTCGGAAATGCCTCCTTCTTCATTTTTGCATTTTCTGCTGGCACTAAGTTATAATACCCTCCTGCCCTAACATTTAATCGAGTTGGATAGCCTATCTGGCGGCTAACAGGTATCGCCCAGTCAAATAGGCGGTACTTTAAAGTATATGTACTTGTGCTCAAGGTGTAGCAAACTTATTCCTGCGACACCCTGGACGGAAGAGCAACTTAAAAATGTGACATTGCCCAGCCCCAAACATGCAATAAAATAAAAAAAAAGTATTCGTCTTTTCGAATTCCAAATGAAACAGTTGCATTTGTCCAAGCAGCTGTTGAACAACTGTTTACAGTCAAACGGAGGCTGCATCCGCAATATAAATCAAAACTGGCTCAAAACAGAATGGTCCAAAGAATTCTAAGGAATTGCGAGTGGTGGCTGCCACACAGTGGCAGTGGAAGCAAGCTGCTCAAAATGAAGCAATCAAGTGAGGAGAAGTGAGAACAAAACTGTAGCAGTTGCATTGTCTGGAGCTTCTTTTAGTAGTAATTGTTGTGTGTGCTCCGTTTGCCTAAAATTATAATGGGCCATGATGTCACCACAGACGGAGCTAAAAAGAGTGAAGGAATGACAGAGAGGGGGCGCAAAGAGATTGGTAGTGAGAGGAGAGTGAGTGGTAGTATCGAGGGACCTTGCGTCATTGTCGTTTCCTGTTCCTGTTTTCTTATTGTTTAACGGTCTTTCAGCCGTTTTACGATTATCTAACGCTGGCTGCTCACATGACCAGAAATCCAGAGCTGTGGACCGACCCATTGTGGCCAAGGCACTTTAGGGCCCTTAGCCACAGCGTGGGTGGCCATTGAAGTTGTCACATTGCATTTAAGTCTCAATAAAAACGCATTTGATATGCTTATGCCACATGGCCCTTGGCCCCTGGCCCTTGGCCTTTCACCCACTAGTCCCGTTTGCCCCTTTGCCATGTGCTTCTAAGTTTTGCTTCTCCATTCGCAGTCCTATTTCCCATTCTCATAGCGGCGTCAGCATCAAACAGATAATAGAAATCGAATACGATTCTGATTCCAACTTATTAAATCAGCCAGGCTTCCGAAAGCTAACGAAGCATGTCCTTTGACCAATTCCAAAGTCCAACCTCAACATCCCAACCTCCCAACCTCCCAAGCTACAACTCCCAGCCACAGCAACCCCTTTCGGACGACGCTACAGCTCAGCAGCTCTTGTTTACCCAAACTATTATTTGGCGATGCAAAAAAAGATTCCGATGTGCCTTTGCGGCCTCTGATCCTGACCATGCGATGGGCAAAAAAATGAAAAATGAAATAAAAATGAGCATAAAATTAAATGTGCTACATTGATGAATGGGCCCGTGGGGCAAGGGAAAGGACAACGGCAAGAGAAGCGGCTGTGGCTGTGGCTATGGCTGTGGCTGTGGCTACTCCGCTGCTCCTGGGACTAGTTGTGAGACTGGACCCAGGCATCAACATGCAGCGTTTAGTTTGATTTCGTTTTGAATGTTTATTTTATTGCGTAGAAAATGACGCCAACGTGGCCAAGAAATTTCTACGTCGCCGCCTTATCGACTGTGGCCCCAAAAGTCCTTTTCGTGTCAATCTCCCATCCTCCACCTTCCATCCTCCATCTTTCCATTTGCCTTCATCCCAATTGAGTAAACTGCCTCATCTGGGTCCGGTCATTTGGCAGGCGAAGCGACGTGGACATGGCTCCAGTCGCTTTTTATGGCCACTGATTCCTTCGAAAATTTCGTACGCAATAAAATTCAAATACGAGTATACTTACGATAAAAATCAAATCTTGTTGGACATTTAAGCACCCCAACCCCAACTCCAGGTCCACCTCCGTCTCACCCTAAGCGGTCTCCCTATACGAGTATCAAGTCCATTCCCATTGCGGCTATTTTGGCCTTTTCAATTTTCCCTCTCTCTGCCACGCTCTGGCCTCTCTGCCAATTGGTTTTTATTGGGCCAACCTTATGGTTAACTAAGCTTCTCTGCTCTGCTATCGAATTTGGCTTAGCATCTATCTGACATCAGGTGTAACTAATTAACAACTTCGAAATTCGCTTTAGCAACTTATATAGCTTGAATAATATCACGACATTGCACTCCATCAAAATGCCAATATTTTGTGCTGCATTCAAATTAATACCTTTTAAATAAGGTATTCAGGTTAATTATATTCGCTTTACAATGGTTCTTATAACGATGTATTTTCAACTGGTAAAATAATATCTAAATTCTTTATCAAACAAATTTCAAAAGTTATGCCTTACCATAAATTCCCCAAAATCATTTAAAAATGAATTTATTTATTTAAGGCAAGAATCGTTGTATAATTAACTTAAACATTTCCGACACAGATTTATTTTATAATGGATATTGCAATCATTATTATTATTATTAGGAGTATATACATTAAAATGAGCTTTTCACAAACTACTATTGAAATTAATATTGACTAGGTATATTAATTTCAAGAGTAGTTTGTGAAAAGCTCATTTTAATGTATTCTTTGTATATTGAATAGAACAAAATAATACATAAAAAACAGAAAAATTTAATTACAAAACAAGAATATTATTAATTAATTTAAAATGGAGAAAAAACAGTCAAAGTAAATTATGAATTAGTAAAAAAGATAAATGGAAGTCTTTGAGAACCGCAAACACACAAAACTAGAATCAATATCTTGTCAATTTTCAATGAGCAGAGGGTATAGCTAAGTAGGAAGTTGAGCCGTGTCCTACATTAATATCAAATTAAAATGAGAATAAGCAAGAGGAGCATTTAATTAGTGAGCCAAAAAATTGTCTAGTGAACGTTTTGAGGGGTTGTATAAGGTTCATTGATTAGCCGCCCTGGCAGTCAATATGGCGATGGCGATGGCGATGACGATGGCGATGGCGATGACGATGGTTCTCTTGTCTGGATCAGACAAGTTATGTGGGTGATGCTTTTGGGGGTTGCCTTGTGATTTTTAGCTCGGCGAATTACCCTGTCAAGTTCTGGTCCTTGACTGATTTCAACGATTCGTGTTGTTTTTGATTTCATTTGAAATACTTATACTCATTCGGAGTATATCGGCTAGTATATGTTAAATTAAGACCATTACCACCTCACATATATTGTTGACAGTTGAGTGCAAAAGTCACATAATGAAATCAACAAAGTTGAAATAAATTATAATTAATTCGTTGCTTTCATCATTGAATTTAAAATGTACATAACAGTAAAAGAGAATACAATATTCGTAGTGCTGTACACCAACAGTGAATTTTTTTAGTTTGTTTTTTAATAAAAGCCAGCAATTTACGCATCGCTTGTACACCCCACCTCTGTTATTTATTAATGTTCTTGCCGCTATTTTCTAATTTTTTAACAGGCGCGCTGAGGTGGAAGTGGTCGTTTTTGTATTTTTCTTTCAAACATATATATTTTTATTTTGCTTTTTTTGTAAGTATTGACAGCCAAAAAGCTTGCGGTGTTCGCATTGGAAACTGATCTATGACAACAAATGTGCAGCTGCAGTAGAGTCAATTCAAACCCCTGATTTGTGGCAGACAGGGAGCACAAAGCGCTTGCATGAGAGGGCGAGAGATAGAGAAGGAGAGAGAGAGAGAGAGAGAGCGAGTCGAGCAAGGAAGATAGACCACAGACCGTAGCCACATGACGGTCAATTAAGCCGTTAATATGGCTCTGACGAACAGGTTATGATGGCAATGCTATTATCAGAGCGCGACTCCAACTCCCAAACTCGAACTCGACAAAATCATTTCGAGCTCGAGCTGAACGCTTATAAATCCGTCAACTGCAACTGGGACTATGGCAAAGGCTTGTCGTCGTTATATATTTTGGCTCCAATGTGTTGGACCCCCCAGCGGCTTGGGAGTTAAGGGCAGCTTAGGGCTGCTGCCACTTTATTGAAAAATTGTTTCAGCATTTCATTGCCCGAATCTCACACGGACACAGGACACAATGGACTCAGCTAGGCTTTGATTTCTCATTCGCTAACTCACTCTCACTGTTTTTATTTGTTGTTTGTCTCTTTTGATTCATAAATCATGCCACAAGTTGCGGTCGTCGCCCTGGGGATCGGTGCCAGCTAGTCTGGCTTGAACAAAACAAAAAACAAAATACAAAACAAATGGAACCGAAGAAAAAAGTGAAATCAAGAACTATTATCGATGATTTTTCCACTAGCCATTGTGCGGTTTGTTGAAGTCACAGGTCACAGGTTGCTGGTCGTTACTTTGGCTTGGAATGACAAATAAAAACATCAAATCATTCATAACACTTGTTGGGCTGGCATTGATTGAGCCAACACACCCCAGTATCACCATCCGAATCAGAATCCGTATCAAAGAGTCAGATACCTGACCATATCCCTTGCATTGTTTCTCCAAAAAAAAGAAAAAAAAAACCAGTTCCAGAACTTAGCATTGAACCCTAAAATCGATCTTAGCTTCACTTTCATTGAGAAAAATATTTTTAGTGGTCTGCTCGATTTATTGTTTGTATATAAATTGGTTTATGGAAACATTACCGGGTTCTCTACAGTTCTCTTGAATTTTTGTTTGTTTCCCTTTATGCCTCACTCTTTGTACGTTCAGATTGATTAATGCTTCTGCCTCGTCTTCTTACTGCCTTCAATATTAAATACAGGCAGTTGATTCTGTTTTTCGGGGGACTCCCTACCATGCGTCTCAATGTTTGCTTTTGTGGCTTGTTTTCCATTTTCTCATCATCGCCATTCTTCGTTGCTTCGCTCAGACTTAGACATGGACATTATTTTGGTTATCATTGAAGGTGGCATCCATTCTCCCACTTGTTGTCCGTTGAAGGTTTTGTTTACCTCATTGCTGCGCTGGATATTTAATGAACCCATCAATGGGTCAATTAGTTGGTTTGCCTGCCTGTCTTACATGCTGCGTCATAAGCAGCAAAATACTCTGTGATTGAGACAACAAGTCGTCTATTTAATATGGCAGCCGCAGGAAATCGATGGATTGTATAATTCCAATTGTTAAGGTATTTCACGCAGACTGCAAACATACATATGTATATGAACTGTCTTCAAATATTTTATTCATTTTGAGCCTCAATATTAAACCATAATCTGCATACAAATTTACGTCTTTATTGACGCAGTTATCTACAAAATTATATATTTTTAATATATTGTGCAGGCCATATTTATATAGTAATACACTGGTCGCCAAATAAATTTTGTCATGACAATGCCTTAGTTTCTTTTTCAATTTTAATTCTAATCCTTTGGTGTCTACGACCTTTTGGAGGAGAATTGGAACGGAATCGGCCAAGGTTTGAAGGTATCTCTATTTATTCATTGTGACCTCAGTGATGGTTTATGCTTTAGTTTTGGTCACATCAGTGCTTTCATTTTGATATATTAGCGACCACTCATTTTCAATAACGCTTCATTCAGGATATTGTGCTGGTAAATTAAGACTTTCCGCCCCAAAGTATCTTAAAAACCTAGTAATCATTCTGGCCTTATGGCAAGCAGCGTTGTACTGTTGGAGAATAAATTCTTTTCCTATTAATCTCTCACCGGAGGGAAACGCATAATAGCTTAAGGTCTCTAAATATCGGTTCGGGTTCAAGGATTCGTCTATAGGAAACAAGTCTCGCGCACAATTATATAAAACTGAACCCCAGAGCATTACTTTTCCACCCCCATAGCTTACTCTTTGACACACAGTAGCAATTTTTTTACGATAACTCTTGCTCGTACAAAAACTATCTTTGGAGATGCGTGGAACTTAAAACTATTCTCATCCGTCCACAGGACATTACGCCAATATGAAGTGGGCTTAGTGATGAGCCTTTTCGCGAATTCCAAACGCTTTAGTTTATTTTTAGGGGTGATAAAAGGTATTATCTATGCAACATGAATATGTTTTCATATCTGCTTCAATCAAACGCCTGTGTCTTCTTCTATCACTTATGGAAGAGGATTGAGTCTTTTTTCACTCCAAGGACACATCCTTTGGTGTTTTTAGAGGATTCTTCTTAATGAATCACCTCCTGTCATTCGATTCCTGCCTTTACGGCAAACATTGATCACACCATAACATTTTTTTATTTTATTTATTTGATAAATAAATTGTCTAAAAAGACGAATTATATTGCTTAGCAATGTTTATTACGGAAACACCAAAGTTATATTTCATCAAAACTTCTGATCTTGGTACTAAGCTCAGATTTTTTTTAACCATTTTAAGTATGAAAACCCCTCTTCCCAGTTTTATAGAGCACGAAAATATTTTTATATTTAGAAAACTTGTTGAAAACTTGTTAGCTGAAAAAAATAAAAAAAAGTTAAATATCAAAAACTTTACAAGCGCGATTCGAACTCAAGCACCGACGCCAACTCCGACACGCATACGACAACATATGTACATACATAATTTTAAAAAGTAAACTGCTGTTGTCTGCTTAGTTATAAGTCTTTTCATACCTGTAGGCGTAGGAAAGGCGTAATTAAAATGACATATTTTTTGGCTTATATCTTCCATGTTTTTCACGCGATTTCACTACAATTTTCAGAAAACGTCTATGTTTGTCTATATCAAAGTATGTTTTTTAAAAGCTATAGTGGCGTGGCAAACTTAATCTGCGTGCAGGCATAAGTAGTGTTTTAAACAAAGTTCATAGCTTTATCTCTTATAGTATCTGAGATCTATGTGTTCATACTGACAGACGGACAGACGGGCACGGGCAGACGGTGCTTACATGAATATTTTTTTCCCCGTTTATATAAAATAATAGCCAACTAGCCACGCAGCTTCACCTGCAGCTGCAAACCCACGCCGCAGCCTTTCGATGTTAACATGAAAATTATTTCTCCATTACTCCAAAAATAAATGCTATTAGCTTTAATTCAAACTAGTCAATACAAATTAAAATAGAGTTGCTAGTGGTTATGTGCAAATATCGATGTATCTGATGTTTTTGTTTTTGCACTACATTAAAAAATTCATTTAAGTCGAAGCCCTTTCTTTACATTTAACTTTACGGATCATCAATACTTCAAAGATGTAACCCAACATCGAAATTTCATTTGGAAAGCATCAAACGAGATCGATATCGAAATTTTTTTTACTATAAATTACATTTCTACAAAAACAGTTTTCAAACAGTGATTAAAGATAGTTTTAGAAAATATTTCGGAAAATCGTTCCATATCTACGTTGTGTGAAAATTGCAGCATCGTAGTTTTTACCGTTTGGGCTGTGCGTTGATAGTACTATAGTTCTGTCTGGGTCTACGAACTACATTATACACATAAATAGATTAATGATAACTTGTAATAATCTTCTTGGTCAATTGAAGAAATATTTTGCATATTCACAGATATTACTTTGCACTCCTCTTTCATCTTCATTTTCGGCTCTAACAATGCACCGGTACTAGGTTCAAGAGTCTAATAGTCAAATAAATAAAATGACTAAATATATTTGCCGATCAGGTATTATGTGCATTTGCTAGCACTCCCTTTATTCAGTTATTATATCAATAAATCATGTAAATAAATATATGATTATATAAAGTTATTATAAACTGGATCCTCTCAGTTGTTGGAATGTGTGTAGAAGGTCAGTCAGAAAAAGTAATGCAAATAATTATAATCAATTTAATTCCTGGCGTTTATTATTTCAGAAATGGGGAAAGTAATGAATATTAGATTTATTAATATAAAGTTTGTTTGAGCTACAACGCACAGGAATGCTGTACTCCCCTCAAACTATGTAATTTAAAAATGAAAATTAAAGGACTGAGTGTAATTGGTTCATGGCATTGGCTTTGACCCGCTATTGAGATGATTTTAACCTTCAATTACCAGCATGCTTGACCCATGTCATACTGCATTCAATATTAGCCACCTTCTTTGCCACCCTCTTAACCTCGGTTGGTGCCACTGCTTCTTTCATTCGCTTTTCAATCGTTTTTTTTCGTGATGGTCCGAGTCGGCTTTAGGGCAATTAAAATTTCACGCTTTAGAAAAGGACATACGCCAAGGGTGTGCATGCGTGTGTGGGTGTGCATGTGTGTGTGGGTGTGTGTGTGTGTGTGTGTGTGTAGTATATTGTACTCTTTGTGACTGTGTCAATCAACAAATTTATGTGCAAATTATCGCGGCAGCTATGACAACCTCAGGTGGCATTTGAGGTGGTTTCTTTTCCTTTGGCTTTCACCCTCTCTCTCTTTCTGTCTCTCTCTTTCACCGTCACCGTCACCATCAGTTGTAATATTGTAGCGAGCTATTATTGTTGTTGTTGTTGCACTTGTTTAAACGCATTTGGCACGCCTCGCAATTGGGAACTAGAGTCTGGGATGTGCGAACAATTATATAAATGATACAAAGTCGATGACAGCGTGTGTATTCACCGAGGGTTGTCTCAACAGCAACAGCAACAGCACCATCAACATCCCTACCACGATCTCGCTGCCAATCCAGCTAACAAAAAACATAATAAAAAAGAAACCACCCAAAAACAAAAACTGGGCTCGAGGTTGGTGATAACGCGAAATAATTGCGTGACAACCATGTTGCGATAATTTTCAATTAAACGGCGTTTTTTCTTTTTTCATGCTTGTTGCCGAAATAAAACGCACGCACCAAGAACAACAACAACAGCCGCTGCAAAAAAGAATGAAATGAAACGAGGAAGCTGAACAACAACACCGGAGCGGCAAGAAAGCGGAGCGGCAGGATAGGGAAAGGGAGTGGGAGTGGGAGAAGGAGAGGGGAAGAGTGAGAGTAAGAGTGAGAGAGAGTGGGGTAGCTGGAAAATGAGCCAAGCAGTGAAAGAGCCAGCGTGAAATTTCATATTAAAATCAACTTATTTTCTGCTTTCATTTATTCATGCTCAGATCTTGTTGTTGTCGCTACCAAGCACACATACACACACACACACACACACACACACACACACACACACACACACACTGTGCTAAAAGGCAATTGTAACAATTTGACTGTGCTTCGTGTTTCAACTTCACAGACAAGTGACGCAGACGCAGACGCAGACGCAAACGTTGACGATGGCGATGGCGACGCCGCCAAAAAAGTGTCACACTTGTGCGTCATTAACACCGCCAGCCGGTCACAGCTGGTGGGTGGGTTGGATTCTTATTTGGTTTGGTTTGGTTTGGTTTCGTTGAGTTGAATTGGGTTTGGGTTTGGGCTTGGGTTGTTGCTACTGCTGCCCAGGGCTAAGCTGCTTTATATGCCGCTCTTTTGGGGTGGCATTGGCGGCCATGTGGTTGCCAGTTGCCAGTTGCCGTTGCCAGTTGCCCGTTGCCCGCCTTTTGGGGGTTGCTGCTGTGGTTGGCAGCGACATTGCCAACCATTTTTCTGCGGCCAAAGGACAACAACAACAACAACAACAACAACAAGAGCAAGAGCAACAGCAACAGCGACAGTGACAACGACAGCAGAAACAATGACAACAACAAAAAAAGCACAGCTCATGTTAATTTGATTTGCGCGCTTTGCAATTTAACAATAATATTGTCATCAGCCTGTAGGTTTGAGGCATATGTATGCCTTCAGACCTTTTTGGGCCGTAGCCGATGTCTATTTAATTGTCTACGACTTTACGACACGTGGTCGCAACTCCAACAAGTTTCAACGAACACCTAAAACTCATTTTTCATTCAGACTTCCTCTCCACATTCAATCTTTCTGTTCAAATCTCACTTATTCTCCTTCATTTGCACTTCACCAGACCTATTGGGAATAACTCATTAATTTTGTATGCAGTTCAATAATCATATACACAAAATTAAACATCTTTGACACTGAAATAAGATTGTCGCAATTTACAACGTAACTATAAATAGTTTCAATCAATAATCAACGAACTCGAAATTAAATATTGGGAATCAAATGTAACATTATGAGGAAATAGAAATAGTACAAATTAAACAGAGTTTCTATTAATGTAATGCCAACAGCAAATGTATGCTCTCTTACTTGTTAATAAAGCAGTTGTTTACTCGCTACCTTTTTAACGCCTGCCCAACACATTTGAAAAATGATCGCCATTGTGGCTAAAGTCAAAGTTTCGCCAGCTGTATAATTATGTGCAACTATTAAACAGTGTCGAAAAGGACAGCAATGTGCTGAGAACGGATTACATGGCAGTTTTGTTAGTCTTGCCACATCCGCATCCGCATCCGACTGACAAACAAATGTTTGCATGCACGCAAGGCAAATCCGCAAATCTTTTACGAGCTACGCAGCAAGGATATTGTGGAGGATCCCAGAAATGTCAATGTACAACAAATAATAAGCGCAAATACAAACACAACAAACAAAAAACCCAAGACCCAATAAGGATACAACAAAAGTGGAGAGAAGTCGGAAATTGAATTTACTTTCGCCAGTAGAATCACTTCTCCTGGGTAATTTCACAGTGCGTATAGCACGCGAGGATAATAAGGATGAGGACATTCCATAACTCAATTTGTATAAGACAGCCTTGATGACGGTAGCGTTATTCACTCTCGTCATTTTCCATATTTTTCCGCTTTTCATTTTCTCGCCACATGTCGAAGCCAAAAATGTCAAACAGCACAAGAAAGCAACATGTCTATGAGACCCTCCTTGGCCTTAAATTCACTTAGTGAAAAATTAGCTGATCAACAATACAGTATTTGACTGCAAGATACCCAACATATAAAAAGTTGTATATGAATAAAATTGTTTTTAGACCCACTATCCATAGGGTAGAAGGGTATAACAACTTAGTGTCAACTGAAAATGTATGTAACAGGCATCTCCGACCCCACAAAGTACATATATTCTTGATCAGTGTCAACAGCCGAGACGATATAGCCATGTCCGTCTGTCCGACTGGCTGTCTGACCGTCTGTCTGTATTAACTCCTAAATCTCAGAGACTTTAAGAGATCAAGTTTTTTTTATAATTTTGCCTCGCCCCTACAGCTTTAAAAAACAAGTAAGAAAGCTACAGTCGAGACTGCTCGACCGTTTGATACCCGCAACCCATTTCAAGAGAAAACAAAAAACTTAAATGATATTTTAACAAAAAATATACCAAATATACTAACACTTTTTTTTTTTTGTATATATTTGAAAATAGCGAATAAAAATCCACAACACCGTTATGGTCACACTGTCAATTAAACAAACAAAGCGCGGGCAGCTGTAAGTGAATTTTCCATATAAAATTGATTCTTTAACAACTTCCTTGTTTTTCATTCGATCTCAACCAAATTCACAGGAATCATTGAGAAATTATTACTATGCATACCAAAATTCAATGCTCTATGTCTACTATTACGGCTTTTACAGACTTTTGGGGGCGGAAAGGGGCGTGGCATCCAACATTTGAAATAAACTTGATCTGCGTAGGACCTATAGGAGTACTGTCCCCAAATTTGGTAGCTCTAGCTCTTATAGTCTCTGAGATCAAGGTGTTCATACAGACGGACAGACAGACAGATGGACATAGCTATATCGTCTCGGCTGTTGACACTGATCAGGAATATATATACTTTATGTGGTCGGAGATGCCTCCTTCTGCCTGTTACATACATTTTCTGTTGGCACTAAGTTATAATACCCTTCTACCCTATGGGTAGCGGGTATAAAAATACTTTAAAGGAGTTGGCGTGTAGCTGAATAGAAATCGCGTGAAAAAAGTTGAGCATATAAGCCAAAACGACGCCTTTTTAATTGCATCTTTCCTAAGCCTACATGTGTGGAAAGTTTTCATCGAAAACACTTAAAGCTAAGAAGACAACAGCGGTTCGAGTGACGCTCCAGACTTTTTTTTTACATATTAAAATTATGAGTGTTATTTATAATGGATATAATAGTTGGAAACACTGTTATAAATTTCCTAAAAATAAAAAGTTAAAATTAAAAAAAATAATAATATTAATAAAATAATAAGTAATGGGATCTTTATTCTTATTAGAACGCTTCACACATTATTGTTGGGCGCGTGTCGCAGTGTGCGTCGGTGCCTGAGTTCGAACCGCGCTTGTGAAATTTTTTACATTTATTTTTTTTTTTTTCCAAATCTAATCATTTTTTGTAGTATTTTAAAAAATGTTCGTGCTGTACAGAAAATGTATGTAACTGGCAGAAGGAGGCATCTGCGACCCCTTCTAGTATATAAATTCTTGATCAGTGTCATTTGTATAAAATCGTTAATGTTGAAAATTAAATTAATTGAAGCAAATAGTTTTTAAAGCGTTTGAAGACATTCATAATATTCAGAAACGTAGAAACATGCCTCGATGTTTGTTATGTAAATAGCGGATAACTTCTTCTTAGCGTAATGATGTGTTATTGTGAGCTATTTCTGCGTAATTGTCTTAATGGACCATGTAATTTTGGTGCAAAACAAAGGGTATTTGTTAAACTACTTTTTAAAAAAGGTGTGCCCAATGAAATGTGTTGATGTAAACGTGCTGTGACTACTAACTAATAGGAACAGGGTATCTTGTAGATGAAAGAAGAGTAGCGGGTATCTCACAGTCGAGTACTGCTCGTCTAGAGCTTTCTTACTTGTTCTACTTATATCTTCCATGCTAATCTATATATACATATATATATACACATAATATATATGTGCCAGATATTAGCACCGGCAACAGCTTCAACGGTTTTAATAGCGTTTGTGGACGTGGGTAAGTTCTAAAACAAATTTGATCTGCGTGCAAACATAACGCGTGTTTTAAACAAAAAATCGCTCTAGGTCTTATAGTCTCTAAGATCTGGATATTTATACGGACGGACAGAAGGGCATGTCTATATCATATCGGATTTTTGATGCTGATCAAGAATTTATATGTTTTATGGGGTCGCAGATGCCTCCTTCTGTCAGTTACATACATTTTCTGTTGGACAGATATATCAACGAACAAAAAACAAACACACATTGATGTTTCGGTTGACCTATTGATGCTATAATTTTTTGTGACTCCTAATTTGGTGAACTCAAGAATGTAGTTTAACTATTACATTTAGTGGAACCAAGAATATAGTCGGATGTTGGGCTCTTGAAGCCAACGATGGTTTATTTGAAATATTTTGCCAGAGCACCTTTCATCCGCCCGACTATCATTTATCAAATTCAAATTAAGGCTGCCACTGCAATCGCGATTGTTCGGCAATAAGTCCTGTCATTAACAATGAGGCATGACAAGTGAGTAACAGCAACAGCAACAACAACAAAACAGGGACAGAAATCAGGAGCCACCCCTTTGCGCCTCATTGAGTGACATATGCGATGTGAATTGCGAGTACGATTATACTATACATTCCTCGGTTCATATTCGTATTCACATCCCGGCTGCCTTTTTAATGAGTGCAACGTGTTTTTGTTCGCATTCAAAAAACTTTTTTCGACTTGAGCACCCACTGCCTGTCTGTCATTCATTCATACACACATTTGGTTTTTTAATATTTGCGGTTGTCGATGGTCCCGTTGTTAAGCATCCGCAGCCTCGACTTCTTCCCCAAAGTACAGCGCGCAACGAGCAGCGCATTCAACCATCCGACGACCATCAACATCAACTTAAGTTCAATTAAAATCCACATCAAACAATAAGCGGGCACGTAGCTGAACCATCAACTACTTCAAAATTGGCACAACAATAACACAATAACAACAATGCGAATGCATGCTCCTCGCTTTCATATACTCGCACTCGCACTCGCACTCAGACTCACACTCGCATTCATATTCGCTCGCGGCTTTTGTGGGTGGTTGCTCGTGTCTCGGCTTAAATCTCACCCAAATACAAGAAAGCGCACACGTGTCCACCAGGCGACAAAACTTGTTGTCCTCCTTCCACTCGACGCCGCCTGCGTTAAGTTCAAATCAATGTCCTTGTCTTCTTTCTGTTTTTCGGATTGTTGGCAATCCGTCCACGGATCATATGGCCCGCTGATTAGTTCGAAGACCTTTCTGGGCACGTAGCTATGCCACAAAGTGCTGCACCCTTTTCATTGTACTTACTACATGCCACATATACTATGTGGTTATGCGGCATGTCTTTTAATACACAAATTCCCAGCACAAAGCACTTGGCATATTACCAGAGCAATTTTTTTTTACTTTCTACATTTTTCAAACGCTTTTGATACTCATAAATTCCACTGTGGATGCGAACCATTTAACTTTCATTATCCACCCCGGGTTGCAGATATTTTCTTTAACTTGTGTGCATAAAGAGTTTTGATACCCATTACCCATAGGAAAGAAGGGTATTATAACTTAGCGCCTGTCTGTCCGTCTGTCTGTCTGTGTGAACACCTATATCACAAAGACTATAAGACCAAGAGACACCAACTTTGGTATATACGTTCCTGCAAAGATTACCCAGATTGAGTTTATTCCCAATTTCAGATGCCACACACCTTTCGCCCTCAAAATTCTGAAATCCATTTTTGTATATAAATTGCAGATAACTCCAGAAGTTTTCATTACTGAAATGGTTTGGTAAGCCATATCTGCTTTTATACTCTTAATGTACCATTTCAGTTTGGTATATTACGTCTGATAAGCAGACAAAAATAATTATTTGTTACACTATTTATCGTGAAATATACACGTTTTAAGTGAGTGTAAACGTGTTTTGATTACAAACTAATAGAAACATTATATCTCGTAGACAAACACTCTCACTCGTTTTCAAAATATCATATAGGTTTTCTGTATTCTCTCAAAATGTGAAGCGGTTATCTCAGAGTCGAGTGCACACTACTGTAGCTTTCTTACTTCTTTTCATTTTAGTTCTATTGATCTATTGACGATTGAACAGTGTCTAGTTTGAATGCTATTAATTCCAATTGTAGCTCACAAATTAGAACAATATTGTTCTTTGGCTAATTCTGATTTCTGTAATGTAATATAATGTATAAATAATAACTGGAGAAAACATATTACTGGTGACATAATTAATAAGCTTAAGTTCATATTACGAGGATGAATAAAGATGCATTTAAATTTTTTATTTGTTTCATTACTAAAATGTATTCATATTCATATTCAGTGATTAGTTTAATATTTAGAACCGTTTCCGTTTTAGTTTAGAGTTTTCATTCATTCAATTATGAATATTGAGCTTTAAATTAATGTAAGATTATAAGGGAAAGCACAACAAAGCACACACAAATAATATGCATCAAAATTCAATATTTACTCTAATCAGTACAAAAACTTAAATTTGAATTTCATAGAATTCTAGTTTGCGATATGAAAAAGGTTGAGGAACTATACATTTGGGTATAGGGTGGGCAAAGGCTTAGGCAAAGTAAGGAACAACCTCAACAAGCTGCATAGACGGTTGCTGAGCTATGCGGGAAATTCTTGTGAGCCAATTAAAGCGTCAACTTATTAGTTTGAGCCAGGGTTAAAACAGAGGCAAAAGCGGAGGTGGAGGTGGAGGTGGAGGAAGAGACTCTGCTGTGCATGGGCAACAAACAAAAATAAAAATTGAATAGCGCATTGGGCGAGGAGGCAGTTAAGGTAATGGTAAAAAAAGGGCGGATGCGAATGCCGGGATGCGGAGGTCAGTGCATATGGAGTGCGGGGGAAGTGGACGTGACTGTGGCCTGCAAAAGAAGAATGCGAGCGAGTGAGCGCTCAGCGTTGGCTTCATTATTGAAATAATGCCACAAGGCGGGGCCTGTCCAAGCTAGCTGGAAGCAACAACCACACAGAGATCACATCAAAGCTGCACCCAAACCCAAACCCAAACCCAAATTCAAATCCAAATTCGCAGCCAAACTCGTACCTAGAATGGCAATCGAGAACAAGAACGGTGGCTGCGTTTTGCGGCCAGTGTGGCACCCTCAACCAAAAGCCCATGTCCAACTAAAGGGTCTGTGTGGGTTCAACGCTCAACGGATGCTAAGAACTTTGGCTCGGGAGCAGCCGTTCGATTTCTCAGGATGCTGCTCTTGTGGGCCCACACAAGAGGACATTGAGGACATGGAGTGCAATTAATGTTAATGTTGAGATATTTATGATGCAACCCCCTTTTTGTCGGTTGTGGCGAGGGGTGGACGCCACCCTTTTTATTGTTACCCTCGCCCCTCACTATACGCTCGGTATAAACACTAGTGCAAGGGTATCACCAGCAGCAGCATAATCAGCAAATTTCAGAAAAGCCTTTACCTCGCTTAGCGGCCTCTGCTGGCATTAGGAAATAGGCCGCTAAGCGAGCCTATTTATGCTTTTTATGCCGCTAAGCGAGAAGATGTTTGTAGATGTTTTGTTTGTGTGTGCTTTTTCTGTAATATTTTGCTAGTTATTTGTGGGTTAAGCGACACGAATAAGCTGATAAGTGAATTTTGGTGTGGCCGTTAAGTGCAAACGAGCAACCGTTAAAACAAATTTCGGGCTGTCAGTCTCAGTACTCTTCTAGTATTAAGAATTTGTGATCTTTGCATTGATCTCAATCCCGCACTCGTTGCTGATTACCGCGTATCTGCTAGTCAGTCAGGCTGGACTATAAAACGCTTACTTGTGTTTTTTTGTAGTCCCATATTTGCGAATGAGCTTCGAATGTAATTTAAATAACCCCGTTTTGGCTGCCCTACACCCCGCCAGCCAGAGCCCAAAATGCGTTGGGTCCACCCTCAATTGACGTTGCCATGGCCACAAAACAACATTTCAATTTTCGTCAAATAGTTTCGCAGAGAGTGCGCTTCCAGGATTTGTCAAATCAAAAACTTATGTTACAGCTGGATTAAAATTATACATGTCACTGGATCCTGATAGAGGCAACAACTGAGTCAACGGCTGAGGCAGCAACTGTGGCACAGTAGCAGCTGAGGTTGATGCTGTTGCTGCCACAGACACACTACGGTGTATACAACTTGCCCCTTGCCCCTTAACTCAGCTACCTCTCGGCTATTGTTGATGCCCTTGCTGTTGCTGTTGCTATTGCTGTTGTGCTGATTTAACGCATCAGCGCGCCAAATAAAACTTTCAAATGAACAGTTAAATGCGCGCTAATAGGGGTTCAGATTTCAGCAACTTCAGCCCTCAACTCAACTCAACTCAACTCAACTCAACTCAACTTAATGTCCCTGTCGCGTCCTTTATGCCAGTTTTGTTGCAACCTTACTCCTTTTTTTCTGTGCTGTGTGCTGTGTGTTGTGTGCTGTGTGTTGTGCTATTGTGCTGCCACGGATTGATTGTGACATTAAGTAGGCTTTATTTATTTATTTACTCTTTTTGCTCTACTCACTTCTCGTCTGCCTTTTTACACATTTCATTTCTTTTTTAATTTAAACACAAGATGCAAATTATATTTGCAGTTTGTTACACTTTCGGGCGAACCGATTCGGCAGGATCAGCTGGGATCATCTGGAAAAGGAATTTGGATAGGGGTTTGTGGATCAGTGATGTGATAGGGTTGATACTATACAGTGACCTGTGGTTTTTATTGTCGCAGGTTTTTATAGCGCCTGTCTGTTTGTGTTTTGTATTATTTGTCCATTTTTAAGATTTTCGGCAAATATTCAAATAATAAATAATAATCAAATATGCATAGCATATTGCACACCTATGTATTTCACCCCTTACTAACATATGCAATCCACATCACCCTCATTCTCCACCCTTCTCGCGATGCAAATGTTATTTCATTTTCAATTTTCAGCAACTCAATCAGAAGCCGGCGGGCTTAACATTTAAAATTGTAATAAAGCTATAAGGAAATTTTACAATAAATTTCTATTAAAACAAAAAATAATGAAATCAATTATAGGGTTAAGCTACGACTAAATGATACTCTTTTAAATGAAGACTTCGTTTTGAATACAACATCATATCTTCAACTTTCATGAGCTAAAAAATATTCAATGAAGCTGTTTTTTTTAATGTTTTTCATCAAATTTGTTATACTTAACAAAAATCAATTTAAGCAATGGTAAATATTCTATTTATAAACGTTTAGTTATTTGTACTAATTTAATTTCTTATATACATACATATGTGAGATAATACAGTATTTTGTTGTTTTGTTTTTCAACTTGCTTATTCAAAATGAAAATGTGATTTTAGTAAAAGAGAAAACACTAATTTTTTTTTTCAATTTCAACCCAATCTGAAATGTATCTATTAAATTTCTGATACATCACATTTTTCTTTTTATTTTTAGTTGTATATCCAAAAAATCTGAAGTCATAATTGGTGAATTTTGCTTAGCAGATGGTTTCACTTTGTTGATTAATTTAATATTTATTCAAATTACATAGGAAAACAATTCTCTAAATCACTTAAGTCGAAAAAAAAATATAACAGGAAAACAATTCTCTTAATCTCTTACATCGATTTATGTTTGCAATTATCCGTTAAACTTTTATTTTCATTTAAGTACAATCGGAAAATAATGTTCTCAATTGACTAAATCGGAATTGCTCTAGATTTGTTATATGTTTGATCGCAGCTATTTGTCTAGTTGTACTCCTTGCAGAAAATGATTAACAAAACCGACTATTCTACCAAATCCGCTTGCATTGTTATTTCCATATCTAATTCTATGTAGTCGCAGTAAGCCCAGTAAAAATGAATGACGCAAAGTAGCGCAGCGACCTGTAAAAATCTGCCCAAAATCTGCAACACATATTTGGACTCAATAAAAACGTTAAGCCAACAAAAAGAATCCATAAAAAATACGAGTAGAAAAATATAGGGTATGTGTGCGACACGAGTGTTTGGGTTTGTGTTTGTGTGTGTAGTATCAGAATTTTAAACAAAATAACGTAAGAGGAAAATGGGAAAAGCTCTCTTGCTCTTCTATACCTTTTTCTCCATTCATGGTTTAGTGATTCAATTATTTTTGTGCGCAATTTAGATTTATTGAGTTTTCAGTTGACGTTGCTGTTGTTGTTGTTGTTGTTGTCGTTGTTGTTTTTGCTGCAGTTAGTTGTTGGCATTGTTGTCGTCGGTGGTGCAAAGATTTGCAACAACAAACTGCATAATCAATACTAAAATGTGAACGTGTTGCGAAGTTTGACAGAAAAGTAAATAAAAATGCATTCGGTGGCAGCGTGAAGCTGGATGTTGGCTGCTGGCTGCTGGCTGTTGGATGTTGCATAGCTAAAAGGAGCTCCATGCGACACTGGTATGCTGCAAGTGGCGTGGGCCATGTGGCATGCTCCACAAGTAACGAGTATCGAGTATCAAGTATCGAGAATAGCCGCTAAAAGCTTAACGCTCGACAGCAACACGATGCCAACGCCAACGCCAACATCGTCGTCCTCGTCGCGTCGTCGTCGTCGTCGTTGTTCGACGTTATCGACGTGCGTTCGTGTGTCACGTGACGCATGCAATTCGCATCCGTTTCCGGTTAAGCACTGTATATAGAGCAGCACGCTTGGTGGCTGGCTGAGCTGTAAGGAGAGGTTGCATAGAGAGAGGTACAAAGCGAACGCCTGCAGGGTTAAAAATCATTTTAAAACCATAAAAATAAACTCGCGTGTCTGCTAAAATAAATAAATAAAAAAGTGAGCACTCACACAGACACATTCGTACGTATGTATATGCATATATTGGTACGTTTATTTCTATCTGTTCGTGCTTGGTTTTGTTTTGTTTTATTTTGCTTTGATTTTTGTTTAAGCTTCACACATTTTTGTTTTTAAATCCTTTCATTCAGCGGACATGATGCATTTGTTTGTCTCTCTCTCTCTCTCTTTCTCTCTCTCTGTATGTGTGTGTGTATGTTTACTTTTGTTTGTGTACACGCGCTTAGGCACAAAATGCAATTTAGAATATTTGCAATTCCCTTTGGCAACAACAAATCTGCCACCAATTGCCAGTTTCCGTTTCACTTTCTCACGTGATTCACAAAAAAAATGCAAAACTTTTCGACTAAAAATAAATTTGTACATTTTCGACTTAATCTTTTATTTGTGTAGCCATGCGAACGCTCTAATAAGTATGCGAAATAACAACAAAGTGGTTAATACTATTACACCAGCAGTATTATTGCCTAAAGCAGTGCTTCAACAATATAATGGATTTACAATAGTTCTATCAGCAGAAACTAGGGTAGATCATACGACTACTTCCAATCACAAGCTAATCTCCTACACTCTACAATTACATAATTCATTTTATTTATTTAATAACCAACTGCACAACAAATGTGTGCAAACAAGTAATGGCTGACCTTCGGGTATTTAAATGTTAACTAATGTCAAGTGTATTATTCACAAATATTTCTGTATATTGTATTTACTACGAACAGTTTCTTTTTCAAAATAATAATTTCACTGGCGTCCAAAGATAAGTATACAAATATTTAATGGGTTTGATAAAAATTATATGATTATAAAATTTATTTAAGAACTTTACTCAAATATTACGTGTATATAATATATAATTATTAATGTAAATTATACAATGACTACTACATATGACCATTGTCCTTGTCTTTTGCCCAGTTCGTTTTTTAAATAAATAATTGTTATAGTTCTGAATTGTAAATGGAATAAACTATGATTATTTGTTTTTGAATAAGTTAACAATATAAGCACAAATATATGTCTAGATACATAAGTGATTTAAATATTATGGTTAGGTTAGGTTAGGTTAGGCAGGCAGCTCGACCGGAGTCGAGAGCACCCGGAGACCATATGGTCCATTGTGATGCCTGATCTGTGTGAACTGTAGGAATAGGAGGGATTGGGAGGGATTGTTGGGATAATTGCAGAAAAGGCTCTGATTATATTATTGTCTACGTGCTACTGGCCAGTTCTGTTGGGCTGCGGTAACCTCTGGAATTAAATATTATAATAAAGAAAGTAATTAGGATATCTCAATATCATTTAGATAATACAAATATCTTATGAAACGGGATGAATAAAAATAAAAATTAATGATATATATGTAAATATAAATGGCCAATTTCACTGTCATCTTATTATTATCGAATACAAATATGGTATATTCAAACAAAAAAAAAAAAGGGAAATTCGCAAATCTTAGTCGGTGTCACATATTGTGAAGAACCATCTATAAACACGTCGTACATTGTTTTACACTTTGTTATCGTCTATTACTTTATCGAATTCGGTGTCGGAGAGCCCCGCTCTGATAAATGACCTTTTGTGATTAATTTTGTATCGCGTTGCGATTTAATTCTATTAACGAATGATGTTGAAATTTTGAGCACAACATCAACACTGTGTTGGACAACTTGTGAACATGACAAAGCAATTGAGGACGTAACAACAAACGGGTTCTCTTGAGGTTTATGCTGAGGATTGGTCCTTTTCCTGAATGGGGTGCGATGGTGTGCGCGGCATTGATAATAATTATGAAATGTTCGAAGTGAAGCCGATGTCGAACCCTTTTTGAGCGCATCTTTTTGACTAATAATTTGGACTGTGCTCGCCAAATTTATTGCAGTTAATATTTGTCACCGGGGGGACGAGTAACAGATTGTACAGTAAATTGGTTGAAAATTGCAAGAGGAGAAACATGAAACGAATAAAAATAAGAGAATTCTCTTATACTTATATATATACGTACATATGAATGTGCGTGGATATATGTATATACCGCAAAAGGGTGCAAGTTCTTTTTTTATTTTTAGTTTATGCCTCGCTTGCTCACACTCTCTGTTGATGTCTCCGTCGTGCACACGGCAGATAGGCGGTGAATTTGTTGCCAGCATAAATCATGCAACATATTGCGTTATCATTCAGCCTGGACGACTCCTGGCTGGCTGACAGCGCGGCAAGCGCGTGATTTGTCCGGCCTGCTAATGGCAATGGTAATCGGAGTGCGAATGAAAGTCGTAACAAGAACAGTTACCATAAAGGGTAACGCGCAGGGGCCGAAGGGAAAAGGGAACGGGTTAATGTTTTTGCTTGTCGGGTGGGCGGCACAATGCCAGTAACAATTTAATGTGAAGGCAACACTCTTATTCTTCTCTTTTTTTTGGTTGGGAAAACGACAAATGAAAATGGAAAGTAAGTGAGTTGTGAGTGGAGGGAGTAAATGGGATTTTCGGTTGTCAATTGATTCGTTAGTATTTTTGTGAAACAGTGAGAATGTATCTCAAGGTCGCCATGAACTTTTCAAACGCATTTGCATAAAGGATTTTCGAGGAACGCATGTCCCGCAACATTGCGTCGACACAGGATATATTTTATGAGGCCTTCTCACTGTTCGGTTGCCTCAGTTTTATGATGCAATCCGAAAAAAGGAGAGCATTTCACAATTTCACCCGCTGTGTGGCTTTCCTTCACCGGAATTTCATTTCTTAAACGGTTAGACATGAGTTTGGTCCAGAAATAAGGATAGGGATAGGGATAGGGATAGGGATAGGGATAGAGATAGGGATAGGGATAGGTAACTTGTAACGGGGCATTATATAAAGTTGCGCATATTTTGCTTATGGCCTAGAATAATGTAAGGAGCGAGCGGGTTTTAATCACCCACTCACCCTCTCTCTCCCACACTCTCTTAACATTGGTTAAACGACATTTTTCTGGCGAAATCTTTAGAGAGATCTACCTTCTCTTAACTCCTCACGCAGCAATTGCCGTTTGTCCGTCCGCCTCTCGATTTGTTGTCGCTTTGCACCGCTGTGTGTTCTGCCCAAGAAAATTTACAAAACACGGTTTGTTATTGTTTGTTTGCATAGTTGAGAATGCAGATATATGTAAATGTCAGTGTAAATATTGGTTATTAGGCCAGCGGACTAGCCCATTAACAATCCCATTTCGCAAACGCAAACGCAATCCCATTACCATTTCCATATCCATTTCCATTTCCACTTCCATTCGTGGTGTCCTCGCTGTGTCCTTTTGTCGCAGTTTTATACAAATATGCGTCAATCGGTTGAGTCCAATGCCCAGTGTCTTGCTTCCATGTTCCTCAATCCACAGACATGTTGTCGCGGTCGCCTCCCGCATTTACCATAGTCCATAGTCCTTTTAAGGTACATCCCGTCGTAAAACCTTTGTGGCTAGCGACAATTCTTTTTTGCTTTCGCAGAAATTTGATAATCAAATGCCTTTTGCCAGACAAATTCTATTTCTGTTACTCAATTTTAAATATGAGTAAATGATTCTAGAAGTAAATATGGTAAAGGGATTAAAATGTGCCAAGGTCACATATCAGATTAAGTTTTATTTTATTTCAAATTCATAATTATATTTGTTGCAATTGGTTTCAACATTATAAAGTATATTTTAATTTGTAAAAAAAGTTGATATATATGTAAGTATTGGCTTTAATGCAAATTTTTGATAGTCAGTCAATTATAAACAATTGACAAAAGACCAATATGTAACCTAAAATCAAACCGATAAATGTATTATTATTATTTATTTTTTAATTTTATAAACTATTTAAATGTCAATTTGATTTTGTTATTAATTATTCCATTCAACTTAATTAAAGAATAGAATAGTAAACAAATTGTCAAAATCAAATTGATTGATTATTCAAAATATGTAATAAATGTGTGCATTAGAACTAATTTAAAAATTAAAACTATAAATACAATTCTTGTGCCTTTTTAATATTATTATTATTATCTATTTATAATTTTTTTAAACTTCATTTTATTACTTAAATTAAAATAATTTTTTTTTAATTAAACTGCATTAAAATGAAGAATAATAAACAAATTATTCAAATCAATTCGTTTGTTAATTAAAATTTTACTGTTGAAGTGTAAATTAAAACAGAACCAAAAATTGTTTTACAATTCTCTTATTTTTTATTGAATTATTAACAAATCAAAGCAAATGTCAATTACATTAAATGTATAATTCGACTTTACTTTAATTCCATTTAATTTTAAGTCATGAAGTAAGTAAAAACAAGTAAGGAAGCTACAGTCGAGAGTGCTCGACTGTATGATATCCGCAACCCATTTCGAGAGAAAACAAAAAAATTAAATGATATTTTAACAAAAAATATACCAAAGAATATACTAACATTCTAACATTTTTCTACCCTAAAGGTAGCGGGTATAAACATGGTTTCATGTCATACAACTTAAAGATATTGCAATCCATGAAGTTAACAAACGATGAACAGAATAAAAAACACAAATTGAAATGAGAAACAGGAAAAACGCTTGTCACCTTCAACGCCGAAGACATACAAACATTAGGAACGCCCATTTAGCTATTAAAGGGTTTGCATTTGGACCATTTGCTGTGGGCCCATATTGGTTACGGTGGCGGTTGTTAATCTCTTAATTTATCAATTGAGACTGAGACTGGGACTGGGACTGGGACTGAGCGACGTGGAGACTCGACTCTGCTCGGATTGTGATTCGGACTCGCATTCGGCCTCAGCTATAAATTCGGTTAGGTTTCAATTTCAGTTGCAAATTAATTTCCATAAATGCGCGACGAAAAAGGCGCACAAAATTGTCGGTGCGAATAGCCGACAATGGGGCGGGCGGGTAGGCAAATGCTGATGCTGATGCTAAGCTAGGGTTGTAAGAAGGGTTTCTCGACAAAAGTTATGTTTACATAATTAATTAAACAACACAAAGCAGTTGAAGCCAACGGCAGACGGACGGACGGACGGACGGACGGACAAACGGAAGGTAGCACATGTGAGCAGGGAAACGAACGCTGCAATATAATTCAAACTCTTTTCACACAATGCAGCAGCAGAAGGAATAGGAGTAGTTGCAGAGGTAACAAGGGTTGTGGCAGGCACAGCGAAATTGAAGATACGCAGATCCCGCCGCATTACGTTTGCGATCCGTTTGTCGCTGCGTCATTTACTTTGCTTGCTTGGTAATACACTCATAAAAAGCCAACCAAATGGGAACATTAAAACAAAACTAAAATGTCATACTCACCCCTACCTAAAAAGTGTTGCTTGCAACAAGGCGAAAAGCATGCCGCATGATAGGGCAACAACAGGCGAAGTGAAATAAAGGGTTACGCGTGAGCATCATTCAGAGTTATCTGAGTTCTCTCGACGACACGTTCACTATTTGTCATCCACACAAGCGGCAAGGCAAAGTGGGCGGTGGGCGTGTGCATTTGTCATTACGATTGGCCAAGAACGGGAGGACAAGGGGAAAGGGGCGCTGAGACCGAAGCCGAAACCGAAACCGAAACCAAGACCGGACAAACTGGTTCGCCAAGCAGGCGACCTCCTAACAACCAAGAACATCACGCACAAATGACTTTTTGATTCACTTGTGTTGCCCGGGCGCTCGTGTGCGTGTATGTGTGTGTGTGTGTGTGTGTGTGTGTGTTGTCTACCGAAAAGGAGTCGACATCCTTCCAGGACCTTTCACTGCTGCTGAATAGCCCGGTCGGCAGTGAATTAAATCGTTGGCATTTTGCGTCACCATTTTATGGCACTTTCGCAGCGAACACTTTCCCCTTGATTGTCTGCCAGGTTCAACAACATCCAACATCCACACTTCCCCGCGCCCCTCTTAACGCCTCTCCCCGCTGCACTCTCCCTACGCAAATATACGAGATTGCATGTGAGCTTCTGTCCACTTGGTCGTCCAACTTATCGCTTCTGCTTATCTTGTACTTGCGAGCTGAATTTAGTAGGAGAGGCATAAAGAGAGAATGTGAGAGAAGGAAAGAGAGTTAAGTAGTTGATGCTTAGCTTAGAGTCATTAAAAATATCTAGCCGTAAAGTGACATTAAAAAAACGTAGCCAATCAATTGACACTGCTCTTACGCAGTCTCATTCAAAGACTAATGTTGGAAACTGGTTTCAAAAACCATAAATAACCTTTAAGCAAGTTTTAAAACTAAATATTTTAAAACAATTTCTGGCTGTTTTTTATTTATTTTTTGTTTCTTGTTTCATGCATTTTGGGACAATCTTTCCACATCCGCTATGTTGTTATGAATATTGAGTCTTTTGCGCTTGTTTTAAACATTATATTTAATTTTAAACATTATTAAAATTTTATTGGGGTCATTTCATAATCCTTATATTTGTCTTTCGACAATAATTTTGACCCAAATTACAGTGAATTTTATGTTGAGCAAAAAACAACAAACAAACAAATTATTATATTTGAATCGCTTTATAAGCGTTATCACTATTACATTATAAATAATATATATATATAATAATATCATCTATTTTTTGGCATACTCAATTTTAATTTTAAAAATTCAATTCTAAATTGTTGAAAAACAACTTGCGAATGTGGTTTGTTGTGTGTGATCGAGCACCTTGCATCACTGTAGTAGGCTGCGAACTTGGTTCGGGATCGCCAGAAAAAGTAAGAACAATCGATAATGGATAAAAAAACCACCAAAGTTTCGAAAATTTGTAAAAAAATATGAAAATTAATAAGTACAACACAAAATTGTTGTTTAAAACAAAACATTGTTCCAGTATTACGACATTCTGTCAGATCTGCGAAGCTGTCTTGGGTCAAAAGTACATGACATTCGTACCTACGTATAACAAAAATTATATTCCCTAAATGCATTAATTCAATTTTGCCGTACAAACTTAACATGCTATATTTAGCGTTTTTTCCAGACACAGACATTTCATTCAATTTAAATATGATCTATTTA
The DNA here is from genome assembly GCA_035045625.1 of Drosophila formosana. Lineage (NCBI taxonomy): Eukaryota > Metazoa > Arthropoda > Insecta > Diptera > Drosophilidae > Drosophila > Drosophila formosana. The sequence goes on from JAWNOW010000062.1 coordinate 632,476, forward strand.
ATTCTTCTTTAGTGTTCTCTTATTTCGCCCTATTCGTTTGTGTTCTCAACTAAAAGTCTTAAAGACTTAAGCTCAGTTTTCTCATTTATCAGATGCCTGATGACAGCGGCATCATTCAAACTTTCAATTGCTGGCGACAACAATTATCAAAATGATGTGCAGCATTCACTCAGATAGATGCCTAAAATAAGGCACTAATCAATTGAGAGCGGTGTCTTTAACCCACTCGTGCCTGTCTCTCGCTATCAAGTAATCACTTAATGCCACCCACAAGCACTTACAACCCTAGTTCTCGACTCCTCTGCCAAGATGTGCCGCCTGTTTTGGTATTACATATACACATATAAGCATACGAGTGTATATAAAATGAGTGTCATACTATAGAGGACACCGGCACGTCGTCTATTTGTTTTGTTAACAACATTCTTGAGATGCTTTTATGAGGCAGCGCTAAATGCCTGAAGTATCGACGGCTTCACTGTAAATCACATGACCCTCGACCTGCCTCTGCCTCTGCCTCTGCCTCTTCGTTACCCTCACCCACCTATTTACTAGTCGTTGGCGCGTGAGTAATGCGCACGGCTTAATTTCATTTTGTTGTCACATATTTGGAGGGCACCCGGCACCGAAAATACGCCGGGCGCATAAATATTTATAGCCCCTTCAGCCCTTCAGCCCTTCAGCTCCTTCACAGATTAGAAAGCGCTTAAGTGCGACTTTTGGCTCGTGACTTGTCTTAAGTGTACCGAACAGTTCCTCCCATCTTCACACAAACACACACAAACACACACACACACAGAGAGAGCGCCTATTCTCAAATGTCAAGTTGCCGTTGACGGCACGCGTCATCTTCAGCTCTCCCCAACTCTCTCTCCCTCTCCGTTTAGTTGGTGTTGTTGGAGGCGTCACCCGCATGTTTTTAATAGTTGGGCGACAAATATGAGAAAACGGCTCGTGTAATTTGAGGCGTTTGAGGACAAACAACAGCAGCCATGCCCTTCCCCTTTCCCTTCCCCTTCCCCTTCCCCTTCCCCCTCCCTCTTCCCCGTTACCTCTCCTCCGGATCCGTGCTGTTTGATTATGTTGTCACACGCACTGTTTAATTCTGTATGAATATGAAAATAACACCACCAGTAGCTTCCCCATCGCCATCATCATGCCACGACGCGGTGTGGCCACCGAGGGTTGTTGCCAAGACGTTGACGAATTAATTGATAAACTTAAGTGACAACACTCGCTGCAGATAAGCCACATTAAACATACTGTAAAGACCGATTTCATTAAACTATTTTCACATTCGCTGCAGTCGACCACTTATCTTAGCTAATGCCAAGCGTTTCTTCTTTAACTTAATGTCTCAGTAGCTATAGTAGCAATAACTCTATAATATAATCAATCAATATTGAAAATACATAAATAATGTAATTGTGCTTAAAATGAATGAATACAACAGCACTTTGGCGTTGTTGCTTTAATAAGTTTTGCAAACAAATTTAGCAGAGAACGTAAATACAAAAATATATTATAATACATTAAAACATGTACTAAAATATTTATAAAATATTCTAAAATAAATGCAAATGCACACAATACTTTGGCATATACTTTTTCAATTTTGTGATATTTATATTTTGTGCAATGATATCAAGATATCAACGACCATTTAGCGTTAATTTTATTTGTTGGTAATAAATGTTTTGAAATTCAATAGCTACAAAAAAGACGTATAACCAGAAAAAACGTTATTTATAAACTAACATTTTTAATTAACAAAAAATATTCTAAATAATTTATTTCAGTGCATTTCGTTTCTTCTTTAATATTGCAATTCATATAATATAATAAAATTAATCAATTATTATTTTTATCTTAGTTTCTAAAATTTCGGAAAGATGCTTATTAATACCCTGAACAACTTTCGAAGTAAATTTCAATTAACAAGCAAATTTCTGTTATTTTAAGTGAAGATTAACATTGAAATATCGGATGGAAAAGTTGACATAAAGTTAGCTAACTTTTCTTGTCTTGTTTTGATCCATACAGTTCAATTGAATCCTTCAACCGGCAGAACTTGTTGCCAAATTGAATAATCTTGAGAACGCTGGCGATCCAATTGAGAGAGTAAAGCTATTGTTTGATAGGAGTTTTAGATGTGAGTTGAAATGGAAGTTGCTTAAGCGCCATTACACCCGCAAAACCAACCAAGCATTCAACTTATGCATGAGGCATCTTGGTTGGTGGCACATGGCATGAGGCATGAGGCATGAGACATGACACATGTGCCACACGAATTTCGTACGTACGTAAGTTTGTATATTCAGATGGCCACAGGGCATTCTGCTTGTATGTAAGTAAAACACTTTTGGTAATTCATTAAGTTACGGAAGTTGAACTCAGAACTGCAATTTCCCCTAGAACCAATTATAGAAAAATTTAAATTCGTTTTAAAAGCAGACCAAACGCATGTCCCATGTCCATGTCCATGTCCAGTGCTTGGCCCCAGACAGACGACGACGACGACGACGACGACGACGAGCTGGAGTGATTGGATGATGGGGAATGAGATTGAAAGAGGGGGTTAGATGCAGCTGAAGAGAGACGGTCACTGCCTCTGTTGCCTCTGATGGATGAATGTAATGCCATGTTTGAATGTCAGGGCATGAGTGAGGGGTGTGGGTGTGTGGGTGTGTGGGTGTGTGGACAGCGGCATGTTCATAAATTGAAATCACTTCCATATCCAGAGAAAACGTTTGGCAACAAAATAGAGCAAAAAGCCGTTGCGCTCCATAACAAACAAAAAAAACGACACTTAAAACAAAAAAACAAACAAAAACAAAAACCAAAACAAAACGAACACGAACACGAAGAAGCAAACGCAAAAAAGATGTGCTGTGGCCATGCTACCGTGCCACACACTTTGCCCCCTGGGAGGCAAATAAAAAATTCTGTTTTTAAATCGCCGGCATTGGACCACGACCGGGAGCAGGAGCAGGATCAGAGAGAAGAACGAAAAGAGACGAGAGACGAGCCTGCAGCAGAGCTGACAGCAGAAGCGGCAACGTCCGAGCTGCCCCATGTACGACAAGTAGGCAACACTTGACACAGTTGCCACTTTCAATTGCCAACATAACTCGAGTGGCGCTCTCTAAAGAAACGCCGCCTGCCATTGGTTGGGTGGCAGAAGCGGCAGCTGGAGAAGTAGTTGCAACGTTCCGGCAGCACTCGGGGAAGCGGAGGTTGAAGTTGCTGCATAGTTGAGGGCGGCGCTCTGTCTGCATATAAATACCGCCTGTGGCCATAAAAGTGGAGACCAACCGACCGACGTGTAACAAGCCCAAAAAAGTTCCACTGTGCAACGAATTGCCAATCCTTTTCTCCCTCTCCCTCTCCCTCTCCCTCTCTCATTCGCCCTTTTGCCCACTTTATATGCAAGCCCGCACTAAAAAATGGCTAACCGAATGTGTGTGGGCGCGGCTGTGGGTGCCTAGGTCTGGCTGTGGCAGCGGGTACGAGAGTGTGGGTGTGGGTGAAAGCGAATGCGAATGTGAATGCGACTGTGACTGTGACTGTGACTGTGACTGCTTCTGGGCGGTTCGAGTGCTTCTCACACCACTCAACCAGCGCCCAAAGACTTTTTCGGCGAGTTGCTCACAAAGAATACTCTATTTGGCTATTGGGCACTTGCGGCAAGGCAGTTCGATAAAAATACGTTTTGCGATTATAATTCAATTTAATTTCGTGCCTTTTTTTAAAAATGCAGAGTTTGGATGACTTGCAGCGAGGCAAGTAGACAAAAATATGAATTTGCATTTACATATATTTATTGTGGTATTCACATATTTAATTTCTTAATATTTTTGCTATTTGTACATATGTTATGTATATAATTGCTTCATTTTATTTGTGTTGGCAAAACATGGAACATCTTTTTGACTGTGTAATTAATTTACTAAATTATAGATTTCAATTGGAATATATTTTTAAATGAAATTATCAGTTTTCAGCATTCAAGCTGAATGGGTTTATATTTTAAAATATTGTATTTAATGACAGACAAACATCTATGTCTTGGATATTTAATATTTCTTCATTGTTGATGATTGCTTTTCCACTTTTATATTTTGTTATTTTTTTTTAAAGCAGACGCATACTATACAATTGCTTTGCAGCAGCAATAATAAAACTATGTTGCTAAATGCTTATCAAAAAGTCAACTGCAACTGCAGTTCCAGAAATAAGAAACAAAGAAATTTGTATATTCTCAACAAGTACATACATATATGTATGTATATATATTTTTTTGTTATGTGTTCTTGTTATGTGATATACTCGCTTATGGCATCTTCTCGAAAGCAAAAAAATAAAAATTGTCATTTAAAATGCATACAGACACACATACAGACAAACAGGCAAACAGGCAGACAGACAGACAGACGGACGGACATGGCTGACATTGGCACTGTTCAAGATTATATACTTTATGTTATAAGTTATGTTATAATACCCCTATACCCTAAGGGCATACAAATATATGAATTTAAAACAGTCACAAAATATATGTAAATTAAAATCCAAACTAATGATTACACCTTCAACAAGTATTTTTTCGTAAATTGTCTAGTATAAATTAAAACAAGCTACAGATCAAATTTTCCACTCTTTCAATGAAACGAAAAACAACCAATCAAATATAATTAGTACAATAGAACTTCAACTTGTTGTTTTTCAAGCCTTCAAAGAGTATCAAGCGCAAACTGTGAATACTCTAGAAAAATCATGCTCTTTGAGTTTGCTTTTTTTGTCAACTTGTTGGGTTGTTGGACGTCCCTTTAGCTACTCGTATGTTGCATGGTGTCGTCCAGTGTCATCCTGTTGTTTAGTTACTTCGGTAGTTTCGTTATATTTATTGGCCCACATCGGGTGAAAAATGTTCAACGCTTTGGTAATTTAGTTGAGTACCGTTATATGCCGACAGGCACTCGCTCCACGCCCACCATTGCAGGAGAATCCTGCACCCTGCGCAACCATTCCATTCCATTCCTTACCTCTATGGTACATGAAGTGACCCTCGGCGTTGCAAGCTGGCTTCCTCATAAAATGCGAAAAAGCCAAAGCAGAACAATGAACGCCAGCAGCAGCAACAGAAGCAGCTTCACCTAGCCAACAATCCCTTTGCAGAGGCGGGCGGAGATGGAGTAGTTGCAAGCGGGGGCGGGAAGGGGGCCGATTTACGAGTTGCCATTTTACTGCTCAACTGGGCCGTGAAGAGTAAAGAGTAAATGAAGGATCGTCGTTGTCCACGTTGACGTTGAAGCAGTCTGTGGAGCGGGAATCATGGCACAAGAGTACTGAGATGTGTGTGGCTCATCACTCATCGACCAGCGTTTTATTTCATATTACATAATTGGGCGTGTAATGAGTCTAATTGAGTTTTTATGTTTTGGCCAAAAGGAGTCGCAAACGCGGCAAATGCAGCTTAAACTTTCTTCTCGTCTCGTCTCTTGTTTTTTTTTTGTTTCGTGCTTTATTTAGCAATCACTTGAGTCGGATGTGGACGAGGGCGAGGGCGAATTGTAGCCGCTGGTCATTTGGTAGACACACCTCCCACTACAGCCATATGTCTATATGTACTATACATATGTCTATTCCATGTCATGTGAGACACTAACTCAATTAATGAAGCTGGCAACATGTGTTAATATCCTCTGTGCTTCCGCTTGTTCCCATTTCGGCCTCAGAGCCAAAGCCAAACCGAATCACACCTGAAGGAATCGCCCTTAAGAGTGAGCGTGATTTGATAACTAAGTTTATAAACATGGCTTTAAATCAATGTTAGTTTACAAATAGTACATATGGTTCAAACGATTTAAGCTCCATAAGAATTTAGAAATTAGTCAACCAATCAGCAAAATTAGATTTGCTAATTTGGCAGTCTAGCAAATCGACACCTATTCTAATTTTTGAGGTAAATCGAATTCAACCACAAACAGCACAGTATTTAGTTTCGAAACAGTTTATGAGTTTAGCAAACCTTCTGATAAAATTCTCTAAGCGACCGCATCTAAAATGTAGTTATCTAAAGATATACAAAAATGACTGTGATGCCTAAATATACAATATTTACTTGCAGGCAAATTGGGCTAGTAATGCAACAAAAGTCAGGCACTTACATATCTTAAAAATAATGCAGTAAAGACACTCTTTAGGTGTATTTAGCACATATTGGAACTAGAGGTGGGCAAACGAAATTGTTCTTGGGCAACTAAAAATTTTTTTAATATCTCAATTTTCTCGTTCCAACCTCTCTGAGCTGTTTTCTGTGTTTGAGTTGGCGAATAAGCTGCAATTAGGAAATTGAATTGTTTGCGTTGTGCTGCCGCAAGATGGCGCTGCTGCTCGCGAGGTCTGTTCGTTTCCTTGGGCTAATGCGAATGTGGCTGATGGACTGATGGGCTGATGGGCCGATGGGCTGCTGGGACCAACTGCTGTGCCATGTCCTCGACTGTTAACTGCCTGAAAAGTCAGCAAGTGGGCAAGGATCGTTGCACCTTTTCGCAGAGCTGCGCGTGCACGGAAGCTGGCATGCTGTCGTCACTTTCTCTCTCTCTCTCTCCTCTCTCGATACACAGCACGAGGACTCCTGCCACCCGCTGAGCAGCGCACGCGAATAGCAATCGAACGTATCCAGCTGACACCACAAGAGAGAGAGGGAGAGAGAGAGAGAGAGAGAGAGAGAGGGAGAGGGAGAGCTAGAGAAAGGTAGATCCGTTTACAACTTTCTACAAACACTGCGTGCGCCTGCGGCTTCACGATATGCGTTTCATTGGAACGCGATTTGAGTTGGTGTTGCAGCAAGCAGGATGCAGGATACAGGATAGCGAATGTGGCACTGGGTGCACAAATCGCAGCTCCCTCCGGGCAGCTCACTAGGACGCCGCTGAGCGCGTCGCGTGCATTTCTAAACACACCCAAAGCGTGCTGTGCGCGCGACCAACGGACGAGGGACGCAGGACACAGGACGCAGGACGACAGACGTGGGACAGAAGACGCAGACGCTGCTTATAGCCATGTAAAACAAGGTAGCAGGAGGAGACTTCGACTTCAATTCACGCTTATGCACAACATTTTTGCTTAAATGACTTCCAATCTACTTGCATTGTTCTTAACTCGCACCTCATGTAGCGCAATTGATTTGCCGAAAAAGAGAGGGGATCTGCATAGGGTTTGATTTTCGCCTCAGTTGTACACAATATCTATGAACGATTTAAAATGTGATTCAGCATTACTATTTTGGCATTAGTTTTGTTATAAATTAATTCTACAAATTGCCAGAAAAAAATAATTAAATCTTTAAATCGTTTTTTCAAATCACACCACTTAACAAAAATCCTTTGTCTTAAATGGACACTATTAATATTAATTAAATTAAACTAATACATATTTCTGTAATTCTGGAATATGGTTCGTGCGTATGGTCTCCACAGTATTCTGTGCACCAGGATCGCATTGAATCTGTTCAAAAACAATTTCTCTTATTTGCTTTGCGTGGCTTGAACTGGAATGCCGAAGTGAGATTACCGTCATATAGTAGTAGACTTCTCTTAATAAACCTTCCTTCTTTAGCTAACCGTAGAATAATGCTTGGCATTTTATTTATTTTTAATCTCATTAATGGTGATATTGATTCTTCAGAGTTAATATCGCGACTAACCTTATCCGTTCCATCTAGACTAACCCGTAGTTACAATCCGCTTGCTCTCCCCCTATGTAGATCTAATTTTGCATTGCATGACCGTTTTAGAGTTTTATGTTATAACTATAATAGATTTTATCATGTATTTTCTAGCGCTACCACTATATTTAACTAATAATTAAACTGAATTTAGCTTATAGTAATAAATTAAAATTTGTTTGTTCCGTTTCTCTCTTATGTCCGATCTTGATTTTGTATTTTATGCTATCCGCGTTTTTTTTTGCATGCCCGAATCTATCCTGTCCGAACGCGAATCGTGTCATTCGTCCTGCGACAGCGCCTCTCGGTCGGTTGGGCGGGAGGAGGGTTTATTGGGATCCGCGTGTAACAAGCATTGGCTTGGTATCGCTTGGGCCACTTGAATGTGCATACTATGTACGTCAACGTCCAACAAATATTGAAATTCCAAATCTTTGACTTTGATGTTGAATATGCTAATATTATATTAGGTTATCAAAAAAGTCTTGCGGTATTTTTTGTTTGATTTCTTTTATTTTTTTATTTATTTTTTTATTTTTGTTTTTTATGACTCATGCCGAGCTCTTGACCGATGCTACGGCTGCTACTATGCCGACCAAATTCACAGGAATCATTGAGAATATAATTATTATTATGCATACCAAAATGCTCTAGGTCTTTTATTACGGCTTTTTCAGCTTTTGGGGGCGGAAAGGGGCGTGGCAAAAATCTAAAACAAACTTAATCTGCGTAGGACCTATAAGAGTACTGTCACCAAATTTGGTAGCTCTAGCTCTTATAGTCTCTGAGATCTAGGTGTTCATACAGACGGACAGACGGACAGACAGACATGGCTATATCGTCTCGGCTGTTGACACTGATGAAGAATATATATACTTTATACGGTTGGAGATGCCTCCTTCTGCCTGTTACTCCTGTTGGCACTAAGTTATTCTTATACCCTTTTACCCTATGGGTAGCGGGTATAAAAAAGATCTAAAACCCAACGACTTGAATTTTGTAACTAAATCAGGTTCCATTTTCCTTGGGTTATGTGAATATTTATAGCAATATTTCGATAAAATTGTTATTCTTCTGTTTTCAATTTCGGCTAATAATTTCATTCTTGTGTTTTAATTCATATATAATAAATGATAAAGTTAAAACATTCATCGAAAAAAATGGCAAGTATGTGACTGTCCGTTGCAAATACCATATTATCGCAATCACTTCGACGTGTTTAGTGCAATAGAAACAGAAACTGCTTGAGGAGAGCACTTGCTGTGGCCCATGCTTTGCCTGTCTCCATCTGTTTTATCCTATCTTCTCCTCTTTTGTTGGCTTATCAATGCAAAGGAAAGCACAAAGACCAACAAACGTTAGATCGGTAGGAGGGAACGCAAACGGTTGAGCAACGTCTGTTGTCTGTTGCTCGCTTCAACTACATTTTTTCCAAACTTCTGCACACTCTTTTCCCTTTGCCTTTAGGAAACTATTGCGCTTTGTCAGCCGCTCAATTTCGTTCGTGTCTGTTTTTTTATTGGCAGTTCTTAGACCCTGTACTTGAAAATAGTAGACTTCATTCATAATTTGTGAGACCTATTCAAAGTAAATCGGGCCATTTCACTTTTTGGATATGTAATATAATATTATAAATTTTGTAATGTGTATAAATGGTTATTTGAAAGACCGCAATTAATGCTTGTAGAAAAAGTGCCGAGTCGTATACAGTCGAGTCCGCTGGGCAGTTCAATTTTGCCGATACTTTTTATTTGTAGTTTTTTCGTTTAGTTTTTTGCGATATAGGAACAGAAACGACAGCAACCGAGAGAGAGAGAGAGAGAGCAGCATCAGCTTCTGTTTCCTGCAACATGTTGCAATTGTCTAACCAGCCTGCAATTCCACCTCTTCCTTGGCCAACGGACCAACGAACGGACACTCCCCATCTCCCCGTCCCACTTTGCCGCGTCGCGCATATGCCCACTCCATAAAGAACATTTTTTCGCGGGTATCCGATATAGTTGGGTCAGTGCTTGTGGCCAGAACGGTTCTGGTTGCGGCCTTAAGCGGAGTGGGTGTAGTGCATGAGTGTGTGTGCGTGTGTGAGTGTGAGTGTGCGTTATTGAGTGCAAATAGCAATTTCGCAACAATTCTGCCTAGCAGCATCTGGAAATTTGTTCGTTTTTCCTTTCAGCACTTTGGGCGGAGAATTGGTTGAGTCCCATAAGGGATCTGATCCTACTCCCTGTCCAGTCCGGTCCAGTCCAGTCCAGTCCCGTCCTCCTCCCCTTGCCTCCTCGTCTACTCGCGCCTATGGAATTGACTTGGACTGCTGCTGGCGCTGCTGTTCGAGCTGTTGGGACTGTTGCCATCTATTCATTTTGGTGATGGAGCTTGCATGGGTTTCCCGAGCGCATTGTAACGGATTTCTGGTAACAGTTTTTGGTTGCCGTTGTGTCGATTTTTGCTGCTTCAACTGCGTGTACCACACACACACACACACACACGCGCGCGCGTCCTGCAGCATTCTGCATTCTGCCTCCTTGCCGCACTGCATGCTGCCACTTTCGTCCTTTGCAAAATACTCTCGCACAACGAACTGTCAAATCTTTTTGTGTGTTGGTGTCTCGTGGAACAGATGCGAATGGAGGATGCGCCTGGGGAATTATACGGCATTCCTGCAGCCGATATTATTGGATTACGGTTTAGATTGCAATAGCAACAATGTTTAGAAAACATGCAGCATGCAAAACAAAGCAACAAAAACAACTTAAAAAAAGCATAACAACGTTTTTTGTCGCACTCAGCGCTTATCGCCCTTGTGCATCCTTTTATGCCCCGGCCATTGCCATTGCCACATTCTGTTGTTCTTAATTTTTTGGCATTCGACAACAACTGCAACAACGCCACGTACGAATTGAAATTTGTTTGTTTGTTGTTGTTGTTGTTGTTGTTGTTGTTGCTGGTCATGTTGTTGTTTGATGTTCGATGCTATGAGCTTCCGCTGCGCTGTACGTGCAACTTGCAGCTGCCTGCTGCCATTGCGTGAGTGGCAGGAGAAAGTTCAACGATAATACGGGGGCACAGGCGAATAGTGACAGTTGTGCTGCGCTTCGAGTTCTCTACAACTGACAGCGTTGCACAACTATTCACAGACGCACGAAGATATTTTAAGAATGGAATTATTCCAATATATCTAGTCAACAGTCTTTATTTGTTTTACAAATAACTTGAAGCTCAATCTACAGACAACAACGAATTGCATATTGGGTAATATACCTTATTATTATTATGTTTAATTTGTAAAACTTTTTAATGTTCTAAATTCGAAATTAATAATTTTTTCATAAAAAATCAAAAAGTTTAAATTGTACATACTTTAAGGATGCTTCCCAATCTTAATTTAATATCAGTCATTTTTTCAATGTCGACTGTTTTTAGTCGACTTTAGAATACAATCAGAATAAATTAAAGTTAGTGATTGATTCTTATTCAATACCTTATGGCAAGTCTTTGTATAATATTATTCTACTTTTGTATGCATATCCTTAAAATAAATTTTAGTTTGTTATTTTTAAATATTAACGTCTACAAATATTTTTTTTTAGAAATTACTACTTCTCCTAGAACTTGTTGATTGTTAATTCACACAAACATTCACACAATCATTTAAAATAAATATACTTCCCCTTTGGATTAGATAATATTTATGCTGAGACGAATGCAAGGTGTTTAAATTGTTTTTTAATTTAAACAAGTCTAAAATTAACTAATTGCATTTAAATTTTAATAAATGATTATTATTAAATATTTGATTTGCAATCTTCGAGTAAATACTATTATGAGAGAAAGTTACAGCAAAATAAAAAATGAAAGTTCTAAAAAAAACTAAAATAATCTATTCGTGTTTTGCACGGATAGGGTATTCGGCAGTCATTTTGTTTTTTCGTTTACTATGTTTTTTTATTATTTTTCATTTGATTTTGAGTAGTTTGCTGTCCGGATGTTGGCATTTTTTCACATTGCTTCGCCGAGGACATTGTCATGATTGTTGCTATTGTTTATGTTCTTATTTTTCTAATGCATTTTGCATGGTAAGCGTGTGTGTGTGTATGTGCGAGTGTGTGTGTGTATGTATGTGAAGTTATGCACTCTTGTCACATGATTCGATGAAATCCGATTTTCAATTATTGGATTTTGTTTTTAGCGCGTTGCAACAATTGTTTTGCAGCGCAGACAGACAGACGGGCGGACGGGCGGACGGAAGGACACCCAGACAGACAGACAGACAGACAGACAGACGACTCACAAAATACACCTAAACAGTGAAGAGCGAAACGACGAAACAACGAACCAATGAACCGGTTCGGCAGCTTCTTTGGAAGTTTATTTGATTGCCACCGCAATGCGTGTCAGCCCATGGAAATAGGGAGCAGCTTTGTTAGAGGGATGACTGCGTAAGATGAAAAGCTATGTACGCACACAAGCATATAAACTCTCAAACTCCCGCACACACACATGCACATACGTGTATGTGATGTTAATAATGACGCCACATGTGCCGTTGTGTTTGGCCGTTGTCAAAGGATTTTGGTGCTCGGACTGTGGCCCAAACTAAGCTAATTAAAATTTGGCCACGGCGCTAGAGCAAGCTGAGCTGGGGCAACAGCGGGTGGTGGACAACGGTGGCGGATAACGGATAATGGACAGCGAACGGAGAACGGCGAAAAGCGTAAAAAGAAAGCAGAGCAAAAGGTCAAAGAGCAAGGACCAAATTGAGGTACAGCCAAAGCGTGTTTTAATTAAAATTTTGGCCCAAGAGCTGCGGCAATATGCCGCCCGCCTAGAAGTCTGACCCCAAGGCAGCCCCCAAAGCTTGAATCCCATATGTGTGTAGGATCAAAGGATCAAAAGCTATCGCTGATGATGCGGCAACGGCAAACGACCACAAGCTGCAGCAGAATAGCATGTGTATCCCGATGTATCCTCCTTTCCTTCACTCTGACACTGGCGAGATAATCCCAATTTTAGACTAATTAAATTGTCAAATATTTGCAGAGTGCGGGACGAGAGGAAGGTGGAGAGGAAGAGATTAACTGGGCGTGGCAGGCAAAGTAAATAGCATCAACCGAAAATCTTCAATTTGCAGCAAATTAAACGCTCGCCAGCTGACAATTGAGCGGGTTAAACGGTGGCAGGTAGAAGAAGGGCTCGCGGCGAGTCAAAGTTAAGACGTGGGTTGTGCATTGTGCATCGGTCCCTTGGTTCTGGTCAGCCAACAATATGTTAACCGGGTCACAGGTTTATGGCCCTCTTTACAGTTTACCGTTTACCGTTCACCGTTTACTCATTGCCATTTCAATGCCAATAGCGGCAGCAGAACGAGTTAAAAGGAGTGAGCCGCAGTCATAAAATGGCTATATCCACATACTATATTTACATATACATATGTATGTATAGTATGTATATATTGTGTGCCGCGGCTAACAAATTTTTCTTTATTTATGCTATGTACTTCGCATCGTGTGGCCAAAGCAAACGTGTCTACGGGTCTTGTGTCCCTTTATGGCCCCTGTCGCGGATACAGATACGGATCCTAGCCTAACCTAACCAAGAACGGCGATATCCTCACAACACACACAACCCTTTTGCCGTCGCGTTTCGCTAGAAAATCCAGCAGCAATCGCAGTCTCTGTCTCAGTCGCACTCTGCGATATCCTTGCCTTCCCCCTAATACCAGTCCTTTCCTTTCCCTTTTTGCCCAGCCCCTTTTCATTTTGGCCTACACATAACACATAGTTCATGCGCCTTTACAACTTGTCAGTCATTTAAACAAAACTAATTTGCATGTCATTTCTTTAGCACTCTTGAACATTTTTGAACATTCTCCACGAAATACCCAACAAAAGCCCGAATGTCTTCAGTTTGTGTGGGTGTGCGGACGAGTGTGGGTTTATATAATGCATATTTGAGCTATTGGGGTTTACGATTACAGCAACAATTGCCAACGGTGCAATTGTAAAAAAGTTCACCTCGTGACGGAGACACCAAGGATTTCCAAGCATGTGAGAGAACTTGACACACCATCCACTCTCTTTTGGTGGTTTATTTACATACTGTGCACTCACATATTACCACCAACAATTTTAATTAAATCCATGACGATCCAAGACTGTAGCTTCTAAACATTCTTGAGACATATTGAATATTCTTGAGCCATATTATTTATTATTTTTATAATCGTGAAATTTTGTTTTTTAACAAGTGTTTTTTAATTATTAATTATTTATTTAACTTAAACTGAAAATAGATTAGGGATTTACTTAAGGCAACTTTGGAAAATAATTTAAATATTTTTTTTTATTGATTTAATATTTCTCGTAGCATAGAATTAAATTCAGAGGCTCAAGATTTGATGATCATCTCTGGCCTTCAAGAAAATAAAACAAATAAGAAAAATATTGCAATTATACTATGTAATTATAGTTTGTCGGAATTTAAATTACTCGCTTAATTCCATAGCTGACAGCTTACCAATGTTGTCAAATTTTATCATTGCAATAACATATTATATATCATACTGCTTAGCCGCGAATGCGCCAAAAATGTTAAGGTTAAATTTTTATCCGCCTGCATCGTCTGTTTTGGATCCAGTTTCTCAACGAATAATCATAAATTTCTGGCTAATTACAGCCAAGATGTATACTGCAGAAATGCTAATTTTCCTCAATTTTCATTAAGACGACCTTTTGCTCTCTCACTAATCTCCACTTGGAGCTGCCTCCTCAACCTTTTATTTTGTCAATATCAGCAGAGAAGACACTCTTTGTTACTTACAGATTTGGGTCTATCGAAAGCCGAGGGATCGCTTCACTCGAAGCACTCAACTTTAGGAGGACATGCCCGCGGCGACACCAAATCTTGTCAGCTCTAGCGGACTCTAGTGCCCGTTACCAGTGATTGCCCATCCCGAGCAGTTACCTTAACGCTGCTTGTAGCGAAAAAACCTCGGTTGCTGCAGAGTGCTCAGTGCTTCAACTGATCGACACAATAATAAACAAATAATAAATAGCAAAAATATTTGTTAAATAATTAGAACCAAAGGTTATTTGATGAATTATTTATCAAGAAAGTTGTGCTTAATGCAAATGGAAGTTTCAAGTGTGTAAATGACCTAGAAATATCAAACTTGGTGACAGTATTTGTGTAGGTCTTACGATGATCAAGTTTGTTTTAGACTTTTACAACGCCCCTTTCCGCCCCCGAAAACTGGAAAAGGCATAATAATAGACCTAGAGCATTGCATTTTGGTACTAAAATAAAAATTATATACAATGTTTCCTGCTCCAAATTATTCCTTGGAATTATCTTGTTATAGGCGTTTAAAGACTGATATGGCTGGTGAATGATTAAAATTGGATCCAGACTAAATATGTGTAATATATGTATATATTTGGAGAAACATTGTTGTATAGTTGCTAAAATGGAAACATTCATACAGATATACAAGCTAACAAAAAACAGAAAACGTATGAAACATTCTGAACTAAAATGTTCAAATCAAGACCAAGTTCTTAAAAAACTTGATTGTTTCCAAAACAAAAAGCAATGTTTTCTGTTTTCATTTTATATATATTATTATTAATTAAATTATTTTTCAACATTTCAACAAAATTCACAAACCATTCACCACTGGACATGAAGAATAATTCGTGACAGCTTTACTTACCTAGAACTATTAGCGACAACATCAGATTTTATGTTTAAAAGGAATATTAGTAAAAGAAAGGGAATTAGAACTTTTGCTCTGAATAGATTGCAAATGAAATCTTGTTGCAAGAATTCTTTAGATTAAGATCTTGGTTTACGAATTTGTTAAGATTGAGAAATCAATTCTCAGAATTTTAACTTTTTACATAATTCTTTTCGATTTATTATTATCGATTGCAAAAAGTCAAGAATAAAACCCTTCTACTCTAATCTATGATAAAAAATAATTAAGGCCCTTCCACACTGCAGCAGACTAGAAAGAAAAGTCAAGGGATTCTTGGAGCGCATACATTTTACTTGCTTCATTTGAGCGTCCAACGATAACACGTGCACTCGTAGGAAATTTTGGCTTCAAAGGGAAATTGTGGATTATCATGTGCAAACAAAATGAAACACGGCAACAATTAGCGAATTTAGTGCGAATTTGGATGCCGAGATCAGAGTACTGAACACTGAGCGACACCGACACCAGACACCAAATGCAGCCTCTGCAAACTCAGACGATGCCTGTGGCCATCTCCCAATCATCATCTCTGTCTCCATCTCCATCTCCATCTCCATCTCGGTCGCCATCTCCAAGAGGTGCACTGCATCTGGAAAACGATTTAAATGACATCACCGTCGGGCTCTGGTGGCGACGGCCACTGCACATTGTGCTGGGCCAGCTTCCTCTCATAGGCATCGATCTGGGCGGCGATCGTTGCCAGCTGCTGCTGTATGAAGTCGCAGAGTCGCAATATTTGTTGCACGCTCCGCTCGCGTCGCTGTTGCAAAGTCTCGCGTCGCGGCGGCTGAATAACTTGCTGCTGCTGCTGCTGCTGCTGCTGTTGTTGCACCATTTGCTGGGTCGTCTCCGCCTGGACACCGTCGCCAGCACCCCGATGCTGAGGCGCCAGTGGCGCCTCGAACATCATCTCAGCATCGCCACCGCCCAAGTGAGCCATCTGGTTGGCTGCCAGCACCGTGGGTGTGCCCACCACGTGGTTGTTGTCGCCAATGTTGCCCACATCCCCCGCCTGGCCCTCGTTGCCCATTGCGGCCCATCCCCCGCCGGCCAAGTGTCGTCCCATCCGCAGCAGGGGGTGCTGGCGTGCATTGCGCTCCATCTGGGTAAACAGTGAGACTGTAAGCTGTGGCCTCGGCGTCATCGTCAGCGTGAGTAGCGGCAGCGACATCGGAATCGGCATCGATATTGTCATCGGCATCGGCATCGAACGTGGCATCGACATTGTCACTGTGGGCAACGTAATGGGGACTGGCATTGGCATCGACATCGAAATCGGGATCTGGATCGGTATCGGTATCGACATCGGCATTGAGGTCCTCGCTCTTGCTCTTGATCTCGCTCTCGTCCTCGCCATCGTTATTCTGGTCGCCATCAGCGTCGGCAACATCATCGACACCTCCATGCGTCTCATATACTCAAAAACATATGGTCTTTGGCGGCGGCGACGATTCACCAAACGATTGTTGTTATTATTGTTTATAGTGTTGTTGCTGTTACTACTATTGATGCTATTGTTGCCGTTGCTGATGTTGTTGATGTTATTGTTGTTATTGTTGCTGTTCGACGCCATTGCTATGTTGATGGGCGTTTTGAATTTGTAAACCGAAACAGAAAAGTTTTGCGAGCGACAAGCTGATTTCTAAAAGTTTGAAGCGTGCTTAAGCCCGATCTGAATGCCGATGAAATATAACTAAAAACCAAAATCTCCTAAATTCTTATACAACTTGTATCAAACGGAACGCCAAGCCCAAGCTTACTCAGTTTACACTCATCTCGGCTTGACCAACAACTCTGTATTCTGAAAATACAAGTACCATACGTCGTGGAATTCAGCCACTCAACTGACATCGTAACACAAGAACAGATTCGTTATCTATATATATATAGTATACAATAAAGTCGTGTTAGTAACACCACTTATAAGTCAAGAATGGCAGAACAGATTTGGGTGAAAATTGGTATTTAGGTAGCTTAGAGCCAGGAGACGGACATGAAATACTCTTTATCCCGCTCGACAGCGTTCCCGTGTGACTTGACAGTCACTATAAATCGTGGTATAACAAAAAAGAATCAGACTTGGAATACCAAAATGCAAAAGACAGATATGTAATGACGTATAGATGACAATTTGATATTTGTAAGAAATCAATATTCAAACTATTTCTATTAAACAAATAATTAACAATTATAATGTAACGATAGTGCCATTGCCCATTCGTATAAACAGTGAAGTGAACTGTAAAACTCGGTATGGTTGAAAATTTGAGTTTTGAAATAAATCTTTAGGTGAATTGAAGTGAAGTGAAGTTTAATTAATAATCGAATCTTTCCCGACAAAGCCGCAATACAAGAAGAATACGAAATACTGTACATGAAAGGACTGAAGAAAAACAAGAAATTGCACGTGAACAGCGCCGCGATAGTATGTGTCAAACTAAAAAAATGTTTTTTTATAATAAATATACATGGCAAAACAACGTTTACAAGCAGCGCGCCGGTCTCTTAGTATTTAAATGAAAATATATTTGAAGCTATTTTATTTAAAGTTTTAATTTGCACAAGTAGAAACACAAATGGAAAAAGAATGTTTCTTTGTTATTTTGAAAATATAAAAAAAGAGATCTGGTCTTACTCTTAAAACAAAAATTTTAATTTAATTTGTATTTCTCAATTTATTATTGAAATGAAATTATCAAATTATTATCATTGCAGTCCCTGCTAGTCAAATTAGTTCAGTGCTCTTGAAAAATTAATTAACATAATTAAGTTCATGGTGTGTAATCAAAAACACAAATCTAATTCAGTTAAGGTATTACAAATCCAAATCCCAAAAATCTTAGTACAATAATGATTTTATACGCTCAATAAATAATATGGTGGAACAATATAATATTGAACTTAGTAATGATCATAATAAAGGTAAAGTATATTGAACTCACTTAGAAACACCATGTGGCGCATTTCTTCCAAAATACCTTTTTTTTATATTATTGCAGTCCATAATTTTTGTTGTATATCAAAGTAATTTAAGATGCACATTGCATTGCGGTATTTTTATAAGAATAGCTTAGCAAATGAACAAAATGACTTCCAGCTGGTGAATATGTTAAATATACAATACTTGTACAGTACAAAAATATGAACTACTGGAAGACATTTTGTTCTCCGCATCAGAATACAGAGCTTTTCAACAGATATTTTCATGTTAAGTTTGAGCAGTCAGTGTATTATTCATGGTAGTAATCATCAGGTAAAAGCTGGCAGCTAGATGTCGGGGGATGACGCAAAGAGTTGAGTACATTGAAGTCACAAAAACGGCCAACACAAATCATATTACAAAACTTTACACGCTTAA
The DNA here is from genome assembly GCA_035045625.1 of Drosophila formosana. NCBI lineage: Eukaryota > Metazoa > Arthropoda > Insecta > Diptera > Drosophilidae > Drosophila > Drosophila formosana. Next base: position 651,319 of record JAWNOW010000062.1, read on the forward strand.
GAGCGCATGTAATTGGCTTTTGAAATGTACGCGCGCCAAAAGGTTAACACGTTTCTGGTAACCAAGAGGAGACCAGACGACGGGCAACGAAGGAAGGACGGCAGACAGGACACGCAAGGACAATGGACAATGGTCGGAGCGCAACGCTTAGCCCGATGTGCTAATAACAATAAGTGTCGTTGTGCCAGTAAAATGTCGTCATGCCCTTGTGTCCTGTGGGTCCTGTCCACGTTTGAAATATGAGCCGAGAACGTTTCAGCAAAGCATCGGGCAAGGACAACTGGCTGGCTGACTCGTTGCCTCGTTGCCTCGATGCCTCGATGCCTCGTTGCCTGACTGGCAACCCCTTTATGCCACTGGCTAATTTTGCTCCGCTGCCAACAACTTAACGTGTGTTATTGTTGTTGGCGCCGCTGCTGCTGCTCTTCATGTTATTGTTGGCGTTGGTTATATCCTTGAAACTTTTGGCGCTAGACATGTGCTCGTTTTAGCTGTGACGTATATTTAACATGCTACACCGCAACTCCAGCTTCAACTCCCTAAAAACAACAGCTACCCCAAGCAGCAACCAATTCATGCCCCCTCCCCTCTTCTCTCCACGCTATTTCCCTCATTCTGGCAACCGACAATTGCGCCCCAAAAAGTATGCTATGATTTTTGAGTGTTGGCATGTTTGCTGTCAGAAAATTGTCAGAATTTTATGGCCCCATTGCTATTGTAGCGAACGATTTTGCTTTGCGTTTTTCCTTTTTTAGTTTTGTTCATTCATGTATTATCGTATCGCTGTTGTTGCTGCACTAGAATTTTCATTAGGCTTGATGATTGAAAATATTGACAGGCGCCTTGCGAATGCGATCACTTTATAGCCCTTTATAGTATCGTACTTCTTCCCACGTCGCGACGACTCGATGGGCCAATTGTTTGGCCAGACAATTGTGTAACATTTGGCATTATTCTTGTTGTTGTCGCCACTGATGTCATTGCCTTTGTTGTTGTTAGCACCTCAATAGAGCAAGTGTAATAAAAACACAAAGTTGCATCTGAAACCGCTTGCCAATTGCCTTGAACAATAACAATAAATTGGGTGTAAATGCACCACACAGTAGAGTGCAATCGATAGGGGGATGTGGGGTGTGCTGGCCTTAAAAAAAGCCAAATGCATGTCTATCACAGATATTCCGCTTTCATCTGATCGAATGGGGATTACATATTTCACATAATATTTATTGTTATTTGATTTTATAAAATACAAGCTTTGTTTATTATTAATATTAGACAGACAAAAACCAAATAGTAATACAAATTAAATTTAACAATAAATTATTAATATAATTTTAAACACTGTACTCTAAACTTGATAGTAATTAAAAAAATAGGTAATTGAAAATGTTGTATTCCAGATTTGAGTTAGCAAGGAAAGATGATATATTTAAGCAGCAAATGAACTCGAAATCTTGCATGGCTGGAATAAATATTCTCATTGAGAATGAAGCCACCTAAAATTAAATACGTATAAATATAAATTGAAAACAAAAATTATTTAGATTTATGAATTAAATTAAATTAATTGAATTAAATAAATGTAGTTTTTGAACTCAAGCGGAAAACAAAACGATTATAACAAATTTATTTTAAATATGTAATACTAATTTATTGCAAATTTTGTAGAGAAAAATATTAGAACTTATATAAATTCATTATCATTGAGTTTTTTTTTTATCAAACATAATGATAGCTTAAAATGTATCATTTAAATGAATCATTCCAGTTATAGAAAGATTTCAGATTTTAGGACAATTCCTTTTATTTTAAGTTTATTCCAAGTGTGTGAATTTTTCAATTACAAAAAAATTGAATATAATTATTGATAATGTTAAGAGAAAAACAAAAATATTGGGTCTCTTTAACTGTCTCTAGTTGAAACCTTGACATACATTTTAGCAATGGCCGCCGAATTGCCAAGTGGAAGAGAACTCCTCCTGAAATCGACTCGTATCGCATTACGCCTTTTAATGATAGAACTCGTGACGCTCTCACGATACTCCTAGTACAGTTTCAGTTCTCGACACAATCTGCTTTCTCTTCCCCTTTTTTGTCTGTTTGGTATACATTCGGCAATGTTTTTTTTGCATCTCGCGCAATGTAGAAAAATGTTGGAATCTTTTAGCCTGTGTCCCGTGAGCCGCCATTGTTGGGTTATCTAATGCCCGTCTCGGATGTCAGGAGGCAAGTCCGAGCTCGAGGTAGAGTTCGAGTGGAAGCCAACGAAAAATTCATCATAAGTGCGACATCGTTTGTAGTCGTTGCTTTTGCTTACTTGTCTAGCAGTCTGCATATGCCTGATAATGTTATCCGGCGTTGCGTACCCCATCTTCCTGCCACAGTCGCTGCCCCTGCCTCTGCCCTGCTTGGTATGCCGTCACTGTTCTGAAGTGGTTGTATGATTTGAATTTTGTTTTCAATGCCACTCAACACAACTGGCCGCCGCCGCCGCCACCCTGGGAAAATCGCCTTAAACAGTCCATTTCGAAAATGCGAAAAACGCCAAAAACGAGTGTGCAACCCCGCCAGGAAGAGGGAAAGGGAAATGGAAGCGGAGAGGGAAGGGTCCAGGGGTAGCAAGGATATCACAGAGGGCTGCTACAGAGAGCACAGAGCAGAGTCGCATCAGCAGTCGATCCATTGGCCATGCATGGGGTGGTTTTTCATTATCATTTGCGCTGCACATAAATTATTTATTGTTAGCGATTTTCCAAAAAAGATAACAGTAGCGAGTGAGGCTAGCTTTTATTTACTTTGGTCGCGAATCCGCCAGGGCAAGGATGAGCATTGGATGGAGGATGGGGGATGGAGGCAGGGAGGGAGGGCAAGCGAGTACAATGAGGACGACCACGGCAAGGACTTCGATGCGTTTGCTGTCTCACTTAAATATGCTTTACATACAATCGCATATATGTATGTACATGAATAACAACATTAGAGTTCTCGTTGAAGTCAGCACACATACATATACATATGTATATGTGTTTACATGTAGGTGTAAGTGTGTGTGTGTGTGTGTGTGTTTCTGCAGCTACCACTCGATATGCGAGTAGTGGCTAATGTTTGTTGTGTACCCGGATATACATAAATATTTATAAGTTTCGACTTTGCGCATAATGCGATGCCACATAAAAAGCATATTAATATGAATTTTGCGATTTCAAGTAAATAGCTAAGGGATATGTGCACAACTACACACACACACACACACACACACATTCAAATTCAAACTCATTTACTTTCTCTAATATGGTTTGACTAAACTGAAATTAATTTGGGTCCTCATCGATTTTGATGGCAAATATGAATAAATCGCTTATTCGCTGCTTTATTTTACTGATAGCTTACATTTTCAATTGATCGTTTAATTGAAGCAGTCTTCGTTATACGGATTATGTTATTATCTGACCTTTGAAATTATTTTGAAAACCTAATTTTTAGTTTCAAAATTTGACAATTCTGTTAAATTTATATTTGCTGGTCGTTCTAAAAGCAAGATACATATCTCTATATAAAGATAGCAAACATTCTTAGTTCAAGAATGTATTCTAATGTATAATCGACACCAAGTCCTTAATTTAAGATTGTTTTCGAATTATTATATTCACATTGATGGTTATTAATTGTGAATTCTTTGTGTTTATACACATTTTTTTTTGCCGAAGCTCTTGAACCATGTGTAGCTTTCATGTTCGACATTTGACTTGTAAGTTGCGAATTTGCATTTATTGCGAAAATCAAGAATCGCGCAAAAAATAAAAGACGATTGTCGAATGTCGGCCAGTCGAAAACCCCGAAAAGGAACAACAAATAAATCTGTTACGCCGACTGTCTGGCTGCAACCGCCAAACAACGACACTACATTAACAGCAGCAACAAAATAAGGGGAGCAAATAACAATAGGCAAACCGAACATGTGGCCCCATCTCCCCTCTCTCTCTCTCTCTCTCTCTCTCTCTCGCACCTCGTCGTGGACTGACCTTCGCAGTACAAGTTGAACTTTCTGCTGATGCAACGATGTCCGATACTGAATCTGTCTCGCTCTCACATACACGGCCCGCAAGAGCGGAAGTTAACTTGCGTGCCAGCCCAGAGAACAGAGAACCCCCCCCCCCCTCTGTCTCTTGCTTATCCTCTGCCCTGCCACGCCCTATGCAAAAAACGCAGCGCGCCCTCTTCAAGCACTGTTGTTGTAGCTGTAGCTGGCGGCTCGGCTCGTTCGGTTGCGGTTCAAATTTAATATTCACTCGCGCAAATAATCCATGCAGACGGACAAAGTGGACAAACAGCGGACGGGTAAACACAATGGTGAAATGGCGCTGCTAAGCTGACATGAGTAAAGAGGCACAGTGGGGTCAGGGGCGGACCCTTCGGGTCCAGCCACAGCCGCCAGCTATGCAAACTGCGAACTGCAAACTGCAACTGCAAGTGAAGTTTGTCTGTGGCTAGCCCCGGCTGACGGTGACTGCGCCTGTGACATTGTGGGTGTGAGTCTGTGTCTGTGTGTGTGTGCGTGTGCGTGCGTGAAATTGTTTATTATTTGTCAATAGCAAATCAGCTTCTCAAGCTACGGTTAGAGAAGTGCAGGACCTTGCATTAACCCTCTAATTAATATCAGTTGACAGGCCAAAAGCAATCGAGCAATTCGCTTTCACATCAAACACGGCTCAATTTACGCAAGCACTAAATTATGTTTCTTATTAAACGAGATTGGTGGTCAATTAATTTCCTGTCAATAAGTAAACAATAAATTTGAATTTAAAAGGTTTTCTTGCATACTGCAATTACTTGTGCTTGTTTGTTTTTTTTCATGATTGGAAATGGATAAGGAAAAACACAACGCTCTGAACAATGACCTCAAGAAACGCATATGGTGGAATGAAAAAGAAACATAAATTAATAAATTAATTGCTTAAAATCAATGTGAATTTACTCACAACTTTAAAAATTGATTTTAAACAAAGGTTATTCAAATAAGAATTTGCATTTAATTTTGAAACTAGACGTTCACTCCCTGATTAATAGGCAAAACTGAAATAATAATAACAATAACCATAATAAATTAATGTTATTCTTATTTATGGAATTTAAATTAGCACATTAAATAAAAACTGAAATTGATCAAATTTTTAGCTTTCGAATGTTGGCAATAAACATCAATTCAATTTTGATCGGATGGTTCCACGTTTGTTATACAAGTAGCTTAATTATAGCCGTAATAGAGCACTTAATAACTAGTTATTGCTTACAAATATTTACTAAAACTTTATAAAAAATAATATTTAAAAATAAAAAAACCCAAAGAGTTTTCAGTAATTCAAGGCTAGTTGCCTTCGGCCACATTTTCGTTAGATAATTAGAATGCGATAAAATATTTCAACATATTTGTGCAATGAATAAAATTCGCAATTGCAACGCATTCAATTCAATCTGCAACTGTTGAGAACTGGAATTGATGTGAGCATGGAATTGTAATTTTTATTTGCTTGCTTGCAAGTAAAGAGTTAAGCATGTTAAGCCTGTGGGCAGATTGCGCATACGACACATGCGCCAACCACACATGTGTTGGCTATTTGAAGTTGTTTACCGCACATTGCCATATGCCACAAGCAAGTATGTTACTTCGTACAGCGAGAGCGCGGAGAGGAGGGGGCAAAACTTTCCTAATGATCATTAATGGCTCTCAGAGATGCCAAATGCAAATGCAAATGCAAATGCATCGTTGTCGTCTGCGGTTCGGACGTGTTAGGTTAACAATTAGCAAAAAAGTAAAATGTGGATGAATGCTTGGCTATAATTTGACTTGATTTGCCAGATGACTGACCAGAGTCAAAGTCGGCTCCCCTTCCCTTCCCTACCCACCGCTTTTATGCAGCGGCTGCAGCATTTTTGTCAAGTCACAGACCCCAAAAAAATACAAAAAAAAAACAAAAAAAAGGTAAAAAGGCATTTGCTTGTCTGCCAAATTGCAACTGCACGCTGACTGACCCCAGTAGCCGCCGTTGCCCCTTGCCTCCCCCCACACCCCCCTCGTCACCATGTTGTCCCGACTGTTATTGTTGTTGCAGTTGTTGTGGCTGTTTGTTGTTAGTGTTGCTTCATTTCACTCGTTTGTTTTGTGCCTTTTTCTCGACGCGTTCCTCGTACAACTGTCCAAGTGACAGCTGCCGCCGTGCCTGACAGGCCGCTGCACCACCCCCCCACCCCCCTCCAGCCCCTCTCACACAGTTTGGCAGCAATCAAACCCCCACGCTTTGTCAACCTTCCTTTGCCCACCCAATGCGCAATCAGTTGCAACGCAATTTGATTTTGTCGCTTCATGGCTCGTAGTCCGACAGTCCGACAGTCCGACAGTCCGTCCGTCTGTCCGTCCGTCCGCCCGTTCGACCGTCTGTCCATCTGGCAAAGGCAGGCAGGCAGGTCCTACCGCCCATCTCCTGTGGCAATAGCGTCCATGGCTTGGCCGCCATAAAGTGCACATGTCGCTTCGTGTTCGCAGTGACATTCATTCGCCGTTACAGTGCTTTCTTTTTCGCAGTTCGCTGTTCGCTGTTCGCTGTTCGCTTGCAGCAAGCAGCGTTCAGCGCGCATTACGCATACGACGAGTGGGCCATAAAAACTTTGCCCGCCAATCTGGCCGTAGCGATTGTGTTTCAACTACCCTCCGCTCCGCTCCACAAAACTCAACTCTCCGAACGTTCGTCGGCATTGCATTTTTGGACAATTTATTTGATGGCTTCAAGTTGCCGACGTTGCTGCGGTTGCAAAAGTGCATTAGCCGCTGCCTGTCACTCAACAATAATAGAGAGAACTGTGTGCGCAGAGAGGGCGTAGCGGGGCAGCTGTTCCTATGCCTACAGACAGCCAGACAATCAGCCCCATCGAAACTTATATGCACTCGCAAAGTTGTTTGGCAAACAGCGTTTCAAGTGGCAAATCCAAACTTTTTTGTGTTGTGTTGTGTTGTGTTGTGCCAAGCGAACCGAGCGCATCAACTGTCACAGAAATACCTAAAGTCGAAGTGCAAACACGCATCCAAATATTCAGCGACTTGATGGCATATTTCATTTCTGGTCGGTTAATACGCTAAGCTTTCCCCTGTCTTGAAATAGCAGCAAGAATCTATTAATTTATTTTTATTTACTTATAAACATATCTATGTATATATTACTGCAAATCCTTTATGCAGCATGCATTACCATAACCCTTGTCTCACCTTTCTTCATTACGCGCCAAAGCTTTAACCAAATATTTCATATTTTATATTTTGTATCTTGTGTATCTAATCAATGATAAGCACATTTTTAAAGCAAATATTTTCAATTTGTCATGAGTAGATTTTTAGATTTGTACTATAATGCTGTATGTACTATATTTAAGAGAAATATCTGGAAAACTAAGAGGGATAAAAATTGCTAAGTTTCTTAATGTGTGGAACATTTTCACGCAACTTAAAAATATCATTTTTAAAACCATCATATATAGTTTTGAATTATTTATTGGTGCTTTTATAGTTTGATAGCTCAAGTATATATTTTGCCAGTCTCTAAATAATATTGCAGAGCTGTAAAATTTAATTTTAATTTGTTTAAAAACCCGAAACACTTGTCATTAGAACAATTACGTTTTTGTCAATGCGTTGCACTTTCCATGCAACGTTTCACTATCATTTGATATATTGCTTGCTCATATATATACTTTACTAATACCTAATATGATAATGAAATAAAATGTAGTTTGTGTACGTGTTATCGCATCCTTGAGCAGGTGCACCGAAGAATCCCCTTGGAAAGTACGGCGAAAGGGAGAACAATTTCATTTTAACGACAATGGCACTTGTTGTTGCTGTTGCTGTTGCTGGTTTTAGCACTCAATTGATTTTTGGCTGGCATTGTAGTTGCTGTTGCTGTTGTTGTTGTTGTTGTTGCTGTTGTTGTTGGTGCATTATGGCTGGACCAGCAGTGCTGCCGTGTCGCCCGTGTTGCCGCGATTGCCCTGGTTGTCATTCTGCTCTTTGTTTTTATTTGGCTGCTGTTTTTTGAAGCTGCCCGGCAACGGCGACGCCGTAGCATTGCGGTCGCCATATTGCGTTTGCATGCACGCCCACAGTCAAACACACACACAAACAAGCCACACACACAGAGACAGCGACAGCGACAGAGACAGAGACAGCGACAGAGACAGCGACAGAGAAAAATAAAGAGACACACAGTGACGTGACCATATTGATGGCCATGTTTCATACGCCGTTGTCAGCCAAATTTAATGCTCGCCGCAAATATGCAACAAGCCCACCCAACAAACTGCCACATTTCCACCCCCCCCCCCCTCCCCTCTCTCTCTCTCTGCCCCACCCCGTTGGAGCTGCTGCTTTTGGCAGGACTCGACTCTTCTGAGTGCGCACGCTTCATTGTCCAGCGCCAGTGCAGTGCAACGCATGGCAGACAATAAGCGCGACTTTTCATTTGGCCATTTAATAAAATGCAGCACAGTCGCCATACGCGCGAAGTTTGAGTCCACCCGCTCTCCCCCGTCCCCCGTCCCCCTCTCCACTCTCCACTCTCTCTACCGCTGCTCCACAAAAGCGGGGAGGCTAAAATTGTTGTTGGATTTATGGCGGCATTACATGACATGATTAATAATCATTTTTGGGTGGTGCGAGCTTCAACAACGCTCGACCAAACGGTGCAGTCTTAACGCCCCATCAAAGCAGCTGCCATTCGCCTTCTCTCTCCCCGCTCCCCGCTCCCCCCTCTGCGCTCAGCCCTCCCCAACCATTCTGCCCCTCTTTCTCTTGGTGACACGTTGCACGAAAATCTGGCCAACATTAAGCCGTAAAGGACTCCACACGCGACAGCTTAAGATGCAATATGAGAATTGCTCGACCAATGTCCAGTTACGGATAATACTCTGTAAGTGAATTGCGCCCCGTTGCCAACTGAATGGGAAACAGGAAAAGTCCTGTCCTCGGAGTGCTTCACATTGCATCGAGAATTGGCAACAAATGGTGCAGTTACTAACCTTGTTTGTTATACTAAATAAGACTCAAGCTACAAATATCTTATCACTGTTATTATCACTGTTATGCACATTTATTTAAAAAAGTTACTCCTGATATTTATTAGAAAAATCATTTTTTGGTTGCTTTTCAACTGTGGTAAACAAATAGTGTATTCAATATTTCCAATTAATTCAACATTTATGGTTATCTAAGGAACTTAACATAAATGATAGCCACAAAAATATGATAGACCAAATTGAACTATTTCTTTAGAAATACGGAAATTTTATTAAAAAATAGCTTTCTTTGGCATTATGTACATATGATGGAAAATTTTAGGGTCACATTTTTGAAATGGCTCAACACTTTTTTTTACGTGCTATTTATTGTATAAAAAAAGTGTTTAAGGACTATTTTATTTTGCAAATTTCACAAAATATAACTGTTCAATTTCTATCAAATTTTCACCCTAATCACCAAGGTATATAGTTATTATCTTCTACTTTATGTTTTTCACAAAAGTAATTGTAATGAACAATTTAATTGTTTAAAGAAACATTTCAAACTTTTATAAAATTAAAACTAAAATGCGTTCGACCAGAAAATATATATATTATATGCACCATGAAAAAAAGACAATTTGTGTATTAAATTAAAGTAAAGTTTTTGTTATAACTACGAGAAACAAACAAAAACTTATCAAATAAAATGTGAATAAGGTTAAAAAATAAAGGAGTTTTTTTATATAATATATTTTTTGTTTTATTGAAAAAAATGTGATGTGTATATAATTTTAGCTAAATCTCCTAGAACATTATTAGATGTATACAAAAAATACATTTATATTGAACAATAACTAACCAGCTTTGTTAAAAATACTTGTTTTATTTTTATGAACTTCAGCACAATACAACAAAATAAAACTTGAAATTTCAAGCAAGTTAATAAAACAACTTTTACCAAATTGCAATTAGCTTTTACTATTTTAACAACTACTTAAGTTGCTATTAGTTGAGCAGAAGCAGTTACTAGTGATCACTAATAAGAAACCGAAGACACTCTTGAATGCAACGTGGAAACAACTTTAAATAGAAAAGTATGCTTGATTTGTTTGAAGCTGGCATAAATGCTTCAATTTCCTGTTGCATTAAATTAATTGTTATTTTTAATGACCTACGGTATTTTTGTGTAGTGACCATATCCAGCTTGACCCGCATAATAATTATAATAATTTGGTTTCTTTTATGATTTCCAATTGCTTAACTCTTAACTTTTAATGCAACTGTTGTTAAGTTCTGATCACTCTTCATGATACTTTTGAAAATGTTATAAACTTAATAGCTGGCGTGTTTTCACATCAAGATATAAGGCTGAATAGAAGAAACGATATACTAGTTTGAACAATATTAATTTATAAAGTCGGGAATATCATATTTGTTAGATATTGACGAGCTGTTATGCTTGTTGTCAAAGAACTCTAGCAAATCAACAACTTCACTATGTTGCAAATACGTCAGGTAATTGCCTTATTGATAAAAATAAAAAAATTAACAAATAAAAAATAAAGTCTTTTTAGAGTAGAAGGTTTTGCATTGTTTTTCTCTCGAAATAGGTATCTTATGGTCGAGTGATCTTGACTGTAGCTTTCTTACTTGTTTAATTTTATTTTTTTACTAAAGTGGCTTTGGCAACAATTATAACAAATTGATTAAAAATAATTAACAGCTAAATAAGAATTCAAAGAAAAGTGGTAACATGTGTAACTTGAATGTAGAACGAGTTGTCTATTCGGATGACTGTTTAATTGAAAGTTAGTTATCGACTCGACAGTTTTTGAATTTCTGTGGAATTCCAGGGCGGTGAACCCAACGAGTGGAGTCGAGTCAAGTCGACTGCGAGTAGCCCACATGCCACATGGATATGAGCCACAACATTTGCCATAGCTAAACCGTTATGTGCCTTGCCTGCCAGCAATCTCCGCAAATATGGCACTCGGTCTCCAGATGCAACTACACTTTAGCTGGCAGATGAACTGTGACAATCAGCAGCAAGTGCAAGAGAGATGGAATGGGATGGGGAGCGGGAGGGGAGAGGTGCCAAAATCCATATGCAAACTGTGACGGAAACTGAAAATGGGCAACCGAAACTCCGTTGAATTGAAACGACCCAAACTCCAAACTTCAAACTCCAAACTCGAACTGAAAAACTCAAACCTAAACCGAACTCCCAATTACCTCAATGCTCGATGTTGCCTCGCTTACGATTCGTTTATTCTGTTGATCCATCAAATTAAAAATGTAATGCTTCAACATTTAAACTGGTGCCTTCCTCTTGCCCCCTCAGTTGACTGCTAGTTGCAACGTGGTAGGTCAAGTAGCATGCTACTAATAAGGGCAATCAGTGAGAGCGACGTCTGACTTCGGGCAGCATCTACGGCTAGTGCGAATACCGTCTCTCTCTCTCTCTCTCTCTCTCTCCATCTCTATCTCTATCTTTATCTCTCTCTCTCTCTGTCTCTGCTGTGCTGGATTTGTTTTTCGCCATTCGTCTCCTAATGAACTGAGCGCGCAACAAGCGGGGGCATGTAGCATCAGCATCAGCAGAACAGAACAGAACAGAACAGAACAGACCAAGCCGAGCCATCAAGTGCCATCGTCGTTGTCATGATTTCTGCTTGTTAACATGGCTACCATGGCACGCCCCATGCTCAGCACCTACAACAACCCCTAGTTTGCATCCCCCCTGGCAGAGTGCAGTCCGCATCGGTTTTGCCATCTTGCGAATTGTGAATTCTGAAAATTTAACTCTTAACGTAAAATGTTAGCTCGCTTTTTGGTTGCTATTGACTTTGAGAGACGTCAAGCGCGGCAAGGACATGGCTGGTGTTCCAGGGGGGTGATCCAGGGGATGACACAGGGGGGTGGAGAGAGCAGGGCTGCCTCTGCCATAATTCGCCGACGACATGTCAACAGTGCGCATTGCTCCACATCCGAATTGGATCCTTCGTGGCAGCAGATGGGGCAGCTGCATGGGGCATGAGACTGTGGCAGGAGGCACCAAGCTGGTGAGGGGAGGTTTCTGTAAGCACACAGTGCAACGACGCAACCGAGCAACCGAGCAACGTGTTAGTTCATTTTGATTGCTAATTGGTTTGATACACAATGGCGCAATGGGTTTTAACGAATTTGCCAAAAATTTATCAGTGAGCTTCAGTGACTACTGTGAACAACTTGGGGCCACAGCTAAAAGGATGCGCCTCGAATGCAACTCGCAGCTCCTACTAGAGCCCGATGGTGTTGCACTTCAAATTCATGACGTTTAAATACAGCTACACACATCTTAACGCCTCAAAATTACACGAATAAAATAATAGTCGTAAATAATTTGATTTAGTATTCATTTTTTTTTTTTGTTGCCTTTAAGTGATTTCAATACACCACTAAGCGTATTAAGCGTTCTTAAATAAAGCAACAAAATTCTCATTGGTTTCAAATGCATTTGACTTATGATTTACATTATTTTGTGGCCGCTACGTGATTTTTGTGTGGCTTTCAAACAGTTAATGTTTGCGAGCAACTTATTCATTTAAATGTTGCTTTCTGATTTAAAGTACCTGACCTATCACTTACTTATTTTCTTCATTATTTTATGTAACAAATGATTGGATCTGATCATACCAAAAAAATCACAACAACTCAATGTGTGCTGTATTAGATGGAACCGAACCTCAAGTCCTCTTCATGAGGATTAGTGGCCCCTCCATTTTATTGAATGTTCTTCATTTTTTCAAATATTTTCATATTTGAAGAAGTCCAAGAATATGTAATGAAATTTGAAAAATACACTATTACAAAAATGATTATCAGAATATATTTTATTGACTCCATTTTTTACGAAAAGTGAAGGTTATAAATATTACTTGCAATCCCTGATTTTAATTTGGAAAACCACCAAAAATAAATAATTTCGAAAAGAAGGCATAGAAGAATGTATACTGACCTTGTCAAGCTAAATTTTAAACAAAAGTGGTCTTGTTTCAACGGATTTCTTATTAACTTATTTAAGTAAAAGTGGTGGCAATTGACGACTGGCATGTGGCATGTGGCAAGTGGCAAGTGCAGCTAGGAGGTCAACGGGAACTTGGTCGGTAAATGGTGATGTCGCTGCTTCTGGGATGGCATTGAGATGCGCAATTAAGCCGAAGGACTCGCTGATTTTACAGCCTAATTGTTGCCACGGACAGACGGATGGATGGGCCAACCAGCCGTTTGCAGGTAGTTATTGCTGCGAGTTTGTTGCAACAATTCCGTTGCAAATGAGTCGCCGCAGCGCGCTGCAATCCGCAACAAGTGAGCCAACCGCATAATCCACAGCAACCACAAAGGTCACACTCGTTCAAACACACACACTCGCTATTTTGCATTAATAAATTTGCAGGAAAATGCTGGTGGAAAATATTGAAAAAGCGATCTCTACACAATGTCCATGAAGGGAGCGAGGCCAATGGCAGATGTCCAAGCGACGGCGGCGTTTTTTGCAACCACATCAAGGATTAAAGTGGACAGTGAACAGTGGACAGTGGACAGCAAGAATGGCCAACACCATCAAACCGAAAACAACAACAACAACAACAACAGCTACAAGAGGTCAAATGTTCATTGTTGTGACAATGTGGCAAACAAAAGCAAACAACGCAAACAAGCAGCAACAACAACAATGCTGGCTCGTTGATATTGACAACTTTTTAATCACTTAATAAATTCAATAAAAATTAAATGCGGTCGCGCGTCAACAAGAAGAAGGACAACAACATCGTCATCGATAATAACAATGAACAGATGAAAGAGTGCCAAACAAATGGTAGCAGCCCTCCTTCCTTCCCATTCAGCGTGCTCTGCTGCTGTAAAGTCACTCAGTCAATCAGTCTGTCAGTCAGGGAGTCAATCAAGCATTTGACAAAAGTCAAAGCTGACAATGAGCAAATCGACTGCCAAAGGGTTCAATCTGGAACGTTGTCGTTCTTCTTCTTCTTGTGAAAGCTCTGCGCTGGGCTGCCAACCTTGTAAAAGTGCTTGGTGGGCGAGCATATAATTAAGTTGGCAGCACTTTAGTGAACAGTTAATCGCAGATCGTTAGTATCAAGTGCGGCATTCGATTATGCTTAACTGTACTAACGGTAGAGCGCAATTAATTAACTTTGTCCGACAACTTTTTTAACTCATTTTAAATGTAATTTTTCTCCCCCATTCTCCATATTAAATTACGTTACTTGATCCTGGAACTAGCAATCAATTATAACTCAAATATCACGTAAAATGTTTGTATTTTCGAAATCATATTTGACATACAGTTGATAAACAAAGTGAAATTTCTTGAATTTGGAAATTTAACCATTTATTTCTTTATAAAAATTAATCAAAAGATTATAATTCCAAATCTATTTTGTTTTATATAATTATTATTGAATGAAAAAATACAAATTGATATATTCCATTTCCCTCTAGTAAGTATATTTACATAGTATTTTTTACATTTGCAAAATTTACTTTAAGCACTATATTTTAAAGTTTTTCGTTTCACAAATTGTTTTAAAATAAAAGTATACAATTTAACAGATTCCAAAACATTGATTAACAAAATAATGCAAATTATTTGAAATGATAACTCATAATGGTAAAATTAAAAAAATAGAGATGTAATTGTATCTAACAAGTACTAATTATCAAAAGTATATATCCACACAAATGATCGAAACCGCAAAAAAAAGGGAATTAAAAGTTCGTCGATTGTTGTAGTGCTTTTTGTTTTGGTTAAATGGTTTCTTTGAAAATGTATTTGGTCCCTCAACCTTAAGTTGTGCCAATCGAATGTCATTTAATTAGCGTGAAATATTTTTTGCAGCACTTTAATTTGGCAAATTAAGTGGATCTCCAAGGCCAGCTCTGAGGGTTGACGTTGACTTCTGGCAGCCACTGTGCTGGGGGTGGGAGTAAGTGACAGGTTGGCAGATTATGGGGTTGGCTTGAAGTTGAAGCGAACAGATTGAACAGTATTGGGTACTAGGTAAAATGCGTATCAATATCGCTCAACAGCAACAACAACAGCAAGCTAAGGTAGAGCAAATCTCGGCTATTGCGGATTACGCCGCCTCCTCCATAGATACAAGCGACTAATTTGCTTGGCTCTTGAGTTTTTAAACCCAAACTAAGCGCATTAGAAATACAAATACCCAACAGCAACAAATACGGCTAATGATTAAAAGTGACCAGCCCCCAAATCGGCTAACCGCGAACCCATGGGCCGACTGGTGGTGATGTCAATCTCTCTCCCTCTCCTCCTCTCTCTGCACTTCTGCACTCGCCTCCAAACGCCTCCACCTTCTACCTTCTGGCTGCGTAAAGACATTGGTGGATGTCGTATAGTGACAAGTTACAAATCGCCAACACTGGCATTTAAATTGTAAACCGGACAGCTTTAAAGTTGCCCAGACAATTGACTTCGCTCGCGTGACATGCGACCAAATGCACTTAATTTTCGAGTGGATGAGCTGCTCTGCATCTCCATCTGCATCCAGAGGATTGGCAGGACTAGGCCACATGCAATCAGCGTCGCCAATCGCATTTCATTAGCGTTAAATTAAGCAACAATCAAACCAAAAATGCGCAAAAAATCAAATCAAATGCTGCAGATAACCGATCACAAAATACGCTTGCCAAACATTGTTCACTACAAACAATTTAGTATGATTAAAAGTAGACACTTACTATAATGCGTGAATGAATTCAAAATAAATTCAATTAATAAGCCGCAACATTTCTGACTACCTAAATAAAAGTAAGCATACATTTTTAATTGTAATAACAATAATATGTTTTTAACTAAAAGATTATCTATATTAAAAAAAAAAACAAATATAAATTGTACTCTCGTAATATTAGTCTTTTAGTGCAATCGAAATAATCATTTTTTGTTTAAATATTAATTGATTATCGTGTTGTTATTGTTGCATGTATGCATTTAATTATATTTGTAAACATATTTTTTGTCGTTAAATTATCGAAAGTTGTCAAAATTCGATTTTATAGGATTCTGCCAATTTTGAATTAGAATATTGACTCAAATTTCATATCAAAATCTCTCTCTCAAATAAAAAAGACGATCGATAGAGCCCACCTGAATGGCTTTGTTGATCAACTCTCAGGGAACTGTAGTAATACGAACAAAGGCGAATGCAATTCATTTTCCAATGTCAGGCGCCCGAAAACTCTCTCATTTCGTTTGTAATTTGTGTTGCCGTAGGCGGTGTGGCAAGCAGCTTCAATGGAGATGAGTGGATGGGGATGGGAGGGGGTTGCCCGTGTGTCTGGGACAGTGTGCCGCACCTCTACTCTAACCAAACTCTCGCCAATTTCCACTGATGCGCTCTTTGTAATTTCTGTGCAACCATTTTCCATTGCAATACATTTTGGTCATTTTCACACACGGCATTCCCATTGCCAAGGCGAGTATAATAATTTGGTAACCGCGAAGTACATGTTGCATATATAGCCGCCAGTAGATATGCAAATAATTGGTAATAGTGATCGCAAAGGATAAGTAATTAATTTGAGGCAGTATTGTCACGCCCCTCCCAAAAGAATACAAGACTTATTGTTAGCGAATTTGATATATGAAATAACCGAATTAAATATTTAATATACATTTTAATGTTTGAAATTACCGAACTTGATAGTTTGTATAATATTTAATTTTACCCAACTTAATAGGTACTTTTAATTTTTTAGGATTTTTATCAGTTATGCGTAACTGAGAAATAACATCCGAGATAATAGGGACGAGTGCTCAATTGTTGGGATCACTCGATTGTGACGTTCGTGCTTCATATATGTATGTATATTCAGTTGATTTCTTTTCGTTTTCGCTGCTGTTGTTAATGTTGTTGATGCTGTTGTTGTTGCTGTTGTTGTTGCTGTTGCACGTTGCGTCACGCGGTTTTTCGTATCTGAATACGAAAATATTTGTATCCGTCTGCATGTGTCCCTGTCTGCGTAGGCATTTCTGACTTTCACAGTTTTTCGCTTACCGCCACCAACAATCACACAGTCAACCTCAGTCGCGGCGGTCGCTGAGCAACAACAATAACACCAACAGCAACAGCGATAACAACAACAACAACAAATACAGAGTCCAGTGCTAAATAGTCAAATAGTTTTCCACGCGCCACATTTTACAACAACAGTTTCAGCGCCCAGCGAAAATGTATCGAAATACTCGAACAACCAATACAACAACAGCTCAAAATCAAAAAGTTGGAACATTAAAAAAAAACTATTTGCCTACCCCCCGAAATACCCTTTCCCATTGGCAATTTGGTAAAGCTGATAAAAAACATGCAGAAAAGTGTAAAACACATTGTGCAAATGTAAATTTCCATTGATTAAAAGCGAAATTCACGCAGTAGTCACATTCCCAATTTTTTTCTTTTCAAAATGGACTCTCGCCAAGAGCGTGAGAAGTTCATTTCGTTGTTGTTGCCGTAGTTCCGTAGTTGTTGTTGTTGTTGTTGCTTTGGTTGATTTTGCGAATTTCGCCTTATTAGAATCCAGCGCCAACGATTGTGCCAGATCGATTTTTTTCAGACTGACATTCATTTTCAATACAAAAATAGACACCAATTAGGAAGGAAATAAATGCATCAAAGATATTTTCTCCAAAATTTGGAATGTTAAGCCACTTGGGCAATAGGATATAGTATTTGTATTAGCCAGGACTCAGGACTCTTTCTGATATCTTAAAACTCAAAGCAGAAGGGATGCTTTTTAATTTGCATAAAATAATAATATGAAATAACAAAAAACAGTCGATTTTCGGTGAAGGTTAAATGACAGTTTCATGACAATATATCACGATTTACTCAATTTTATTTGTTAATGATCCCTCACACATCCCTGCGGTATGATGTTCAGATGCGTACCAAGCGATATACCTTGTGGACTATGATGGGTACTGGGTACTTACCGAGCTCTACTGAGCCAACACCGGCAACACCAGACTTTGGCTTAAATATCAGCCTCAGGAAAAGAAGATAACTATGCATTAAATGACAACATTTTTGTATTATAAACCGTATGCATTACTCTAGGTACTAGTGACTAGAATTCGGATTGCTTTGACACCAGCCAAACCGTTGGGATATTGTAGATTGAAATGTTTCGTGTATATGAATAATGCAACTACAATTTAGAAAGACAATTAAATGTTACAATGTGACTCATATCAGTTGGATAGATTGTAAATAAAACGTATTATGAAACATTTAAAGTAAGACATAAGTTAATATGTCAAATAAAATGTAATATACTCTTACCACAAGTCCTTCAGCACGCCGCGTTAAGGCTAACAAATGATTATGTGCAGCGTTTGACAGACAAATTTGTCGCATAACCAATTTTGGGCAAGATGCCCATGATATTTCTGTCTGCAGATGTCTTGGCCCTGAACTATGGCCAATTGAGTCATGAGTTTCAATTGTTTCCCTTTTTACCTTTTTTTTTTGTCACTCTTCACTAAAACGCTCTGCGGTTGTCCGATTTATGTGCTGCAGGAGTTGTTGTCCTTGAGCATTCTTTCACTGCGTTCGTACTGAGGTTTGTTATGCTAATTAATGCGACAATTGTGCAAAATTTGCAGACAGCACGCAGACAGGACCACCTACATAATGCTGTGAGAGATGCTGCTGAGACTTCCAGCCAGGTCCCATAATCTGTAATTAGGCGTTTTAATTGCCAGATTCGCCCAGTCTATGTCCTTTAAGTTCTACAAAATTGGTCATACCACCAGGCATCAGGCACCAGGCACAAGGATATGAAGACACTCGCAGTGTCAAACAGTGCAACTAATTGAAGATTGTGTAAAAGTCCGAAGATTGTGAAGACATTCCCATTATTGAAATATGGGAATAAAATATACGCCTAACAAATCAAAAGCAATTAATTTAAACCGCAACGTTTTACCCGTAAACTTATCTCTACGGTTCTTTTGTGCTGTTCCCATCGCAAGCATGGAAGTATTTATAGCGCGAGTACTATCGAAGAATCGTGGCCAAATATAGAAAGATCTGGCAAATTATTGTTCCCTACTATCTTCTTTTTTTGGGGTGGTTATTGAAACCCTATCGACAAACCGCAAAAGTAGACGTGCTTTCTGTGATAAGACATGCGCAAGAAATTCTTATTCGTTTTAATCAATCGGCGAATAATTATCAAATTATTGATTGGGCAATTCCCAACTCTGGGATATTTACCTGATGATAGTGACCCCAAGTGTTGTGTTGTGGTAATTCCATTTGGAAATAACGAATATTCGTGTATATATTTTCTTCATTTATTTTGTGTGTTTTTTTTATTATTTGTTTTTTATTTGGTTTCAGAAATTCGTTTGTTAATTTTTTCGCACTAAAACTTAAAGCTATACAAAAAAATTGTTTTGCTCTCTTTTCCTTACATGGCTACAAAAAAAACTTAAACATTATCAATAGCTAAATTCACGTTATACAAAAAAAATATATATCATATGAGATGTCCTACAGATCGTGGCTATTTACAGGAGAACATTCACAAAGGTGTCAGAATAGGAATCAAAATGAAATAATACAGAAAAGTAAACATAAAAATTGCAAAAGAAATAATTTATACTATCGAAGACATTGAAATCAAAAAATATAATAAAAAAAAAAATATAAATGAAATGTATGTAAAAAATAAATCAAAATAAAAGCATAAAATTGAACTATAATTTTGTTAGGTTTTTCGGATTTTGGGAGGGTTTTATGCTAAACATTTTCCTTAGCGTTCGCTGCATGGCGATCGATGAAATTTTCAACTTTGTCTATTTCTGTTTTTTAGTAGGAGAGGTTTTTTTCTACCTTAAAGTGCTCGGTAATATTGCTGTGTGTGTGTGTGTGTGTGTGTGTGTGTGTGTGTGTAACGAACTCAACGCACGATTTTATGAATCGAGCATAAAACTTCGAGGGAGCTCGCCGCACATCCCTTCCATCCTCAAACCAAAATTCGCAGGCTATTTCCTCCGTTTGCCGGCCGGAGTCCTTCAATCCATTCTCTCCATTTTGTTGTTGCTGTGTCTTGTGTGTTGTGTGCTGTGGACGTGTGTCTAACTTATATGACTATATCACAATGTTGCTACCGCTCTGCGCCTCCATGTTCCGTCTCTTTCTATCACTCTATGTGTGTGTGTGTGTGCGTGTGCGTGTGCGTGTGTGTGCGGGGGATGGAGATTGCTCAGTAGGGTCGCCACACGGTTTTCTGCTGGACGGCGGTGCTCTTCAGCTTCGTGGCCGCCGGCAGCGTTGTCTCCGGCGACGCCTGACGCGTTGCGACCGCCGTCGTCTCGTGATAGAGCGGCTTCAGGGCCGACGGCGCCTTCAGATCACAGCGCATACGGAGCGGCACGGAGATGTGTTGGGTGGGCGAGCTGCGCGTGGAGTCGATCGACTTGTCCAGCTCGTACTCCGACTTGACCACATCGATCTGCTCGTCGTCCGAGTCCGCATCCGACGCGGACTGTTCGTGTATCGAGCTCGTCTCAATCGAGGTGTTCAGCTTGAGCAGCACGTGCGGCGTGGGCGACGAGCTCGAGGGACGCGACGACGCTGGACTCATGTGCGAGCCGTCGCCTGCCCCATGCTGATGGTGCAGGGCCACGGCGGCGGCCGAGGCGTTGCGCGCCCGCAACCCGGCGGCAGCGGCAAAATTGTACGGATGGAAGGCGTGTGGCGTGGACTTGGCGTTGGCAGCGGCGGCGGCGGCGGCGGCCGCGGCCACATGGTTGAACGGAAACTGCGGCATCCCGTAGGCGGCAGCGGCCGGCGGCGACGGCATCATGGAGCCGGGCGGCACCACGGATTGCGCTGACGACGGCGGCGGCGGCGGCGGCGCTGCATAATCATTGGCCATCGGGACATTGGGAGCCGCGGCGGCTGCGGCGGCAGCGGCGGCAGCAACGGCTTGCGGCAGCTGGGCGGCAGCGCCCGGTGAGACGATGCCACCGCTGACGCTGCCGTTGGGCGAAGTGGCCGCCTTGGAGAGCGCCGGGTGATGCACGGCAGCGGCGGCCGCCTGCTGATGGCGGAAGTAATCCGCATAGCCGTACGTCATGTAGGCGGCATCGAGCCACGCAGGGTTCAGCATGAAGGGGTTAAAGGCGCCGGGATGTGGATAGCCATAGCCTGAGAAAAGTAAGGGAAAGCAAAACACAAAAGTTAGCAAGGTTGCAAATCGGAAAAGAGCGGTTTTTGTTTCGTATAAATTGGGGCTTGGGGTTGGGGGTTGGGTAACAGAAAATCGTAATGGAAACTAAAAAACTCACTTTGCTTACTTCTTGGCTCCCGCGGCCCGTCGACCGTTACTTTGATCGCCTTGCTGTAGCTGGCTATCTGCACCGGGTACGTGGCAATCGTGATGGTAAGCGTGAAGGATTTGCCGCGTCCCGAGCGTCCCACGAATCGCAGATCGTTGAACTTCGCCACCTGGTTCTTCATCGTCGTGGTGCAATTGCGCAGCTCGCCGCAGTAGTTCTCGTCGTTGCCGCACTTGATCGAGACCAAAGTGCCATCGGGCACATCGTCCAGAGCGATCACCTTGAACGCGCCCGGCAGCGATTTGTTCGAGCGCCAATGGTTGGGCAGCGCACTGCAGAGGATCGACGGCGAGCCAGTTTGCGCCAATTCGCCGTGATATTCCTGCAGCATTTCGTGCAGGCTGGCGAACATGTCCGTCATCGAGCTGGGCATTTTCGCCGAGTTCGCCGTCGCCGCGTTGGCGCCCGAGTTGCAGTTGGAGTTCGAGTTCGAGTTCGAGTTGGAGGTGGAGGTGGAGTTGGAGCTGCTGCTTGATGTCGTGTTGCTGCTGCTGGTGTTGTTGTGACTGTTGTTGTTGTCCGGCGTTGAGCTGCCCGTGCTGCTGGCGGAGTGTGTGCTCACGTTTGTGGCGGCCGCCGCCGCAGCCGCCGCCGCTGCGGCTGCTGCCGCTGCAGCCAGGACTTGCGTATGCGCGTTCGTATTTGCCACCATTGTGGGTCCAGCGGGCAAATGCATTTTAACTGTTGGTGTTGTTGTTGTTTAGTTGCACGTGCTCAAAAAAAAGATATTGTCGATTTTCTGTGTGTTGCTGCTAATCCAATGTTGCTCGTTGCACGTAATCCTTGTACCTTAGTTTTAGTTTTTGTTGCACTTCACCACAAAAAAAAATGACAAATTGTTGCTGTTGTTGCAAGCAGGCTGCTGCTGCTGCCGCTGCCACTTTACACTCTTCTGCACAAGTTTCGTTTACGTTGTGGCAACCTCACTCAAGATACACGCAAAAAAATGAAATTTACAAGTTGTCGCTGTCGTTGTTGTCAATTCGCTTCGATTTTGAAAAACGCGGCGAAAATTGTTGTCGCTGTTTTCGTTGCTGTCTGCGCTGCGTTCTCGACACGTTAAAGTCGCTGTGTGAACTGTTTCTCAACTGCGATCGTTGCCAGTATTTAAAGTAGAATGCGCTGCCCGTCGCTGTCGCTGTCGGCGTCGCTGTTGCGCTGCTGCTGCGGCTGCAAGACAAGGCAGCGCTCCCTCTCGCTCTCGCTCTCGCTTGTGCAATGCCATTGCACTGGGCCGTTGTCTAGCTCGCTCGCTCGCACTCGCTGCCGCTTGCTCAGGACGTCGCTGCGTGGTTTGGTTGGCTCGTTCGCTTACCTATTGTGCCTGTGTGTGTGTGCGTAAGGGTGCAGCGATGACGATGACGACGACGACGACGACGACGACCGGGGCAGGTATCAAGCAACCACCATTGCCACAACAACAACCACAGTAAAAATTTCCCATTTTTCCATTGCGGTGTAAACTCGCGCACACAGAATACACGGCCAACAACAACGACGACAGCGAAGCAACAAGAAATAAGGGAAGTCGAAAACTGAGGCAGCGACAGCAGCAGCGACTGCGGCAGAGGCGTGTACTGTTGTTGTTGTTGTTGCTGTCGTTGCCTTGCTACTCTTGTGGCCAGGGGCGCGCGGTCAAACCGACAAACGAAATAAAAAAAATAGCAGCACCAAAGGCGAGGAGGGCAACAACAACAGCAACAAGACAAAAAATCGTTGGAAGCAAAATAAAAATGTGCCGTGAGAGCGCCTCGCGAGAGCGTTTGATTTGTGCTCTCTCTCTCTCTCTCTCACTCTCTCTCTCTGAGTACATTTGAAAGGCGCAGGCGGACGCAGAGTATCAGAAAAAAAATGCAAAATGAAGAAAAATCTCGCTGGGGTTTTGTGTGAAAACTCATGCAGAAAAAAAACATACAAATAAAACAACAACTGCACAGGAATAACTCATCAGCGCTCTCTTGCAAACACGCGCTCTTTCTCACACACACACACACACTAAGTTAGTTAGTCTGGCAGTCAGTCAGTTACTCGCTTGACGGGCGGGCAAATTTGTTTCATGCCTCTGGACATGCAACAGTTCCAAAGCCCCTTGGTCCCAGACTGCGTTCCACGTCTCAGCATCCAGGTTGCAGAGCCACAGGTAGCGATATCCGCCATTTTTCTTTTCATTTTTTAAGGCGATCGACATTATTGCAAACATCTTGCCGCACACATCATGCGATTAATATCGACTGTCGCACGCCCTAAAGCTTAACGCTAATCATCGGATTAGTCACATTTCCCTTGCGCCATTGCCCACTGCCTGTTTGGCCTGATTTCGATCTTAAGCTTGGCGCTAATCCACAATGTATACGGAAGTGATTAAAATTAGGATCTGTGCAGAACGCTCGATTTCATTCTGAATATTTTTCGCCAAGATCGATTGTGTAAAAATGCATTCCATTAGCATTAACAGAACTATTTAGTATATTCGGCAACAAACCAATTTTACTAATTTTAAAATGCTTGGTTCTACAGAATGACTCGAAATGAAATGAAATTAGACAATTTAGCCGGCGTAACGAACGAATTATCAGCATTCTACCGGCAATTGATTTGAATGTTATTTGATATGTGTAATGGAAGGGCATATGTGCTGATAAATATGTTTTTTTTTGGCTACAAATGCATTCAAATCAGTTGAGTTGAGCAAGATTGTTTGCTTGAAGATTACAATTACTCGATTAATAACGTGAAATATGCAAGGTGAAATAATATCTTCGATAAACATGCAACAAATAGAAAACCAATTGAAATCGAGGTATAATCACTTTTTTGGCAGAGTATTGGGAAATAAACACTGTCGAAATGTTCCCCTCCGAGCAATTTCAAACTTGCGGCAACCCAAAAATTGCGGAGCACCAACCAAGTTAAAACGAGACCACAAAACAGACACACAAAATGGATGGATGGACAGACGGAGGCCAGAGAGAGAGGCGAATATAGGGAGACTGGTGAGGGGGGAGCACTGAGAGCAAGGGGTAGAAGGACGGCGGCAGGCGGCCGGAGGCCGGAGGAGACTCAAGTGCGCCTCAAGACTGGTGACGAGATGTTGCTCGAGCCAACCAAAATGTCGCGAGAACGCGCCTCTCAGCGGGGGCGAGGGCGCGGGCTGCGTTGCCGGGAAAGAACACGCACACTTCCAATAAAATAAGGACGACGACGGCTATGTCGCTGCCTCAGTCGCCGCGGCTGCTGTTGATGCGTGTGCGCCCGCTTGCTGTGACGAGCACGAATAAATGCTGAAGGCAGCGCTGGCTGGCACGGATGTGCCTGGATGCGGTGCCAACCAGTGCACTTTGGTGCCACAGGTTAGTAGCATGCGACAAGGACACCTTCGAGCAACGGGCAACGGGCAACAGTCAGCGGCAAGGCTTTGATTCTCTTTGTTTTCCCGTCTGCCCGTCTGGCCTTTGGCCCGTTTTTCCGCGGAATTCGCAACGCTCCTGTGTGTTCTGCTATTGCGCTCCTGTCGATTTCCACGGCATTTGCCGTGGCTCATTCAACACCCGCTGATCTCCACATAACACAGAAGCTGCTGCACGTTGCACGTTGCACGCGCATCGCGCGCCACAGGACACCAGTTCAACTTATGTTCAAGGCTCGTCCGCGTCCCAAAAAAAGTCCCAACATTAAAAATATACATATGTATGTATGTACATGTAGATACACAAATTCTAATCGCGCAAATTACTTCGATACCTGTTTTCTCTCCGTCATTATCGCTCGGTCCTTTTCGCTCCGCCGGATCACAGCTGCTTGAGCCACCCTTTTTTATGACCGTTTTTTGGTTGGGTTATGGTAAAAATAATGAGCCCACAGCCTCCCACCAAAGCGAGAAATGGGAAAAAGCAGGTAGCAAACCTCATACAGGTCGATAGACATATCGACGAGAAAGCGCCGCATTCCCTCGTTAATCCTTTACTTATGAAAGTCAATCGCCCGGATTATCCAGCACGCCCAGCAAATATTTTGGGCGATTAGCCGCCCCCAGGATGTCATAAAACCCAACAGCCTTCTTCGATACGCAACGCCCCTCGACAGCAGGTCTTGCAAGAGTAACGGGTAATAAGTAACGAGACATCTATATTTTCCTCGCGCTACAATTTAAATGAATTACAAACACGATCTGTCAATATAGCTGTTATAAAGTGTCGCCCGTACTCTATCCATAAGTTAGCATCTTAACTGTATAGCTTAAGTTTACTGTAAATTAATAACAACTAAACATTTATATTCCACAAGGTTGCAATTCGATAAGAAACCTCTAAATAGAATTACCAAGCGCTCGATTAGAGACAACATTAATTTGTTATTAATGTTAATGTTAGAAACAATCAAATTTATATTTTTCTATTTCAATTTTCAAAGCCTCAATATAAAATAGCCAATAAAATTCAAGTTGGGAAACATTTATGGAAAAATATTTGTATTACACTTTATTTTCCATCTGGATCGGTTTATTTCATAATCATTGAATCAGGCAGTTTTTATGCCACGAAAACTTATTAAGCACATTTTACCAGCTAGTGCCGATGATTACGCTATAAATTTCTCGTTGTTTACATTACTGATGATAACGCCATTTACTACAATTTATTTAATTCAATATGTATATTGATCTTTATTATCCAGTTGTGAAATTCATGTGTACTGATTTTGGATCAGAAATAAAAAAACAGAAATTCCAGCTCATGATATGCTTGTAA
Organism: Drosophila formosana; assembly: GCA_035045625.1. Taxonomy (NCBI): domain Eukaryota; kingdom Metazoa; phylum Arthropoda; class Insecta; order Diptera; family Drosophilidae; genus Drosophila; species Drosophila formosana. Next base: position 677,545 of record JAWNOW010000062.1, read on the forward strand.
AAATATCACGAAGCAACCGTCAGGCCTAATTCGCATTGTACTTTTAAGGAAAGAATGGCGTGTAATTTTTAGAATTCTCAAATGTAATCATTAATCCTCGATGATTGTAGTTCATTTCGTGCCAAATCTATTTAAAATATGAATATTTTTTGTCCCTGTATTATCCATAGAATGCAAATGATAGAAACAATGATAATTCATGATATCCCGTTCAATTTCGTTAAGCGGGGCATTTTTGCAAGGAAAGTACTCCACAGATTTCAGTCCGACAAGTTAATGGAACGTAACTTCTCATGCAAAAGACTTGAGGTTCGGTTGCAACTCATATGGCAAATAACGATTTGTTTATGTACTTCGTAAAAATAACCATCGACTTTCTCTGTTCACCGATCACCCTTAAGATCCCAATAACGGATGAAGTGAATTGTGCGACATATGCTCGATCACCGTCGGCGCGGCGTCGGCTCGGCTCGACGACCAGGCGGGTTGACGCGTGGCGATGCAGTGCAGGCAGCTCTAGCAATGTCGAGCAGTAGCCGATCAGTCCAACCCTCTCGCACACACACACACAGAAGCGCACACACGAATGGGGAATGGAGAATGGAGAATGAGAGACAGCCAACCACTGCGAGTCCCGCAAGTGCGCTGTCCTGTTCTGACCACTGAGCGCACGAGAGTTTATCAGCACGATCTGTGGGGTTGCTTATAAATAGCCGGAGAGCAGCAGCCAAGCGTGAAGCGAGTGAGAGAGCGAGGCCATTCCCGTTTCCGTTGCAGTTCTCACGAGCGCTGACGAGGCTCCGCCCCAAGATCGATCGATGGAACGATCAGTTGCGTTCGCAGCTGGATGCTCAATTCTCGTTGCGTTCCGCTCGCTCCAAACGCCGCCGCTAACTAGGCAACACTGAACAACAAGTACAACGCTGTGTGATGCGAACCGAAGAGAGCTTCCAATAGCACACGATGGAACGCAGTCCCCAACGCGAGAGCCATTTAAAAAAAAACTACAACTACATATATGTGCGACGTTGACGTCGGCAGCGACCGCGAACGTCGCTTGTAAGTGAATTGTGGTTTGTTGTTTTGGTTGACGATGCCACTGTCGACGCGACGTCAGCGTTGGCGCTGCCAGGATCAACCACCGAGTAGCAGACGTCACGGCAACAACAGCAACAAATTGCTCTAGCCTCTGCTCTGGTGTATTTTGTTCTTTTTTGTGCTGCTTCATGAATGAGCTCTCTTCGTGCGTGCGTCTGAGTGAGCAGGCATGTGAGTGAGCGAGCCAGTGAGTGAGTGAGTGAGCGAGTGAGCGAGTGAGTGAGAGTAGAGTAGAGTAGTGAGTGTGTCCTTTGCAAATGTGAGCGTGAGCTGAGCGCATAAAAATCACCACACTTCCATTGGAGGCCACTTTCCATTGAACAATTTTCTTATGAGTGGTTTTTTTCTCATTTTTTTCGGTTTGCTATGGGGTGGCTTTGCGGGGAGTTGAGTTTGAGCGTTGCGTCGTCTGAGTTTGAGAGCTGTGGTGGGTTTGTTAAGATGAGCATATTTTTTGTGTTTGGTTTTCGCCCAGCATTTTGACTGCGGCGGCAGTTGGTGGTGACACTCCCACAACACTCGAACGCACACACATACACGCACACACACACACACAAAGACGTCGGCTTGCAGGCCACAACATCGACAACTGTGCCCACAAGTTTGTGTAATATGTTTGCCATTGGTGTTGGTGCTGCGATGACGCCCACACATTGGCTGGCTCCTCGTGCCGACGCCCACGCCTCTGCCGCTGCCTCTGTCTCTCCCCTCTGCCTCTGCGGTAGCCAAGCGGCACGCTACTTCCAGCTGCCGTTGCTGCCATGTGCGCTTCGCTCGCCTCCTAAAGACGTCGACACATGTCGCTTCTATTGTCTTTCTTCCCTATCGATGCTTTCTCTTGCTTCCCAATAACAACAAGTAAACAAACGCTTTCATTCTCTCTCTCACTCTCTCTCTCTATTTCTTGCTTTTGATCAGCTGCGAAGAGAACCCGCGACAATTAACAGCTGCAGCTCGTTGAAATATTAATGATTGTTGTTGTTGAAATGTCATTTAGAGCATGAGAAATAGCCAAACAAAAAAATATAATACAAAAATCAGCTAGAATTTTAACAATGGCAACATGTAATCCTTGTGGAAGGAACAATATTAACAAAGAACATGAAGACATTTCATAATTACTCCTTCAAAATTGACAATAGCCAAAAAAAATATAGAAACTATTTAAATTTAAATTACATGTATTTTAGGGATCTTGATGCGAATTTCTACTCACATACAAATTAGCAAATATTCTTTATATCGGCAAAAGGTACAATTGAAAAACATGTTTTTTACGCAACCCATTATTTTATATTAACTAAAGATCTCTGTATCCGCTAAGTAAAATATGATTTAGAAATTCATAATAGTGAAATCTTTTTTTAAATCATTACAAATTCCCGAATGCCAATTAATTAATAGTACTTCTTATGTACATTTAATTACCAAATTAGTTAATCTTAATCGGTTATACTGTTTAGTTATTTTAATATACATATTTAATATATATATCAAAGATTTCATTACATTCAACTAAGATCAAATAAGTTGAATATTTTTTCGAATTGTTGCAATAACGAACATTATATGAAGAGTCTGCCAACAATGTAAATAAACTATTGAAATCGAAATTTGTAAATCGTTCATCCATTGCCTCGCCATGTTGACTTTGTCCTGAGGCTAAGTTTCGGCATTTGTCATGCGATACATCATATTGTTAGCAATAATGATACTTTAAGTCATATTGGAGAGCACACTCCACTCCACGGCCCTCCGGGGCAATACTACGACGACCCTCCCTTAACCGGTGCACTCGAAAAATGCTTAGACAATATAAAGATTAAAGCTGAAATCCGTTAAGCCCAGCAATGGGCTCTTAATGCGATTGCGCCCTATGTAAAAGTACCAGCAACAGCAACAACAACAGCAACAACATCGACAACGACAACGACACCAATATCAAAATCTACGATAACTGACAGGAACAGGAACCAGTTTTATTTGTAAATTTCTCACACACACACACACACACCCATCTAGTAAATATCAAATTTCATATAATTGGCAGCCATTTTGAAGTTTTGCATTCAAAATGGATGAAACAAAATAAATAAAAAACTCGTCGTTACGAGTCGCTGGACAGATGCGAAATGCCGAGCCTCCTGTAGAGCACCATGCGAAAGAGAAACAGTAGCCAAACAGATGGTTGGAGGGGAGGCACAGTGAGAGCAAGAGGAAGAGAATGGGGGTGGGAGGGTGTGAGGAAGTTGCATATGGAATGTGGAATGCGCTTGATGGAGCGCCACTTGCCACTTGCAGTTAACATGATTTTTTATCTGCCACCCACAATCAGTGGCGTCGTGTTGTGCACTTCCGAAAGGGGATCGAGTCCAAAAAGCAAAACATATGAAGGTTGTTGGAAAACTAATTTCAAGCAATTACAAAAAATTATATTTTATTCAACTGCAAATAAAATACACCTCAAAAAAATGTTTTATCATAACCAACTACATGATTAAATAAATTAAATAATAAACAACAACTGTAATGCGATGTGAAACAAATTTAATATATTTTGTATTTATTTAATTGAAGTTTTTATTGTAAATAAATGGAAATTTTACATGTAGATCCAGAATTAAAAAAAAAAAGTTTAATATATTTCACGAAATATTTTAAAGATAATTATTATCCCATAAAGTTGACTTATAGTTAAAACATTAGTTTTTTTTTATAATTTCAAAACCTACAAACTCTAAAGAGAATTGCATATTCATATTGAATATAACATATACATATACATAAAAATATAGTAATTTTACTTGTTTAATTTTTATGTTACATTTGTTTTCTTTTATATAACTTAAACTTAACTTGGACTTAAATCGTAATACGAAATGATAATAATGAACTTATATACTCGAGAGATCGTGCAGTCCGTATGAACCTTTTTCAACTCGCCACTGGTTGGGCCCCAGTGCTGACAAAGTGCTTCCATGACAACTCTTTTTTTGTCGTTGTGGTGTTGCTTCGTGCTTTGTTGTTGTTGTTGTTGTGTAGGCAAGGCACGCAGAGAGCGCCAGGCTGGAAATGCTCGGCAGAGCAGAGAGCCGCGCCGTCGTCGTCGTCGTCGTCGTCTTGGAAATGTGCAGTCGCGTCGCAGTCGTTTTTATTTTTATTATTTGGTGTTGTTGTAGCAGTCCAGTGAGGGGTTGTCGCTGCCCGCACCACCCTTGCCCATCCCCCCATCCAGCGATGAATAAATTCGCATTCCCCTTCTGCTGTTTGTTGTCGTAGTCGCTGCCGAGATGGTCTGCCGCAAAACTAGTTTCGCTTGGGCTTTGACAGCAGCAGCAGCAGCAACGACGATGACGACGACGACGACGTCGACGACTGTGGCAGCGGCTGGCAGCGAAACCAACCGAGTTTCCACCCACGTTTTTTTGGTTTTTCTCTGGTTATTCCGGTGACTGTCTTAGAGCTTTTTAAGGGTTGCAAATCAAAACGCGGTTTGTTGGTTTGTATTTTTGGCCAAAGTCGTCGTAACTTTATCGTTCCCGATGGCAGGAATGAGAGAGAACTACTATGAGCGAGACTGAAACAGACTGAGCGAGAGAGCGGCTGCAGGAGTGAGCAGGAAGGCGACTGAGCCAGAGTGAGAGGGCGAGCGAGAGCGAGAGCAAGAAGGGGTGAAAAGGGTTGTGCTGGCTGCCTCACTGCTTGGCTTGGCTTGGCTTGGCTTGGCTTGGGTGGCGATAAAGAGTTTTCAGCGCCATTATTGACACTTACCAAGTGTCGCCTCCCGGGCCATATCCCACCTCCCCCCTCCATCTACAACAGCAGCTGGCTGGCCACAACTGCTCGTGGTATCCTCCTGTGCTGGAAGCTGTCAACTCATATGCATAATTGCCTTGTATTTATTTGGGGCGCCATCGCTGCGCAGTTCGTGCTCTGCTCTCCAACCCAGTTTGGGGCTCTCTCTCTCTCTGTCTCGCTCTCGCTCTCGCTCTCTCTGTCTTTTGCTCACGAATTCTGTCTCGCCCGCTTCATCGCTGTCCCACTTACACCAGCTGGTTGGCCAAATGTGGCGTGTTGTTGTTTGTGTGCATTTTAGTTTGGGATTTTCGTGGCATTTTTGTGGCCTTTTGTCTGGTTAACCGTGGTTGGTTATTGGTCAACACGCACACAGAGACACTCTCTCCCACACACCCACACACACACACACACACACACACAAACACACATGCAACCGCTAAAAAAATATTGACTTAACCAAAAATGCTTGATTAACTGTTATCGTTTAAAATACAAGCCCATTTAATAAGCACAATAAAAACACCAACAGCAACAGCGACAGCGACAACGAATGGCGTGAAGGCAACCATAAAGTATGGCGTGAAAAATGGAGTGCCATAAATTGATCATATGAATTATAGCGAAAGGGTGTTGAATCACACGAGCTTATACAAACAATGCTAATGATGAGCCATTTCATGGCAATGACGATGACATTGATGTAAGGCAGTTCAGAAGTCAATTAACAGACATATTTACATACAACTTGCACAGTATGAAACGAGTCCTAAATAAATATTTATGCGCTTCAGAATTACATTATGCGAGTCCTTTCAACTCGATACAATCATAATTTGCAATAGACGAGAACTTGAGTTAAAATCATCTAAAATTGGGAAATAAAATGACAACTCCAACCCTAACAAATATTTGGACCATATTTTCCGAATAATAAATATTTTGCCATTAATTAATAGGCGAGACTTGTCAAGTAACTGTACAGTAAAATATATCTTTACTTCGAAACTTGTCAATATACAGTTTTCTTAAGACGTATTATTTTAAAACTTATTCCTTGAACTGAAGTATATACATGCTTGTATATGCTTGTATTATTTTAATATAAACGAAAGTAAACATATATATAATTAGACAAATTTATCGCAAGGATAAAATAAAGGAAAGACATATGCATAAAAAAAAAAATTGAGATAATATTTATCCATTTCATAGTCACATATGAATGAATATATGTGAATGTATGTGAATTAAATCGGCAATTAAAAAGAGTAAGATCAATTGTGCAGCGACTTGCACAATATTACATTTAAATTCAGATATCTAAAATGTAACCTTATAATGAATTGATTCAAAATTAACCAAATAATTTATTATTAATATTTAGTTTTTTTGAATGGCTGAAATAATTTAAAAACATATTTCATAGGCAAAATTAATAGTCAGATTTCATTTCCAAATCTGACTATTATATATTTCATAATTCTAAACATTAACATTAACAGAATTAGCAATAATCTATTGCTTATCACGCCTTCATGTGTCAACATCCTTCAGCACAGCTTAAGTTTCGACGTCAAGTCAGGGATTTTTTTGTGATCTAGCCACATTAATAAAAACTAGAAGAAAATAGACAATAGAGTCTAAAAAGGTGGCAAAAAATTGAGAACAGAGCAGAGCAGCATAACAATGACAAACGGCCCACATAAAAATTGTACTCCAGTTTTTTGACCAATTTTTAGTGCTGTTTTTTGTGTAGCGTTGGTTTTTTCTTTCAACAAAAGACAAACAATGAATGCTCAAGATTGATTCTCGGTAGTGCCACGACACTTTCCAGATCAATTACGTTGAAAACAAGACGCAAAAGTCGCAAAAATTGTTCACCAAAAACAAAAAAAAATCGCTGCTGCGTTTGTGTTTTATGATGTTGTTAAAAAAAATCATAAAAATTATGTATATTTATTTAAAAATAGATCAGGTCAAGCCAACGATTCTGGGTCATTTGAGAATCATAAATCTTCAAAAAGATCTTCAAAACTGGCCTACAAAAAAAATAATACAAAAAAGAAAAACCAACAATCACATTGCGAACAGTTTCCAAGAAAACGGCAAACAGACCATCCCAGGACCGGGACTTGCGTAATAATTTGCATTTTTATTTGAATTTTATTTTTTTCGTGTTGAGTTTTCTCTTCATTCATTTCGGGCGAGGGCGAGGGAGAGGACGAGGGCGAGGCGTGATCCTGGCTCAAAAAATTGGCCTAAAAATCTCGAGAATGCAGATCAGAGCAGAGAGTCATAAAACGGTTCGACCGTTTTGTGGCATAAGGACGCATTCACATTACGTCATAGGACTTCACAATTAGAGGACCTCGACCCGCTGTGCGGTGTTCTACTTTTTTGCATGTGCCACAATAAAAATCCACAGAATTTTTTCTCGTCTCGCTGACTTTTTTTGCCTCTTGTTCTGATTCTTATTATTTGTGTGTATTTTTTCCTGAAGCTATCTGCCCGCATTTCAAACTAATTGAGGCGGGTGGTGATGTGTTTATAACCTCCTAATCTTCAGTTCCTAAGGATGCGCTATTCTTCAGCCTCGAGATCTAGTTCTGGTTTTTTGGTTTGTTTTTTTTTATGGTCGCCAAAAAAAAAACAGAAGAAAAAACTAAAGACGCACTAAAAATTGGTCAGAAAACTGGAGCAGCGCTTTATGAGATCAGGATCACTGCAACAAAAAATAGATAGAGATGGAGATAGAGATAGAGGGAGACAACGATTGAGTTTCGTTGTTGTAATTCATTTGCAATGTCGGCGCCACCTGCTGTTTATTGGCAATATGTCGCGATTTTTACCCTGTACACATGTTCCCAGTGGGCCCCGCATGTAATTGGGCCATAGGCGGGGTGTGGGTGTGTGTTGTTGTGTTGTTGTGTTGTTGTGCTAGTATATGTTGGCGTGGCTGTGGCTCTGGCTGTGGGTGAAGCGAATGTTTGCCTTTTAACCCCAACAAGCAGTTCGCAGGGCAACCAAACGGAACGACAAAACAAAGAAGGAAATAAAAACAAAACAAAACAAAACAACAAAAAAGCAAAGAAAAAATACAGCAAATTGACGGCAATAACAACAACAAGTTTGCGTTAATATTTGACATTTTATTTGTCAAACACGAGCCAAACAATCAAAAAGGCTAACACTTTGAGCCAAGTGCCAAGTTGCGGCAACATGCATAGCAAGTGTGCCTAAAACACACATACATACATAACGTATGACAAATCGCGAATCTCCTGCAGAACAGCAGAGACTAGATGGCCTAGAAATGTTACTATTTCAACTATGCAAATATATGTTTTAATATATTTTTAAACCTTACCTATTTTAATGTTACTAAATTCCGAAATTACTGTATGTATTTTATTTCACAAGAAAATAAAAATGTATTCTTATGTTGGTACGATCAAGTTGAGCAGACACGATATTTCATTGTTATTCATCCTGTTGAATTAGGCACAAAAGTTCGCTGAATATCAGTTTATTCATACCTCTAAATATGTTCAAATATGCCATAATTTTTGCTATTTTTCAAGTCTTCGTTTGCAAATTTAACGTTTTTTGGGTAGCTAGCATGCAATGAAAGTAATATACAAATTAAAAGTAATTTTGCGTCTATGTAGCAAAATATAAATAAATATTAGTAATATAAATAAATATTAATAATATAAATAATTAATGTTTGTCAAAGTCTTAATATATGTTGATTTTATCAATGTTTGAAATGCCTAAATTCTTAAGGCACAACAATAAAATTTTTTTTTGTATAGATAGAATTTTATGTTGATCAATGATTTGTATAAAAACTAACGATAAAATTGAAAAAAAAAAAACTATTTTAATGTTATCTTATACATACACAAACCGATATGAAAAAGCAATTTGTGTAGAGCATACAAAGTTAGCTATACTAACTTCTTTGTTACAGCAGCAATTCATTATTGTTGATTTATTTGGCCAACCCCCTGGCAAAATAATCCTTTCCGGCTGCAGGTCTTTCCCACCTACACCTGCAACTTCCCCACAGAATACCAATCACAAGGCCTCAAGCTCCACGGGAGTTTGCATTGCTCGTGTTGCGATTTACCAGTTCTTCAATTGTGCGCTGACATTTTCGCATTTGGCTTTGTCAGCAACGTCCTTGCTGCTGTCATTTGTTTGCACTGCAACAACAGCAACAGCAACAGCAACAGCAACAACAACAATAACAATGGCCGGAATAACAACAACGAACAACACTCAAGCAACACAAAAGGTGATTGCGATTGCGAATTCCGTTGACGTTTTTATAGCGCATTCAGCGCAAACCTAACAATTGCGAAACCGACAACGAGGAAGCCAAGGAAGCCAACTCCTTCGCATAAATGCAGCGAGCGAATCAACCAAGCAAGCAACCAACCAACCAACCAGTCAGTCAACACACTCAAATATTCACTCACACACACACACACACAGTTGAATACACAATCCACGAATATGAACACTTGCCTTTTTATTTTTTATTATTTAATGTTGACGCCGACGTCGATGTCGACTTCAAAACTCCAAGCGAAGAGCAGTTGGAAGTATTTTTACGCCAGAAGAACTGAACAACTGAAGATGGAAGGAAGGAAGGAGGAATTCAGTCATGCATGACGCCGACACCCGCGACCCACGACCCACGAACTTGAGCCACGAACCACGAACCACGTCAATTGTTCTACCCGATGTTCGCTTCGCGAGAGTCCTTTTTTCATCCTTTCGTTCTTTTGTTTATCGTCGTGGCATTCCACATTGTTGTTGTTGCTGCTGCTGCTGCTGCTGCTGCTGCTACTTTGTTGTGCTTTTTGCAAATGTTTATGACTTGCTTAACAACACGCAAAGTTACACAATTATATAAAGAAGGAAAACCCATCCAATGCATACTAACTCCTTCGTCAACTACCTGCAGGCCAACGAGTTGCATTTACCAAGAAACCTATCTTCTCTCCACAAAATTCGAAGAGAAGACATTTCTTGAAGGTCGGGACGAAGCATTCATCTAACATATATATATATAAAGCAGTTCGTAGACACTGACAGAGCTTTAGTACCATCAACGCACAACACAAACGGTAAAAACTACGATGCTGCAATTCGCACAGATTTTCTGAAATAATTTCTCCAACTATCTTTGATCGCTGTTTGAAAATGTAATTAATTGGCCCATTTTTGTTTTTGGGGTAGATATGTTATTTTTAGGGAAGAATATCGATATCGCTCTTGATTGATGCTTTCTAAATAAAATATAGATATAGGGTTAAAGCTTTGATACAGTAGTGGTGCAGGGGTTAAAGTGTCTGAGTGCGGATGCTCTGGTCGTACGTTCGATCCAAGACGGGATCCGTTCTTCTTTTTAATTCAGCGACGGACGAATGTTTTTTTAATTTTAAATTGAAATTAAATATATATTTTAAAGTTTTTCACTGGCGATGCTGCGTGTAAATCTGGCTAGTAAATAATACAAGATTTACATACATATATAAATAGTAATACATTTTTTATTAATACAAAAATTCAATGCGAGAAGATAAATATGCACTTAATTATATTACGTTTAAACTTTTTTAGATATATAGATATTTTTGCATTTTTACCGCCTAGAAATTATTGATGGACTTGAAGTAAAAAACTCTTCAGTTATATAATATACGAGTATAATTTATACAAATACAATGACAATAACTATTTAAATATATACTTATGGTAACTCAGGTGAAAATACTACTTAAGTCTCAAAAAAATGTATATTAGTGTTACACATTAAGACCATAACAAATTTCATTCAGTCATACATTTTTGCACAAGTAATTAAAAGTTTATTACATTGACGAATATATTAGTAGTATACTGAGCGTTTATTATTGCACAAATGCAGCATCTCAACTCTGAACAATTTCACCATAACTAATGTTGCATTTCGATTTGTATGTCCGTAAAAGTAATTGTTTTTTTATTTTATTCGCTGTAAACATAAATTTACCAAATTTAAGCACTATTAAATAAAATAACAATATAACAAAATAATTAATAAATAATCATTTTATGGCATACGATACTTTAATTGCTCATACATACATTGATCAAAATGCTATTTAAGTTGATTACATTAGCAATATTTTCAGCAGCTTTTAATTTAATTTGTTGTTGCTGCTAAACAATAACAATAATATTTAAATGATCATCATAAACTTACAAATTTTAAATACATTCGCTTAAATTCTCTTGAAAGTGTAAAATTTATTAAGTTCATTGAGTGTTTATTGAAGTGTCCCATTAATTGTAAGCTAATTTTATGCTCTGTTAATGGTTTAGTTGGCATCTGATTGCTTACGAAGACTGGCTGAAGAGTTGTGAGGGAAGGGAAGGAGAGGGATTATTGACCCACATTTGGACAACTTTAGAGCGGTGACTGCTCAACCTCAGCTGGTAGGAAAAAGGACCTTCGGTCGATGTGCTCCTGCTGGTATCCTCAAGTGGCCACTTGGCATTTGGCACTCATGTAAATCTACACAAATCGCTCGACAAATTTGCGATAAATCCGAATCATTTGCCCAGATTCTCATTTCACAAATGTCAAATGCACATTAACGACAACCCTCAAAAACTATTGACGGGGGTCGTGAAGGGACGGGACGGGACGGGATAGGAAGGGATACGAAGAGTGGGGGGGAGAGATTATGTGAGCGGGTCGACAGCCGTGCGAATATCGAAATTGAAAATATGACAACGCAACGGGTCTTAGCTGGCCGAGCACCCGCTGGACACAATCTCCCATCCATCCATGCGGCTGCTTAGGGCGGTGTCTCTTCCTGTCCGGCTGTCCGTCTGTCTACCCGCCTGCAAATGCCAATATTGTCAATGCAGTTTGACAGGAGGAAAGTCGAGGCAAGGAGGCAACTGTCATCCATCTCCAAAACAAGCAAACATCAATTGAACATATTTTGCTGACATTTTAATTAATTTGACACTCGTCACACGTTTTCGTTTTCGTTTTCGTTTTCTCTGCGAATTCGAATTCGAATTCATATTCGATTCTGATTTTTGGCTTTAGGTATTACGTCCGATAGCAGTCGACGCAGCCGTCGTGCAATACACACACGCACACACTGAACAAGAATTGCAACCTTAAGGCGCGTCCAAAGTCAGTTAATTAAAACTAAGCCCATTCCCCTTGACGCGCCCCCGACTTTGACTTCGACTTCGACTGCGACTGCGACTGCGACTGCGACTTCGAGGGAAAGCTGTACTGGACGGGGCGTGGCAGCCAGCTAGCTTAGCAGGCGATGCAAGCAAATGTTAATTGCCAACTTTTGGATAGCGGAACCAAAGTAAGCCACACTTTCCGGAAAAGCGAGAATCGAGCCCTTTTCGGCTTAGTCGACAAGTCAAAGGATTATCGCAAGAAGGATCGCTGAGGATCAGTTGCGAACCAAAGCAAAAGGGGTGTCGTTGTGTTTTCAAAATAAACAAATTGCCAACTCGAGGCCTCTCGTCTCTCGTCTCTGGTCTCTCGTCTATGCTCTCGCCAACTTGTCAACTGGGCAAAAATGGGAAAAGGGAAAATGCAAAGACGCCCACACAGATTTTGTAGATTTTGTTTGTTGGCCTTGTGCAGCGACCGCGAGTTGTTCTTAATTGCCTGCAACTAATTATGAATAGGCTCTGCCTGATATGGGCCAAAAAAGGATTGAGTTGGCAGACGGACAGCCGGACAGACGGACAGCCGGACAGAAGGACAGTCGAACAGTCGGAACGGGTAGAAACTACTGTTTGTCCTTGGCACGATTGTCGTCATTGTTGTTTGCAATTGTCATTTTATAGATGATGCCTTTGTTTGCACCATTTGAACCCGCTGCCGCCGCGGCCGCCGCACCCGTAAAACTCGGCCGGATTAGTGGGCATGAAATCTGGCAAAAGGATTAAAAGTAAATTAGTCAAGAAGCAGGGGTAGTTGTGTTGTGTTCACTTTAATCTCGCCAGCCGGAGACATCCCGGAATACGAACGACGAATTCATATAGTATTCTATATACATGCAACTGTTTTCGTCTCTCTCACGCTCAAGGTGTCAAGGTGGCAGCTAACACTTTTGGCGTCAGCAGCAGCTCAAATTAATTATGTTGAGTGGGGAGTGGATCAATTATGCTCCAGCCAAAGTGAGCCAAGGAGAGCAGCTCATCATTAATGCAGGCCCATCAAGAAATTAAAGTGATTTCTGCTGTCGCGCGAAAACCAACTTTAGCTGGTGAAAGGATTTCAAGGACAACGTGAACGCGAACGCGAACGCGAACGGGAACGCGAAGCGCATCAAGAACCTTAATATCCACATCCATTTTAGCAAGAAAAAAGGGAATAAAAATCAACTGCACATAAAACGCCGCTTAATGCGACTTTTTTCAATAATCAATTTTGCGCTGAGCTCTGCGCGCGTAATAATGCCAATTTATTTGCTACTCCACACAAAAGGGTTGTGTCTGAGCCACACTCACTCACACTCACACACACACGCACACCACATATGTGTGGTGAACTGACGCGCAGTGAGTCACAGCTGCACGTGTCCTTTTCACTGGCACTGTCTGCTGCAGCCAAATACCCGCAATTTATCTATCTGATTTTTAGATATGCGCCATCGTCGTCGTCGTCGTCGTCGTCGTCGTCGTCGTCGTCGTGCTTTGAGCCTTGCCAAACTTTCGGCTCATTTGGCAGGTTCGCTCTTAAAGCTCATCGCATCGCACGGAACGAAACGCAAAGCAAATCAGATAATGCCGAATGATATGCCAGGCATTTGCTCGATCACCCAAAACTCTCCCCCAGCTTCAGAGGATTAGCTGGCCGTGCATGTTCGTCTTGAATATTATGTGATTATATCAGCACTGCAAACAGCCAGATGACTATCAACGCAAGTTTTCTTGAACTCGAAGCCATTACTAAAACGATAAGGTTACAACAAAGCTAAAACACTTTCGACTAGTTGGTGCGATATTTAAGTGCATTGATCCCATTTAATACAAAAAATGATATGGAGTAGAGTAGATATGAATGTAGTTTTCTCTTTTCAGTTAAAGCAATAATAAATCATAAAAAAATATATATTTCTTTATAATTGCTTATTAGTATTTATTTGTTTTAACTATTTGGGTTTTGCGATCAGGTCGAGTTTGATCTATTGAAAATGACTGACACAATAGGCATGGGCAATCCTTCTGAAAACATTAACCCGTTTGTCTGAACACGTTTTCTAAATTGAGTTAGCCAAAAATCATAGATAGCGATGATAGTTCCTTTCCGTCTTTGTACTCCTTAAAAATTCAAATAATTGTTGTTCAATGACTGGAACATTTCGATCTCAAATTTGTAAACATGAAATCAGTTTATATATTTAAAAAAAAATAGTTTCAAATCAATTTCCAAACTCACTTCTTATTCATAATAATTTTCAAAGATTTTCATTATTTGAACTAACCCCAGCATATAAATAAAATAAATGAGTTGAAATCTTGACAGAAATGCTGCACTGAATGGACCATTAGCTCAACAGTTATGTTATGTGTGCTCGATTACTTAGAAGTGTGTGTGTGAGGGCAGCCTGCGGTCCTCGAGTGGCCCGTGGTTGATGTCCAACTGTAGACTGTGGATGACAATGCGACTTTGGTGCTTATCAGTGAGTTTGGTGACTTTATTTGGCAGCTGACCACACGCCAAGCCGGCTGCTGGAGTTGTTGTTTCTGTTGTCCGGGTCAACCTTAATGACAACAATTAGTGCAGATTTTTGGCTGCATTTGTGCTGCCATCGTGTTTTTCTCCCTTTTTCCCTTTTTTTGTGTACTGCATACAGTTTGTAAAGCATTTTGTGCAGTTTTTCAGGTTTTTATGAATGGTTTGCATGGAAAATTAGTCAAAGAGAAACCCCGAGAGTATTTCTCATTTACGGAGTCAAGCGACGGGACACTACGGGGCAAGTGCAGCACACACTCGAGTCGACTCGACTCGACTCGACTCAAAAGCGACAACATAATCAGCAGCAACAGCAACTAAGGGGCAGCAGGGCGCAGTGCATCCGCTGTGCAAAGGATGCTGGAAGCCATTTGCCATTGAGGCCGCGAGCAAACGGCATGAAGCGAAGCGTGAAAAGGCAGTAGAGACAGAAAGAGAGCGAGCGAGCAAGCGAGGGGAGGGAGGGGGAGAAGAGCATTCACAAATGGCGCAAAAATTGCACACCAGGATGCTAAAGGATGGAAGCGTCACTCAGCACAGACACTTCAATTATGAGAAAGGTAAATATTTTGTAAAAACAACGCAACAGGATATCAACCTAGAATTATGTTTGCGCATTATCAAAATCAACCCATGTGTGTGTGTGTGCGAGTGTTGTGCTCTGACATTTGAATAACTCAATTTGACACAAAGTCAATAGATGAGCTGCAGCAGCCGCTTCGCCTGCGGCTCTCAATCTCTCAAATCTGAGGCCACCCCGGAAGCCAAAAACTGGAGTGCCAATTGTGCCATCATGCGTGTGTGTGAGTGTGTGTGTGTGAGCACGGACATTGTCCAACATACATATGTAGTTGTAGTTGTAGTTGTAGTTTTCAGCACAGCTGTCTCTCTGAAATTGCTGAAGTTGCTTGTGCACGTAGCAGTTGCCTACCTTCCTTCCTGGCCACGCAATATTACGTAAGCCATAAAATTGCGATCGCGTCCTTCTTCCTCGAACGCAACACAAGCAAACCTCCGCAGCAACCGCCGCGTGTCAACCTAAAAAACTAAATACTCAAAATAGATTTGCACGCAACTAGAAGTTCCACTAGCTCATAAACATAAACCCAGAACCAACAAAAAAATAAAAATGACAAAAGGGACGAGGACGGTCTAAAAAACGATATCCTACAAAGGGCTGACACAAAGGATGCTCAATAAAAAAAATGCATTGCAAAAATCTGAAAACTTGCTGACAAAAATTGCATAAAACGCGAGCCTACAAAATTCACGAAAATTCACAGAAAATCTTCCCAAAAAAAACTCACATGCGAAAGAAAAGATCGTCGCTGTCTTTCGTCATATTACGCAAAACGCAATCGTTTGTCCTGTGCAAAAAGGACACACTTAATGGTTAGCAATTTTTTATTTCCAGTTTTTTTAAGTTCTCTTTTTGTTTTTCAATGCTTTTTTTAGTTTCGCAGATTTTGCTGCAGCAAAATTTTATGACGCGTGCAGCGACGACGTCCTTTTTCTGAATTTACGATAGGGATCAACTCAGAGATTAAACAAGTCAATCGACATAAATATTCGGTTTAGGAATTTTACTTAGAACAAGCTAATTACATTCTTACTTAAGGTTTTTTTTCAATATGTGAATTACTAGATATCTAATTAACAAATTAAAATAATACCTTTCTCCCCTATGGATACCTCAAATACTATAAAACAACTTATATATCAAATTTGAAGCATACTTGCATTTAATAGACATATTTAAAGTATATATTTTATACAAACGGACAACCGGCAGACGATCTGTTGACTGTGAAACACTTCATTTGCAATTTGTTGATTTGTTTCAATTTGAGAACAGATTATATTCGATTTTTATATTCAATACAAAAATTAGCAATAAATTTAAATTACAATGGTATAGCAGAGTCCGAATAATAAGGAAGCCTCATTAACGATTTTTCACTTATCGGTTTATCTTGCTGTCTCAACTCGATAATCCAAGTTAACAATAAACGCTTGAGCTTAAAGAATTATTTAATTAGTAAAACTATTAAGTTGTCATGAGTTTTTTCCCATTTAGGAGATAAAAGGAGTATTGATTTCAGGCACATGACACCCCCACCGAAAAGGCGCATTGTGTGCGATCATTTTGTAGAAGGGGCATGCGTCGCTAGCCGTTTGACATGTCAACTAATCCAAAGCGCCAGATGATCTCGACGTGCCAAGAACAACCCTTAAACCACGTACATATATGGGGAGAGAGATTCAATGGATAAGAAGACAGGGAGCTAACAGCTCAATCACTCGCACACTCGCACAGGGCCATATAATTAGTATAATTACCTCAACAGCCTACTAAATTTGAGAAAAATGCAAACAAAAATTAAGAAATCACAACATTTATATCCCCCTGTCAACGAGCCAACGAGCCAACGAGCCAATGAGTCTGCCATGCTCTTGTGCAACAAAGGAAACTGGAAAATTTGTGGACCCTTTTTGTCGGCTGTGTGGCAAACAATTGAATCGACATCGACATCGACATTGGCATCGGCATCGACAGGCATCTAATGACAGGGTGGATTGCAATTTTCGTTTTAATTTCAGGACTCGGCGAATAACTTGAATCCTGCATTGTCAGCAAAGGCTGCCAAAGTCCGTTATAAATTGCAGTGGCTGCCACTTCCGCCGTCAGTCCGAGTTGCCGGCTAATTATGGCACACATTTCGGTCCATGATTCGCCAAAAAGAACAAAAAACAAAAACACGAAGTAAAAGATGCGAAGTTGTTAGCAGAGGGCACCTTAACCTTATCATTAGTCACGAAACAAAACGCTGCCACATTCCGGTGAAGACCACCAGCTAAATTGCTTATCATCCTGGCCCTACCTGTCCTTCTCTCCTATTCCGTCCTCGTCTCCGTTTCATCCCGTTGTTCATTTGCCTTTTTGTCGCCTAGTTACGCATTTACATGGAATCCTTTATGCATTGCCGCTCACTTGCTGCTAAATATTTTGGCTACTGTGCGGCCCAAACATAATTAACGCCTAATGAAAATATTTTGGCCATCGGCACTTTGAAGTCGCATCCCAGCCAAAACAAGCATAATCTAAGAATGCAAAAATATAAAACCTCATTCACGTGGGAATTCGCATTCATCGCAATCATCTGAAAATAAATTCGATAAATTACTGTCATTAATGCCTGAGCAATTTTCCACTTTTCCAATTTAGACGTCTCATGTGTGTGGTCTACTCATGACAGTTTTAATTCTTCACTTAATTTTTGTATTAATTATTTCTTGCTCAATAAGATATTTCTACACATTTAACTTGTTTTAATAATTAATCTTAAAGCATATAAATTAGCGTACTAGTCACTTACACTTATAACGTATATATTATATTACAAATTGATTCAGTATTTAACTATGTTATTTTCTTTAATTGTTTAGAAACTATTGACAGTATTTATTCGTAGCTCTTGACCAGTATATATAACATTTTTGTGGACAGTTTTATACCTATTTTGCATTCATATATATTTATTACAATATTATTATTTTGTTGCTTTTGTCAATACTTTAATAATCTAATATTTCTTGTATATTTACATTTATTGTTCCATTCTATAGAAATCTTGAAATAACTTCCCTGAAATAATATATATAAAAATCCAAGTCAAAATAATTTTTTCACAGCCATATTTGCCAATTGATAATCAAATGTAAACTAAGCTGTGAAAATACAAAAAAAAATGTGCTAGACAAATATTTTCCAAGAGTTCCATAACTTTTCTTCTACTAAAGATTGAGTTACATCAACAATGCAATTCACTTGTGTACTTAGTATACTTAATATACATAATAACAACATTTTGGGTATTCAGTTTTTTGCAAACAGAAGAATGCTTTTCGTTCATTAAGGAGTTGCAGGTTGCAGCAGCCAGAGCTTGTTTAATTACAATTGTATGTATGGATGAATCAATACTCGATGTAATATTATAAGCAAGTAAGAAACACACATTCGAGAGTGCTCGATTCTGAGATACCCGCTACGCGTTTTGTTAACATGTTTAAGAGATGTATCGAAAAGTGTATTTGGTATACGTTGAAAATAAAGCGTCAGCAAAACGAACTAATCACATGCAGGTGCAACTGATTTGAGTCCTTTAAGTTTGTTTCTTGAATAACTATTATGTTACTCACCCGATCACAACCAAATTCAGAAATAATTACAACTATAAATATGTGCTCGTGATTCTAGCTTTAAAATTACGCTCATCAAATGGTTTTCTTTCGATTGGAAATATAAAACAATCTTGTTCTGCGTGCAACAATAACACGTGTTATTTGGTAGCTTACAGCGTCGGAGATCGATTCCTTCTGCCTGTTACATATGTACATACATATCCCTATACTAAGCTGGTATACAAAATAAATTCTTTCATTGGCGAAAGCTCTGCCGCATCGCTCCCGCAGTTAGTCCTAGATTAAAGAAATGAAGCACTGATACTTCGATGATAATGAGTTCATATTACTGAACCAGTTTTACAATGATGGTGATCCAATTCACGTTGAAAGTGAACAACGACCACACAAACAAGTTGGATTAGGTAATTGGAGGCAGATTAGTTAATGAATGAGATGTGCTTCTGAGTGTGAGTTCAATACTTCGGGTTGGGCTCCTTAATGTTATCCTTGCATAGCTTGTAGATGACCGAGTTGCGGTTGAGCACGACGTCGGCACGGTTCGTCTTCACTTCGGATGCCTTGAAGGCGAGATACTCGCGTTGGATGCTCGCCAAAGTATTAGTCTTGATCCGGTGCCAGGCGACCAAGTCGGCATTGTCGAAATGATTATTGTCGGGGGTGTAGGGTGCAATTGAACGGTCTGTTGGTACATGGGAGTGTGGGTGGAAAGTGGTTCCAACTGCACCGCTGAATTCTGTGATTTATTTTGCATTTGATGCTGTCGTTCTCGCTCCGTGGCCGAGCAGACCTTGGCCTTGTTGGCTTTTGGCTTGAATGTATTCTTGCTGGCACCATCTTCGGCGTCGTCGTCATCTTCAGTATCCTGCACATCTTTCATGAGCTCGTTTATTTTCTAGTACACCTTTAATTTTTCGAAATGATTCTTAATTTCCTGGTCGCGTTCCTTGATCTTTTGCATGTTCTCATATTGTGTTCTGAGGACTTTTTCGTAATAATTCAATTCCGCAGAATGCGATAACTTCCCTCCCCCCTTCGGTGGATGTTTTCTTTGCTTCTGTTTATGTACCATCGCGTCGCCAGATATCATGAAATCAAGCTTCGGCTGTGGTGCACTTCTTTGTGAATTGCTTTCTGCAAGCGTCTTTTTTGAGCGGTCATGCCCAGAAATCTTGCCCGGCATATCCGAATCGCTGTCGAAGATTAACCTTCTCAATTTCTCCGCATTTAGCGGTGAACTCTTCGTTTGCTTCACTGTCGTCGTCAATTAGCAAAGTAGCATATTGTTTGGATCTGTGAGTCGCCAGCTGCGGCATCATATATCGGTATTTCGGCATAAGATCATCGTCCAAGGCTTAAAAGTCTGATGTCGATTGATATTCACAGCACTCGGATATGGAAAGTTTGGCAACGCTTGTCGGAATGAACCATAACGCTTCCAGAATATATTCATAGTGCCTAAAGTGTGGTTGCAACCAAGAAATCGATCAATCAAGCCAAGTTTAAACTTACTTGTTCTGATGAGCAGGAATCGCTTCCACAGTGGCCTCTTCCTTAAAAATGTAATTTTGTCGCTTTATTTAACCGTTAATTTCGAATGATAAAAGTGCTTGCGATTTATAGAAAGCCAAAAGTAAAATTCTCGAATATTAAAACTGTAAAAGTTTAAACTTCCGAACAACTGCAAGTTTAGAAGTGTGCTGAGTAATAAACTTACTCCATGTGAGCTGACCTTGTTAAATGCTTTGAACCACAATTTCCCCATCTACAGCGACTTTATTTTGCTGTTCTTCGACAGTTATCGATTGCTTATCGGGCCTGCCAACTTGGTATTAACATTTTAGAACAAATTAAACCTAAAATCGAATTTTAATGCAAAACTATTTCTTAAGTTCGGATTTAAGGATTACGTAATTTCGTCTTTTTTAATTTGCTCAATATAAGTACTATAATTATAGCATTTTATATTTTAGTATAATACCATACTAAAAGACATTTCTGTTTAAAATAATAAAATAAGATGAATTTCATATTCAAATATTTCCAAAACAATTTTTTTTTTGTATATACAACAATTTGTGTTATTACAACAATACAAAAATACATATTTTTTTAAGAATTATTTATTTATTTATTAAATAAAAAAAAAACACAAATTATATTTTTGTAACAATGAATTTTATTTTTTATAATTATTATTTAAAAAATATTTACACCCTATTTCTTATTTTGTTCTTTTGAGAAAAGCGACTATTATTAATTTGGTAAGATTGAAATCAATATTTTTTCATAAATATTCAAATGATTGCCTTTTTCATTGGTTTGTTTAAAAAAAAGATAATATATACATATACAAAAACAAATGGATTTTATTTTAAATTATAATTATTCACATTAGAACTATATGAATATAAAAACTTTTATAAATATCCTAGTAAAAAGTTTGATCATTTCTTTAAATTTGTATTTTTCAAAAATTAAAAAAAAATGTATAAATTGTATAGCCCAGACTTATTCACTCTTTGAGAATTCGATTGACTATATTTACGAACGATCGCAGATTCAGAATCCCAATATAAATTTGAGTGCGCATACGAAGGACTTCAAGGAGAGTGCATTACACAACTAAGTAGAATATGTCAAACAACCTAAATCGCATTGATAATGAGGTCAGATCCTTGTCGATGCTCTCAACAAGCCCCGATTACTGGTTCTGACAATATATTATATGTGTGTAGCTCAATTACATACTCAGTCACGGGGTGGAACTCGAAATGTTGAATTGATGGGCAGCGGCAAATGGGAATTGATATAGAAATAGTAAGTTAAAGCCACGGTTGGTAGTCTAGTAGAGTGTTTGTCTGGGGGTTGATTGACAAACAACGTAAATGACCCAAAACAGACATTAACATTATGGGATAAATGGGCAACCATGAAAACTGTGAAAATCGCCGGGCAGCAGCGCTTTAAATGAAATGCATTCAAAGCATAAATGCAAAGCTGCGTTTCACTTCTTCCTCCATCTTGTGAGTTGGTAAAAAATATATATAAATACACATGTTCGCCCTGACATATTTTATGCATTTGAAAATTGCCACTTTAGAATTCCAAATCTTGAGAAGGGATATCAAAGCGAATTTATGACTACAAGAAAAATCAAAAATCAACTTATACATAATTTATGCATTTAATGTAAACAGACAATTTAAAAGTACGTCAAGATGATGGGAAAGCCAACGAACCCGGCCCAAAAAAATGCTCAAATAAGTGGGCACGCAATGAAAGAATGGAATGGGAGTGGAGTAGAGTGGAGTGCAGAGGAGTCCCACAGAGTGGAAGTGGAACTTATGAGACGTAACAATGAACCAGGAATGCGCGACTCTTCGCGAGGGTAACTCCGCCACTCTGATGTGAAGCAAGGCTCTTGATTTTTCGACATGATTTACTCAAGGATTCGACGACACCCACAATTCATGTTACACCATATTTCTTACGTCCCATGTTGGCAACCAATAACGAGCAGACTCCTCAACGTGGACAAGTCCTTCCCTATTGGTTGAGTCCTTTTGGCGTTGCAACTGAAGACATCCATGAGTATTTCCAAGAAATCCAAGAAAGCATTCTCAAGATCATCAAGTTCTTCGTTCTGTTCAACGACCTCCTCTTTTTATTCAAAATTGTCCATTATTTAAATGATTGATCGTCACGTTTTCGTTGACTCAATTAAAATATTGATATTATTGCCTCTAATAATAAGATTTTTGTCTTAGAATAATTGTTTCACAATTATAATTATTTTTGTATAACAATTTAGATAGCACTTCCATTTATCGTAGTTTTAATTTTTATAAACTGCTGCTGATGTCAACATTACACTTAACATTTATTCCATTATATATTATTAATATTTAAGTGGCATTTTCAAAAAGTGAATAAAAAATAAAGTATGTACAAATAATTAATGAAATACGTTTTTTATTCCAATTTAATGTGATCGCAGATATTAAATTATTAAAATTAATGCTTTCAGCAAAGGAAGCGAATTATTAAAATGCATTTTAAAATATTTAAACATATATACATATGTATATCGCTGTTATTAAGATATATTTTTGTGTATTGCTTTATTATATATCTGTAATCTTTATTATTATCACACAAACTTAGCATTGGCAAGTTTGCGAAGCAACCCTCGCTGCTGTAGCTATTAAAAAATTATTTCAGTTGACAGCCAGCAGTCAGCGCCGCGTCAGGACTCACGAAGACAACAACAAAACAACAGTGACAGCCAAAAAATATAGCGAGAAGCGGATAATAGGCTGATCAGGCCCATACACGGGGTGGGACGAATGCAAAGCAGCCGTTGCAGGCAACAGCAATAACAATAACAAATACAATGCAAAACTACTTGAAACGGTGCCAAGGGGAAGGCAGTTGTCCAAGGGAGGAATCGAGAGAGGAGTAGGGAGTGGCGAGTGGGGGGTAAGAAGTGAGACTATGTCAGAGTACTTGATGGACGAATCAGGAGGCATGGTTCATTGACGTAGCAAATTGGAACTTCCTTTGGGAGCGTCTCCGTCAGCGCCTTGCAATGATGCTGATGCCGATGCTGATGCTGATGATGATGATGATGATTATGTAACTCCCAAAACGTAGCAAACTAATACGTTTTTTGTGTCGCGTCGCACAGGGGCAGGTAACAGGGAACTGACACTGCGAATTGAAACGGGGAGTGAGCGGAAGTGCAGCAGCGAGTATCTCACAGATACGCATATTAATGGCACTGATTGTGCCGCACTGATAGTCAAGCATCGACCGGCTACTTGAATTACATTTACATGTTCCTCGCTGTCCCAAGTCCTCATCTTCGTCTCCATCTCCATCTTCATCTTCATCTTCATCTGCAATGCATATGCTTATGCAATGCCCCCGCCTCTATTTGTGTGAGCGTTTTGTGACCGCCCGCACCCAAGCTGACGACAATCCGTCAACCCGTCCTAAGCGCATTACGACAATCTGAGCGTTGAGAATGGAAATGGGAATGGAAACGAAATTGAGAAGAGACGTTTCGCATTCGGCAATCACATTCATTCATGAAAATCTGAGCAGATCTTTGTGCAATTTTTCCTTTTTTATTATGCCAGGCGGATGAGTTTGTTTACCTCACAGACATATACACCCAAAGATACAAAGATACAAAGATACTGATACATATAATGTGCGAATTGTAGCAAGAAAGGCCATTGAGTCTCAGTCCAAAGCCCGACCATTTCCCATCTTGCCAGCCAGCAGGTCATAAAAATCATCCGGCCACTTGCACATCGCTGTAAATCTTTGTCGACTGCTTCATCCAGTCGCACGGGAGCCACATGATGTGGGATACATCAAAGTGGCGCCCTCGGTGCAACCACATGAAACGCGCATGTCGAACATTGTTGCACAGCTCGCGAGCTCGTGGTTGCCGCCAACGAACCCGGCAACGAGCTGAACAATACAAACAATCAAATGCATTAATATAATGCTTAATATTAAGTGTGAGTGCTTGCATCAGAAGTTTCATCTTCAGCTGAATCGATCATTGATTTTTTATTTAATAAAGATTGGAATGCTCTTTTATGTAAGACTGTAGATTGACTTACAGCGTGTGCTTTTTTGTTATTATCTATTTAATTTTCATTTTTGTATTAGCAGTATTTTCAATTAATTTATTGTCATTATAAATATAATTATAACATCAAAGTAAATTAGATGTTCTCAAATAAATTAAATTATCTCATTCATCAATGATATGGTTTCAATTGTATATCCAGTCCTGGCTAATATGCACCTTTTGGAACTTATATTTTAAAATCCCTCATTAACTAAAGGGTGATATCGATTCTAATATAGCATAGCAACTTTTCTAACCTAGTTGGGCATACACATAACTTCACACCTTTATTAACCTTAACCTCTGTACAACTAAATATTCTAAGCATGAACTTTTTCGAGTTCTTTGTGACTCTATCGTGTTTTCAACGCCGAACCATCTCTAGTAATTATTAAAAATTGAATAATATCATTCTTAGCTAACAATAGCTAGCAATAAACATGGTGTAGAAAACTTACAAATAAAAAACATCATACTAAAAAACTAACCTATCATCTAACCTGATTGGGTTTTTCCAACGTTTTCCCCAATTCGAGCAGCGAATGCTGGGTTTGTTTAATATTGCTTAAATACCCTCAGATATTTTAATTGAATTATTTGTTAAACTTCTATTAATATTTCAAATTAATAATTTATACGTATTTAACTTAAATCATAATTTAATATTATGATTTTTTCAATATCATTAAATTTTGTTGTCTTGAGAATCCCAAGTCCAAATGCTTACACTGATTATTAATTATTTACTCGTTTTCGTTGTGCCCTTCTGAGCTTATTGTTTATGCATTTAATTATCGATTTGTTACATTTTGTATTAAATTCTAAAAACTGTTGATCTCAAGCTTTAGCATGCGACAATTCTATTATTGTTAATCGTAATCTAAGCCAAATTTAGGAATGGTGGTGTGGTAGCCAGTACCTGCTCGAAAAGCACATCTGTTGGTATCGTAAAACAATTGATTGGCCCATTAATAAACTCATAAAATAAATGTGAAACACAAAAATGGAAATATGCATACTTTCCGCGTGGTGTTTAAAAATTATTTGACAGCCTTAATTACGTTGTTACGGCCAAATAGCCAACAACTGTTAAATTGGAAATGGAAATTGGTCGAATGATAACTTAGTAAGTGGAAATTGGTAAATAGTAACTGGTAAACTGATAAATAGATAAAGGGCAACATCCGTTTCCCATTTGACATATGCATGTGGTGGCTATTGTCGATTGGGCGATGGAACTGTGTGTGTGTGCTGTGTGGTGCAGCAATTTGTGATCATTAAAATTGTTTCGCTTGGGGACTGACTAAAAAACGTTTACACCGAAAAATATCACTCGCTTACGAAAAGGAGACAGACACAACGGACTGAACTGAAACAGAACTGCTAAGCCCGAAAGTCTCTCGACAAAAATACAAAAAAAACATGTGGGAAATGAGCAGTAAAAACGCAGCCAGGAAATCGAAATACAATAGAATTGCGGCGATCGGCGTCGTAATTGTTGGCGTTGGTCATGGTGAACCGTAACAACAGCAACTGTCAGCCATCATGCCGTGCTGGTCAGGGGTCTAAAGGGATCTGGAGACGAGCACAACAAGTGCAGCTAACACGTGCGTGGGAGCTGCACTTGCCAAGGGTCTAATTAAGGCTGTATTAAAGCGGGGAAACGACCGACAACCGACAACGGGCAACGGGCAACCTGCAATATTGTTGGCTGGCTGGCTGGCTAACTGCAACAGCTGTTGTCGACACACAACGTCAGCGTTTATGCTCTCAACTCTGGATGTTGTGTGTGTGTGTGTTGAGTGTATTTACGTAGATTTATGTAAATTAGTAGTTGACCCGCGCATCCTTTCCGAAGGCGCAAATGATTCCCAGAAGCCAGAAGCAGAAGAAGCGGTGAGGCAAAGGGGCTTGGCTGCTGAGGGGCAACTCTTTCGCTTGCTTTCTTTATCTTTCTGTGTGTAATTCATTTCATTCAAGTGAAAAGTGATTTTTATTTAATTTACATAGGCACTCACAACTCAGAAATATTTGTGCAGGAATGCGCATTGCTTTATGACATTGTTGTAAACCCTTTTAGCACACACTCACAGACACACACTGCTTGCGCATATCCTTTGTCCTTTCAAAACCAAATCCAGCTCTCCAACAACACAAAACTCGAACTCGAACTCGAACTCGAACCCGAGCTGAGCGCTGCTTTTGCTGACCACCCTGGCCACTGTTGATTTTTCGCGGTCTAATAAAACAGCCCGAGGTAAAGGTTCTTTTTTTTCCCCGCTCCGCTCTTTTGGCTAGCCAAAGAGTTGAGGCTTCATCCGCCGCCACCGCCACCGTCACCGTCACTGCCACCGCCGCCTTCGCCGCATTGTGTTAAATGGTAAGTGAAATCAGCGCATTTTTCCATGGAAATCACAAAAATAACCTCTTTGGTTTTCCGCCGCCGCCATCGCCTTCAATGTCGATCTGCCTGCCCTTTGTGCCCGGGGTGTGAGCATTTACATAACGCCCCTGGTTACTAGGTAGTCGCAACTGTTAACTATCCACTGTTCCTGTTCCCCAACCTGCTCTATATCAGCCTAATCAACTCAGCTCAGCTGTGAAGCGTTTCACTATAGAGTAAAATACAAATTTATTTCTAATTGAATGTGAGATTCCAAAGATAAAAACTCGAGAACTTGTCTCTCTTTCCGAATTCGCTCTCTTGAAACCATATGCTTCAATTAGTAGAACTACAGGGAAATAACAGGCTATATAAATTTCCCTTAAAAATAAAGATAACCCATTTGAATTGTTTTTTTATTTTTAATGAATTGTAATACGCTATTCTTCACATGATATGATAATTTAAATCAGTGAAGAACTTATATGGTTTTAAACTTGTTTTGTAGCATTTAAGTTATTTATATTTCTTTTTTTTTTTTTAAATATGTGCTATATGTAAAGATTCCAAAATTATTTGTAAAAATCGAGAAAATGTTAAGTCGGGAATTGTCCTGTTACCCTCACTCCCAAAAAAAAAAATGCAGTTTTACTTGAAAGCACATTATATTTTATATTAATGCAAAAAAAAAACTTAATTTGTATAAACTTCATCTTTGGAAAAAAAAAACTTATGTTAATAATTTAAAAAAATGGATTGCATAAATTAAAAAAAAAATTCATATTTCGTCGTAATTTGTCTAGTGTGTGCTGTTCAGATGTCTTGTCCCAGTGTGCGGCATATAGTGTGGGGGCTTGCCCAAATGGCACAACGTGCCGATGACACACATACTAGAAAGCGTGTCGAGATTTAGGCTCGTCAGAAGAGGGTGAGGACGGGGGCTGGCTGCCGATCAGGCCACCAGGGCAAAAACCGAAAACAAAAAAAAAACTGATAAGCTATCGGCTGATGACGAGGCCAAAGGCAATGGCAGAGAGAAGCTACTCTATATAGTATTATTGTTATTATTATATTTAGTGTGCTAGCCAGAAACACGATAAAAGAGCGCTGAGCAACAAAATGTTGAACATATCAAAGTTTATTTTGAGGCATACCAAATTATGTACAATGCGGCCCAATGATGTGATGCGAATGTAGAGCATATGCATACGACTACTATGAATATGAATATGAATATGAATATGACTACGAATCTAAATATATGGACATGCGAATGCGAATAGAGAGGGCAGAAGATGGTAATGCGCTCTTAGTTCTGAAATGCTTCTTGTGCTATAAACAGTCTACGACTTTGAGGTAAATGCTATGCTCGCTGGCGAGCAACGCAAACTTGGCATCGAAGCTGATGTGGTCGACGGTCTGGTCACAGAACTCGACACGATGCTGCCGCAGAAAGTAGATAAGTCCCAGTTTGATCTGCAACAGACCAATCTGCAGTCCAATGCAATTGTGCGGTCCAGCACCAAATGGCAGATACGACATCGGTGTCTGATTTGATTTGTTCTCCGCATTGAACCGTTCCGGATCAAAGCGTTCCGGTTCCGGCCAGTACTGCAAAAGTCCACCATAAGAATATGACATTTTTAAACATACATACAATATCTTGTCTACGTACCTTGGAGTCGTGATGTATGGCCAGATTGGATATAAAGACGGGCATGCCACGTCGAGCATAGCATTCGGCATGCGGTCGCAGCGAGTAGAAGCGCTTCTTGTTGATCGGTGTGCACTCGCGTTCCAGCAGAGGCACAACCGGATACATGCGCAGCGTCTCGTCGACGACCATGTCCAGATACTTCATGCTCGCAATCAGTTCATAGCTCAAGCCGGGTCCAGCACCATGGGATCCATGGGCAGCGGCCACGGCGAATGCATGTCGGATCTCTCGACGCAAACGTTCCTGCATTAGGGGTTGTTTCGCCAGCTCGTAGAGGGCAAAGGACATGGTGGAGGAGCATGTCTCGATGCCGGCCACCTCAAAGCTGGCCGCTTGGGCGGCCAAAAAGTCTTGATGATGCGTAAAGTGCGATTTGTCCTGCTGCAGATCGGCCTCCTTTTTGAGGGTCAACAGCATTTCAATGAGATCATTGCGTAGATCACCGCCCCGTTCCCTTTCCTCAATCACCAGCTGAATGACGCGACGCAAAAACTCGGAATGCGGCTCCGTGAACAGCTTGGACCGAAATAATGGCACCAGTTTCGGCAGAAAGAATATCACAAAGAAATCGATTATTCGTCGCACATTCGGCCGAAAGATATCCTGACAATGTGAACCGATTTCCGATTGTGTATTGCGTAAACTGTATGAGCGTAATCCAAACGCAATGCTGGCAATCATATCCGTGTTATAGAGATCACAGACATCCTTAATGCTCACAATGGTGCCTCTGGCGGCATCGCCACGTCGCAAATCTCGCGTCAAACGCTTCAAATACCATTCCAGATCGCAGCCAATCTGCAAAACAAATTAAGATAAAAACAATTTCGATATATGTATGTATATGCATATGTATGTATGGATGTACATAGATGTGGGAGTGTCGATTGAGTTATTATTGAATCGTATTTGCTGTGGAATTGCGGTATTTAAAACAAATAGTGAAGGCGGCGAAATGGAATAATCAATTGGCCAAAGTTTGTATTTGCTCTGTCAATAACTGTATATTCAAGTTTGCTGACATCATACGTTAAACAAATTTCACCTTAACTTCAAATATCAAAGGTGTCTTCTTGAGAATTCGACGGCTTATCTAAGCAATATAATACAGCTAGTACTAATTACTTAGTATTTTCTTTCGTGTAAGTGCTATTCCAAGAAATTGGAAAACAATGGAACAAGCTTAAATATAGATTAGACAACTACAGTAGAGACCAGCATGAGTGTATTATTATTATGGTAAATGGGATTTTTGCGAATTATTTTCTTCCCCTCAAAATGTTTTCCTAGGTATTAATCCGATTTTATGGGAAATGTCTAATTGTCTAATAGTTAACAAATTAAAGCAAAAAAAAAAAGAATAAAAAAAACCCAAAAACAAGGATTGTAATTATGTTACTGAATAAATCATTTGTTTTAAATGACTTTAGCGATTTAAAGAAACATAAAATAAATTAAATACGCTAAAGAATCGTTAAACACATAAAAAAAAACTGAATAAAATAGTAAAAATATATTTAAATAATATAAAATATATACATATAAATATATACAATAATATATTATTTAATTCTAGTCTAATACAATCAACAATATACAGTCTTACATACAAGTTATTACTACAATACGCTAAAGAACTACTGAAATCAACTGAATTTAAGTTCGGCGGCACGCAACAAGCTGTGGCCCACTGTGCACTCATCATATACGTTGTATCGTATGTGAATATCGTAACTTGGCTGTGGGGAAATCGAAGACATGTGCAAATATTTCCTTATAGGGCGTTGTCAGATGTCAGAAGCGATGTAAGTGAAATAGAAACAAATAAATATGAAATTCCGAAATTGGCGATTAAAATGGTTGAGTGCATCTTAGCACTCGTTTTTTGTGGCTCTGGGTGTTGGGAACTTACCTCCTCCATCAGTGAGAACATCTGCTTGATCTTGGCTCCGGTAAATACAGGCGATAGTCTCGTCCGAATCTCACGCCACTCGGGCTGGCGGGCGAAAAATAAATTGAGCGATCCCATTTTATCGTGTCGAATGTCGCATTTGGCGAATCGGTTCGAGAAGCTGACGAAATCCTCGACGAGCACGGTACGCACCAGCTGCAGGTCGCGTATGAGCAGCGCCGGCTGGTGGAACAGATAGATGCCGACGACGGGCTCGCTGCGGAACCGCTCGTCGAAGTAGAAGCGACGCAGCTGCAGCGCAAACGATTCCTCCAGCTTCAGCACCTTCTTCAGGTTGCCAACAATGTGGGTGGGCTGCACGAACTTGACCCGGCGTCGCTGCCAATAGACGTAGGTGCGACGCGACCAGATGAACACAGCGGTCAGAATGGTGACAATCGCCAGCAGTATGTTCGTCGAGTACACCATGGTGAGTGAGCGAGACAGCTTGACGGCAGACGACAGTGTGGCCAGAGAGAATGATGGAACGTGAGCTTTTGATGCTGTTCCTGCTCTTCAGACACTTTTTGCGATTCGTTGCAGTTGCAGTTGCAGCTGCACTACGCCCCGTCGTGGCACGCTTGTTGTGCCCCACAAAAATACGAAATATACAAATAAATACTTAACAAATTATATCACAATCGAGTTTTTTTTTGGTCTGCGCGGCGGCCACGACGGCAACGACGACAATAATAAAAACAATGCGACGACAACGTCAACAACAAGAACGGAACGGCAAGAAGAAGCAGCAAAAGAAGAGTATCACACTCACAGAAACAAGCGCAGTGCAGAGAGCCACTCACACACACACACGCGCGTCGTACATTTGCAAACAGAATGGAGAGAGAACAACAAAACGCGCTAGCAAGCTCCACAAGCCGACGCAATGAACTGACGTGACGTCGACGCCACTGCGGGGCCCAAAACACAAAAAAAATCGCTTAAATTGTGAAGAGTGCGCGCATGTTGGACGTTGGTGCGCCGCTGCTCACGATTATCAACAAAAGCAGAGTACAGAATACAAAGCAAAGCTAACGATTGACAGGCCACAACAACCGCACCGCAACTGGCGTCCCAAACGCCCCCGTCATCATGATTAACCGCAAAGTATTCGCGCCTTCGCTTGGCACGGTGTTATGAGGGGTTCTACAAGGGGGGGGCAACGACGACGCCGCCACTGAGATCTACTTACTCTCTCAAAACGCAGTCAAAGCAACCAGAGATAGCACAAACAGAGGGAGAGCAGCAGGCAAGCAAAGCAATGACAAAAGCTCTTTGCTCTGCCCAACTTGGCACATGTGCGCAAGCACAGTGGGCTCAACTATCGAGACCTGCTTGCAATCAATAATTCAACAAACAAACAAAATTTACATTCATATACCACATGGGTTTTGAGCCTAGGCATACATATGTATGACGTAAATTAGCCTTAAATCGTATACTTTTCATAAGCTTAATCCCACGGTTAGAGGTAAACTCAGCATACATGCTGACCGACCACAAATAAAAGAGAATATTAAAAGCGAAACAACGATAGCGGCTCCACGTGACAAAGCTGTTGACGAAAACAAACTGCGCTCTCTAGCACTCGGAGAGTGGGTAAAGAAGCTAACGAGAGAGAGAGAATGAAGTACGTATGTACGTACATATGTATGTACGTAGGTCGCAGTCAGTGTTGCGTTTCCCCGTCAAATCTGACTTTTTTGTAATCAAAGTGGACATAATTTAGAAACCGCATAAAGTGCAATACTTATTTTTTTATTTAATGTCACACACATACCCATCAAAAATGTTTTTGGTTCAAATTAATCAGAAACGAAGTTAACAGAAACTTTTTTCATTGGAGATCATTCGTTGTGCATAATATAAAAATAATACTATACAAATGAAATTATAAATACCACGCACAAAAAAAGTAAGAACAATCGATATTAGCTAAATCGATATTTTGAAGATTTTAAAAAACATATGTAACAATAAGTCATAAAAAATATTTATATTTACAATTTAGTTTTAGTATTTACGACATTCTGTCAGAAATGCGATGCGGTTAAGGGTCGCTAGTTATAATATAAAACTATGATTATAAGAATAAAATTCTAAAATTATGCTTAATAAATATATTATTAATTTAAACTTTAAAAAAGTAATTTTAAAAATAATTAAATTAAAATTAAAATAATGTATTTGTTAAAGGGAAAGTTTTTTTAAAGTGTGTATGAAAATCAAATCTTAATGATATAAAACCTACATATATTATAAAACCTTAAATTAATTAATTTAATTCACACTCAAAAGAACGCACTTTTGTGTTGTACTTTCCCGTTAAAAACAGCATTTTTCTATCTCAACACTGGCGGCAATGTCAAAACTTTCAACAGTACACAGACAAAGAGGTTGAAAGAGATAGAGATAGCGATGGAGAGCGATAGGGAGCCAGTGTGCGAGAGCCACGTCTGGTTTTAAAAATAAACTCATGTTCGCTGTTGGTCGCCTGATGTTCTTATTACTGCTTTGCGTTTTGTTTTCGTTTCTACTTTAGCAAATTCCTCTTCAATAATCAGCCAGGGCGGGCAACAGCTACTCTAAGCAAGCACAACTTTTCTGACCAGGGCTACGCGTGTTCGCTCACTGAAAGACCGCGCTTCAATTCAAATTGAATTCTTTTAACGTTCAGCAAAGCTATCGTAGCTGAAACAGCATTTGAACAAATAGCTTACCAATTGTTGAATAAATTGCTGCCAGACCGACGACGTTTTGTTGAGAGCAGGAAAAAGGAAACTCCATTTACAGCAATTGACAGAAATTTGCACTTGTGTGTAAAACTTTCACGTTCAGCACGTTGTTGCTTCGCCTTTTGTCTAATGCCCTACAGCTGTAGAATGGAATTTGGGTTATGTTAACTTTCAGGGCTGCCATTGATAATGTGCTGCAGACTCATGTACTCAAATATGTTTAACTTGAAATTTAAAGTGAAAAAAAATTTTAAAAAAATCTTTCAGGCGTAATTTTGAATATATGTATTTGAAAAATGTTGGAAAACATTATTAAATATTAACCTCCTATAAAAGTTAAAAGAGATAACAGATTTTGAGTTAACATTGTAAGCAATTCAATTTAAGACATTCTAACATTTAAATTATTCCGATGTTTGTAGTTTATTTGCAATATTTTCCACACGCTTGGCAATGAAATAATAATTTAATGTCGGTAAACAACATCTTTCCAAAATAATTCAGAAAGGTTTCTACAATTTTGTGGACCTATTCTTGAATAGAATAAGAAAATAGAAAGTTTTTGTGTATGCACACAAGTATTTTCGCCCTCCAATGTTAAGTGTCAAGTAATCAATATTAAATTTGTGTGTAGAGTATATCTAATGGCGGCTAATAATTGTCATCAGCAAAATCCACCATAAAAAAGGGTGCGCGAAATTCGTTACACATGAGCCAGAAAAGAAAAGCGAAAAAATAGAAGGAAATAAACCGTTTCTTAGGTAGAGGCTAGAGGCAGCAACACCCGAAGCAAGTTAGTGAGTGTTACAAATGTGCAACATTTCCGGTTGCTTCAGTTTGGGATACCAAAATCTGTTGGCCACAGTGATGGACTGACTGGGACTGTGATTGTAGAGGGAGTGGGACATGGAAGGGGTGGCATTCGCCTTGCTTTGATTAAATTTCATGCACGACCGCATGGCAAGGCAAGGGTTGTAACGCGATGACAGTGGGGTGCGGTGTGGGAAGGTCACTCGCAATCGCAATCGGTATCGGAATTGAAAATTGAAATGCGATAGATACGATTGTGTGTGTGTGTGTGTGTAAGCGAATTTATTGTACACAACATACTGCGTCTAAGCTGCGCTGCAATTTGATTTGCATTTGTCTTCGTTCGCGCAAAGTGTTTGCCATTCAGCTGAAGAGCTCGCCGACCTTCTCTCTCCCCACCGCAGTGTAGTCTTTCTATCTCACTTTCGGCATCTCCCCACCGTTGTGATAATCAGTGTTGCCTGATTAACTTATTCCAGGCTAGATCCAGCATATTGGAAAATGAAGTAGCTTATAATATTTGCAAATAGCTTTAAGCCATAAATCTATTATTTTATTTAAATTGGTACAAAAAATATATTCTTTTTGTATGTTTAAGATGTTTCACAGCAATAAACTAACGGGACTTGTAATAACATATGTTAGTTAAAAAAAAAGAAAAGCGTTAAATATTGAATTGAGCAAGAAATCGTTGATTAAAAATTAGAATTTGAAAAAGATCTTCAGAAAACTATTAATTTTGTTTGATTTGGCTCTATGTTCGGTATTTTAGCTTTTTTAGCTCATTTTAGCATTTTTTTAAATTCAGAATCATCAGCTGGCAACTCTGGTGATATTGCTTTGCATTGCGTCACGCGTTGCGTGTAGCGCAGTGTAGCCGGCGATGTGTCAATAATCGGCGTTGCTTATGCACACAACGGCTTTACAAACACACGCGCACTTGTCGAGAGACGATGATGATGTCGATGAGAATGGGGATAAGGTGGGTGTAACAACCCCCTCTTGTGTATTTGTGTCTGTAGCTGTCGAAGCACAAATCAAAGCCGTCTTAATAAACAAACAACGTGCGCTTTTCATGCCCACCACCCCATCCCGCAGAAACACCCATCTCTTAAATCACCCCACCGACTTGAACACACAGAATTTGCCAGCAGTACGATGTGGCAGTTAAGTTTTGGCTGTGACTTTGTTTTGATTCCATTTATGCTATTGACACTAGAAATCTTTTAATTATTGTCGCGTATTGTACGCGACTCTCTCTCTCTCTCTCTGTCTTCAACCACAGTCACAGCCCCATTTAAGCACGCATCCAAAACAAACACAACTGTTAAATTGCTCCTCCCTATACTCAGTAGTTTTTTGTGTTGTTGACATTTTGGTTTTTCTTGTGGGAGTTGCGTCAGGTGGCAACACTTAAGCGCCCTAACGCCTTAAAAGTGCTCTTCCAGTTCTCCATGATGGTGATAGCGATGATGTGGAAACGGGAGGGGGTAGTAAATACATAGTTACATTAATTTGTGGGCTTTTTAGATCAGCAGACATTAGCAGCTAGATTACTCATTTATTGCAAATACAAAAATGGTTTCCAAAATTTAGACCACAACAAGAAAGACAGCTACAGTCGAGGGTGTTCGACCGTTATACACTTTATGGAAATATTAAGCAATCATTACAATTGAATATAGCAATCTAGCCTTTAATTTAGGCCAGAAAAAAATTTAAAATGGAATATTCAAGTCAAAA
Source organism: Drosophila formosana (assembly GCA_035045625.1). Classification (NCBI taxonomy): domain Eukaryota; kingdom Metazoa; phylum Arthropoda; class Insecta; order Diptera; family Drosophilidae; genus Drosophila; species Drosophila formosana. Next base: position 713,414 of record JAWNOW010000062.1, read on the forward strand.
AAATAATAATTGTTTTGCTCATCACATTATTTAAATAAAAAATAATAATTATTTTGCACATTAAACACAAAAATAAAGTAAAAGATTTGTAATCTGCATTTGAAAATTAGAGTTTTTTTCATATTTTGAAATTTATTTTGTTTAAAATATGTATTTTGCAATTTTTATAATAAGACTAACCATTACGATTTTCATATTATTTTTAATGAGTAACTAATAATAATTAAAGTAAGCTTTATGTTAGATTAGCTCTTATTGCATGATCATGTTTTTTAAAGTTACTAGTGTATTATTTATAGCCTTTCAGCTCTAACGTCTAATACTTGAGTCATTTGACGCTTTACTTGGTCTTGGTATTGAATATAAAAATTGTTAAACAATTGCATGGCAATTCTTCTTCGTTGAGGTTGGGGAACAAACGGATTAGTTGCTCTTATTTATTTGTAATATTTGCATTATAAAAATGCAGACATGTACTTATATGAATGTACATACATGTTCTTAACGTGTCTCTGCGGATATTTAGCTACTGAAGAATGTAAACTCGGCCCGCTTGCTCAAATATTAAAATAATCTTGTTTGTCCTTAATACCTGTCATTCGAAGGACCTTGCATTGTTGCACATACGAGGTCCAGTTTAGTAATCTTAACAAAATTCATTACGATATGGAACAATGGAACACACATCATGTACATCAGGGCATGTGTGCGTTCGCTTCGATTTAGATTGAGATTGAGATGAAGATTTCGATTTCGGGTCGTTGAATATGTTGAGATAAAGTGCGCAAAATAGATGCGTAATTTGACGTTAATGTTACGCTAATAATAATCTGTCAGCTTGCATTAGCCATGGCCCATGCTAAGGCAAACAACACAACACACAACACACAACACACAAAACACATGGGAGATTGCAAAGATTTGCTACCTACCCTGGAACTCATCCAGGCAGCTGATCTCGATCTCTAATGTGTGTGTGTTTGCTTCTTTGTGCGTGCATCGATTGCGATCAAAATGCGAATGCGTTTCATAATGTGCTTAGGATCAATGTTTGAGGCGACGTAACGACCTTACGATGTTACTGTTCTGATGGCTCTTGGTCCGGTACCGTTCCGGCAATACGGCTGCTCTGGATAGTGTCTTGGGTCCGGTGTTTTTCTATTGTTGTGCTTGCCATTTTGACGGGTTTCGATTACGTCTTTTCCTTCAGCTTCTATTTATTATTGGAGATGCTCTGTCATGTGTGTAATCCACTCTGCTCGTTGCTCAAAGTTAAATGATGCGCGCCTAAGTTGAGCAATTTTCCACAGGGAGAATGAGGTCGGAAAGACCAAAGAGGCCGAGTCTAAGGCCGATACTGATATCGAGGTCCCAATTACACTGTTTTCTTTTTTCTCTCTTTTTAGATACGCCCTGACGGCTGATAAAAGCAAATTGAAATGGCCAGAAAATGCATTTGCAATTACAAATGTAACAGGCATCCCCAATAGGAAGCGAATGGCCCAAATTTGTGCTCCCACGGGGAATGCTTGTAAATGTCATTGGTCCTTGACTGCAGGGTGCGAGGTGTCAACGGTATGGGAGTACCCGGCTACCAGGTTGGTGGTAAAGTCAAAGCCCAACAAATGCAAAGTCAAAACGCAGCGAAAGTGTTTTCCACGGCCTTAAGTAGAACTCGCAAATGATCGGCCTTCTGGGAAACGCTAAAAATTAAACTGCAAATGAAACTATAACGAAAATGTAAACTATAGCACTGTATTCATAGAGAAAAAGGATTCTGGACTGCTCTGAAAACCTAGAAATCTAAATCGTTTCAGTTCAAGGAAGAAGCAAAAAAAGTAAAAAAGACAAATAAAAAAAAAACAAAAAACAAACGACGAGCGAGGCAAAAAATCTAAAAACGGGAAGGTATAAAATACATTTCCGAGTATTAACGCTTGAGGTTTAGGTAGTGCCGCCTTAACCCGTTACTGCCGCACAATTGCAGATTTGTTTCTGGACGCGAAATGCGACCGCTTGAAGGGGTTAAAAAAGTGCCTTTTTTTAACGCTCGTAAAACAATAAAGCAGTAAACATCGGAGCGACATAAATTAAAAGATGTGGAACACTATGTTCACTGCGAAGGACACCAGCCGTTGCCAGGACGAAGGGTTAAAAAGTGCACGGATTACTTTTTGTATGTTCTTCCTGTTATGTTCTCCTTTTTTTGTTGTTGGTATTCCAATTCTTTTCTATTTTTTGCCATGTTTTTTGTATGTGATTCAGTGAGATTTTGGTAATTGTTTTAGGTTTTACAACTCGGTCAGCGAATGGGTTAAGCAATACTAATTTTGGCAGAATACTTCGCGGAATCCAAGGCACCTACGCGGAAATTGTAAAAAGTGCATCCCACGGGGTAAATGGAACACAGAACAGTCAATATTTTAGTTCAGTTCAGTTCAGTTCGGTTCAGTTTTTTATTTTTTTTCAGTTTTGACTGATGCGGCGGAAAAATCAACTTGAGCGTCTGTTTAACATAAAGGCGCAGTTAACATTAACCCCTTTGTTCCTCTGGCTGACATTCCGAAAGGCAACCGCCGCAAAAGCCAATGCCGCCTTTGAGTTGGCCAATAAAACTGTCGCATAAGTTAGAAATTTCGTTGCGCCTCCAAACAATAGAAATTATACATTTTAATTAGCCCCGAACTCGTATCGAAATTTAACCCTCAACCTGCTGTTGCAACTCTTCATACATATTTTCTTTTCGTCTGTTTTCCTCTGCTCACTTATTTTCAATTAATTTCGTTCTCAGGGCTTCTCGCCTACTCCAAGTCCATCTCCGATGCCATGTGTTGCATCCGAACCCGCTCAACATTTTTATGAGCCTTAACAAATTTGTACAAATTGTTTCGTGTGTTGTTGCTGCACAGTTTTATACACATTTAGCCGCTGTGTCTTGACCAAATTGGACCACAGCAGTTGGGGCCCCGAAGCGATTCCATGGACCATTCAGGTTAATCGGGAAATAATATGGGAAAATTAAGCCAAAACAATAACAAGTGGAAAAGTGTTAATGACAACGAAGATTGCATGGCCTTAACTCAAAAAGAACAAGTAAGAAAGCTACAGTCGAGAGTGCTCGACCGTATGATACCCGCAACCCATTTCGAGAGAAAACAAAAAACTGAAATGGTATTTTAACAAAAAATATACCAAATATACTAAAACTTGTTTTTTTTTGTTTATATATTTGAAAATAGCGGGTATAAAAATCCATAACGCTCCGACATGGTCACAATGACAACTAAACAAACTAAGCGCGAGCAGCTGCAAGTGAATTTTGCATATAAAATTGATTCTTTAATAACTTTCTTATTTTTCATTCGATTTATTATTTATTATTATGCATACCAAAATTCAATGCTCTAGGTCTTTTATTACCGCTTTTACAGGCTTTTGGGGGCGGAAAGGGGCATGGCAAAAATCTAAAACAAACTTGATCTGCGTAGGACCTATAGGAGTACTGCCACCAAATTTGGTAGCTGTTATAGTCTCTGAGATCTGGGTGTTCATACAGACGGACAGACGAACATGGCTATATCGTGTCGGCTGTTGACACTGATCAAGAATATATATACTTTACGGGGTCGGAGATGCCTCCTTCTGCCTGTTACATACATTTTCTGTTGGCACTAAGTTATAATACCCTTCTGCCCTATGGGTAGCGGGTATAAAAACTCGTTACAACTCAGCAGTGAAAGTCTTGTTTAGTTGCAATAATCAATATTTGGGCACTCTCATATCTGTATACTAATTGTGTTAGTTTAAGTCCTAGGTACATTGTGAATTTGTTTTTTTTTTTTTAATTTCAAAGTTACAAAAAAATAATATTTTTTGTTGTTTGAGAAAGTAATTTAAATGTTGTTTTAGTCCCAAACCAATTGGGTAGGCGAATACAAATATGTAGACCTATTATATAATACTTAAATGTAATGATTTAATAGTGATACAAATTTAATAAGATTAAAAGCAATTGGTATATGTATTAAACAATGTAGAAATACAAAATTTAATTTAATTAGTATACGCAAAATTGTTAGTAGCCAGAATAGTAATTAATAAGCCTCAGCTTGTAGCATGAGGATGAAAATATAAATACAAAAAAAATAGTACAAGTAAGAGAGCTACAGTCGAGAGTGCTCGACTGTGAGTTACCCGCTACCCATTTAGAGAGAGCGCAAAATACTGAAATAAAAAGCATATTTTGTGTACGAATAAATGTACATAAATTTACGTTAAAAAATACTATATAATATAATAGTGCAGCTGAATAATTTCTATGCGATCACAACCAAATTGTTGTAAATCTATCTACTAAGAGTCATGATTCTAGCTTTAAAATTATGCTAATCGGCTTTTTTACGATTTGAGGGGATCCGAAAACAAACTTAATCTACCTGTAAAAAAAAGTGTTTAAAAAAATTGGTAACCCTGGGTCTTATAGTGTTTACACTGATCAATAATATATATACTTTACTGGGTCGGGGACGCGTCCTTCTGGGTTTACTACCCTTCTGCTCTATGGGTCGGTTAACATTTTGTTTTCTTTATAGATACGACTGGAAAGCAAACAATTAAAAATATGTACTAAAATATAGTATTAAAACCCCAACTCCTTCTGGACGATTCGCATTTGGTTCGTCCTGCATACAATAAATTATGGAATTTTAACTTATGAACACTTTACTTAATTATCCAGAGGCAAGGGCAAGAATGCACACACACACACACAATGTGTTCGTAACATAGTTGCCATTAAGTGAAGTTGGCAAACAGACTCGCTTTGTGCACTGCTCGTGGGCACGCCTGGAGGCTTGTCCTCCAGTTAGTGCAGCGAGTGATAGATAGGTAGATAGGAAAGGCGCAAGGGGGCAAGGGGTCAAGTCGACTCAATCAACATGTCGTGGGCATGTCTAAACTGAACAAAGCCTCCTGGCCAACATTTGGCCACAAGTGCAAGCCCGCAAAACTGCAACAGCAGCAGCAGCAGCAGCAGCAGTCGAAAAGTGCAACAGAGTGGACACCTCCAGGACCAAAATTGCAACCGTAAATGCAGCTAAGTGTGTGTGGCGAGGGGGTTAAAGAGACGCGGCAGAAAGCAATGTTTACTTTAACCAAGTCGACTGAAGTTGCCCGAACCTTCTCGTCGTCGTCAGCCTCTGATTAATGGCAACACAGTCGTGACCTTGTGTGTCTGTGTGTGTCCATTGGGAGTTTTTCAGCAGCACTTTCGCATCTTAATTAAGGCGACACGTTAATGCGTTGCCAGTGAGAAGCCAATTTTTTTGTTTGTTAATAAAATCAATTTCGTAGCATAAATTTTAAATTACCACCCTTCGACGCTTTGCCACCCACTCAGCTACAGCTCATACCTCATACCTCATACCTCAATGGCAACCCAAACTTGCAACAGAATCCGGCGCCCTTTTCGTGGTTATGTCAGCAGCAGCGCTTTGGTCGTCGCCCGGGTGCCACATATTAATTCCAGTTTCGCACTCTCGCACACACACACACAACAGGACATGCCGTAAATAGTTGTTCGCCTCTCTCTCTATCTGCCTGTCTCGCTCTGTCCCTGTCTCTGTCCCTGTCCCTGTCCCTGTCCCTGTCGCGCTGTCACCCTCGCATTGGCTCCCGTTGCGGCGCTGCTTTTGCATTTACTAATAATTATAATATCTGCGCTTGTCGTACATGGAGTCGACGCCATCGTTTTGGTCCTGGATTCTGGGTTCTGCCATTGCCTGGAGTGAGCATGTGGCCAGGGTTTGTTGCGAGCCATCTACAGCAACGGCAACGGCAACGGCAACATCAACGGCAACGGCAACGTCAACGGTTCACGGCTGCAGGATGGCATTCATAAATCGCAGCTCATTTCGGCGTGGCCACGGAATGCACACGCATAATTATTTCAACATGCAGTTTGCACTCCGGTGGACGTGGATGTGGACACGCTCCCATGTGGGGCACAGCCGCACATACACGTCTGCATGTCTCTGCATGTGTGTGTGCGTGTGTGGCACGGTTGTAAATATCTGCGTGTCCTGCCCGTGGAATGCGCCTCTGGAGGCGAATCAATACATGATTTTCATAGCTACACTTCGAATCCCCCAAAATTGCATTGCACATTTGCATCGCTGTTCGTCTCATGTTCTGATCTAGGCCTAATACACGTTCTCATTCCCAAGCTTTTCGCTTTAAGATTTTTGATTCAGGCTATTCTATAACTCTGTTACACCGACAGAGATATCAACAGAGTTTTATCAATAATTTTTGCTCAACCTACATAGATACATAGAACATCTATGCGCCCACTTAGAAACGATTTTCCGAAATAATTACTCTAACTATCTTTAAATACTGTTCAACAATTTTTGTTTTTGGGATAGAGATGTAATTTTTTAGCTTAAAAATATCGATCTCGAGTGATGCTTTCCAAATGGAATAACGATGTTGATGATCCGTATGGTTTTAGACTTTAATGCATTTTTCAATGTGATACAGATCATTTTTCTTAGTTTGTTTTTACGTACTTTACAAAACAATTAAGGCGTTCGTCATCACTGATACCTATAAAACCATCGGAAACGCCGATATCTGCAAATATCGCCAAACGAAATCGATGCTCGACACAACTATGTTTTACACATTCCATTTTCAACTCTATTTTGATTTGAATTAAATAATTTGAATGAGAGCTAATAGCATTTATTTTTGGGGAAGTCGAGAAATAATTTTCATGTCAACATCAAAAGGCTGCGGCGTAGGATGATAAGGTTTAAATTTTTAAATATTGACATTATATACAAACATGCATTATGTGTAAGCAACAATTTAATTTATTTAGCTTTACATAAAACAAAACTCAGTGAGAAAATTTTATTTTTGGTATTCATGTTATCATGTCTATGATGCAGTGGTTAGAGCGCCTGAATGCTGATGCTGTGATCGTGAGCTCGATCCAAGATAGAATCAATACTTTATTTCAATTCAGCGACAGACACATTTTTTTTTAAATTTTATTATTTTAAATGGAAACGAAATAATTTTCATGCAAACAGCGAGAGGTTTCAGAAAAACAGAAAACAATATATTTTAAAGTTCTTTGCCGGAGAAGCTGCGTGTAAATCTGGCTAGTTTATGATATATTTTGAAATATCTGTAATTTTTTTTTTTTATTAACAAATTTTGGCAATTGCCAAAAGATTAAAATCTCAGAGAATTCTAATTTGTTATTATTGGTTATTATTTTTGAATCTGCGTGTTTTTTTATTATAACTAATTAGTAAGCATTCTCTCAACTTCTTTCAAACTTCTAAACAAATCAAAGTTTTGTAATATGTTTTTGCAATTAGGCTCCAAGATTTAAATTCACACTGCTGAAACATAAATTCTGAAAGATTTTAATTTAAGACAATTCTAATTTATGATAATTAATTTTTATTAAACTTAATCTTTTTTATTATTAATTTATTTAATTCAATAATAACATTTCTCTATAGTTGCTTAAGAAAAAACCGTCTTACTTTTTCAGCATTTAACTCAAGGGGTATGTTCAGATATTGGAGTCAATTAATATAACACCGTTTTAAAACTACTTTATTCTATTTTATATAGAAGGTGTGTCTGTGGTCTATGAATAATTATAGTAAATTACTTCTGAATTTATAATTTATTTATTTGAAATTACATTACATTTATTTAGAAGTATAATTGTATCTTTATTTGCTAGCAAATGTTGAGGGCAGCATTGAGACTTTGGGGCTATGCAGATTTCTCATTTGAATTCAAATGCAGAAGCCAGAGCCTGACTGTAAGCCGCATTCTGATGTTGTGTCTTAAGAATCTTGAAATTGCTTTCCGCAATTCTCTCAATGCTCGCTGCCAATTACGGGGCGTCGGGCGCCCAATGCCCGATTTATACCGTTACAGTGTAACCAATTCTCCATGGTTGTGCAATAACTGCAAATTTAATTTTGCAATTTCGCGCCCTGCACCGCCCGCCCTTCCCTGTCCTGCTGCCCTGGCATTGGCATCATCAACGTTCGCACCCTCCGAACTTGCCACATTTTCCCAGGCGTACATAAAAATCTTTTGCACACACACACGCACCTAATCTCAGTCAGTGTATGTGTGTGTGCGTGAGTGTGTGAGTGTGTGAGTGTGCTATAAATTTCAAAATAAAGCCTCAAAAAGCATTGCAAAAATTAGCTGCAAGTTCAATGCGAGACTGCACACAAAACACAATAAAGAAAAAAAAACAGTTTTCCAACTTTTGGGACCCGCAATTTGGTATTCGTTGGGTTCTTTCACTGCTTGGGGATTAATTTGGGGTCGACTCTTGGGAGTCTTTTACAAATAGCAGCTTGCATAATTATTTTGATGTTTACAAAACACGCCGTGAGTACAAGGAAATGTGTCAAGCAAAGCATTCAGTCGTAGCAATACTCTAAACACATTCGCTTCAGTTATGGCTCTACTTTAATATTATATTTAACATCAATGAATTGCCTAGGAGCTGTACATTTGAGCTTAATTGATCTTCTATGATTTTGAAATGTTCACAAATCAGTGAATGCCTAATAAATATATAATATATCATATATTTATTTAAGTAAAATACAGATTGAATTGTAGTTGCAGATAATTAAATAATTTCAGAAGAACGTTTTAATATAGAGCAAACCATTTTCATCGACACTAAAAAGTCTTAAATTTCAATTTCAAAGTCAACTTTTACTTTAATAAATATAATTAGTTTGTTGGAAAAGAATCAAAATAGTATAATTATGACTTACACATTGACTTACAACATATAGCAGACCGTTGCTGAAATTATTTGATTTATCGCTTGAGTCATCGACTTTTCCCTCTTCATGGAAGGAGTCTTTCATTATTCCTCTCCATAAGAAGGGAAGAAAGTCTGACGCCAAAACTATAGAGGGATATGTAAATTGTCTGCTATACCAAAAGTTTTTGAGAAGATATTAACAAGACATTTACAACATTTATGTAGTTCTATTATTTCCCCTTCACAGTATTTATAAATGATCTACCTACTGTTTTGACGCAATCTCGCGTACTAACGTATGCAGTTGATGTTAAAATATGCCTGCAGTACAGGGATTGGCCATGCCATATCAAGTCGCAGAGAGATCTTGACTCTTTCCAGTCATGGTGCAAAGTGAACTTGTTAAATTTAAACTTTTCTAAATGTGTTGTGATGTCCTTCTATAGAGTTAATCCACATTTGGCCTCTTACTTACTGAACAGTAACGATGTAAAAAGAATTACTGCTGTTGATGATCTAGGTATTCTCTTGGATCATAAACTTAAATTTGCAGACCACATTTCTAGAACGGTCAATAAAGCTACGTCTGTACTCGGTTTCATTAGGAGGTGGTCAAAGGAATTTGATGACCCTTATATTACTAAGACCCTTTTTACTTCACTTGTTCGTCCGATTATTGAATATGGTTCGTGCGTATGGTCTCCACAGTATTCTGTGCACCAGGATCGCATTGAATCTGTTCAAAAACAATTTCTCTTATTTGCTTTGCGTGGCTTGAACTGGAATGCTGAAGTGAGATTGCCGTCATATAGTAGTAGACTTCTCTTAATAAACCTTCCTTCTTTAGCTAACCGTAGAATAATGCTTGGCATTTTATTTATTTTTAATCTCATTAATGGTGATATTGATTCTTCAGAGTTAATATCGCGACTAACCTTATCCGTTCCATCTAGACTAACCCGTAGTTACAATCCGCTTGCTCTCCCCCTATGTAGATCTAATTTTGCATTGCATGACCCTTTTAGAGTTTTATGTTATATCTATAATAGATTTTATCATGTATTTTCTAGCGCTAACACTACTTTTAATCCTATAATTTTAATACTAACCTATTTAACTAATAATTAGACTGAATTTAGCTTATAGTAATAAATTAAAATTTTTTCATTCCACCCGTTTCTTTCTTATCGGACAGATCCTGTATTTCTATTTTATGCTATCCTCATTTTTTTGCATGCCCGAATCTATCCTGTCCAACCGCGAATCGTGTCATTCGTCCTGCGACAGCGCGTCTCGGTCGGTTGGGCGGGAGGAGGGTTTATTGGGATCCGAGAGTAACAAGCATTGGCTTGGTATCGCTTGGGCCACTTGAATGTGCATACTATGTACGTCAACGTCCAATAATAACACATTTTTGAATCAAAAACAAATTTTAGCCTTACAGAAATATATAATATAATAACAAAAAATCGTTTTAATAAAGTTAATAATCTTTGATAATTACTAATATGATCTTTTAATATCGTACTTAAAGAGCAAGAGACAACTAAAGTGCAACAACCACTTTGAAGACATGGAACAATGAATGAATTCAGTGAATGTTAGAGGTCCAATTGCAGGGCTGTGCTTGAGTTCGTGGTACAAAAAGTCGCTGTAGAGGAATTCGCATTGAAATCAGAGACGGAATCGTTATGGAAGTTGTTGTCATCGCGAGGGGGGGAAGCGAGGGAGGTAGGGGCGCTGCTATATCGCTAAAATTGCCACCAAAAAGCAATTGTGGAGAGGAAAAATCCATTTCAGGTTATCCGCGAATTTCAATCAGTCCCGCGATGGTTAACAAAGTGAAACATGCTGCTGCTGTTGTTACTGTTGTTGCTGTTGCTGCTGGCGGCGACAGTAAATATAAATGGCTGCTTCTTTATGCTGAGTGTAGCAGAGGGCAGAGCAAGTGGGTGGGGTTATAAAAATAAATAAACACAAAGGGCATACGTGATATGCAGCAGGAGAGGAGCGTGCTGCCCGAAGTGGGAGTTAGTAATCGGGAGACAACACGGTATCACTGCGCTGGGCCTTGTCACAAGACACCAGCACAGCAACAACACTGATTGCCACGTGCGGCATTAAAAGTCGTGCAACAAGATGAAGCAAGGCGAGTTGATTGGATGATTGGACGGGGAGGGAATGGGGATGGGGATGGGGATGGGTGTGGGAATGGGGATGATGATGAGGAGGCAAATCCACTTAGGCTCGTTTGACAAAACTACTCGTCAAGAGGTGCACTGTTCTTCAATGAAGGGATGGGGGAGAAGGGGGCATCCAATCTTGGCGTGACGCAGCTGGCGCGCGTGAGCAGCCAAAGATTTATGGCATCTTTTACGTGGCAGTTTCAACTCTTTAGGGCGAGCAAAGAGTTACGGCAAGAAAATCTCATCAAATTTATTTAAATGCACATAAATCTTGCAAACAGCTGCACATACTACACACACACACACACACACACACACACAAATAGAGCTAAAGACACAGACATAGATACAGATACAGATGCAGATAGTTCTTGTTGCGAGGCATAGTTACAATTTGCGCGCTTAAGCGCATTGTAAACAATTATATTATGGGGGCCTGCCGAACTAACCATTAAAAACTTTAACCATTGGCGCCACTTTCTGATAATAAACAATGCTCAGATCCAACAAATACAACTGCGTGTATCTTTGGGATACATTTTGGTCCATGTGTTGAATGTTTTGGCATTTAGTATCCAGTATTCAGCATTCAGCATTCGGCTTTGGTTTTGCCTTTGTTTATGCATTTGGCTGGCGTGAGAAGTTCTACTCGTGGCCACGCCTCCGACCAGTGGCCATAAAAGCGGCTACCATAAACAAATCGACAACAACAACAATATATAGCCTCACAGACAGCAGTAACAAAACAGGAACAACATTTTCAAACAAATCGCCAAAAGAAAAATATTTGGTTTTCTGGTCATGCTCAAAAGAGTGAGGCGCCAACGGTTCAAACATTTTTGTTGAATTGATACCAAGGATTACACACAGCTTCACCTATAGACAGAATGAAGTCTCAATATATTGTACTGGATAACCATTCCCATTCCCCACTCCGGATTCTCCATTCCCGAATTGGGGGCCATGCCCGCTGCCCGAGCATTTTTATTAAAACGTTTTTATGGCGTTGCGTTTTTATAGCCAGTAAAACGCCAGCACGAAAACAAAAAAACACAACAACAACAACAAATCAAATTCGATAAGAAAAACAAAAACCAAACACACCAAGTCAGAAAAAAACAGAAACCAAATCAGAATGGATAATTGAAAATAAATTTAAGGAAAACGAAACAAGAATGTGCAATAAATAAAGCAATCTGAAAAGTATGAAAACCTACAAAAATAAATAATTCATTTGGACTTGAATGATCCAAATAATTTCTACCGAGTACCCGTCGTAGGTATAAGAAACAAACGTAGGCTAAATGAATCTACGACTCTGAGCACTTAACATTAAAGCAATACTATATAAAACGATCAGCAAAATATATATGGTATATTAACCTGCCATCTGATCAAGTTGTATTTGATGTATATTTTTAAATTTAAGACTATATATTTTTATTATTGTTTTATAAATATTTAATTGAGCACCTATACAACACTAATTAATTAACAACATAATTCATGTAACTCTGACACGACCATCAAATATTTAACCCCGAATCAATCAACACAAATTTTTATATTAGTCTCTTAGTTCATGTGGTCACTAAATATATTTACAAACAAGGCGAATCGGAATAGATAAGGCCCTTCGAAATAAATTAGTTATTTCGAGACAATAAGGAATAAATACTATATATCTTAAAGCAATAAAATAATTTTTTAGATTAAAGCTCTTAAATCATTACATATTACGTCGTACTTATAGCAAACCCTTATTTGCCGAACAGTACATATAATAATAATAATATAATGTCTTTAACTATTCACTGCTTGAAAAAATAATAAAGTGTCTATAATATCAAGTGAACTTTAAGTTTTGCTCATTTCAGTTGAACTTACGGACTTTAGCCCAACGGACAAGTCATTATGTTACTACTGAACCAGTTGCACGCGTACTTTGGGTGATTATTTTAGGCAGGCTTTAAAGCGGCGTCAACTGATTGACAAAGTTGTGATACTTGGTTGCAACAACCCCCCATAATAAGTGTGGCAAGAACATCGAGCCTGATTTGAAGCGCGGGGGCCAGAGAGGTGGAAAGAGACGAGCCTTTTATATCCCAATAAGGCTACGCAGGGAACATCAAAAGTGACTGGGATGCTCTTGTGCCGTTGTGCGTTGGGTTTCCTGCTGCTGTTGCTTGTAGCTGGGTTAAAAGTTTGCGAATTGAATTCGCCACACGACTATGCCACACGCGGCTCACCAAATTTCGCACAATTTTGCGTGAGAAGCGGCCGTGTAATGATGCCATGTGGCATGTGGCATGAGCGACAAGCGGTAAGCGGCGACAGGAGATGTGCGACTCTGTTTTTAGATGTGCATGTGGATGTGGATGTGAATGTGGATGTGGATGAGGATGCGTGGGTGGTTGGAGGCGTGGCAGTGTCAAAGCATGTCAAAGTACCGCATACGAGCCGCTTGGGGGTGCAATGACAATGTGTGTGTCAGTGCTTGTGTGTGCGGCGCCTTCGCAATGAACCCAATAAAGTCAACATGGGGTCTGTCTGTCCTTCGACATGAACAGGAGCAGGAGTTGGTGAGACTACAGCGTCTCTGGCACGGCACGCACTCCCGGAAAAGGGGCAGACAATGGGCTAAAGCGCTACGCCCTCAACCAGCCAAACTTCCATATCCAACCACATGCCTCTTACTCTCCCCAAAAGGCAATATAATTCAACTATTACAGTACCCATTGTGTGCCTGATTTTTGATTATCGTGTGCCAAGCAGTGTTGCCAGCAGCTGCGCGCAAAAAAACTGACAGGTTGTCCTCAAAGATATGGCAGAAAACTGCTAAAATTTCGCTAAGGTGACAGAGAACAGAGATAATTTAGTAGTCATTGCATTCTATTTCTCATATAATATATAGTCAATACATTTCTCATTTTCATCCACATTTAATGAATTATGATAATGATTTTATAATAATGGCATTTCGCCGATAACTCGGTATAGGTTACATGTACTCTAGAAATTGAAACAAGTTCAAAATCCTGAAAGAACAAATTCTGGGCTTGACAAAAACTTGTCAGAAAACCTGATAGATCTATCGGGAAATCTGCCAAAACGGCAACACTGGTGCCAAGAGTCAAAAGAGTCACGTCATGGCCCTTGGGCTGTGGCTTAATCGAAGACGCCGCCACCAAAGTGAGATACAGAAGCATGAGTGGCGAAGTGGAGCGAGGGCGTGTGGCATCATCAAAGTCAATTGTGTGGAAAACTGGCAAGAAGAAAGCGCGTAAAACATATTACGCAGATTGTATTGATTTCTTATTATTTTGTCGCGTCGCCTGTCGCATTGCCGCTTGCCGCTTGGCGTTTACCGTTTGACGCTTAGATTTATGGGCCAAGCCGATTGGGCCCCCTTCCCTTTCCGCTTCCCCAACTTCCCAAAGATTGCCAGCCAAAGCACTCAATGTGGGTTTATGAGCGGATTGTGGAAGTGGTTGCGGCTTCTTATACGAGTACAAGCCAAGGATACTTGTAAGTAGCTATTACGTGAATGTCACTGAATAAACATGCAGACAAGAACAACATCAAAAAACTCCTCTCTTGGTATTCCAGTACTGATGATACATGAAATTGAACACGTAGCGAGACTCGCTGAAAAATATTAACTGAATTCAAAATTGCAAACTTTACATCTGTGCAATTTGTTCGTTTTTTTTCATTTCATAATTAATAATTCTCAAATTCGAAATAATTAATATGAAATTTTTATATTAGATTATTTGAGATTTTGAATTTCAATGAAATAAAATTAACTTAAAATTCACAATTGCAATTATCAGTTTCTCGTTTTTGAATAAATGTTTAAAAATATTTGTTTCTTTTTGATAAATATGTTATTCAGCATCCTCACTATGAGCTTAGACAATAACTAAATTGAACACAAAAGTTGGAAAACCTTAAAATAATTAAATCTGTATTTAAAAGATAATTTATATGTTTATATATGTATAGGGTATATTCCTTCGCCTGTATTGAAATGTGAGATGAACGTTAAAAAATGAAAATTTCATGCATATTGTTTTATTGCCATATTTAAAAATGCAGCCAAAGTTTGAAAATTAAAATCAATGTTGCAGAACTTTAAAAATTATTTTTCAAATATGACGTAAATTACGTTCATGGTCCACATCGGGGGCGGCGGCATAGGGGACAAAAAAATTTACGTTGGCAGCTGAGTAGTGGTCAGAAAGAACCGTCGGCGGCTGGCGGCGTATTTGGTTCAAAAATAATTTTGTTTTATTTCAAAAGTTCAAACTTTTTATTTTGAATTGATATCAATAATTGATTTTTCACCCAGTTTATAATCTACATAAGACCTAATATTAAATAAAATAATAAATATTTAAAACAAAAAAAGGAAATGAAATAAATAAAAATTCACAAATCCAAAATTAACGATCACTCGATCACTCGGTTGAGAACCACTTTTTTTTCACCAACTTGAGCGAATAATTGTTCACTTTTGACGAAATACGTAACATACATTTTTGTATCGTACAAAACTTTATACCGCCGAGCTCCGCCGCGCTGCTTTTTCCGTGATTCGGCGGCGGTGCGGTAGAAAAGTCAAAAACCGACGGAGGAAGTTATATGGAAAAAATAAATAAAATCTTTTGTTGCAGTTTGTAAACTTTAAAAATACCCACACCCGAAGTTCTGATTACTATCAGTAAGACCTTGGTATTGACTAATTTCATTCAAAGTAGACTCGAAATGGGGTTTGATGGATAAATTCATACATATGTATGTATAAAGACGTCGTAATTTTGAAAAATTCTTAATTCGATCTTTGTTCACTGAATTTGTATACTTTCGCCTGTCTCTTTTTCCAGAACTTGACTATGCACATGCCAAAAATAAGCAACAAAAAAAACAACAACGATAACAAAAACACAACGAATTGAATTCCAAACGAGAACAATATTATAACAGAAGAAAACCATTTTGGCCAAAGACGCGCGGTGCGTATTGCAACCCGCAGATTGCCACGGTTCCCCTTCCCTATGCCATGGCTTCTCCTTTTCCTGCTCCGCCTACCTATCATTCTTCCCTTGATGATTTTATATGTATTTTTGTAGCAGCCACAGCAACAACAACAACAACAACAATAAGAACTGCAACACTCGCCGCCATTTTGCTCTCGCTTGTGTTTGCGTACAAAGTAGCCAGCGCTCACCCGCCAAAAAAAATGAAAAAGCAAAAACGAAAACGAAAACAAGAAAAACGCGCGACCCGCTTCGATTTCATTTAGTCGTGTTGTTGTTGTTGCTGTTGTTGTTGTTGTACTCATTGCTATTGCTCGTGCTGCTGTTGTTTGTTGTTGTTGTGCGGCTCTTGAAGAGCTCGTCCTAACAAGCATAAACCACCGCGTGGCTCTCACGCCGCGTTTCCTATACTCACATGCAAGCGTGAGAGAGTGTGTATGCGAGAGGGGGAGCGCAATGAGTGAGTGAGTGAGTGAGTGAGTGAGTGAGTGAGTGAGTGAGTATGTGGAAGGCCGCGCGTTTTTGGTTGGTGACGGCGTGCCACAGATGATCATCAACAACAACAACAACAACACAACACAGCAATATCAAGAGCATCACCAGTCGCCGTCCGTGGTGTGGTGGTGATGGTGGTGGTGCTCGTTGCTGTTCGCTGTGGTGGTGGAAGGTTGCCGCGTGTCATCACACACACGTCTGTGTGTGTGTGTGTGATACTAGTTCCGATAATGATGGGTAGGAAAGTTCATAAATTGAAAATGAAAAAAAAAACGCTACTTTGTGCTATATATACAAAAGTAAAAACCATTTTGAGTATACAAATTAGAACATTTTCAGGAAGACAATCAGCAACTATTCTTAATTAGTCCAACTCAAATCAAGAATATAAATACTTTTTCTCTGTTAAGCTAAGACCATTTTTTTGTCTTTCAATATTCAGTTGTTAAGAACAGAAAAAATCGTTTAATTGTTTTGATAACAGAGTTAAAAATGAATACAAATTGAACAATATTTGTTAGTCCTTTTGCGTAACATTAACAATGATAAAAACATCTGAACCACATAAATATCTATATAAAAATACTATATAATTAAAAAACCCGTGTCCTCTAAAAACTTCGATGATGAAGATAATATGAGTCTCCCCTAAAAATCAAAAATTCAAAATGTGAGAAAGTGTGTTAACAAAATATATACATATATATATGTATATATATTCTTTTAAATGATTTGGAAATTTAAATAAAACAATATTGCTATTTTGTATTCATAAGTATGAACTTAAATATTTTTTGCATCATTTAATATTGTTTTAAAATCTCAACAGTCAATTGTCTTCAGTTGTTTAACTGACAACGAATTCATAATCCTTGGTGCAAGTTGCGTCGCATCGCCTCGGACAATTCCAGATTCGCGGTAAAGTTGTTTCTCGGGTAATGCCACTTATGTACTGATATATATGTATGTATGTACATAAATACATAAATCATAAGCATTGTAAATACATAATGCATACAATTTAGGGTGGGACCAAAAAAGCTGCGATTTGCGATGTTGCAACAGTTTTTGGGTGCTCAACCCGCTGCTTCCCGCTATTGAAGTGCCTGAGCGTGCAGCACGCCACTTCAGCTGTGTGTCTGTTTGCCGCGGCTGCTTCTGCTGCTGCTCACTGAACGGCATCAACCCCCAACCCCTAGCCGTCAATATGGCCATTGCCCTAAAACAGCCCCTGTGGCACAGCTTGTAGTCGCATAATCGCAGCAAGGTATCTGAGACTTTTAAATAAAAGGGCGCGTTTACAAATATTTGCCGTTGCATCCGTTGCAGCAAAAAGGACATTAATTTTTTTTTCTATTACATTTTTTTGTCACTCCGCATATAGCGGCAACATAATTCTTAGTAGCATTGACGACAAAGGGATAACATTGCATTTGTTGTCAGCCCAAAAACTGTCACAGCTCGCCAAAGGATCACATTTTCATTCAGCAAGCAGTTTTCATTGATTCCATTCCCGTCCCCGTCCCCGTCCCCGTCTCTCTCCCCGTCGAACCTCGAGCCCCGAGCCTCGAGCCCTGGAACAATAGACGCATTCGAATAGAAGGAAAATGTTGACAAGACACATTTTTCACAAAATGCCTACAATATTTGGCGTTTTTGGAAATTTTATAGCGACAACAGCATCAGCAGCAACATCAGCAGCAACAACAACAACGGGAACATCTAAAGTCAACAATGTCCTTTGCATTTGCTCTGTATACACGATCAGCCCCCTTTTGTTGTCAGCGCCCAGTTGAGTTTTGTCATAGACAATGCGGAGTCAGAGTCGAAGACGTAACCTTAGTTGTGATGTCTTTGCTAACGTCTTACCTTTTTTCCTTTTTCGGTGTATCGTCCTGCATATTGCGTCCTGTATCCGCATTGTCCTTTGCTTGCTTTGCCGCTTTTGTCACATCAGCGTCGCTTTGTCTCCGGCCAAAGTCAATAGATTTGCCAATGCCTGTAACAGTTTTAGCTGCTGCTCCTGCTCCCGTTCATAGTTTCATTTACGCTACCATATTTACGATGTCATCAGCCCGAGGCTGATGTTTTAATTTACACCCATGGACGCGATTAATGGCTGTTGCCTTCTTTGTTGGAGCATCAACAAATAAATCAGTCAACTTGCTGCTTAAACTCACATTATAAACTTAGACTTTTCATTGTTTAAACCTATTGTATTCATTAGTTGATTTGTTTTTATTTTTGTTAGATGTCATAGACAAAGATATTGTTTCTGTTAAGTGCTAGGTAAACAGTAAGTATGAAATCTTTTTAACAGCAACCGTAACGTTAAAGTAAATTTGAATTTGTATATAAAATAATTATATTTCGAATTGCCCAACCACTATCAACACATTATTATTTACAGTTAATATTATTGAGTCGTAAATGGACATTCATTGTTAAGATAGATCAAATTATTTTAAGATCCACTTTAATTAATTTTGGTTTTTTCAAAAGACAACATTAGTTAACTAAATTATTTCAGGTATTTGCTAATACATTTTGTATGCTGAGTATTTCCGAAAATGAATTATGTCTTATTTTAAAGTAATACTACAATTGTCATGTGCGTGCTTAAATGAAAATAAAGTACACCAATTAATGCCCACAAATCATTATCAAAGTCCGGAGCTAATTAAGAACCACGAAATAAACTTTGTCATTTTGTGCGAACAACAAAAAAAACATTAAGAATGTTAGGCAATATTTAATGAGTCGACTCCCAAATACTCTCAAATTATCACTAAATACAAATAATAATAATTAATGATAACTGATTAAAATGAACTGAGAACTTTTAAAATATAAAAATTCAGCAGAGTCCTCTGATGCGATCAGGCCAACACACAGTAAGCGTATGCGGCAGAAAACATTAAATATATTAGCTTAAGATTTATGCTTTTCACAATATAGATATATGTACATACCTCTCAGACGGTAATATATATTGTTTATTGTATTTGCTTATAGATGGCTTTGGCTGTTTATTAATAAGTTTTTGTCTTTATTTTATTTTTTCCTACTCGTATTCGCATTGATTTATGCCATGGCCATTTTGTGGGGCGTCGCGCTTTAAATTGTGGCCGCATTTTGGCGAGCCGCAGATATTGAGTAATATTATATATGAGACACTAAATCAAGTGAAATATTTGTAGTTGTCGGGGGAATTTAAAAATGAATGAATATATCATCTATTCTTACATTTCTTGGCACTCTATACAATTGGTTGAGATAACAAAATCTATTAGCTACCCCATTTTCGATAGTTATTCATATTGCTTTTCTGATTCGGATACGCAGCGATTTCCCACGCCCCATTTGGCGCTAAGACAATGTAAGTTAGATTTACTTTAAATTGAGTTCGAACAGCCAAATGCCAAATGTTTTGTAAACATTTTTCCAAAAACATGTCAATGGCTTGATCCCATGAACCAAACCAAATCCATTGTTGACCAGGGCCCAGTTCTGACCTGTCGCTTTGTCTGCTTCATGTGCCATTATGTCTCTTCTTTAGATGCTCATTTCTCCATCTCCACTCCATCTTCTTTTTTTTTTTGTCTCTTTAGGCGGCAAACATGAAACTCAAATTGACTTGTTACAATTTTGTTACTGGTGTCTCAATGTCTAGCCCGATGACTCTCAATTTCTCCAGAACCACACCTTGGACAGTGGATTGAGGGCGAAAAGGACACATTTCATGAAAGAATAAATAAAAAGGCAGCTAATTTAATGCGGCGGAAAAACTCTTTGTTTTCTTGCTCTCCTTCCCTGTGGGCGTGCAACAAATTGACCTGCACTATTGAATATTTATATTCAATACAGCGATTCCTTAATATTTTTGTAAAATGTCATTTATTTTTGTTTGGCAAAAGAAATGACATCAAGTGCTAATGGCTGATTCCAAACGAATGAACAGACTGTTTGGCATGTCGTATGTTAGACATAGTCATGTACAAAATGGTGTACACTTAGTATGTTGTATAGGATTTTCAATATTTGTAGCTTGATCACTATTCTTAATTCAGTTCAATTAGTTTCATTGAGTTTTTTTTTTAATTTATTAAATGTTGAATCTTTTGGAAATTTCATAATCTAACGATAAAAGATCATTAAATTTTGTGAATTTTTTAGTATGCTTTAAAAATAAAAGTCAATAGTTAATGATTCAAAGCTGCTAAAAATGTATCTACAAGGAACTCAATATTGAATATAGAAGTCATTTGACACCGAAAACATTTATGGATCTTTTGTATGGATTAGTTGAAGGTAGAATAGTTATTTTTAGATGCTTTACAGCGACTTCTTTCAAGCTCTAAGCACTCGCCGTCTGTGACGGAAATGTGGGTGACAGAAAGTAATGAGTTGGGTGAAGGCTTTAAGCGCCTGCTGATTTATGGGCTCGATACCAAAACCAACGCCTCGCCTTTGCCTTTGCCTTCTGCATCGCAATCGGCTGCCACCCGCCTGTTGTCACTTAACATAAAGAAACAATTAAAAAATTGCCCAAAAAGCCAAAATGCTTTTTGGGGGTAGCCGCATAGCAGAGAGAGAAGGAGAGAGAAGAGAGAGTTGAAGTTGTTGGGAATTAAGTGCACCCGATGGTGGCATTTGGCAGGCGCAAAAGCGCGAAACTCATTAACTTGTGTCAGGCGCAGAGCTCCCCAAACAAGACGAAGACGAAGACGAAGACGAAGACGACGCAGAAGTAGAAGCCACCCCCAGTGGGAAAGTGCGAAAATTATCATTATCACCAATCCGGCTAAAACAAGTAGTGAAGAGAAGAGGCGAGGAGAGGAATGCGCGACGCCCACCATTGTTGCGCTTAATTAACAAGCGGCTCGGTTGCTCTGGGGGTTGGGTTGGTTGCGACTTCAGGTTACGGTTGGGATTGGAGGTGGGAGGGGCTGGCTTGTTGTAAACGCAAAGTACTAATCATGAAAATTAAAAATAATTAAAACTTTTCTTTCAATTTTGCAGGCAGACGTCTTCAGCTCTAGCCTTGGCTTTTGTCAAGTGAATTTCCTTGGAGGCCATAAAACTCTGCCGGAAATGTTGATAAAGTGCCCCGGGCCCGGGGCACAATGGGCTCTCAAACACGTATCGGGGGGTGGTGAGGAGGGTGGTGTAGGGATTTGATAATGGCCGCCGCGGTTAAATGGCGCTCCAGCGATTTTAATCACAATTTACGCGCTCAGCTCTTAAAGGGTTCGTATTCTGCAGTTCCGTAAATTATCACAACAAGTGGCAAGTGCTGAGTGAGAGGGGGAGTGGGGGATGTGTTTGTCGAGCGGCTTGTTGCTGTGGCAGGATTAGCGCTGCTAAGCCGCAGGCAGTCGCATAAGATACCCAAATGAAATGTCCCCAGAACGAACGCTTCATCCTCACTCACAGCCCATCTGTCGGGCATTCTGTCATCTTCGCCGCTCCGTCTGAACTGCTTCAGGCTTCAGGCTTCTGGTTTCTGGCTTCAGGTGCTTCATTCATGGGAATCTTGCTCTGTCAGTGCTAATCGCATCGTAATCGGCTGGGTAATCAATCCTCTCAGCAGAGCTACTTGCAACTTGCCTTCGCTGCATTGACACAGGTTATGCGACTTTCCCATCGTGTGTCCTTTTCATTTGTCGCCGATATCTGTGCGAGCTGTGAGACACCGAGAACCGCTTGCGCACGACTAACTGCATTGTCCTTTTCTTGACGGATTCCTTTGCAAAAAAAAAAAAAAAATGAAAACAGGAGAAGAAAATACCAAAATGCATGTATGCAAGATGATGCATTATCCACTTCCGACCTCATCGACTCACACTAAGCCGCTTAGCCAAGTGTCCTCCATTGATCCTCCTACTATTTTTGTGTGTATTTCTGTTGCCTTCTAGCTCCTGTTAGCTTCTGGCCTATCTCCATTTCACATTGACATTACCTTTTGTTTACGCATATTTGTTGTCTTTATGTTGGTTTAATGCATTTTAGCAAATGCGCTTGACAGCTGAGGCCGGTTGAATGTCAGCATTCAATCATCTTTGATGAGCCTGGCCTCCTTTTTTTTCCCCTGTCCGCTGTTTGGGAGCAGCTGACGGAGACAGCGCCACAAAAGTGTTCCAGCTCCCTCACCCTCACCATATCCCTCTTCCTCTCTGTTCCTGGCACTTCCTGACACCCGCGCTCTAACCACTTTGACCACTTCGGAATAAGCATAATTATGTAATTATGTTGTCAAAGAGTTTTGCCGGTTTTGCCGTTTTGCCGTTTTGCCGTTTTGACCGCGCCACTTCGCCAAGCTGCTAAACGTCGAAACGTCGCGAAGTCGCGAAGTCGCGAAGTCGCTTTGTTTCGTTTCGCTCCTACCACTTTAAGCTAGCTAATCAATTTTGTGTTTTATTCTTATTGCCGTCTTTCCGACACTTGGACTCTCCAACTGGCAGCCCGTTGCGGTTGACCAATTCGCTGGCCATTCACTTGGAACTTTCTCGGCCGGCACCTCTTGCCCCTTGACGGGCGTCTTCGGAGAGAGGCGCAACGAACCATGCCCCCCACACACATATACACTGCACACCCTAATGCAGAAAGGCGTGGCCAACATCTGTTGCGCTTGTACAATTTATTAAATGTTGAACATGATGTTAGTTGTATTCAAATCCTTAAAGCAAGCTAAAATTTCTTTATTTGAGCATCAACGTGTTTTCTATAAATGATAACTAAGGGAAACAAAATAAATTTTTTTATTATTATCGATTGGTTATGAAACCATTAATATTTTCTGTTACGCCATCATAATATTTAAAATAAATGTTTTGTTATATTTTACTGTTTGACATCAAATCAGAAGTGAGAGATCTAAAATTTAATAATATTTTTTTATAATTTGTGAACAATTAATAATTGACTTATTTTCTGTATTAATATTATTTATAGAATAAATAAATTTTTGTGTTATTATTGATTGAATACTGAAACTACTAATATTTTGTGTCAGCGTTTGAAGTGTTTAAAAGAAATGTTTTAATGATTTATTTTTTTCCACTGGAGTAAAATTAAATTTCATAAATGTTGAAGTAGATTTATTTTCATTAAATAATGCGTTTTCTTTCTTTTTTTTTAAACTATTTATTATAATAGTATAATTTCATAAAGTTCTTCGGGAGTGAATTATTTTGTATTTCAATTATTTCATTACTTCGCTGCTTATATTTTATTGGATTAACCAAAATACTATATTGGTTGAAAATAATGTTCTATGGCATGTGCGAGCTAAACTAAACATCTATTACATATGTATCAACATACATATATTATATGTAGAGATCTTAGAATTGCAGTGAAAATTGTTAAATCGATTGATGAGCAATTTTAAGTTTTTTAAATTACGAAATTTTGCTGTATCAAATGATCAGACATAATTGAATAATAATTTCATTGTTCATTCCAGAAACTATTATTGTGACTGCATCGTGCACTTGAGAGTTGTTAAACGCAGAAAGTGTTTTCAGTTATAACTTTAACTTGAGCTAACTATATTGTTTACGCTTTGAGTTGTTTGGACTACAAATTATCGTAAATATGTTAGGCATTGTATATTACCATTTCAATTTTGAACAAGTAAGGAAGCTACATTGATCTGCGTAAGACCTACATGAATACTGTCACCAAATTTGAAATCTCTAGGTCATTACACACTTAAAACGTCCATATGCATTGGGCACAACAATTTTGATAAATACTTTAACAAATAACTTTTGTTCTACTTATCCGATTTTCACCAAAATAACAGAGTATATTAAGAGTATTTAGCACAGAAGACTTACCAAATTACACAAAAATCTTTTGCAGTTATACTTTTACATAAAAAAAACTTGACTTGTTCTAGATTTATGTATATTGTGGGCGAAGGCAGCGTGGCATCCAACTTTTGAAATAAATTTAATGTATCTATGTTTTACAGTCTCTGGGATCTAGGTGTTCATACAGACAGACAGACGGACAGACGGACACGGCTATATCGTCTCGGCTGTTGACACTGATCAAGAATATATATACTTTATGGGGTCGGAGATGCCTCCTTCTGCCTGTTGCATACATTTTCCGTTGACACTAAGTTATTATACCCTTCAACCCTATGGGTAGCGGGTATAAAAATTTATTTAAAATTGGTTATCTTATAAAAATGTCATAATTCATCAACAATCATAATAAAATAATTGAATTTGCATATTTTTAATTTTAACTGATTAAATTAAATTTAGTGAATTACATTTATACTATTTAATATATTAAACCCAAAACTAATAACTAATTTATCTGGACTACATTTTGTGCTCGAACTTAATCGTTTCTTATATTTTCTATTTTATATCATTGGTTTTATAAATTTCCCCACTAATGTAAATTAAATTTGACTTAACATTTTTCATTTTAATTTTGGTATGCACATGCATATCTAGTTATATTTTATTTCTGTAGCCTGTTATTGCTGCTGTAGCTTTGCCCTTTTGTTTGGCACGACATGAAAGTCTCGGTGCTGTTGGTGTTGTTGCTGCTGCTGTTGCTATTGCTGCTGCATTTTGACATTTTGACGAAGAGGAAATGTCACGTCACGTCGTGTTTTGCCGCTCACCTCCAATTTCCGGTTGAGTGAGCTGCCGCCGTTGCTGTTGCCGTTGCTGTTGGCATTGCTGTTGTCGTTCGCCTCACGCCGTCATTGCTAACGCGCTGCCCAGCCAGACATCCAGCGTTGCGTGGTGAAGTAGTTTACTCAACTCCAACTCCAACTGCAATTGCGATTGCAACTCCATTGCCACTGTGACTGCGACTGCCGATTCAAAATTCGATTCCAACTGTGGGCGCACATTGCCATCGAAAATTGCACGCACAAACTCATTGTTGTCAGCCTTGCCTTGCCTTGGCTAAACTGAGGCTCATGTCTTTCTGCTATACTTAGTGTTGGGCCCCATTTCCCCAGCTTGACTTGCTGGGCTGGTCGACTGGTTGGTTGGCATTTCTGGTCGTTTTGTGGATGCATAGCGACAGACACATGGAAACTACGCATTGTGGTCTGCCAGTTGCCAGATTTGGAACGACTCCCACTGCACTTTTTGGTCGCTGTTTCCGCATCCGCTAGTGGGCACTTAGTTGCAAGAAGACTGCACAAATCAACCTGCTTTAAGTAATTTTATTTGCTCAAGAATACACAAAAAAGTGTAATTAATTATTTCAACGTTGGCAACAACTTATTATTAATATTATTTTTATTGTTTAATTACGTATTTCATTGTTTACTTTCTGTATTATTTCATTCTCATTTTCATTTGCCCCACAAACTTTAAGAAGTTTCATGTCAGCCAACGTGTGGCGCCATCTGGCGCACAGCATTTGCAACAGACTTTGTACAATTTTTTTAGCGCCACAAGAAGCACATTTCTTGCGGTGCGGCGTGCTAACGCAGATGCTAATATATAAACACAATATGTATTTAACACATTTTAAAAAACAAATATAGAGCTAAGGAATATAAAACATTTTTAAATGCTATGCGGCAATTTCGGTAAACTTTTGTTGCAGGCGTAAAAATCGCGTCCTCATATTGCTGTTGGCGCCATCTGGCGGCAAGCGCCTGCAAGCACAAGCATTTTTATTTAAAATGGCGAAAGCTTTGGATTCATGGCGCTCCTCGTTTGGCTTAAAAAGCGAAAGGGTTGCGCTGTCGCCTTTTGTGTGCGTTGCCGCTTCTCAAAAGCGAAAAGTTCTCTGGTCCAGTGTCAAAGTCGAGACACTGTCATCGGGGCAATGGCGACGGCAGTCAACGCAACAATGTCTGTGGGGAGTTCGGGGTTCGTGGTTCGGGGGGTTGGAAGTCTGCTGCGTTGGCGCTTTTGGCTGAAAGTTTTGCACGTACCATTTAAAATGTTGTGTGTGCATAACTCAATTGTTCTGTTTATTAAGTTCTAGTATGTTTTTGCATAATTCGTTTATTTCAATGAAATTGAATAGTATTGCAAATTGAGGAAAATTATAATTGGCAGCATGAAATTGCATAATTATGGGAAAATGTATTATTTTGTCAAACAAATGTTCAATTATCGCAATCAAAAGTAAAAAAACAGCAAATAACAACCCGGATCATTTGCCCCACAAAAGTTGCATTTCAAATCTTAAATCGCTAGCTGCAATATAAAATATTAATGATAAGTTGTTAAAATCTCTATATTTTTGCATTTTATTTACTCATTTATTACCTTCACTGCACTCTGAATGAAACTCGTTAGTGTCATATGGTACGCATAGTACACGCATAGGCCACGCCCATTGAGGGTCTTTCATCTTCATATCTGCTTTGTGGTTGAAGTTGCATTTGAATTCGGGAATGGACAAAAGGAGGCGTGGCACAATATAGCCGAAAAATTCGTAATGCATATTGTGATTTATTTTAATAGACATTCTTGTGCAGATTTTAAGAACTATTAATTATTATCAAACATAAATATTTTACTACTGCTGTTAACAAATTTGTTTTTAAAAGTTCATATTATAATTGATATTTTTATCAGAATAAAAAATTAAGTAAACAGTACCCAATTAATAATCATATCTGAGCTAATTTCTGGTTTAATAAGTATGCTTATATATTTTCATAAAGTAATATTGTTCCAACATTATTAAATATTATAAAACCTATGCATACAACAATATGATTGTAAACGATGAACATAAAAAATTTACCATTCTATGTAAATATTAATATTTGCTTTTTATAGTTACGTTCTATTTCTGAACTTCAGTCTATATAGCCTTTACTTTCTAATAATATAATATAATAATAATAAATTAATAAATACAAACTTAATTTTGCAAATACTTAATAGAGAAATACAAAAATTATTGTATTTAATGGAACAAAAACTTTGTTAGATTGATGTCGCAACATTTGCCTTTTTCTTGTGAAGCAGCTTTGATTTAACACATGTGTTTTTGGAAATTAGTGTATCGATAAAAAGCGAAAGATTGACAAATTCATCTGGAGTTCGACGTAGTGCAGTGTGGAGTAAAGTATAGGAGTCGTTTGAATTCTGAGTCGATATATAAGTATTTGAATGTGCTTTTGCAACATTTTAAGCGAACATTAAATGGGACAAGGGAACTTGCGGGGCTGTATGTTTGTGTGAGTGTCTGCACATGATGTGTGTCCGCAAATGTGTACTTGTGTGTGTGTGTGTTGGGGAGGTGTGGTGGGTTTATATGAGTTGGCTTGCTCATTAAATAAAAGCAACTGGATTTAAAAAGGAAAAAAGAGAAGAGATGAGATAAGAAGAGAGGTGAAGCGGAGCGAACGCAGGGATTGGCTTTTTAATGCCACTTGCTTTTTGCCTTGGCTGCCACCGGTCGACGTTGCAAGGCGCAGACATCCAGCCATACACCCTACCCCAACCTACAACCCCCCACCACGCCCTCCACTTCATCCAGCTGCCCATCCATTTCGTCTCTGTCGTTTTTTGCGCATTTGCGAATTACACGCATTAATTTTCTTTTGTAACCCTTCTTTGTACTTAGCATATGTTGTGCATGTGGGTGTCTAGTTATGTGTGTGTGGGGATATACATACATATATCCATCTGTGTGTGTGAGACTATTTAATGAATTGTTACACATGTTTCGAACAGCAATAATAGCAACAAAGTGCGCTGCTTTGTCTGCTCATTATGTCGATATTTTGAGGCGCCTTTTTTAATTGCGAGACTTTCAAATTTGTTGCGAACCAAAACAAAAAAGAATAGACGCTATTGTAGCTTGGAAAATACCCTTAACCATTTTATCCTCTCAAGTGGAATTTAAATGAGCAAGGGGCCTCATACTATAAAAAAAAGTCTGATTTACTTTCGTACCATTTGTAAAGTACATAAATTTGTCGATGATCAACTGCAACTGTTGAATTTAAAACCATTGAAGTTAAATTCCTGACATAAATAATATAGTACTAAATAAATTATTTAAATTCCAACTTGAACTATTTTAAAGCAGAATTGAAAATGGAATATTGCATATCTTATAAGGATACCAAAAATCATATAAAGAAATGTATAGTTTGCTTCTGAATGCTTCCAAAGTGCCAGTTAAAATTCAGAAACTAGTGAAGCGACTTTTTGTGCAGGCAACTTCAAAGGATATCTTTAAAGGAGATCCGCTTCCGCACGCCTGCACTTGGTCCATAAAATAGAAGAT
This sequence comes from Drosophila formosana, assembly GCA_035045625.1. NCBI lineage: Eukaryota > Metazoa > Arthropoda > Insecta > Diptera > Drosophilidae > Drosophila > Drosophila formosana. Next base: position 742,216 of record JAWNOW010000062.1, read on the forward strand.
CGCCATGTGTGTGGTCTATCTATATCCTTCGCAGGTCCTTGCGATGGAACTAAGGAACTGATTTGAGTCATCAGGGCTGACGCCTGTTTGTTGTTGCAAGTTGCCGGTAGTTGCTCTCAAGTGGGCACTTGAGGCCGCCAAGCTGTCTGGGTCTGCTGTCCATGTCAGCTGACAAATGCCTTAGTCTGTCTGTCATCTTCTGCTTCCGGTGCCTTGCAAGTGGCGGTCTACCAACAAACATTGACCGCCCACTTGACCCGAGGCGTGCAAATCCAATGGCAACTGGCAACTGCGTCTGCATTGATGCGGGTCCTCGCCAGACTCTCTGGCGGGATCGGAACTTTGCCTATCGGATTTCAAATGCGACGATGGAGTAGGATCGCAAGATTTTACTGATCGAGTTCGGATATAATTAATGAATTGTTGTTTTCTGTCGACTGCCCTCTGTTGTGACCGCGCCTGCGAAAGTCTCGGAGCCACTGCTAATCGTTATAAATAAAACTGATGACTGAACTATCAAGTAGGGCTGCTCCCTATCTTTTATTTTTCATTTAACAAAGTAATTTCTATTAATGTTACTTACGAAGAATTTAAATACTTTGTACTAAATACAACATTTTCCAGTATTTTAATCAATTTTGTTGCTAACTCACTTTCATTTATTTTGTTTCGCAAATGTAGGGAATAAGTGTTATGTGTAAATCAAGACCATTAAAAACGCTATAAATTTGTAATTATACTAGGAAATAGTAATAATTTTGTAAGATTTTTCAACAGACTTACAAGTCATTTTTAAATTAGAATAATGTTCTACAATGTCGATTGAAATTTAAAAATCTGTTGCGCTCCTTCTTATTCGCTTTCTGAGGACATTTTACTTTAAAAACCACACAGGTTAATTTAAAACGCATGCATTTTTAAATGCAGGTAGAAGTATAGTCTTTTACCACTAACAAAATAGTTACTACAGAATGACATAAAATAAAATTAATTGAAACAATTTTACCGACGACTACGAATACATTTCGCAGCTGACTACACGCAACCGATTTTAGTGATATTTGTTGTATGTGATGGAGGATTTAGAATCATTTATGGTATAAAAACCTTGACACACACTTTGAATATAGACCTTAAAACACATCGTTTTTTCAACAATTTTAGTGTATAGACAAGCCAGTTATCTACGGAATGTCGCCCGCGAAGCTTTTAATAACATTTATTTTAATTTTTGTTTCTCCCTCCCGCTGCCTTTTAACGCTGAAGTCTCTTAATGATTGCATAAAAAATAATTGCATTTCCATTTAAAACTTAAAAAAAAGCTTGCCCGTCTCTGAATTAAATAAAAATTTGGATCCTATCATTGATCGAATCTACGACCGCAGCATCCGCTTTCAGACGCTATGACCTCTGCACTACAGCCTTGGATGAAATAAATTCCAAAAACAAAATTTGCTCACCGAGCTATTTTCATGAAAGACAAAATAAATTGAATTGTTGCTCTGACTACAGCCTTCGATTGCAGCATCTCGGTGTAGCCTCTCAGTTCTTGGATGAAAATAATTTTTTTAATACGGACTGTAATTTGCCAGAATCCCGCTGCAGATTCACGCTGTAGCTTTTCAAAGTTCATGGGAAAACTATTTTAGGGACTAATCATCGTTTTTCACTTCCCTAAAAATGAATGCGCTTAGATTTCATTCACATTACTTCAAGCTTGACAATTTATAAGATTTTGTTCAAAGCAAAATACAATTGCTAGTTGGGATGTGGAAAACATAAATGCGTCGAGCATCGATTTCGTTTGGCGATATATGCCAATATCGACGTTTCCCATGTTTCTGTAAATATCTTCGTTCATAAATGAATCAATCTTTTGTAAAACACGCAAATCAAAATTCAGAACAATGATCTATATTGAATTCACATCAAAAATGAACTAAAGCTTTCAACCTTTAATTAGTTCTTTTGAAGGTTTAACCCAACATCGATATTTTATTTTGATATATTTACAACAAAATTACACCTTAATCCCAAAAACAAAAATAAGCCAATTTATTAATATTGAAAATTAAGTTTTAAGCTTGAATTGTTCGGTAAACTGTGTATCCGAAACGGAAACTGTTTTGAAAAACTATTCTCGATCTGCTGCTTTGCAAAAAGAGCTGTCATTCTGAGATTGAGCGTTATAGACTTAGCAATAGATAAAAAGATTACCCATCCAGGAAAATATGTATAATAATTTTTCGCTTGATACAGATATTTCCTAGCCGTTTTGTTCCATGTTGGAATTTTCTTCTGACTGTGAAACTTCATTTGAATTGCAGAATACGTTAAGTATAGTTAGACAATATAATAAGATCGACCCGAAGAAAAACTTATTGGTATTCGCCCAATCTTGCATTCCACGCAGCTTCACACAGCTGTACGCAGACTTTTGCGTGTACATTTGTTCGTATTTTGTAAAATCTGAAGTGAAATATTATGCATTGATGAATACATATGTACATATGTCTAAAATAAATAAGTCATTGGAGATAATTAAGTGCAATCTTGTTTAAATAATGAAAAAATTTAATATACCCAAAGATTACCAAATAATTTGTGTACATAGAGAGTATAGAAGATTGAATTAAACTATGCGAAGGAAATATGTGTAGTTTATACTCAAGTCAACTATCAAATTGATGGGGTAACAGGATCCATCCTCGTGTATGAAAATCCAAATTAAATTTTAATTTTTTGTACTTGAACTTTTGTTTATTTCACATGAGTTCACTTTGCGTCTAAAAGCCTTTTCAACTTCAAGCGACTTCTGGGAGACGACAAAGCATCCGCACAAACATAAGTAATTAATGAGCGAGCGGGGATACACACGGTACAAACGGCACACACACACACACACACACACACACATGCGGAATATATACAGACACTTTCTGGAATTTTACCCTTCTGGGGGGTTAACTTGTAGTCTCGGAGAAAAACTTCATTTTAAATTGTATAGATTAAAAGCCTCATAGTTTAGTGCCATGCACTTGCAGCACAGCACATATACATATGTATGTATGTATGTATGTACGTATGTATGTGGGTGTGTGTGTGGGTGACAACTCAGACAACTTTAGCAGCAGCGTCGAAATCTCGCGCGCTGTCACTTTTGACAAATTATCAACGTCATTGACGTGGACTTTGATGAGTTGTTGGCTGTTTGCAGAATTTGAAAGTTAACCCGCCTGATTAATGCGATAGTTTTGGTATCCTCTTGAGCTTGTGGCGTGAAATTAATTAAAAATGTTTCATTCCACACGCCTTCGTCTCCACCTCCATCTACTGAAGCACATGTGACGTGCTAAGCTGAGCTGAGAGTCAATAATGTTTGGCCAACAATGACGATCATAATATACTGACAGCCTGTCAGCGCAACACCCAGCAGTTCTCTTTTTTAACATTTTTGTATTTTTATTTTTATTGAAACTCATTTGTTCACTATTTTGGAACAATTGTAGAATTCCACGTATTTTGATACGTCAGAATGTAACAACTGTCGATCAGGGGAAACGCCAAGCAACCTTCGTCCACGTTTTCGCCTTCGTCTTAGGAGCAAACAGCAAACAACAAACAAGCATCCCCTGTGCCCCGGAGGCACAGCAGACCGCCAGATGAAATTAAATAACACTAATAAAGCCATCGAGGGACACGAACCACGGACGTCTCATCCGCTCGTTGGCGCAGGCGTATAATAAATCAATTAACGTACGATCAATGGACATGCCAGTCAATAACAAGAAGAGGACGACGGCGAAGAAATAGCAGAAGAGGGCTATATCATTTAGATTAGTTTAAGGCAAGCGGCTACAGCTCAGGGACTTAGGATCACTGTATTTATTGTTTACAGTTCCGGCTGGACGAGCGTGCAAAGGATGCGCAACGCCGCGTTTGAACCGTGACACTGACTGAGAGAGAGAAAGAGAGAGAGAGAGAGAGAGCGCGCGAAAGAGAAGGTGGAAGAAGGATTATATGGAGGATCAGGCTGTGCCTGATCTTTTTGGGGCCGGGTCTAAAACAGGAAATGGCATGCGCCATTGCGACGTTGCGCACGCGTTTAAAGAGTTTCAATTAGCGCTCCTCGGCATCAGTTTACTTCTTTGTTCCCTTTGCGAAGGTGCCTCAAAAAGACAACATCTGCCACACACATACAGACACATATCGCCCACCGCCGTCGAACGTGCATTGAAACTTTCAATTGTAAAGGGTAAGTGCTATTTTGATTTCTTCACAATGGTGAGAGTTCAGCAAACCAATTATGAGGCATTTAAGTAAATGTTATTTTTCTTGTTTTTACTTTATTATAATGTATTTCTTCATTCAAAATATACAACAACTGTAGTTGTGGTTCGTATTAAACAAATACCTTCCTTAAGCAAAATTAACAAGTAAGAAATCTACAAAAAATATACCAGACAAATATACAGATTTTTTTAGTGTATATATTTGAAGAAAATACGAAATATACATACATGGTCGCACTGTTACAAGCAAAGCGCGCGCAGTTTCATTAGCATTTTGCCCTATTCAAATGTTTCTTGAAGAACACAACGAAATTTACACGAATCATTGCGACCATAATTATTATTATGCACACCAAAATTCTTTGTTATTACGGCTTGAACAGTTTTCGGGGGCGGAAGGGGGTGTGGCAAAAATATCAAACAAACTTAATATGCGTCAGAGTACTGTTACCAAGTTTGGTATCTCTAGGTATTGTAGTCTCTGAGATCTATGTATGTGTCCATGTACCCAGACAGTCGCTCTAACACTGAACAAGAAAATATATATTTTATGGGGTCGGAGATGCCACTTACTGTAGGTACATACATTTTCTGTTGGCACTAAGTTATAATACACTTTTACTTTATGGGAAGCGGTTATACTAAACTACATAAATAATAAAATCAATATTTGTACATTTAATATAAATGACGTTTAAGTTTTTAATGAAACACTAAAGAAACTGTTACTTATGTGCATTTGGTGAACAATTTCTTACACAACATTTTACAAGGTATTCAATGTAGCTTACAGAGCTCATTAAAATTGGTAAGATCTATCTACCTTAATAAGTATGGTAGAAACATGCCCAATTGGTTCACTTTTTATTATTGGCTATTTTTTTAATTTATTCAAATTATGTTAAGGCAATTTCCAAAAGTTTTTTGAAGCCAAAACTTTTTTTACGCTTTAAATTGTTGCCTAATAACTAGGCGCAACTCACTACAAACAGCAACCATTGCATATCTTTTGGCTAATTTGGAAAGTCAAAAATGAAATCATCTGAATATGAAATGTAGATGGCGCCACCTAGTGCATTAGCGTGTTTCACTGTTCAAGCAATCTTGAGCAGTGCTGCCAGATTCGCTCTTATCTCGTCAAGATTGTTTTTATACCCGCTACCCATAGGGTAGAAGGGTATTATGACTTAGTGCCAACAGAAAATGTATGTAACAGGCAGAAGGAGGCATCTCCGACCCCATAAAGTATATATATTCTTGATCAGCGTCAACAGCCGAGATGATATAGCCATGTCCGTCTGTCCGTCTGTCCGTCTGTCCGTCTGTCCGTCTGTCTGTCCGTATGAACACCTGGATCTCAGAGACTATAAGACATAGAGACACCAAATTTGGCAAAAAGTTTCCTTCATACCCTACGCAGATCAAGTTTATTTCAAAAGTTGGATGCCACGCCCCCTTCGCCCACAATAAGCATTAATCTAGAAAAAGTCAAGTTTTTTTTTTAGTAAATCGCGTATAACTCCAAAAGTTCTTGGTGTAATGATGTGTAATTTGGTAGCCCATCTGCGCTTGACACTCTTAATATACCCTGTAATTTTGGTACAAATCGGATAAGTAGAACAAAAGTTATTCGTTAAATTATTTATCAAAATTTTTGTGCCCAGTGCATATGGACGTATTAAGTGTGTGAATGACCTAGAGATATCAAATTTGGTGACAGTATTCGTGTAGGTCTTACGCAGATCAAGTTTGTTCTAGATTTTTGCCACGCCCCTTTCCGCCCCCAGAAACTGTAAAAGCCGTAATAATAGACCTAGAGCATTGAATTTTGGTATGCGTAATAACAATTATATTCTCAATAATTCCTGTGAATTTGGTTGAGATCGAGTGAAAAACAAGGAAGTTATTGAAGAATCAAGTTTATATGTAAAATTCAGTTGCAGCTGCTCGCGCTTTGTTTGTTTGGTTGACAGAGTGACCATAACGGTGTTGTAGATTTTTATTCGCTATTTTCAAATATATACAAACAAAACACAAAATTCAGTATATTTTTGGTATATTTGTTGTTAAAATACCATTAAAATTTTTTTTTTCTCTCGAAATGGGTTGCGGGTATCATACGGTCGAGCACTCTCGACTGTAGCTTTCTCACTTGTTTTATTATAGAAGAATTTGCAAACAGCAGGAAACGAGAATTCTGGCCTTTTATTTCATCAAATGCTTTTTTTCCCAGATTGTGAAGTATGTATGTACATATACATATGTTCAGAAGTATGAAGCAATAATTACTGACCTGGCCAACACCTTTATTAAAATATAGGTAGAATAAAGTTGTTAAACAACATTTAATAACACAGTACTACCAAACTTTGTGTTAAGGATTATAGGAGCAATAACTTTATGTTGCCATGGTAGATAAGGAAGAATTAAGAAATAAAATGCACATGAATGCGACCAATATGTAATTGGGTTAATAGTTTTGTACCTAAAATGTAATCAATATATTATCGACAATTGCTGCAACACGTATAGGCTTCCCAATAAATTCCTACAGATAATATGATTCGATAGTTATAACCAGGATAAATTGGGCAGAATTGATGAAACTGTTCATATTTTATTATATGAACAGAACAACAAAAACTGTCGAAAACGCATGATTTTTAAATAAACAAGTAAAAAAGTCGAATGTCCTCGACCGTAATATACCCGCTACCCAGTTTTGTAGTGTACGAAAATATTTTTTATGAAAATATTTAAGAAAACTTGTTAAATTTGCAAACAAAAAATAAAAACAAGTAAGAAAGCTACAGTCGAGAGTGCTCGACCGTATGATACTCGAAACCCATTTCGAGAGAATACAAAAAGCTTAAATGATATTTTAATAAAAAATATACCACATAATATACTGAAATTTGTTATTTTGGATATACATATTTTTTTAAAATCCATTAAATATCGATATGGTCACTCTGTCAACTAAACAAACAAAGCGCGAGCAGATGCAAGTGAATTTTGCATATTAAATTGATTATTCAATAACATCCTTGTTTTTCATTCGATCTCAACTAAATTCACAGGAATCATTAAAAATATAATTATTATTATGCATACCAAAATTCAATGCTCTAGGTCCATTATTACGGCTTTTACAGTTTTTGGGGGCGGAAAGGAGCGTGGCAAAAATCTAAAACAAACTTCATCTGCGTAAGAACTACACGAACACTGTCACCAAATTTGATATCTCTAGGTCATTCACACACCTAAAACGTCCATATGCATTGGGCACAACAATTTTGATAAATAATTCAACGAATAACTTTTGTTCTACCTATCCGATTTTCCAAAATTACAGGATATATTAAGAGTGTCAAGTGCTGATGGTTTACCAAATTACACATCATTACACAAAGAACTTTTGGAGTTATACGCAATTTACATAAACAAAAACTTGACTTTTTCTAGATTAATGCTAATTGTGGGCGAAGGGGGCGTGGCATCCAACTTTTGAACCAAACTTGATCTGCGTAGGGAATGCAGGAATCTATGTGCCAAATTTGGTGTCTCTATGCATTTTGGTATGCATAATAGAGCATTTAGGTATGCATAATAACAATGATAGTCTGAATGACTCCTGTGAATTTGGTTGAGATCGAATGAAAACTACGGAAGTTGTTAAAGAATCAATTTTATATTTAAAATTCACTTGCAGCTGCTCGCGCTTTGTTTGTTTAGTTGACAGTGTGACCATGCCGGCGTTGTGACTTTTTACCCGCTATTTTAAAATATATACAAACAAAACACAAGTTTCAGTATATTTGTTGTTAAAATATCATTAAAAATATTTTTTCTCTCTAAATGGGTTGCGGGTATCATACGGTCGAGCACTCTCGACTGTAGCTTTCTTACTTGTTATTTTTATTCTTTTTTTTATACCCGCTACCCATAGGGTAGAAGGGTATTATGACTTAGTGCCAACAGAAAATGTATGTAACAGGCAGAAGGAGGCATCTCCGACCCCATAAAGTATATATATTCTTGATCAGCGTCAACAGCCGAGATGATATAGCCATGTCCGTCTGTCTGTCCGTATGAACGCCTGGATCTCAGAGACTATAAGACATAGAGACACCACATTTGGCAAAAAGTTTCTTTCATACCCTACGCAGATCAAGTTTATTTCAAAAGTTGGATGCCACGCCCCCTTCGCCCACAATAAGCATTAATCTAGAAAAAGTCAAGTTTTTTTTTATGTAAATTGCGTATAACTCCAAAAGTTCTTTGTGTAATGATGTGTAATTTGGTAACTCATGTGCGCTTGACGCTCCTAATATACCCTGTACCTTTTGGTACAAATCGGATAAGTAGAACAAAAGTTATTCGTGAAACTATTTATCAAAATTGTTGTGCCCAGTGCATATGGACGTTTTAAGTGTGTGAATGACCTAGAGATATCAAATTTGATGACAGTATTCATGTAGCTCTTACGCAGATCAAGATTGTTTTAGATTTTTGCCACGCCCCTTTCCGCCCCCAAAAACTGTAATAATAGACCTAGAGCATTTTGGTATGCATAATAATAATTATATTCTCAATGATTCCTGTGAATTTGGTTGAGATCGAATGAAAAACAAGAAAGTTATTAATGAATCAATTTTATATGCAAAATTCACTTGCAGCTGCTGGCGCTGTTTGTTTAGTTGACAGTGTGACCATGTCGGCGTTGTGGATTTTGTTATTTTCAAATATATACAAACAAAACACAAAATTCAGTATATTTTTGGTATATTTGTTGTTAAAATACCATTAAAATTTTTTTTTCTCTCGAAATGGGTTGCGGGTATCATACGGTCGAGCACTCTCGACTGTAGCTTTCTCACTTGTTTTGTACTGGCCTGATGCATTTTGCTATGAAGCTAATATGTATTTTGTTTGATCTGGAAACTGGCCAAGTGAATTTAATTCATACTTTAAACTTCACATTCATCAGTACATTATTTTAAATAGATTTCAGTTCAATGTTATTTGCGGATATTTCTTGAAAATGGTTTAGTTTTTGGCTTATTAGAAGCAGTTTATAGCTAAACTAATATTTTGTTTGATTTGGTAACTGGAAAAGCTGTACGTGTATAAATTCTATACACACAATAAGCTAATTTTGTGCAACAGAATGAAAGATTACTTAGGTGCTGTGAGTGGCATTCTGTGAAGTTCATATGCAGAATGCTTAAATTAACGGGCATTTAAGGTTGCAAAGTCCTGGCTGTTATCATGCCAAGCAACAACAATAAAGGCAGCTGGAATCTCCATTTTCGCAAAGCCACAGACTGCCCAAAAACACACACACACACACACACATAAGATTGGGGGGAGGGATGGGGGATGGGGGATGGGAAAAATCCAAACAATTGCCACACTAATACAACTAACGAAGTGGACAAAGGACAGTAGTAATGGCAGTGACTCCAGCCCCTGATTGAGGTCCGGCTTTAGATTCGGCTCCAGGAACAAATGACACAACGATGGCGACGACGTCCACGCGACGCTCAGCTCGAGAGTCGCAGCCATATGCAAAGTGTTGAGGGCCAGAAATGAAAGCAAAAGTGAAACTATGCAAAGGTACAAAGGGGCGGGGCGAGGTGAGGAGACAAGTGAGTGGAACACCCATAAAGCACACCAACACACATACACACACACGCATACGAAGCACAAAGTGGAGGCAAAATATGGTCAGGAGTTAAATGAATGAACGGATGAATGAATAAAGGCCACCGCATGTTACACAAGAGTCTGCGTAGACCTCACTCTGTGTGTGTGTGTGTGTGTGTGTGTGTGTGCAAGTGTGTATGTGTTTGTTCATTCTAGTTTACTTTGGGATTTATGAATGCTTTATGGCGGATGTCTGGACACGGTCTGTGAAGAAGGTCGGCGGTGGATTCGGTGTAACCCAACTAATTTATTGCCAACTTCCGGCAAGGCAAATAATTTTGTTTAGTTTTTGGTGTTGATAATGAACGAATGGTTAAAAAACGCAGACGGACAAAAGGACGCAGCATCAGCATCAGCAGCAGCAGCAGCTTCAGCATCCATCCCCCCTTTGATCGCCGTCTTTTAAGCATGCGGTGCCTTTGAAGGGGTTGCAAACAGCATGCCTGAGAATTGGTATTGCCTTAAGCTTTGGGACTTTCATTTGGAGCTGGTCGAATGCTTTTCATTGTTCGTCGACTGCTGACCACCATTGACTTTGGCATAGCAAAGCACAGGCTGTGCTACCCTTACTTAGTCGCTGAATAGGGGAGAGGGGAGCTGACCAACCCCAAGCTGATGGTCAATGGGCGATGCTCATTTAATTTTCAGATATTTTCGCATAAAACTTGCTACGAATTTATTGCTTTTTAAATAAATATACGAGCAAATAAAGTGAAGAAATGTGGAGTTGAAAATGGGCATGGGGACTGAATAGTGAAGGAAGGTTTGCATCCCGTGGTAGTTGTGGCCCAACTAATTGAAAGCCACTCAAGTGTGCGCTTCACTAAAGCAAATCCTTTGCCAGTTACCCTTCGCTCGGTGGGGATGGGGAAGGTAATCTCATGTTTGCCTAGTTGAAAGAATCAAAACAAATATTTAATTAAAATATGTGCAAGTATTGAAAGATGTTAACAAATATATTTCGCTGGGGTTGCTAATCAACAGAATTTTTGCGAAGCTTTCGCCTTTCACTCGTTCTAGGCACTCACGTCTAATAGAAGAAGAAGCGTGTGTATTTTAATGCTGTTGACGTACAGTAAAAAGCTTTCAGCAGCAGCGCAACCTCAAAATCGTCTGCCATAACTAATTAATGCTACACTAATAGTGATGCCCCTCCCATCACGTAGCTTGTTACATTTTTAGTTTGCTTCAACGCTCTACGGTTTGCGCTCTGAGCTCTACTGCTACTCTCTCTGCTGTCTTCTCTGCTCTTTTATTTTTTATATATTTCTTGTTGTAGTTGTTGTTTTTTAGACGCCCCCAGAAGTTAAAGCAGCCAACCACAGCCACGCTGGAGGCCGCACCACCGTCACATCAACCCAAACCGCCACTAGGGGGGGCCACTTAGAGATGCGCCCGACCTAGCTGCCAAACTGGTAACAGCAAATGAAAAGCACGAAAACTTTCGTTTTTCTATTTTTCACAATTTTGCATTGCATTGCACTTATTTTTCGCCACCCTACCCCGAGCTGCGCCGCAAGCGAGCAAACGACCAGCAAAAGGACGAGCACAAGGACGATGCGCATGGGACAGAGACTCAGACTGAGAATGGGATTGAGAATGAGGATGAGAATGAGGATGAGAATGAGAATGAGAATGACGATGGCAGGTTTGCTGCTTTGCACTTGCAATTTTGTTGTGGGGCAAAAATTTCTGCGCATGTTCCCTACCAATTGGATAAAAATGAAACAACAAAAAAAGCAAACTAAAATGAACGACGCCGAACGACGGATGCAAGCTGCAAGCTGCTCAGCGGAGCATAGCATAGGGGCACAGGAGAGAGACGTGTCCTGGGCTAGAGCACAAAAATGGCGGAGATAAAATGAAGCTGTTGGCATCGCCTGCCCAAGACCCTTTGCTCGCTATTTTTGAATAAAGAATTTATGCAAATATAATTTAAAGTGGATATGTACATACATATATAATAAAATGATACGTTCATTATTTAATTGATTGCTTAACAATGCTTAACACATGCGTTACGTTCTCGCCATACAAATAAATGATATTACCTTTTTTGCATTTACATAATTTTGTGTGTTTTATTATTCTTGGCGAACAGAGCTAACTAAGAGGACAAATTGTCACCCACAAGTATGAGCACAGTCGGCACACACCGCTGCACGTTGCATGCCGCGCCGTGGCGCCACCGAGGCCGGCAGCCAGCTAGCCAGTGGCACACGGCCGCAAAGTGCAGTATGATGATGATGGCAAGATGGGGAACAGCATCGAGCGGGGCACAAGGAGACCACCTACATAGCGTGCTCACACACACGCCCCAAAGCACACATAATGTGCTCTCTCACCCTGGGCAAACTATAAAACCATCGCCGCACATCGTCGACGGCCCTCTTCCAATCAGCGGATCCCATTTTTCTCGTGCCTCACAGAGAGACGAAAAAAGGCGCAGAAATAAACTAGAAAAACGTCTGCTCCGCCTGCTTCACAGACAATGGGGCGACATGATGTGTGTGTGTGTGTGTGTTGGTCTTGTTGCAACTCTACAGTTGCGTGAGTGTGCGCTTAAATGAGTGTGTGTGCATGATTTTCGAGTGAATATAAACACAGATTTCGAGTGCGGCCGCTGAGTGCAGAGCAATGTGCTCCGAGCTAGCGCAACAACATCTGCTCACACAGGGTTGTCATCTTTTGTTCAGATTACACGTTTTATACACATATACCAATAGTATAGATCAGGAAATACAAATATGAATTATGTATCTCATAACTCTTTTATTTTGATTGACAAAAAATTGTTGTAGACTTATTACATATTATCATGACAAAGCCACAATTTCAAAATTGTATAGCAAAATCGAAATACCAAAGTTACTATTTAATTAAAATAAAAATAACTCTAAACTAATAGTATAAATCATACAATAATAGAAAATCGATCTACATATGAATGATCTTGAAATAGCAATGTATTTGTGTTGTAAATAAATGTTAAAATTTGAACATAATTTAATATATATTGTAGATAATTTGTTTTATTCATGTTAATTGAGAATTTTTACTAAAACGTGAATGATTTGTTAACTTGTATATAATAACGACCAATTTATTTTATATTTGTTATCTTGTAGCCTTTAAAATGTGCTCAAGTAATTTGTCTTTGTCATTAATCTTGTGTTTTAATCCTATGCTGATGTGAAACTATTCCAATATTTAAGGTTTATTTTTTAGAAATTTGGCAACCCTGCAATGATGAGTAATTGCCAACTGCAAATTGAGTGCAAATGCTTTGCTCCTAGTTGACGTACTCAACTGATTTTGGAGAGCGTTTATTGATTTATAATACCTCGTACAGGCTGATTATAAAGATTTAATTGAAAATCATTTATATCGGAGGATAGAATGTATCGTTGATTGAATAAATAATTTAAAAAAAATTGCAATTTGTACTTTTATATGATTTTATAATAAAAAATATCATGACAATTTGTATATAGTTAACAAAATAAATAATTTAATTACAAATAAAATTAATTCTTAAAAAATATGTAAACTGCAATAAAATAAAATATCTGTTTTGGAATGTGTTTTTTTTTTTGTTTGCTTAACTATTGAATGACTACTATAATAATTTTAATAATTTACTGTTTGGCATACAGGGTACCCTGCAGTCCTGCAATATTTTGTTCACTTCTTGTAATCCAATGATGTTGCGCTTGCGAGGCACGTGGCAGAAAATGTAAACAAGCCACAGAAGTGAAGCGCGTAAAGAGGATGGGAGTCAATGCTAAAGAAGAACGCAATGGATGAGCGCAGAAAGAGCTTAAGCGTAGATTCGAAATTTTCAATTTATGATTTATCCACTTTTTTTTTCATTTTTACTGCACTACTAACAAAAGCTAATTTGAATTGTTTTTAGTTACTTAGGAAGTAGGAAATATTTTCGAATTATGATTATACTTTTATTATTATTATCGATTTCTTTAGATTAAATTTGCTCTTCAAGTCGTTTCAAAAGAGCTTAATAATTTAGAAAGCCATTAATTATAATATTATTTTATAATAATTTTCCGCCGATATGCAGTCGATATCAGGCCAACTAAATATCCCATTCAGCTAATCCAACTTGCAACGTGAACTCGTACTCATCTCCCGATGCCAGCCAACTATTGATATCAAATGTGTGCCTTGGTACGCACAAAACCGCCCCATTTGCCACATGAGTTGCAGCAGCCCCCACGCCACGGCACTCCCCTCTACTCCACTGCCCACTCTATTGCCTCAGCACCGCACTGTGCCGGCCTACATCTCGTGGTACCTCCGATTTGAAGTCCTTTTGCAATGAAACTTGCTTAACTGGTTTTCGTTCAGTTTGGTTTACTTTTTGGAGGTGGAATGAGACAGGACGGGATAAGTTGGGTTGGCTTGGGTTGGTTTGGGTTGAGTCGCTTGGTGCGCCGTGTGTGGAAAACCATTTAAAATTGCTGCAAAAAAGCAGCAGAAAGTTGTAGTTGAAAGTCGCGAAGGGGAAAGCGCGGAAACGCCAAAGGGATGGACTGAATGGCAGGCAGTCGGGACAGGACTCGACTCGGGTCGACTCGCATTGCGTTGCGTTAAATTAAAACGCGCATGTTGCACACATTAATTGTCAGGAAGTAAATACGAGCGCAATAACAACAATGCAAGGCGAACGCCGGCCAAAGCTTTTTCTAATCATTAACACTGCCGAGTAGGGCACGCAAATATGCGTGCGTGTGTGTGCGTGTGTGTGTGTGTTTGCTTGAAAATTAGAAATGCCCATCAGAAAATACGCGGCGTATGTGGCCCACTCTGTCAACGCCCAATCCGCCATCCGCCATCCGCCATCCGCCCACCAGCCAACTCTATTGCCATCGCCATCGCCATCGCCATCGTTGCTGTCTAATGTTGGAAAAGGTCGCTTTGGCAGCGGCCGTTTTGTGTGTAAGGATAATACTGATGATGGTCTGCCTTTTGGTGAAACTACGAACAGAAGCTAGAGCTTTGATGGGCTGGGGAGGCTGAGGCTGCTACGCACTCGGCACAGTGCTTTAATAGTCTTAAATTGGGCCACGAGGACAATTCAAATATCTGCTATGTGAGTTAATTCAATGTTAGTCCTCGATTGTTCATGAATTATTTAATTATTATTATTTTTCCTTTTTTACAATCTATTTGGGCTATAAATTCGATGCATAAATACGAAATGAAGAAGTGAAGAAACGTAGACACAACACAAAACTTAATCCTTTTCGGATAAGGCTAAGAACAATCTCGTTTTTTTATTATTTCGTGCTTGAACAATATTCTGTTCTTGACTCATTTTTGTTTTTTTTTTTTCGCCATCCGCAAAATTTAAATATAATATATACATAAATAATTGAATAGATCAAGTTAATTATTTAAGCAAAGCATGTAAAAACATAAGAACACCCAAATTAATATAATAATAAATGTAACTACAATAGTAGTATTTCTAATTACCAAATTTTTCAAATAGTTATGTGTCATGAATTTGCGTTGAGAGAATCGAAGGAATCTCAAGATTGGCTGTGGTTCATTCTGAAATTCGCATGCAATGCGAACAGGTGAAATTGTTCGTGATGTTCGCCCCACTGTGCAGGACTTGTTTAAAAATAATACATGTGGATGTATGAATAGAAAATAAACAACAATCAATTTAAATAGAGTTGTGTTCGGCACTTGCATAGTTAAGTACAGTCTCGTCTCTCTCTCTCGCTCTCTCTCACACACACAAACACACACTCACACACATATTAAAACTCGTATGCAGAGTCACATTCGCATTCACATTCATAGTCACAGGCTGAGCCAGAAGAATGCTCTCTCATTCCAGCGAAAAGTAGCCAACTCGACTCACCTCCAATCAAAACTATCGCTGGCAGCGGAGCTGAGAGTTCAGAGGTTCTCGGCAGGGGCCGAGGGGAGCGAGTGGAGTGGGATAGAGGTGGGGAGGGTGAGGGGAGTGTGGGGTACTGCAAGCAACTTTAGCAATCCGCAATGTTTCAAGTCGAAAAGCAGCTGCAAACTAATGTGGCGAATGGCGTTGACTATGCGATAGTTTTCTCAATAGTTTAAAATCCATTTTATAGGCAAAACTACAGCACACACACGCACACACACACAAACATACACACACGCACGCATAGTACATAAATATAAAGAGTCTCAACTGTGCGCTCAGGCTTTGAGTTGTATATAATTTGAGCGGCGTTTGTGTTCTCTAACTATATGTATAAATTTGCCAACTATGGCGATATATCTACATACATCCACTATTCCTATATAAGTATATGAACAGCTCAGTATGTAGGTGTGTGTGTGTGTGTATTTAAACAGTGAATGTTTCTTGTATATTATGTAAAATGTTGCAGTGAACATTTTGTCGGTGGATGGTTGCCGTTGGTGCTCATTGCTACTGTTTTGTTGCTGTTGCTGTTGCTGTTGCTGCTGCTGCTGCTGCTGCTGGTGCTGTTGTTCTTGTTGTTGTTTATGATAATGAGTATTTCGCTCATGTGGGCCATACTCACACTAACACACACTCATTAATATAGCCATCTCGCTTCATTTGCCAAACAGCTGCCCCACCAAACAAAACGCCCAACCGCCGACGGCGACCCTCATGTGGGTGTTTTTTGGGTGGTTTTTCTCATTTCGTCGTGCACAACCCGTTTGATAATGATGGTAAATTTATGTATTTTGTGTAGAAATGAAACCTGATTTTCAGGCTGGCCAAATGAGTGAAAACTGGAAAGCGAGTGGGAAATGGGGGAAATGAGCCAACAACCTACTCATCAGCAGCAAGATGAAAAGAACCGAACCGAACAGAACAGAACAGAACAGAACAGAACAGAACAGAACAGAACAGAAGGAATAGCGGCAACCCTTGACCAAGTGACCAGCTAAAGCGTACAGGGGTTGACCTTAAAGTGCTCCCCTCTCCGCCTCTCCGCCTGTCCCCACCCCCACCCCTCAACATTCACCGAGAGCAAGTGCAGCTCATTTATTCACGCAAAATATATATTTGATGTCTTCGCGCGCGAGTCAAAATTGACTTTGGGAGGCTCAAGCTGCCAACTGACCGAAAGCTACTAGTCTGAGCATTTCGGTTGCGTTTCCGTTTCCGTTTCCATCCGAGGCGCGCGCGCGCACTCACACGTACAAACACACACTCGTTTGTGACGCTTTTAATTGTTGCATAAATCAGTAAACACACACGTATGTAATGCGAGCGCTCAACATTTTGCGCTCAAACTCAATTTCCCTTTTGAGTTATTTAAACCAAAACAGACATGTGTGAAGCGTATGCGTGTGTGTGTGGTATGTACGCCTACACACATAGACACACACACACACACACACAGAGAGAGACACAGACACAGAATTTTACGTCGTCGCTGCTTTGAAAATTTGAAAAGTTTTTTGTGTGAAAATTTCGAAAATTTTCACGAAGCATTTTGTGTGCGTGTTATCATTTGCAATTGTGCTGTTAACCGGTTCAAAGCGCACGCACGCACGCAGCAACAGCCGCAGCCACAGCAATAGCAACAGCAACAGCAACAACATTAACATTAACTCAGACTTTTGTGGGGGGCATCATCGTGTGGCACAGCTTCGTCTGGCTCGTTTGCAGTTCGTTGCTACTCGTTGCACGTTCTCGTTGTCGTTGCTTGGCTCGTGTTTTGGGCCTCGTTGGTCGCGTGTTCCGCTTGCTGGCAACGGGGACGGCAGCGGGGAGGGGGCAACAGTTCGTTCAGCAAGTGCAGTGCCGCAAATCGTGCGCGCTCAAAGCGGCTTCGTATTGCCGAATGCACTTGGAGTCAACGCGGGGCAGCATTGGCCGTATCCGCATCGGCAACATCAGCATCAGCATCGGCATCGGCATCGGCATCGGCAGCATCCAACATCCAACAGCATCTGGAGCTGGAGCTCCATGTGTCACTTTGCATTCTGACCACTAACTCGCCGGCCGCGTTTCCGTTCCGCAGCGGGCTTCGTTCCATCGTCGAATATTGAATTGTCGTCTTCGCAAGCGCAACAAGAAGCGGTTACAAAAATTGCATTGCAAATTTTACTCGAATGCCCAATACAAGATTATCTTTTTTTTTCCTCTCTGAATACAATATAAAAAAGCAAATACAACAAAATTATAAAAACAACGCAATTGTGTGTGATTTTTTCTGTTCGTGTGTCAAATAATAGTTGGCTTTATGTTTCTAATGGCTTGCATTAAGTGCAGCCTTTGATCAGCCCAAAAAAATGCAAAAATAAAGGCAAAGTGCCAGTCAACTCATTAAGTAAAAACAAATATTGCTAACCACAATATATAAATAGAAACAATATTTAATTTCATCATTGGCGATAGCAGCAACTGAATTCTATCACAGGGTAAGTTCTAGAAAACTTGCTTATCATTTATCATTACAATAAAAAAAAAAAACAATTAAAATAATCAAGTCAAACGGAAAGCCAAAAGATTGATCGAATTTGAGTGCAAGAACATGAAATATTTCTTTAAAAAAAAATAACAATATCTTCAAAACGCCATTACAGTTACACCGCATTAATTCGCATAACTATATATTAAATTCTGTTGATAGTTCTCAAGTTCGACTCAAAATCCTGATATAATTTGTCCTTAAATAAACTATACTCTACTTTATTTCAAAGTATATTTCTTTAAAGAATTCAGAATTAGTGTTTGTATTGAATTAATATCATAGTTGCTTGTATGATTTTAAACAAAGCAAATCAATACTTTCAATTCTGTATTAACTGATTTGTAGCATACAAAGAAGAAGTACGATTGTAAATAAATTGAAAATAAACACGTTAAAATATTGAGCTTGTGTTATATACATACATGCTTCAGAAATCAGCTGAGGGCAATTTATGTGCTTATCAAAACAAGATTTTAAAGCTAGTTCCAATCTGAGAATCCATCAATTAGAAATTGGAAATACAGCGTTGAAAACATTAAACAAGTTGCCCATAAGTTAATGTCTTTTATCTAATAACTGGCATCCGAGACTTTTTAAACATCGCCTATTTCGGTCTTTAATTAATTATTTTTTAATTGAATTTAATTCAAAGGTTTATCAAAATACATAAGTTTTTAAATTGTGTAAAATAAATCTAATTTTTGCAGTGAATAGTTGCGAGACACTTCATTAAAATTATTATTATGATGTTTATATCTGTTTCTTTCTAAATATTTTACATTACAGATATTCGATTTTTAATGAATGTTTTTAAAGCTTAATCTCAATGATACAATTCTTAGCAAAAATTAACATTTTGCGATTATTTCTAAATTACTAAAATTGAAACTTAGCTTCGCATAATTTTAACAAACATTTAAGATTATGACTACTTACGAAAATTGATAAATGCATTGTGAAATGTCAATTTTTGAAATTGGTAATATATTGCAAAAATACTCAATGTCATGGTCAAAAGAAATTTCAAAGTGATTAACATCACGAGGGTACCAATAAAAAATAATAAAAACTACATGTTAAGGTCGAAGAACATTTAATGACCCACTTCACATGTCAAAATGCAAACACAAAATGAACGCGATGAACAATTTTTACTTAATGTAATTAATTAAAATTTAACGTATTCATTTCTCTCTGACAAATGGTCAACAACAACGAGCAATAAAAATAAACAACAACAATGAAAAAAAGAAACAAGAAAAAACGACAACAACGAGAAGAGTACGCATAATATGATACCTTCGAAAACTCATTGGTGAACCGCACTTATGCACCGCAAGTTCCACCGCGAAATTGATAATTCAACGGTTAACCCAACGGACAACCAACTAAAAAATACAAAAAAAAAACAACAACAACAACAACAACAACCACGACAAACAAACCGCGTGAGAAAGCAAAAATAATAAAAGAGAAATCGGCACGCGGGTGTAAAACGTTTAAATCAACTGTGTAGGCATACGACATGCAGAAGCGTGATATTGGAAAACAAAGTAAAAAAGCGCTGCAACAAAAGAAAAAACAAAAAAAAGTGCAACAAATACAAATACAAATACAAATAAAAGTAGGCAACAAATATTGTGCATATACTCGTAATCAACAGAACGGAAGAGTGCAGAATCGAATCGAATCGAATCGAACTCGAACGAAGAGGAAAATGTATCTGGTCAGGGATCACCGCTCAAGTTGTTTATCTTTTTTTTTTCAGTTTTACTATTTTTTATTTTTGTATATTTGCTGTTTTTTTGTGAGGCGTCACGTGAGGCGTGGGCGTAGCTCTTCTGGCTTTAGTTGTATTTGAAAGTGGTCAACCAACTCGTTGACCGCAAAAGAGCAAAAATAATAAAATAAAATAAACACAAATACGAATACACGAATGCACACGCACGCATATACGTACTTGTATGTAGTAGGAACACATGAGTGTGTGTGTGTGTGTGTGTGTGTGTGTGCGTGTGTGTCTGTGTGTGGTAAAGCAGTCAAATCAAAAACAAAACAAATTGCAGCAACAATAACATTAAGAGGCGATTGCATTGAATACGCTATGGCGCATAGCAGCCGACGCTCAAATGTAGGCAACACTTTTTTCCAGCAGCGTTAGTTGAACGGCTTAACTGATAATATTTAATTAAATTATATTTAATTTAAATGTGTATTTATGGCAAACGTGCAATGGCGCCTGCTGCTGCCTAATATTGCCCAATTATTGCCAACGCGAAAATAACAAAATGTCAGCTAAAATACATTATAATAAAATGATAACAAATTTTGTCAGCAGCACTGAGCCTAACTGAATTCATTTCATTTACTGAAATAGTATTTAATATATTAGCAACAATGTTTTTGTGATTGTATGTTGTGTTCAACGCTTCATAAAAAACTTCAAACATTTTTTTAGAATTGCACAAACTTATTTGAATTGCTTCATTTTAATGACTCAAACAAAATGACGATCTCTATTATAGTAAAACTTATTATATACAAAATTGAAAAATACGAATTACGATCTTATTTAATTTAAAATGGCTTAAATTAACATTATGTGTTGGGTGTTAAATACAATGTTTAAGGTATGCACGCGTATTTTTGCCTGTCATAATTAAAAGTTGCAAAGTTGAATGGAGACCACGGCAGATAGTGCAATGTATGAAGGTTTTTGAAGCAATGTGTGGAAAGGATGTTTTATGGGGGTTGCTTGCAATTATTTTGCATTGTGTTATTATTATTGTTGCTGTTGCTGTTCTCTTCGTCTGGTTTGTTTTTGTGCGAATGCATCTTTTATCGATTTAAATTAAAAACGCATTGCTGCAAATTGTAAAAATTATCTGTGAGCCGTGTGTCTTTGTGAGAGTCTGCTCATCATGTGTGCATTTGTATTTGTCCGTAAATACGACTGTGTGTGCGAGTGTGTGTGCGAGAGTGTGTGCGAGTGTGAGTGTGTGTATCAGGAAACGCCAACACATTAAGTTGGTAGGCCATTGGACATCGGCTGGTGGCTGTCGACTGCCGACTGTCGGTGGCTATTGCCGGCATGTCCATGCCCATGTCATTGGCCGGAGCAATGCGGAAAATCGCATTTTCTCATTTGGCTTCTGTCATGCAAAAATATCAAAAGCGCGTTGCGAAAATCTCGTTTATTTTTCACACGCATTTCTGAAATTCTCCGCAGCAACAGACACAGTAGACAGTGGACAACAGACAGTGAACAGTGGACAGTGGACACATCCTCACATATGTACATTCATGTATATCCTCCCAAACGCACTTCACACGCAATGAGCCCAATTCCCGAGACGGAACTCAAACTCAAATCGAATCTGAATCTGTCCAGAGCATTCTTAAATAGCCAACGAAATTGGCTTAAAGCTTTTGTTAAATATGCTGACTGCAATAACATATGTACTTGGTCACGTAACGAAAATGTTAAATCATTTCTTAAATAATATATTTTAAGGGAAAATAAAATATTGAAGAACATGAATATGCAATAGCTCGCATACATGATTCAAGTATTGTCAGTTGGGGAAAAATTTATCTTTAAAATATACATTCATCGACCACATACATTCAGTTAAAAACAAGATACAAAATATTAAATTAGTTTGAAATTGATATAATTTTACATAAATAACATAATTAAAATTCAGAGATCCTACTTTGATCACTAATTTCATGTTGTCGCTCACCAAAATTTGGAATTTTTCGGACTGCGCGAATTTTGTAAAATATTCTAAAAATTCTAAGAACCGTAAATCTATAAATCAATTTATTTAATATATTCGTAGAAATAATATGCAGAATATATATAATTGATTGTGATTTCTTAACATATTTAAATTTACTTTTTCACTCTGCTGAATAAATTTCACATATTAAATTTAGTATTCAGTGTATGTTAAAATATTGTATAATTTTGTAAATTAAAAAGTTATTATCGGTGAATGTGATATTTTAAAATGATGCTCCCAAATAAATTATTCAACAATTTGTAAGATATTGAGTATATTTCTAATATTATTGAGGTGTGCACAGAAACTTGAAACGATAATTTCATACAATTATAATACATTTAGAATTATAAAATATTGCACGTATCAAATGATTGAGATAGAAATTAGGAATGCTAATTTTAATAATTTGAATTTATTTACTGAATGTTAAAACCGTTTTTTATATAATATAAGTCGATGAAATAGAAACGTGGTATACTAATTTCAAAAAATATTGAACTATTTTCTAAATGTTTAAAACTATTTTAGATATGAAGCAGGGAATAAATATTGAATTCAATTCAATAGTTTAGGCATTTTTGATTGAAACAGAACTTGGGAATGATAATTATAAATAATATACATTTGTTTACTCAATGCTAAAAATTAGCTTAGATGCAAAGCGATGGTTCAGAACCATGGAGATATAATTTCAAATATTTATATTGTGATTTTTATGAACTTTGGTGATGCAGTTAATGTGCTCGGCTTTTAATGAGCCGCTGTCTGTGAAGAATACCTCGCCACAACAGAGACAGAGGGAGGAATGGGAGGCACAGAGACAAAGTGGCATAAATATGTGAAAGCAGTAGCAACACACAATTAATAAGAATTACAAGTTGTATGGCATGGCGCACATGGACATGGGCTCTGGTCGCATTCTGTTGCATGGTTGCATGTTGCGTTGCAAGCACGGCGTGGGCAGCCACCAGCAGCAGCCGCACAAGTGCTAATGACTTAATAAATCATCGCCTGCGACAAAGAAATATATGTTGGGTCCTGGCCTGTTTGGTCCCACAACTGCCATTGCTGCTGCTGCTGTTGCTGCTGTTGCTGCTGTTGCTGGTGACCGCAGCCAGGACGAGCGGCCAAAATGCATAATTCAATGAAAATCCGCAAATTCCTTTAATCCTCAATATTCATTAAAATATGCCTACTGGCAGCGACTGCCAAGCGCTGTGATTCGTCCTGTCTGTGTTGCTGTTGCTGTTGCTGTTGCAGCCTTTTTGCGTTTTGTGCAGCTTCAATTAAAAGCATTTAAAAAAATGGAAAAAACTTTTCATGCCACGCCCACCCACATCCACACCAGCCCCTTTGGCTCGTGTAGTTTATTAAGCGGCAACCAAAAGCGAGCTCCAAAGAATCTACAGCTGCCGTCGCCGTCGCCGCCGCCGTCGCTTGCGTTGGCGGTGGTGCTGGCGGTGGTCATGTGTACAGGTCATTACATCTTTATGTGCTTAAGCACATAATGTACAGATACCCGCACATATAAAGCCCCGCTTATATACAAACAAAAACACATATATGGATATGCATATAGGGCTTAATCATCAACTTAAATGTGTTGTGCGGAAAGGATTTAATGCGCATACGTGTCCCTCGCATACAGCATGGCAAACTGCTTTTAATGCTGCCACTAACGCTGATGTTGCCGCTGCCGTTGCCGCCGCTGTTGCCGCTGTTGCCGCTGTTGCCGCTGGAGCCATTTGCACGTTACAAAAATTAATTCGATTTGCTGCTTCGGCGGTCATTTTAATCGCTCGCCATGCGGCGCATTTAATGAAAGGCCTCCGCCCGGATAACTAGTAGTCTGTGTTGGCGTTGGCGGAGACTGTAGCGTGTACGTGGCCGTTTTTCGATAGGAGACACTGTAGCAGTGCACTGACTGCACCCGAAATGCAATTAAAAATGGAAAACGTGAGCAAAAAGCATAATGAGCTCTCGAGCAACACTTCATTAACGCATTTTCTTTGCCAGCTAAATACGGGAAATCAACGAATCAGGCAATCAGTTTGTCCCCCTCCTTCCCCAAACTCTGTCAACAGTTGCAGCACCAACACCAACACCAAACACCCGGCAACCGCAAACAGATCAGCTGCCCCACCGATAACTGCCAGGATTCAGAGCCGACGCATCGTCCGGATGGCCATTGATAGGCGACAAAATGTTAACAAGCTGTTAAAAAATTCCCAAACTGGCCAGTAAAGCGGCAATAACAAAAATCGCACAAAGGACATCGGTTCTGCCAACTATGAGACTATCAAATACTCTAAAACACACTACTGCTTGAGTCAAATGATCAAAATATTTTCTACATTTATGTAACAATTAAATTGATAGTAGTTATGAACTGCAATTATCAGTTTATCTCTGCTATTTTTTCAAAATCATTTAAGTTTTTTTCACAAATTTTCAATTGTTTTTAAGGCATTAAGTTTTGATATATTTATATTTATTTCAAGCAATGCGTTAAAAATTATAGTTTATCTTAGCCATCATTTCAAAATCATTCAAGTTTATTTTCGCAAATGATCTGGATGTCCTTAAGGGATTCAATTTCAATATTTACATGCGTTAGTATAATAGGTTAAAGCAAGAGCGAAGAAGGTTTTGACAATCATATTATATTAATATTTCTTGAGCATTTTTGGCTAACATTCATGTGTGCCTCAATTGAAAGTTGAAATGGCATTTGAATATCGCAATAACTTTAAGTTGGCTTGCAATCAGTTTGTGTTTCAAGAAAGACATATTGTCTGCCATTCGGTTTAAGATGACGCAGAGAGCCGATTGATTGTAGCGTATAAACAGTCAACTGAGGCAACTACTTGACCAGCGTCATAAATTTACATGCTGCCCAAACAAACAGGCCGACAAAAAAAAAAAAAAAAATGAAGGCAACAAACAACAACATGAATCAACAACCAGAAACAGGAACAGCTTCTGTGGGTCGCGATTGCTGATGGCTTTGCTGTTGTTTTTCTCGTTGTTGTCGACAGCGCTGGAAGCCAGCGCCGTTCGTGGCCTCAATGTTGGCCTCAAAATGCAAAACCTTAAAAAGGAACAAGAAGGCCAAAGTAACCCCCAGGGGGGCGACAGAGAGAGAGCGAGAGAGAGGAAGAGAGCCTTTTTGCATGCGAGGATTGTCAACAAGTTTGACTGCAATGAACACGTTAACTGTTGCAAAAGCAGCAAAAAGGTGCCATGATGTGGAACGCGAAGAGGGTTAAGAGGGCTGGCAGGCTGGCAGGCTGGCAGGCTGGACAGCAGAACAGCAGGCAGAGTTTATCCTGTTGCGTATCCTGCATGAGCTTGCATTTTTCCTTTTTGCAGTGCATTGCGTTTTCTTGCTTTCTTTTCGCAATGTTTTCTTTTTCGTTTTTATTGATTTTTCGTGTTCTTTTCGTGCTGCGCTTTTCGCACATTACGCATACGCGACGTGTGCAACGGAAACCAGGCAACTGACCAAACGCGTCCTGCCTCACTGCCTTACTCTCTCGTCATTTTGTTTTGTTGTTGCTCGCCCGCGCCTGCCTTGTTTGTGGAGCTCTGCGTTTGTACAGCTGTCAGCCCCTCGTTTGCACTCACACCTCTGCAGGGACGAGGCTGGCCAAAACGACAACAGCAACAGCAACAGCAACAGCAACAACAACGGCAGCAATTGCCCGCCCGCTTCGTTTATTGTTATAGCCGCCAAATGATGGGCACGCGTGTTTTCCAGAGTGTTTATTATGCCACGACCCACGGCCTCTGCCTCGGCCTCGGCCCAGACACCTGGACAGCTGGACAGCTGGACAGCTGGACAGCTGGACTGCACCACGATCTACCAGATAACAGTGAATTTTTCTCTCTGCTCTCTGCTGTGTCTGCGTTGAGTCCTTTTGCAATGCATTTTTTGTGTCTTGTTTCTGACTTTTTACAATGACCGCCGCTGCCGCCAAACAACTCACCTGCCCATCGCTCACTTGATGGTCTAACCCTCCCCTGGTCTTCTCTGCCCATCGAATCCATGCGGGATGCATGTGCGAAACACTTGCTGCCATTTCTTGTACCCTGTGATCCAAGCAATTCATTTTTTGCATTGATCAATTACAATTACAATTACAATTTTGATTTGTGCATTTAATACTTCAGACCAATTCAATTAGGATTTCCATCTGCGCATTGATAATTCCAAACTCGACCTTATCAAAGCTGTATTTTTAAACTTGAATACTTGACTTATGACTTTTGGACAATAATGGATTTTGTACAGCCTTAAAGCGAAATCGTTTAGCTACGAGATATCTGCTAGTTGTGTACGCCCGACTGTTGCACTCGCGCTCTTGCCTTTTGTTAGCTCTTTTGTTGGTGGCAACCACATATTTGGTTGCTGATTTTTGGTTTCGTAATTTTTTGTACCCACAGCCCCACAGTGTCGCTGTTGTTATTGTTGTCGTTGTTATTGCACTTGTTTGGCGATGTTCTTGTTGTTCTTGTTCTCGTTGTGTGTGTGCTTGGTGGTTTTCCCATTATTATATTTCTTTTTTTCTGTGTCTACAAATTATAAACGTGTTCTGCATGCTGAGCTTGGCTCGCTGTTGGCGCCACCTTTTTTTTGTTCAATTATTGCACTGGATTCGCAATTCGTACTCAAATATTTCCAATAGCCGATCTAACGCATTAAGATCTTGATTAGACAACATATTGCTTTTGCACATGGAATCAATACAAATTTTGCGCTTTTTAGACCCAAGAAATATTAAAATTTGAATGGAAAACTTTCAAGATTTGGTATTTTTTAAGTGTTTCGCTGCCTAGATCATGTAAGACTCTATTGTTATTATAACAAAAATTATTGGTTATCTATTTGTGGAATTCTTAAATAATTTTCATTTTTTTTAAATGCTCGTCTTATTTATTGACAATTTAATGAGATTTATATAATCCTTGAGAATATAATTTTCATACAAATATAATTGTCTTAACGCGTCATCAATAGGAGCAATAATTGAAAATTGTTGTAGCATTGTAAAGGTAAAATTAACAAAACGAAGTATAATTACTTTACATTTAACTAGATAAAAAGAAGCTTACAGATAGACTGAGCAAAAACTAAAGAGTCTATGAGGCCTAGTTATCATATTATTATATGTGCCGACAAAACAAGACTTAATCCGAATCCTGTCGAAAGTGCGAACAAAAATAAAATATAGATTTGCTCAATACAAAATGGGAATGTTTCCATGCCAGAGTATTCAAAACGATACCGAATGCAAAACTGTTGCATTTGGAATTTGTGCCAGTCGAAAAGAAAAATATTTCTTTTGCACCTTTCGATTTTTTGCCAAAGCCAGTGTGCTGTGTGCTGTCGGATGATGTGTGTGTGTGTGCCTAAAAATCGACAAAATATTTACAGCAAGAACACAAGTAACTGCCACTGCAACTGCAACTGCAACATCAACAGCAGGAGCAGCAGCAGCAGCAGCAGCAGCAACAATGGCATTGGCAAAGCCAAAGCCAAAGCCAAAGGCTTTTTAGGTCTACCAATATTATTCCACACAACTTCAAACCCACAAAACGTTGGTTAGTTTTTGGTAATAACTTCAAATCTGCACTTGCCACTTTGTTGCAACAATAAAAGCAACAGCAGCTACGCAAATGCAGTTCGCAAAAAGTGTGAGCACACACACAAGCTCACACACACACACGCAGCTCTGCTGAAATAGAAATGGCATCGAATTTGTGTGTGCCTCACGTATGCGTGTGTTGCGTGTGCTTGTGCGTGTGCGTGTGTGTGAGGGTGTAAAAATAATTTAACTAAAAATTGCACACAAAAATGTTGGCACCGGTTTTGCTGCTCGAACGTTGCACCGCACCGCACAATTCACACAGACCTCGCCTTCTCGCCTCCTCGCCCCTCGTTTGCCCTCTCAATCTGTTGTTGTTTGTTTATTTAGTGATTTTTGTTGGTGTTGCTGTATTTTGTTTTATTTTTGCCAGCCTGTTGGGCTTCATTCTGGGGCCCACATACCGCAAAATGCTGTGGGCGGCATTTGCGGCACAGTTGCTGATGTGGTGCAAGAAGCAGGAAGCAATGGGCAAGGGGCAAGGTTGGTAAAAGGGCGTGATTTGCAAATGCGAAATGCGAAATACGAACGAAATACAGCACAAAAACATACGTAAAATAATAAAATCACTGCCGCAAAAATATATAACGAGGCAACAACAACAGAAAACCATCCCCAAAAATAAAACCGAAATAGACAAACACAAAAAATGCACAGAAAGTAAAACAGAGACCAACATAAAACTGACCAACACACGCACACACACACACACACACACAGTTGGAGATTGCAGCAAGCAAAGCTGCAATGCACTGGGGGCATGAGAGCATGCGACGGGGGCGGAGTCGACGAAACGAGCAGCAAACGAAATCGAGTCGAGTGAGATGTTCGAGTGAGAGAGGCGAGCGAGCTCCAACATTTGCAACCCTTGCCGAAGAGTCGAATCTGGTATCCAACTGCGAGGTGTCGCTGTGTGTGTGCGCAAGAGAGGAGAGGATGGGGGTGGGGGTGGCATGCGTAATTTGCTAATTGAGAGACCAGTTGAGTGAGTGAGCGCGTGTGTGTGTGGGTGTGTGAGCCAGTGAGTGTCTAAGTTGAGTTGAGTGAGTTCTCGACAAATTAAAAAACAGCCAGCTCATATATGGATGGATCATAGAACTGGCTATAAAAACATTAGAATACGCTGTTCAAAATATTCAACAGTCATCGTCAAAGGTAGCGAGTCGAAATGCCACAAACACAAACACACAAACACAAACACAAACACAAACATACATTTACATTTACATTTACATACATGGCATGTGTGTAATTTATACCGGGATCCAATGAAATTTTGGTTATCTCACAACAACAAAGACTTCGCGATTTGGGAGTGTTTGCCAAGCATCCCGACGACGCGGCAAACTTTAACTCAAATGTCAGCAGAAACATACTATAACAGACACACACACATGCACAGGAATATTCTCATATACTGACGCCTCGCATCATATAGCCATAATTCAGTTTTAGACACGCGCGACACGCTCGCAGCTGCGGTGCACCAAAACAAAAAAAAAACAATCACAACCCATAAAAAAGTAAAGCAAACACTACAAACAACGTCAAATATAAACAAACAAACCACGTCACATAAAATTCATTAAATAAGGAAGAACAATCAATATTTAACATAGTGTCTGTGAATGATCAAATCAAACAAAAAGTTGCAAAGTTACGTGTTGGAGTCTAAACCTAAGATTAGCATTAACGTACTTTGATGCATTTGGAAATACATATACATATGTGATACTTTAAATAATACTGTGATAGTGAGAGTGATATTGATGCAGACTATAGATTCCCCTTTTTAAGTTCACGGCCTTGGTATTTCTTACTTTCTCTTATGTTATTTTATTTGTGATTTGTAAATCACTTCTTATATTTGAAAATACTCAATAGAAAATTCAAAAACAATGGATAGTGTACGTAAACAACGAATACAGTTTTTTAATTGCCTTTTTTAAGAGAAGAACGGTATAAAACAAGTAGATTATTTGGTTTTATAGATTCAAAATGGACTGGTTTAGTTTTTTTTTTTTCGCTATTCTCACTCTCTTGCAGCTCTTTAATTGTCACAAAACAAGCGTTACAAGAATTACACACCATTAAAATAAAATTATATTTATGTGAAGTTTCTAAATGAATTATTGGCACAAAGATTTTGAAATAATTTGCAATCAACAAATAGTATTTATAAATTTGCTTTAAGACCGTTTCAAGTTAGCTATTGGTTTTTTAGTTTAATGTTTTTTTCAGACTACCCAATTAATTAGATTGATTTCAATATTGAGTAATAATATATTTTTTGCATTAAGTGTGGTAATAGTGAAATACTGTTTAAACTTGTTGAATAAATAAATAAAAATATAAAAAAGTTTAAGTTGGCACTTTCTTTGGCAGTTAAAATGAACAAAATTAGATTAAATAAATTGAAAATTTGCATTGACCATTTACAATCAACACCATATATATATATAATATACACCAACACCATATATATATAATAATTTGATCTCCGTTTGTGCTGCTGCCTTTTGGGGTCGCAACTCAACACGAAAAGTGCATTTATGTTGTATGTTATGTGTGTGCTCCTTTTATTTTGCTGGCGTTTTTGTTGTTAAATGAAATTTAATTGCCATAAACAAAACAGAGGCGACTCGGCGGTGATTACATGAATCATCTCTCATCTTTCATATTTGCTGCTCTCCTGTTTTTTTTTTCTGCCCGTTTGCTCGTTGTGTATTTATAAAGACATAAAAAATGAAAGGCACAAGACAAGCGCCATAAAAATAAAATATGATGCGTATCAAAGGCGGGCCGCGTGTTTGCTGATGCTAGTCAAGTTGAATGCTGGGTGGTCCTGGCAGTTCCATTCCGTATCCGAGCGATCCAAACCGATCGAAGCGATCCAGCCAACCAGATGGCAACATAAAATCTTGTTTTCGTTTTTGTTATTATGATTAAAGTCATGAATTCCGGCAGTGATGTCTGCGTTTGACAACACGTCATGCAAAGTGCAGGGCGCAATTCTCCGACCATAATAACAACCTCAGCCCCAACCTCAACCTCAACAGCAACAGCAACAACAATAATGACAAACTCAATGATGGTGGTCTCTGTATGTGTGTGCCTGTCAAATGCTTGACATTTGCAGGTGGGCGAACGAGTGCCAAGCAATCAACAGCAATTTGGCAATGACCAGACGCTGCCCCACACCCAGCTGCAATGGCAAATCCTCCACTCTCGGACTCGGACTTGGGAACATGGGGACATCCATGTCAAAACAATGTACGCACTAGAAGTCATTTAATTTGTTAAACTCGGTGATTTGAACAAACTCGCCAAAGTGCTTGTGCTGCTGCTGCTGCTCGCCTATCAATTGCTTAGCCAAGCCCAAGGCAAAAGCATGAACAGCAACAGCAACAGCAACAGCAACAGCAACAGCCACAGCCACAGCAGCAACATCAGCATCAAACAGCAGGAGACATGCATTTGACAATGGTGACAACATGCATTTTATGTCTACACTGGTGAACAGGTTTAAGTGCGAGCTCTGCTCATTGTTTATTATATTTTTGTATTGTAATCTAACGCATATTTCACATACAGAGTATACTGACTTTTTGGCTATCATAAATTTAAAAGTTTTCAACGTGAAAAAAAAAACTTCAATTGCCTTGAATATACATTTCTTTCATAATTAATTCGTTTTTTAAAAATCACATATACAAATTAGGGTAGATCTTTATTAATTGTATCGAATTAAATAATCCTTGGTTATGGACCATTATTTTTAATTCAATTTTGAAGTCTTTCTCTTCAGATTGCATTTTTAAAAACGCATTTACATTTCGAATATATTCGAATGGAATTTTCTCTGATTTCATATTACATATTGCCTTTACATATTTAGGCATGTATTACATTCATAATTCAATTCAATTTAAAATTGAATACTTTACTCAGAATCAAGAAACACTGCAGCTAATTTTATTTTATAAAGATGTAAAATACAACTTGAATTCATTGATTGAATACTTGTGCTATTCTTTATAAATATCTTCATGACAATCAGTATTTGTATTTAATAGATATAAATAAATATTTCTTTGGTATTCAAGTGAATAGAGTGAAGTCAGCTCATAATAAGTGCTCTGTTGGACAGTGTTGTCTGAAGATGGCACGGAGACAGACAAACTGCACAAGCAAGGCCGTAAGGGATGGCAATGGGGGAGTGGCGAAAAGGGGCTGGCGGCACCTTATAGGGTTGCATGCGTCTGCGGTTGCACGTTGCTGTTGCTGTTGCTGTTGCTGCTGCTGCTGTTGTTGTCATTGCAATGGTGTTGCTGCATTCATTGCATCATTTATGCATTTAAACAATCTAAGGCCCCCACAAAGGACACATCAAGAGTGAGCTAGTATGTGTGGGCGGCTGCATATGTCCCTTGGGGGGTTTGGGGGCGTGCCAGGCGCCGGAAATGCAAATTATGTTATGTGTCAAGTAACCGGAAAATTCATTTTAATTGCCGTAGAAATGCAATATTGCATTTACTCAGAGCTGGGATAAAGTTGGAGTTGGAGTTGGAGGGAGTAAGAGGCGTGGCATGGCGCACTTGACTGCACACGGGCGTCTGCTTGAGGTGCTAATAAACTGTTAATGGGTGTTACAGACTCCATTCCATGTCCAGTTCTCTGTTGCTCTTCTCCCTGTCATTCCGTCACCTTTTCCTTTGCGTTTGCCTTTGCGTTTGCCTTTGGCATTGATATTGGTGTTGGTCAAGGCCTTTAGTTGTGTTTTTGGCATTGCGTAAACCATTTAAAATGTGTCGAAAAAACACCAATGAATAGTGCTTGAGCTGGGGTCGCAGAAACAACAAAAACAAAAATGGAAAAAAGAAATGTGGGTGGGACTGGGCCTCTAACCACATGCATTCTCACCGCAAACGAGCCACTCAACGAGTATTTCAAAATAACAGACAGCCGCAGGCTGGCTGACCAGCAAAACCAAATGAAACCAAACCAAAGCCGACTTCATCAACAGCAACACCAACAGCAACACCAACAGCAACAGCAACAGCAACACCAACAGCAACAGTAACGACAATCAACTAAACTGCAATCGCAAAAGCAACAACAATAGGCAGATGCTCAAAATGCAATTTTTCACTTGATGCAGAGGCCTGTGTAAAATCCAATCAAGCCTCAAAAATGTAAAACGCCTGCTCGGGTTTTAGTTTCAGCTCCTGATGCTGCTGCTTCAACAGTTGCTGAGAGTTGCAACAAGCAGTGGATGCTCTGGATGCTCTGGGCAAGGAGGCGGCTTAAAAGCAAAAGCCAAAGCAAGCTGCGGGCAGGCGCAAACAAACAAGGACTCCATCAGAGTCTATGCACATTGACGCACTGAGGCGCAAGGACAACAAACACAATCCCCCGCTCCCTCTCAATCTCCTCCCTGTTCTCTTATCCGTAGGATGCACTCAGTGCCAGCAATCTGGACTTATTACGCCACTTAAAGCTTACAAATAACTCAGTCTACAGTTTGGACGAGTCTTCTTATAAAGAGCAACGACAGCTAGATGCTCTTCTAGAGTCTTCAACGAATCTAACATTCTTGATTTTATTTGATCAAACAATGAATTGCAAAAAACATACTCCCTTTCATTTTATAGTATGTACGAAAGATAATTATTATATACGTGGATTTTGGTACGAAGAGCGATGCCAATGTCTCGGGACGTATTATAAATAATATTGTCCTTGAATTGCATTATACATATTACTATCGGTGTGTGTGTTTATTTTTACAACTAACCTATCGAGCTAAAATCAGAATCAACAGTTGCATAGCAAAGTATTTATTTACTACTGCAGTTCAATTTTCTTACCAAAAATAGAAAGAAACAGAAAGAAACATACATACAAATATATTTTAGATCAATAAATATAAAACGCATATGACAGAATTAACAGGAATTCAACGAAATTTTAAAGCTTATTTTTCTTCATCGGCTTAGTCTAGTCACGAAGCATAACCTTATGAAAAATTTGTAGACAGCGCCGTTATAAAAACCACCATGAAAAAGTCGGTGCCCCATGTTAAGTCGTCCTTTATTAATTATTATTGCCATTTACATGTGATAGTAACATTCATACACGTAAACCTTAAGTTATGTTACATCATTATGGGCTTACTTGACTGTGAAACAAAGTTTGTCAATCGATTGAAGCATGTTTAACATTCTGGTTAAGATCGTTTATTTAGTTGTGATTGTACTTCATGATTTCATTATAACAATTTGATTAATAGAATTGGTATTTCAAATTAAATAATTTGTATAAACTAATCCGTGTAGTTTATAATATAACATTTTATTTTCGGCTGTTTATTTTGCCCCAAATATTCAAATATATTACTTCACTGGACGCTTCAGAACAATCTTGGATTAAAACCTGAATTGGGAAAATGTTCGAATGATTTGTATGCTATACGGACAAGTTAGAAAATTCTACTTTTATTTAATTGTGATTGTACTTCATGATTTCATTATAACAATTTGATTAATAGAATTGGTATTTCAAATTAAATAATTTGTATAACACGGATTAGTTTATAATATAACATTTTATTTTCGGCTGTTTATTTTGCCCCAAATTTGATATGGACAAAAATATTCAAATATATTCTCGACGCTTCAGAACAATCTTGGATTAAAACCTGAATTGGGAAAATGTTCGAATGATTTGTATGCTATACGGACAAGATTGAAAATTCTACTTGTTCCGCTTTTAAGCTACGCGTGAAGCCTTAATCACTGTATTCTAACAGGTCTCCTTAAACGAAGCTAGAAATGCAAACTACGAATGAATGCGACAAGTGTTTGTACATAAGCTTCATCACAAGCTGTTTAGGCCCAATTTATGTGAGGGAATGGGATCATCAGACACGGCTTACTCCGTCGGGCAGTCAGTCAGTCAGTCAGTCAGTCAGTCTGTTGGGGTGTGACAACCCCTAGACACCTCGGCGAGATAATTCAATGGACACTGCATGTCGTCACATTGTCGACTTCAGCTCCAACTTCAACTCCAACTCCAACTGGAACTCGGACCCCCACTTCTCCTGCTCTGGGCCCTCTTCAGGCTGTCGCTGTCCTTGTGGCTGTTACTGCGGACAGTGGCTGCACTTCGTGTGATGGCATCTCGTTTGGCATCGTTTTGTTTCTTCGTCGTTTATCAAATGGCCAACGGGGCCCCAAAACGTTACCCCGTTGCCGTTGGCCAACGCGTCGGCTAAGTGACAAGCAAAACCGCGAATTGACCAGAGAAAGTCCAACTCTCCAGCTGCAGCAGCAGTTGCTTTTTTGGGAGGCTTCAACGCGTGTGCACACAGGACACAGTGCGCCAGGACGTGTGCCGCTGCACGTTATTAATGCAGGCCACACAAGGAACGGCAAGCAGGACGCTATTGCTCGTCGACGACGAATCACAAAAGATGCGTGCCTCGTTTTGCAGCTTGCAGCAGTCTCCGTTTCTCGTTCTCGGTCTCGGTATCTGGCTCGGTGCACGTTGCACGTTGCATGCTGCATGCTGCATGCGGCCTGGTGCTTGGTGGTTGGCGCCAGAAAGCATTGTTTTGGCCCCAAAGTTGACCGAAAACTTGGGATTGTTGGTTGCTCGTTTTTGGTTTACTGGCCAGCCTGGCAGCCATCTACCAGAGAGGCAGACACTCAGACGGGCAGTCGGGGCCGGAAGGATTGCATTGCATTGCATCGCATCGCATCGTTCCCAACTGCACCAAGTCCTTTTTTGGGAAGAGCGAGCAGGTAGCTGGCAAAATGGTAATGGGGCGTGGGGCGTGGCGTGACTCTTAGGCGTGTTACTGTATCAATTTATGGTTGGATGTGGTATCTTCTCTGTGAATGTTGATTTTAGCTGCGTCCTGCTCTCCTGCTGTCCTGCTGTCCTGCTGTCCTCCTATCCTGCAGTCCTGCGGTCCTTTTACTATTTGTGCGTGTATCGCATTGTATGTGTTGAAAAGTCTGGGAAATGTTCTTGGCGTACCGGAAATAAGTTTGCTGTCCGTAAAGTTAGTTGATTTAGGCATTAAAGCGAATCCACAGCTACTGCAGGCTACGGACTATGACTGCAAATCTCCACTCCCAACTGACCAGCATACGTAGCGATGAGTTCAGGCACACTTGAG
Organism: Drosophila formosana; assembly: GCA_035045625.1. Classification (NCBI taxonomy): domain Eukaryota; kingdom Metazoa; phylum Arthropoda; class Insecta; order Diptera; family Drosophilidae; genus Drosophila; species Drosophila formosana. The sequence continues at coordinate 778,318 of JAWNOW010000062.1, forward strand.
CATTTATAAACAATGTATGGCTTAATTTGCAGTTAGTTAGTAGCAATTGTTGTTAATTTACAGGTCTAAACGACCAGACAGCATCACAGAACGGATTGCTGTAGATAGCAATAGTAGTTATTGCCTGTTTTGGGATCAGTCTAATGATTTAGTTCACTGAAATCAAAGAGCACATCCCTAATGACATCCTTTGGCATGGAATATAGGAACTTGTTTTAGATAGCGACCTTTGAAGTAATAAAAAAAGGTTTTCAATTTGATTTTGTATGTTATAAAATATTTTAAATTGATTTATTTATAATTAACAATTTTACATCAAATTAGAAAAGTTGACAATAACAGCGAGCGAAAGGAATCATAAATTTACTTTAATGCCTTTGAGTAAAAACTATAACAACAAATATAAATAAATTCTTGGTGTAAGACACGATCTTTTCGTTTTAAATATACTTATTTGGCTTTATTTTTATGAATCTGTATTGTGTTTGTTATTTGCATCAAAAGGGTATAAACTCACCAATAATTGTAAAATCACATAAAAACAAGTAAGAATGCTGCATTCGAGAAAAGTACAAAATAATTAAAAGATATATCAACAAAAAAACCTACGAACAACTATATTGAAATGTTTTTGTTTGTGGATTTATACGAAAACGTCCATAATAAACCATACCTGGTCAAACTGTCAACAAAACAAAGACAGCGCGTGCAGCTGAATTTGATTTTGGCAGTTTAATATTGTTTCTTGCATAACTTCTGTGTTTTCATATTTTATGCTAAGCAAATGTTCTGAAATTATTTAAACTATAGTTATTATTATGTGTACCAAATTTCAAGAGTAGCTTTTAATTCAAGTTATAGTTTTTTTTCGGTTGGAGGGGGCGGAAGGGGCGTGATCAAATTCTAAAGCAAACTTGATCTGCGTAGGACTTACACGCGTTCTATCACCAAATTTATGAGTCTCTAGCTATTATGGACTATAAGATATGAGTATATGACACACAGACGGTCTTGGTTATATCGTCTCGGCTGTTGCCACTGATCAAGAATATATAACTTTATAGGGTCGGAGATTCCTTCTGGCTATTACATAAATTTTCTGTTGGCACTAAGTTATAGAACACTTCTACCCAATGGGTAGCGCTTTTAAATATACTATTTACATTTTTTTAATCAAAAAACAATAATAAGATACAAAATAGGAGTTGACTGTTTTGCAATATATGTATGTATGTTATGTATGCCGAAGACATTCTCAAGAATATATGTATGTCTTATTGCCAGATTTTTTGTTAATTTTAGTCTTGTGTTAACATAATATGTAAAACTTTAAATGGCATTCTGCTGCCAACATTTTAGCCCACACACACGCAGGAATGGAATACCACAGACGGGGTATAAAAAACCCAAAGTCCAATTAAAATTTAACTACATCAAAGTAGCAGCAGCAGCCAGAAGCTGTTTTAGATGAGACATCGACGACACACACACACGCACACACCTATCTATATGTATGTATATACATACATATTATATATGTATCGCTGTATATATGTATATAGCTATAACATTTAGCAAGTTTAGTATTTTGGGTTCGGGTTGGACTCGAGTGCTCTGTGGGAGCACAACAGCTGGACATGGAACATGAACATGCCAACTATGGCAAAAAAACGAGAACACAATGACCATACAAACTCACACTAACACACACACGCACACGCACACGCACACTAATGCACACACAATGGCGTATCCATGGCATGTCGAAAATTGCGCAGCTTTACGGCAAATGCCGCAAATTGAAACAATTTACATGTTGTACATGTGTGTGGGGCCATCAAAGGGTTAAACTTGCATGTAAACCGTCCACTCGCATGTCCGTCTGTCTGTCCGTCTATCCGTCTGTCCGTCTTTCCGTCTTTCCGTCTGGCTGTGTGAGAGTGAGAGCATGCCCATGTGTGTGTGTTTGGTATCGATGCCTTCGCGCGATTGAGCAGTGTCGCCGTCGTCCCTTAACGAAACAGAAAAAAACCATGAATTTTGATTAAGTCTCCAGAGAAGAGAAAGGTAGGCAACAAAATGTACAAGGAGGAGCGAGGAAGACGAATGTGTAAGAGAAACGGCAACAATCCCCACAATAGCAACGCCAACAACAACAACGAGGTGACAAACCGCGCGTGACCCGTTGCCCAGTTTCCGGAAAGTCGCGACGAGAAGAAACGCGAAGAGACGAGAAGCAAAGCAAAGTGAGGCGGCGGCAAGCGCGGATTATGGCGCGTTTGTCCACGACATTCAGCTGGCCACGTTGTTTCTCTTTTCTCTTTTCGTTTTCGTTTTGTTTTTGTTTTTGGTTTTCATTTTCCTTTTGACTACGACCACGGCCTTGTCCACAAATTCAATAAAGCGCGGCCACACTTCTTTTTGAATGCGCTTCTGGCAACTCTGAGAGCACAAGAAAATCTGTTCATAAGGAGCTAAAGAGCTTCAGGGTATAAATTATATCTATAGATCCAGACAAATATAGTTACATAAAATTATTCAGCTCATATGTTAGCTTGGGTTCAATAAATTCCAAAGTCAAATTAATAAAGTTTCTTACTAAAAGTATTTTTCAAAATAGTGTCCGAATTCCCAATACATACATACTGATAAATTGACATAAAAAATACCATGTTTCTAAAATTAGATTTTAAATATGTTTACTCATTGTGCGAGAAATTGAAAAAAAAATTGCTGTAACTGAACATAAATTATGATAGTTGAAACTTATTTATATAAATTTCATTTCATGTTATTATTCTGCAGACCATTGAATACATTTTCTAATATCTTAAACATTAAACTGGACTCATTAGATTTCTCACTACACATGCGAATAGAATCTACAACATTTTTAATTTATAAGATTGACTGTATTTCTTGAAATCAAATATTGTTAATACAAAATGAAATCAAGTGAGTCGGTATATATTTAAAATATAATCATTCGTTCTCCCCTACTTCGATAGAGTTTGAGCTTGCCGCTATCTCTTTCTGTATACGGTGCAGTAATAATATTTTTAAAGCAAATTTACAATAAGCGGCAAATGGTGAATCCCGCATGTTGCATGCTGGATGGCCAAATGGCGATGCTCAGCCCCCAAAGAGCTTGTCCATTTTGTGCCAATTTTTGCTGTAGATTGTTGTTGGATACCGTTGGATTTTTGCCGCGATTTCCGTTCGCGTACCCGCCAATCCCATGCCACATTTTAACTTTTTTTTATTTGATTTAATTTTTTGTGCTTGTGTTGGCCAAAAGTCAACCCATGAGCTGTGGCATTTTTAAGTAATTTGTATAGGTTAAATGAAGTCGGGGAAGTTGGGGAGAAAACTGGACAACTGTTTGTGGGCCTTTGCGAAGGTGAAAATGGTGGCGGAATTGGAAGCACATGAAGAAATCTGCAGCTAGGAATTTTAAAGTTGTTACATGACCAACAACAATGACAACTCCGCCGACAAGGTCAGCGGATGCGGTCAGTCATGTCTCCTGTCCCAACATCCTGGTGGCGGCTCCTGCCTCATCTCTTTCTCTATCTGGCCTTTTGAGACGGGACAGAGCAATAAACGTGGCTCAAAAACGGGCTCTGACTGATGATGATGATGGTAGTAGTGGTGGAGGAGGAGTGATGCTCCGTGGTGTCCTGTGATGGCTACAACGCGCGTCGAAAAGCGACAAAATATGCAAGGATCAAACCACAAATTCTCACCCGTGAGTCCACAATCATTTTGACACTGGTTACAGCGTGGACGGCAGCGTTGTCGCATGTTGCACGTGAATGAGGACTAGATTTGCGTTTGGATAGTTGCATGCCACAGCTAGCCGCATGTCCTGTGTCCTGTGTCCTGTGCGCTGTGCGCTGTGAGCCCACCCTGTGTTCGTGTAGTGCCAGTTCCTGTCACAGTCACATCCTATCCTTTTTGCCATCCAGTTGCAGGAAATTGAAAAGTGCAACGCAAATTGCGTTCCGCTGAAGGCTCTAAATGTCCAACGCCCCAACTTTCGTTCAATGACCAACGTCCTCATGGACGCGTCGAGTGGTTGACAATTGATTTGTGTTTATGTGTGCCGTCCGGCCTTCTTACTTATATGCCGACCAGCCGACCAGCCAAACAGCCAACCAGCCAGTCTAGACCCTGCATGTAGACCGGACGGACTACGGCGTATGTAAAATGCCGTTTGACTGTGATTTAAAGACATTAACATGATGGTCCTCCAAATTGCATTGGCCTCAACTTCGCATTTAAGTCAATTGCGTTTTAGGAAATGTTGCTTTATTAGCAGTCGAACACTTGCTTTAATCAAGTAATAAGAGTACTACACCAAGAGAAGCAAGTGAAAAAACTACAGTCGAGTGAGTTGGACTGTAAAATACCCACTACCCACTTTGAATTTGCTAAAAAAACAAAAAAGTCAGAACTAAGTACTTGGTGCGTGATGTTCTTATCAGTAGGTTCACAACTTATTGCAAGGGTTTTTCATAGAATTCGCTGTTCTTGGGTTTTGAGGCTGATCAAGAATATATGTACATATGTTATGTACTATATGTATTTAATTTATGGGGTCGGAGAAGCCAGGCAGTAGCCTGTTACATACATTATCTGTTGGCACCAAGTCATTCTACCCTATGGGTTGTGGGTATAAAAACGAAACGAAGTTAATCAAAAACATTAATACGCTTTTAGAAAAATTCTAGATTCTTGAAATTAAATCTGTTGTATGTTAAATATACATAGGTAAGAATAATATAAAAGTATGTACTTACTGAAAACTAACATACTTTAATTTTTCAGTGGAATGTAAAATTTAGAAATTCAATACTTTAAATATTGTTTTTAGAAAGATTTTTATTTACATTTCTTAATTTCTATTAGTTTTATCAGTTTAATAAAGTACTATGAAAGGTTTCACTGATTTCTATTGGCGTTTAAATATATTTTCTTAAATAGTAGCCTGCTCATTGCTCATTGTAGAGTTTTCAGCTTTATGAAAATTGTTTCTATACACACAATCCCAATGGGGTACAATGCATTGTAATATGATTTAAAAATTATTAAATCATATGGACATGGAAAACATGTTGGCCAACTAATTGTTCTACTTATAAATAAATATTATCACCAAATATGTACTATATAGATGCAAATTATTAACACTTTTAAAAGATAGAAGTTTAAAATTATAAAGCCAACAAAATGAATACAGAACTTGACGCAACTATTTGAAATCCAAATTTTATATTAATTATTAGAGCTCTAAAAGAGAAGGGTTCAAAGTCACATTTATAAATATATACGACATAAAATTACATAAATAATTCATTGTGAATCACATTTGAGTGTGGCGTTCTTGTATTTACTCATATTGTAATTCATTCCTCAAATTCGTTTCTTTACAGCTGGCCAATTGTTGGCAAGAGTTTTGCTTATTCATTGCCGTTCGGATACAAAAAAAGACAAAATTGTGCGTCTAAAAAAAGTGCAGGCTCACGCTCAAGGACATCTCGAGCAGTTTGAGCAGGAGCAGGAGCCGGAGCAGACACAGCACTACACGCATCATCATCTGCACCATTCACAGCAGCTGCTGCAGCACCAGCAACAGCAACAGCAACAGCAACAACAGACCCATCAGCAACAGCAACACTACAACGAGCACTACAACTCACAGCAGCATCAGCACCACAGCAGCAGCAACAGCAACAGCCACAAAATGCATTTGACAACAACAAGCAGCAACTCGACGGCATCGAATGCCAATAACAACAACAACAACAACAATAATAATAACAACAACAACAATAACACAACTAACAATAATAACAACAACAACTCGAGCAGCAGCAACAACAACAACACAACCAACTCAAATGGCACAAACAACAACAACAACAACTCGAGCAGCAACAGCAACAACAACACTACCGAACAGAACACGCCCCCAACACCCGCCCAACTGCTGAACGAGGCCTACACCAAAATGACCTCCGACATCTTGGCAGAGCGAACGCTGGGTGACTTCCTCACCGAGCATCCTGGCGAGCTTATCAGGACCAGCAGCCCCCTCTTCGTGTGCACCGTCCTGCCCCCGCACTGGCGCTCCAACAAGACGTTGCCGGTGGCCTTCAAGGTTGTCTCTCTGGGCGACATCATGGACGGCACCATGGTCACCGTGCGGGCGGGCAACGATGAGAACTATTGCGCCGAACTGCGCAACTGTACCGCGGTCATGAAGAACCAGGTGGCCAAGTTTAACGATCTAAGGTTCGTCGGACGCAGCGGTAGAGGTGAGTAAACAGTTTGATCATTGTGGCGATACCAATCCATTTTAAAAATAGGAAGTCGAGTGTGCTCGACTCTAAAATACCCGTTACGTAGTTTTGGAGACCACGAAAATATCTTTGAAATATTAAGAAAACTTGTTAAATTTGCTAAAATACATATTATATAAAAGTTAAATGCCAAAAATTTCACGAGATCGATTCGAACTCAGACTCTGGCTACTTTGCCACCAAATGACTGCGTGAGCAGCGTTCTAATAAGAATAAAGCTCCCATTACTCATTCTCTGAGTTTTTCTTTAGCAATTACAAGATTTGCAGCATACTTTGGATGCATTTTTTTTCAAATTTTAACTTTTTTTGTATTATCACGCAAATTAGAAGAGTGTTTCCAACTGTTATGTCCATTATGAATAGCATACATAATTTTAAAAAGTAAAGAAAGTAGTATAAATCAAAAGTCTGGAGCGTCACTCGAATCGCTGTTGTCTGCTTAGCTGTAAGTGTTTTCAATGAAATTTTCAAATAACGTACATGTTGATCTTTTTCATAAGTGTACGAAAAATCAGCTACAGCTATACGGCAACTCCTTTAAAGTGTGTTTTTTAAAGAATGTAGTGGGCGTGGCAAAAGTCTAAAACAAACTTGATCTGCGTGTAGTTATAACTAGTGTTTTACAAAAAAATGCGTAGCTCTAGAGACTATATATTATATATCTCAGAGACTATAAGAGTCTGAGCCAGGTGTTTATACAGACAGACGGACAGACTGACAGATGGACAGACAGACATGGATATATCGTTTCGGCTGTTGCCATACATTTTCTGTTTGCACAAAGTTATAATATATAAATAGTAATATCTTCGACTAAATAACTTACTAATGAATGACTTCTTACAACTTACGTATCGGACTGGTGTTTTATTTGGGGAAAAATATTTAATCAATACCACAGTACGTTACAAATACTAAATTCATATTTCGTTAAGAAAACTAAGATTGTTTATATATGAACAGTAAGCAAAGATAACAAAACATTACAAAAAAGAGATTTTCATTTGATTGAAATGAACATTAATAGATCCATTTATGAGCATAAGACTCTTAATTTCTCTTGCAATACTCGTTCCTTATTTAAAGCTATCACAGTCTCCATCTAGCTGACAAATTCATCATTCCGTAGCCGAAAAAAGTTTCTCAAGTGCTTCTCATATTGTCTGTGGCTATTGGCATTGTTGTTGGTCCTTTCCTTTGTGGCCGAAATGCACTCGAAACAATTTGTTCAATTATCGCCATCCTCCCGCTCTCGCGCCACTCGTCAGCCTCTCGCCCTTCCGCTGAATGGCAAAAGTTTTGAGTGCGTCCTGCCCGTCGCTATCTGGGCCTCCTTCTCATTTCATTTTTTTTTTAACGCGTATTATTCGGGCACTTTTTGCATTGTCGTTGGCATTTTTTCTTTCGGCTTTTGCTTTTTGACACAGCCAGCCTTTTGTATCCTTTTGTAACCGCTTGTAAAGCGTTGCACAAAATTGTCAGCAGTTCATTAGCAGTCGAGTGTCGAGCGCCGGAGACGAGATCCCAATCCACGGGCCTTCGTCAGTCCAGTCCGGCTGTATCTTAAAGTGTTTAATAAACTGTCAAGGCAAATTGACTTCACACGCTTTAAATGGAGTGTCAATAATGCCTTCACTAATATTGCTAGTGTTTTTTCGGTGCTACATTTAATTGGTGGAACAGGAATTCAGCTGAGCGGAAAGAGGACGATGAAACCGCAAAAACCAAAGCTTTAACCGGGGACAGCGTCAGCAGGATTCTAACAATTTTTGTTTTCGAACCATCCTTTTGGCTGTCAGTAATTCTGTCCGTCTGTCTGATTTGCCGCAGGATTCATGCATTGTCATTCATTCATTGGTCGTGTCAATAGAAGCGCTGTCGGGACGCCATTCTTCGCATCGAGGCCTTTAATTGTAAATCTCCCATTTACGCTGTCTGGCGACAGTCGAGAGCCCAAAACACGTTCACGGCTCTCCACTTCTGGCTGCAACACAACACCACGTGGCATCAACTGATTCTCGAGAGATCCGTTTTGAAAGGCAACTGTTTTCAATGTTTTGTTTCAATTTGCATTCCTTTGTTCATCTCGTTCTTATACTTTTACTTTTTACTTTTGACTTTATACTTTTTGCCACCGAGGCAATGAATGAAAACCGCATTTGAATTCAAGTGAAAGATCTGGTTCAATGGATGTCCTGCCCTGGCCTGCCCTGCCCTGCCCTGCCGTGATTTGTTTGTGTTATGTTGAGTTCTGTCGTCCTGGCCAACGCGTCGCATGCGTGATTTATGCCCACTGCGTTCATCGTTATGCATGGCTTGGCAGTCGCCGATTGCCGCCATTTTGTTTTAGCTTCTGTTTCTGTCGCCAGCTAATTACAATAGCGAAATAGCAAAATGCATAGGGCCTCCAACGCACATCCCCTAAAAACAACCCCAAACTACCCGCTTCAGATATCGTGTGTACGCGCGTCATGCAATTTAATTACCCAGTCATCGATTTATTTGGCCCCTGCGCCTTGCACTGGGCTCCACTTTTAATTAGCAAAGTGTCATGCACATGCATACACACGCATTTGAATGCACGTACTGTGAAGGGAGACTCTCGGTGCCAGTTGGCGATTGTTACGAGAGTTTTTGCAGGGCCACAACGATAATTCCGGCAGCGCATCAAAGCAGCGCAAGAGAGCGAAAGAAAGAGAGATACAGATACAGCGCGAGAGAGAGACGTCACTTCAGCATTATCGACATTATCTACAGCTGCATAGTCAAGCTTGCGAAGCTCAAAGCGGTCTCGTGGCGTTCTGGGGTTTTTATTTACACAACTCGCTCGACCCACTAAAGACAGCCGCAAAATGAACTGAGCCGCACCCGAACCCGAACCCGAACCGGCATATGAACCCAGACCTATGTAGCTCGATCTCGTCCCCAAGCCTAACAAGCGAAAATAAAAGGCGTTTCTGTCGCCCGTCTCCATTCCAACCCATCCTATCTCCATCCTTAAAAAAAGGAAAGAAATAAACACAAGCGACAAAACGCAGAGGCGAATTTTGACGATGTTTGAGGTACGAGTTGGGGTTGAGACTCAAGAGTCGGGTTCGAGGGTCGAGGGGATCGAGGGAAAGACAAGTGCCAGCCAAAAGTCGAGACGCGTTCTAGCGTTCCTGAAAAAAGGAGGCGTTAAAAAGGCAAGACAAAATATACAACAAACAGAGTTAAACAAAAAAGTTATTCGAACTGACACCTTGACTGACTGCCTCCCTCATTCCCTTCCCCACTCTCCCACCCTCTCTCCCTCCCATTTCTGTGTGTGTGTGTGAGTGTGAAAAGGATACTCCTCGAAGGCAGCCAAAATTGTGCACACTTTGCTGTTCAGTCTTTTTATTTGTTGCTGTGTGAAAAACGTTTGGGGAACCGTGGGTCTTTTCCTCGGTTTTTTTGGGGTTACATTTTGCGTTCAGGAGGCATGTGGCATGCAACAGGCAGGCGAGGGCCAATTGTGACATTTGCACTTATCATATGCGATAGCTAGTGGCAACTTTTTAAGACTTTTTGCACATTTCTAATTGCTTTGTGTCCCCTTATTGAAGTCTGTGTGCTTAGCCCATAGCAATGGGTTTTGTGAAAGACATTAAAATCAAAGCTGTTGACAAATAACTCGAATCCTTGTAGCAAATCCGTGGCAATTTGTAGAACAAGCGTCATAAATCAATTGGGTAATGAAAGATATACAAAGGCGCAAATACACACGTGCCGCATGAGGAAAGGAAACAAGAAGGCAGGCAGGAGAAACGAATCAGGAGGTGGCAGGAAGGGCGCATTCGAGCCAAGACAAAGTGGAGTAGGCCACATTCACACATGTCTCTGTCTGTCAATACTTGTGGTAGAGTCACAAATCCCAATTTAAACATACACACACACACACACACATACACACATACAAACACAAACACACTCACTTAGGCACATAATCGTTTTCGTGGCTTCAAATGTACAATTTGCGGATTATTTGCAATTAAATTTTTAGCCCATCTCGTTTGTGTTTCGATATTTTTAGTTCAAATATTTGCACCGTTTTGTCATATTTTACTTTGCCGCCTCAGCCTCAACCTCTTCTTAAGATAGCCCGGCTCTCGTTTATTTATTTTACTTGCACACACACACACACGCACGCACACAAAATATTTATTTATTTTAAACTGTCTTAAGCCATTTGCAAACATGGCTGCCAAAAATTTGGAAATTTCTCTTCATTTACCTTATCTGCCGGCCTAAGCCCTTGAAAGCTTTCTGAGCCATCGAAATCCGGCCAGTAAGTCGGCCAAAACACCAAAACGCATTTTGTGGCTTATTTGGTTTCCACCTCCCCAGCTTTCTTTTCAGTTTTTTAGTTCAGTCCCTTTCTCATGGCCCTCCACCTTTACCCTGCTTTCCTTGCCATTTTGTTTGATTTATGGGCCCTTCAACATTGGCAACAAAAACTGTTTTGCTCATCGATAAGTCAACGTTCTGGCTCATATGCTCTTCACACTGAAATACTGTAATTGTTAGCATGCGAATATCGAAAGGTTTAACAAAATTGTGCTTTAAATATAATTTTATTGGCGAATAACCATTTTTATAATCATGAATAATATGTTTAAGCTCTCAAGTAATAAAATACGCAACGAAAATAGTCCTGAGGCAAAGAAAATAGTGTCTTTAAATAAACTTTAATTCAACTAAAAAAACTGCCTCACATAAATTTGCTTGCGCTATTACTAAAATTAAAAATGTAATTCTCAGAATTCGCGACTATTAATTGCATTCTTTTGTATTTAGGCAATATTGAAAGCCTCAAGTTAATTTACATTTTAATGAATAATAGTTTGTCACAAAAAGGAATATCAAATTTGACTCTTCTTCATGCGAATAATATTTTTGGGCATAATTGCCGTGAATGTTCAAAGAATTATTGCGGCAAGCACTTGGATTATTTCTGCCCCACAAACATCAAACTCTCCGTCGAAAATTATAGGGGATTGAAAGAAAGATTGCGTAACAATGAACTACACTTGAAGGCAATAATAACAGAGTGTCGCTAGCTGAAGTGCAAAGCTTTTTAGCAATGAAACTAGAAAAGGAAGTGAACAAAGGGCAAAGACTAAATGGCACTTGGAACAACTGCTAACAAACTGAAGACGAAGTTCATTTTTTATCGCAGAGCTTGAAGCAAATTGGGGCTGGAAATCGGGGATTAGATGACGACGGGGAAAATGTCAGGAAATTAAGGCGGCGCATTGCGGCGTTGCTACTAGACAAAGCTCAGTGGAGTGTGGCAGCAACATGTGTAAGCCTCGATGTAGTGTACGAGTGTGTGTGTGGGTGTGTGGATGTGTGCGTATGTGACGGCGGTTTATTGTTGTGTGTGCCGAAATGATTTACGCTTTGTTTGTCAACTTAAAAAGCAAACGGCGGCAACGGGCAAAACACTTGAAGACGTTCCACATACGCCGCGTTGTCATAGACAGGCATAAAAGGCACCACGACTACGGATCAAGATGTTGGGTGGATGTGAATGGAGGCAAGATGGCAGTTTTTGCAGTTGCTCCGTCGACACGAGTTGCGAGCTGCGAGCTGCGAGTTTCGAGTTGGCCGAAATGCTTTTAATTGAATCTTAGCAAACTCATCGTGGGCTTGTCTGCTTTTCTGCCTGCCTGCCTCCCTGGCAAAAAACAAAAAAAAGACATCTTCCTGTCTTTTTCCCTCTCTGGTAGGCGTAACAAGTTAATTAAAAGAAAACTGTGGCACAAATGAAATAAATCTTAGCTTTCAAAAAGAGAAAGGGGCCTCACCTATGAGTGTGCGTGTGTTTGTGAGTCATATGTTAGAGACAATGAGATTGAATTGTAATTTATTCTTTAACTGCCTGGAAGGAGTAACAAGCTTATCTATTGTAATAAACGTTGTGCGATTGAGAATTCAGTTAAAATATCCTGAGCGCTTTCAACATTTTCTGTAATTTTATAATACAAACCAGACTATAAAATACTTATTTTCTGTGATTAAGCTAAGATTACACTTTCTATTTCTTTTCTTAATATATCTTTGGGGTGTCTCAATAATTGCATTGCTTTAAAATGCAATTATTGAGACATTCGTTAATGAAATAAGAAGAATGTTATCATTTAATATTAATATCTTGAATCTATATCGTTCTCATTACAATTTGTTCTTTTAATTTAATTAAAGTTAAAATCTATATACATACATATATAAAGAAGACGGAGCTATAGTTCTATCAACGCACAGCCCAAACAGTAAAAGCTACGATGCTGCCATTTTCAAACAACATAGATATAGACATTTAGACGCCCACTAAGAATCGATTTTCCCAAATAATTTTTCCGACTATCTTTAATTACTGTTTGAAAATGTAATTAATGTAATAATATTTTTAGGGAAAAATATCGATATCGATTGATCTATGCCTCCAAATAAAATATCGAGGCTAGGTAAAAGCTTTGATGTAATGATGATTCGTAAGGTTTAATGCAAGGAAATATTGACTTAAATTAATTTCTTAATTTTTAACAAAGCGCGGGCAGCTGCAAGTCAATTTTGTCTATAAAATTAATTTATTAATAACTTCTATGTCCTATGATCACAACCAAATTCACAGGAGTCATTGAGACTACAATTATTATTGTGCTCAATGCTCTAGGTCTATTATTACGGCTTTTACAGTTTTTGGGGGCGGAAAGGGGCGTGGCAGAAATCTAAAACAAACTTGATCTGCGTAGGACCTACACGAATACTGTCACCAAATTTGATACCTCTAGGTCATTCACACACTTAAAACGTCCATATGCATTGGGCACAACTTTTTTGATAAATAATTGAACAAATAACTTTTGTTCTACTTATCAGATTTTTACCAAAATTACTGGGTATACTCGTATATAGCACAGATGGCTTTTCGGGTATACGCGATTTATATAAAAAAACACGTGACTTGTTCTAGACTTATGCATATTGTGGGCGAGAGGGCCTTATTTTCTTCCTTTTGACAACAAGATAACCTTAGTTTTTAACAAATTTAACAAAAATCTTTAAAATATTTTAAGGATTGTGAAACCACAATTTTCTATTCTACACTTTCGAAATCCTGTACTACATATACATATTTGCATTTGGATATTTGATCGATCCGACCGAATTCCCTGCGTAATTAGCCCACTTTTGTTCTCAACTGGACTAGAATATTGTTTTATAGTCAACAAATTTGCTAAGGTTTTTACGATGTGACAATCGACCGATGTTTTGGGGGTCGTAAATGTGGCGCGCGTGTTAAGCAAACATTAACTGTCTAGCTGTGTTTTTTTGTGGGTTGTTTTGTAGAACGAGTCAAAAACAGATACAATTATTATACCCGCTACCCATAGGGTAGAAGGGTATTATAGCTTAGTGCCAACAGAAAATGTATGTATCAGGCAGAAAGAGCCATCGCCGACCCCATAAAGTATATATATTCTTGATCAGTGTCAACAGCTGAGACGATATAGACATGTCCGTCTGTCAGTATGTCCGTCTGTCTGTCTGTATAGAGACACCAAAGGCTCCAGCATTCATTACGCAGATCAAGTTTATTTCAAATGTTGGATGCCACGCCCCCATGTCGTTATGTTATAAATTTTTGTAACTATATGCAAAAAAAAAAACAAACTTCAGAATATATCTTTGATATATTTTTTGTTCAAATGTCATTTATGTTTTTGTTTTCTTTTGAAATGGGTTGCGGGTATCTTACGGTCGAGCACCCTCGACTGTAGCTTTCCGACTTGTTACCGTTTATGTGAGTTGCATTTAGTCTATATTATTGTCTATTGTTGTTGCAGGGAAGAGCTTCACATTAACCATCACCGTGTCAACGAATCCACCACACATAGCCACCTACAACAAGGCGATCAAAGTCACCGTTGATGGGCCACGTGAGCCGCGCTCCAAAACCAGTAAGTATTCTATGCTATAAATGGCCAATTGGCCCCGTACACAAACACAGCCCAGAAGAGGCAGGCAGATCTTGCTTTAGCTCTAATATATTAGTTGCAGCAGCAGCAATTACAACAATGCCAGCGACTTTAGTAAAGCTCCAATCACATATTTACACTTTGTCTCTCTCCCCCTCTCCGTCTCTCTCTCTCTCTCTCTCTCTCGTGCATCGCTGTTGCTGTGAGGAATATTCAGTATGCAGTCGACTCGAAATACATATTTATAAGCATGCAAATATTTTACTTTGCATATGTTAAGGCGCTGGAGCTCAGACTAAGACTCGAGACAGGCGGTTGAAAACAGTTGCCTTTGTTGTTGTTGTTGTTGCTGCTGTTGGCAGTGCAATCTACTGGGTCCAAGCACAACAATTCAATTCAATCCATGGCATGATTTATATGCTCAGATGCCAGCCTGCAACTCTGCTGGCTTACAATAGAGAGCACAGTTTTCTGCCGCACACACACACACACACACACACACACACGCACGCATACATTCATGTACATGTAAATGGCAGTTGGGCTTAAGCTTTTGCCGCCATTGTCAGACAAATGGTTATTATTTTATAATGAATACAATGTGCCGTAAAACTGGCAACTGGCGGAAGAGAGACAATGATTAGTTGTAGGTAGAGCACAGCCAGAGGATTGAGACTGAGTGAGAAAGAGAGAGAGAGAGAGAGAGTAGTAAAATCTATAGACTTTCGACTGCAATCTTTTGTTTACGTAGTGAGTTATCAATAAATGTAAAATTTAAAATTCAGTTTAACTTCGATACGAATAATGATTAACCTGGCCATCGACAGAATAGAAAGAAAAATGTTTAAATTAATGAATTACACATAAACATGCAAAACACTCATCTGGGCAGACGATTGAAACAAGATAGTTTTATGCCGTTTAGGTCAGCAACAACAGTTCCACTTTAGATTTGGTCAATCAATATATAGTACAGATTGTAAACAAACAATAATATATTGATTTAAGATTTCAAAATGCAATCGATGTACATATGTATATTGGCAATTAAAGTATAGCTCAATTTGGATTCATTGCCCTAAACACATTGCACATGCATACATACAAAATGAAAACTGCAAAAACATCTAGTTAAGGACAGATAATTAAAACTGAAAAAAACTTAGTGTTATCCCTTTTAGGGCAGCAACAACAATTCCACTTCGCCTTTGGCCAGCGACCGTTCCACTTCTCCACGGATCCCCTCTCCGGCTTTCGAATGCCGCCCATCGGCAACTGTCAGAGTAAGTACCAAGCAAATATATGTACATACGCTTTATTCATACGCTTTACATCATCGATTCATCAACTGTGCCTTGCGAATACTGCATTCGTTTGTGTCATTGCGTTTTCCTGCATTTTCAGCTTTTCATTTCACACTTGAGTAGCGGCATGCAACAAAAGTTTCGATAGCGTTTGAGTTTGAGTTTGAGTTTGCTCTTGTTTTTGGGGACCTGGTGGTTTGTGTGGTGCGCCCCAATGCAACCACACAAATTCACACAAAACGATTAGGTGGCAGGCTTTGTGCAACAGCAACAACGTCATGTATTAAACTGCGGTCAGACAAAAAATATGCACCACAAAAAAAAAAAAGAAAAAAAAAAACAAAAATGGCAAAAATGCACACACAAACACAAGAGTCAATCAAAACGATAACAACAACAATGAAAATCTATCAATAAATTGAATGAAACAAAAAATAAATATAAATCAAAGGAACAATCAACTAAATCCTGCAGTACAGCCACTGCATTAGTTTAGACTTTGAATTATGATAATTGCGATTACATTTAGAGACTTTAATTCTTTGCTGGCTTGTCGCTTCACCTTGCCCTAAAATTCAGTTTTGTTGCTGTTGAAAGCCACATTATTTAACAACTTTACTCCGCAAACAAACACACAAGCATTAGTCAGTACAAAAAAAAAAAACAAAATCACAAAAAATAATGACTTCTACAAAACGTATCGATTGCGATATTTATCTGCCAGAGGACACACAGTTTGGCGGTCTCAATCGGTCTGAGAATGTGTTATGATTGTGTCTAGGTTTGTGGCCATTTTGAATTGTTGTCGTTGTTGCGCTCTAAATAACTATTACAAAAAATAAAATTACCTTAATATAGAAATTGAATATTTAAAATTGGTGAATGTATTTAAAACTAAAATATTTCATAAACGTGGTATATCCCATAAGAATAATTCCATGGCGATATGCTGATAATGCAGAATATAAATAAAAACCTCATTAATATGGTTGACTTCAGAACGCTTTCAAAATATCCTTTAAAAAACGGTCACTTAATGACATTTGAAAATAAATTTTCATTAAAGCATCGTTTTTTTTTTTTGCTAATTTTCCTTTAAGCCGTTAGCTAAAATGATGCAATTTTCTGTTGTTGTTGTTTTTATACGCGTGTGATCAGGCAAAAAGATAAATCAATAATTAAAATTGTGTGCAAGTTTTTTGCTCGTTTGCTTTGTAGTTGAATCAAATCAAATTATACATTTAAAAATGTGTTTGTATTAAATTTGATGTTTCAATTTAAATTGACAATTAATTGCATTACAACAACGCCAATAACAACGAAAAATCGTTGGTCAAACATGACAGCAGTGCAGTTTTTTCACACTATATACATATTTATAAATAATTTAACAATATTAAGATGTACTGAAAATAAAAGTGATAATTTCAACTTAAATTGAGCGCTTATTAAAATGAAATTGTGCCCACAGTCAAGAGAAATTAAAACCAAGTTATATAAGAACTACAGCAATCCGAAAAAAGCTTCATTACATTAAACAAATATCAAATGCAACTCAATCAGCACACAAATTGCCAGCCAATTTCGACTCTCAATCGCAGTTCTCCAATTCTCCAGTCCCTCAACTTCAGCTGAAATTTCATTTCAGCCCTCCTCTCATACCCTCAGTGTCTAGCGTGGAGCGCACAAATCAAAATGCAAATTGAGCGATTTACAGGCTGACATTTGCCAGGCTGGATTTCAATCTATTGCTGATTCCAATATGTATTTATATATATAATAAATATACTATATATATATATGTATGTACAATATATGTACAATATGTACACATGCATGTAATCAAGTGTGTCTGTGTGTGTGTGCGCATATAATGATTACTGGAAGCGTCTGTTGTTACTGATTACCCATAATTCAATTGTAAATATGCAAAAAGCAAAATAACCTGAATTATTCATTAACAAATTTTATTGACAGTCGCTGCTTGACTTAATTACTGGCATATATTTTATTAATTTCAAAAAAATTAAATATATACACATAAAGTCTACAGTGGGGAAAGCTCCATTACAAGATACCCTGTAACAAAAGAAAACATCTATATTAAAGAATGCTTTTGTTTCTGGTTATGCTGTTCTGTTCTGACATATATATGTCATAAAAACAATAGAAACACTCTTAATAAACTCATAAATTACGGTAACATAAATAACGAAATAGCATTATAAGATTAAATATAACAAACGTACCCACTAAAACGGAAATAAAAATACGCAATATGCAAATACAAGTACAAATGTAAAAATAAATGATCAAAATATGATTTGAAAATTAAGCATGTGGGAAGATTGCTCTATTCCTTCGCAAAAATATCGTGCAGCTTTAAGCAAATATTATTTGTTAGTTTACGATCATAGAATATGAGAATATAAATTTA
The DNA here is from genome assembly GCA_035045625.1 of Drosophila formosana. Taxonomy (NCBI): domain Eukaryota; kingdom Metazoa; phylum Arthropoda; class Insecta; order Diptera; family Drosophilidae; genus Drosophila; species Drosophila formosana. The sequence continues at coordinate 796,432 of JAWNOW010000062.1, forward strand.
AAAACACCTATCAGTAATCTATCCAAGTATTATGAACATTTAAGAGAACTTAATAAGTACGTCATATTCTTCTGAAAATATTTTGATGAGTCGAGTGGAAGAGAATTGAATTATGACAGCAAAAAACATTCTGAACTTGACGTGTCTTATATTTAATATTATTGAGTACAATGGTCAGAGAGGTGCGGAGCCCACAATTGGATTGGCTTTTGCGAAATGTTTAAGCATTTTGAGCTTTCAATTTCTTGTGAATAATTCAGTAACATAATACGCGCAGATAAAGTCAATCGGTGTGACAACAAACATCAAAAAGCAGACCTGCCGCACACCATCGACAACAACATCAGCATCAACAGTGCGATAGCAAGGGACGACAGCAAAGGCAAGAGCATTACAAAACTGTACACAAAAAAGCATCGTAATTAATGGAGGTAGAAGCATTTAAGCCAATAGCATTAATAAAGCCACCACAAAATCAATATCCGGATACGAAAACGCGCCCGTCGCCTATAAAAACTAATTAATAATTTCCGAATGGGCTATTAATTAAGCCTAATTATCTGTGCATGAGCCAGGACCCGCAACGTGGTCTGTACTTCATCCGAATCTGTTTCGGTTATACGCCCACCTCGGGGCCCCGTTGCGGACCTAACATTGGCATTTTTGGGCCAGCCATTTACGCTTACATTGAACCACTTTTGGTTCGCTGTCCATCCATATGTCCGCCTGTTCGCCAGTCCGCCTGTCGTCCGTCGCATCAGATTTGTTTGTAATTTTTGGCATGGCCAGCCAGCCAGCCTACTACGCCGAAGTCCCGCATAATGACCATGATGGGGCTCCAATTAGCGGCCCACATGTGCCATAAATTTGTCAGTTGGTCAGTCGTAGACACTACCAGAAAACCGAGAACAGAAAGCAGAAAGCAGGGAGACATTTGCACTTAGTCGTATTGATAATAATTATACGAACGTGCTGCGAAGCTGCGAAAAACACTCAACTGGACTATCTAAATATTTTGCAGCTTGTAAATCTTATTCTTTGATCCACTTTTCGTTTCATTTTTTTCCGCTGTTGTTGTTTTTGATTTATACACACATGTCGTATAGTTGGAGACTTGCTGTTGCTGTGTATTCTAGTTTTCTAGTCGCATTCTTCTCTTTGATTATTCTGCTTTGTTTGTTTTTTTCTCATCTCCTCACTCACATTGTCACACTAACCGCAAATCTATCTGAAACTGAAACTGAAACAAAAACATAAACAACCGAATACCAACAACAAAGATATGTCCCAATTTGGTTTAGGTGCCAGCAACACGCATTGGGGCTACGGCTCGGCAGCCTCGGCCTATTCCCCGTACTTGGCCAGCAGCGGACTCTCATCCTGCACCACGCCCACATCGGCGCAGTTCAACAATCCAGCGTTGGGTTTCACCTGCTCATCGAACGACCAGAGCAATAACCAGGACTTTGGCGGCGCCACCAATCGCGACTGTGTGCCAAGTAAGTTCCGACGATTCCGTTTACATGTTTCTCCAATTGCATTCTGTATTTATAATTATAACTTAGTGCCAGCTGAAAATGTATGATACAGGCTGAACGAGGCATCTCCGGCCATACCAACAGGGTATCTAGTGGCCGAGCACTCTCGACAACAGTGTTTTCACTTGTTTTTCATAAATATCATTTAGGTCAACACGTGTAGCTTTCTTACTTGTGTTCTTTTCATAAAAACAGAATATCATATTTCCAAAAATAATAAATGAGTAAAAATATAGAAGGGGAAATAATTTGGGTTTGATTCTAGTTTAATTCGCGTTAAACTACTTACATTAGAGTGGGGCAAATTGAGAATCTTTCTTCATGTGTTTAATCCAGATGAATACTAGCATAAAAATTATGCATTCAAATTTTAATAAAGGTTAATTAACTATTTTGAATTTCAATACAATTCTTGCGGCTATAGGTAATATGTTTTCAAAATAAACACATTTTAATGGAATTTTTCTCATAACATTTTATTCGCTTTGTGGTTTATCGTTACTTAAAAACTGTGATTTAAAAGGATTTGTATTCTTTATCATGGTGGGAATGCAATCTTAATCATAACTATAGAAATTAACGAAAAGAGAGGAATCGTGGGATTCGAGCCCAGAAACACTTGGTATCAGAAGATGTCTTCTTGACAATAAAATATCATTTATTTTCCATGAAAATAACTGGTTTTTCGCCTGCATCGTCTACTTACATATGTCGATAATTTGTTATAGCTTTAACTTGATAGTTGCTAAGATGAGATCGGCCTAATAACCTTCTTTTTTATTTTTGTACTGATTTCTTTGACCAGCCCATAAATTAGGGCATTTAACATTTTAAAATTTTGGATTTGTTCAACATTTGCTTAACTATTTGCAATCGATTTGCCTTCTCTGCTCCTTCCGCAGTGTTGCCCGATTCCACGGCCAGCGACCTGGACCAGCATCTCAGCAGCCTGGTGGGATCGACCAGTGGCCAGATGTCGCACCACAGCCTGCTGGGCACCAGCGGCCAGACGTCGATCACCTCGACGGTGAACGGCGCGAGCACCGGCAGCGGCACCACAGCGGGCAGCGCAGCTGGCGCGGGCAGCGGGGCAGGTGGCAACTCGATCCTGGTGCCGCGCTACCACACGAATGCGAGCAACGAGTACAACGTGCACTCCAGCCAGAACGGGCCGCGCAGCCTCAGCGACAGCTCGCAGGCCGAGTCGCCGGTGCAGGAGGATCTGCTGTCCACCAACACGCCCAACTTGGGCAGCGCCAGCGGCGGTGGCGCCGCAAATGGTGGCGCCGCAAATGGCGGTGGCGGTGGCGGCAGCGCAACTGGCGCCGGCAGCGGCGGCACAGCGGGTGCTCCCTCTGGGGCCGGCAATCCGGCCATGCTGGGCGCCAATCAGAACTTCCCGGGCATTGTCAATCAGGCCCAGCACGCCTCCGCCTCTGCCTACGGAGGCGGCGTGGGCGTGGGCGTTGGCGTGGGCGTGGGCGGTGGCCATGGCAGCAGCGCCGGGGCCACAGCCGCCGGCTGCAACGGTTCGCTGTATCCGGTGCTGCCCGCCAGCCTCCTCTACTCCCAGCTGTACACGGCCGCCAACCAGTCGGCGCACGGCTTCCACTCGCACACGCTGCCGGCGCACGCGTCGCCGAACTCCTCGGTGCACGGCGAGCTGCAGAGCGTCATGGACCACATCAGCAACGTGGGCGTGCGGCAGCAGCACAACATCATGGCGGGCGGGGGAGTGGCGCATCCAGGCGACCTGACGCTGATCGGCAACTGCGGGGCGTCGGTGCGCAACATCGAGGACGGCAACACAAATCGACAGGTGGCCGCGCTCGCTGCCCATCGCGGCCACCACAACCCAACTGACAACGGGGGCAGCGTCTGGAGGCCATATTGAGGTCAGGTTCTGTGGTGCGGCTCCGCAGTTCTTTAGTGCCATGAGCACGACGAGGGACCGACAACGGAGAAGCAGCACGAGCAGCAACAAGGCAATGATAACGATCCCGATCCCGATCACGATCCCGATCCCAATCCCGATCCCGATAATCGGGATTTCATGGAGGGCAGTGGGAGTAGGAGTGGCAGTGGTTGTGGTTGTGGGGGCGTGGCTTAATGAGTGTACATTTCTGTATATATACGAGATTTTAGCGACTTAAGAGATACCATTTTTTTTTGTTTTTTTTCGCATACACTTTTAGTAGAATTTGTTGGGAGTGATGAAATAACTCAAAACTATAGTATTTTATTAAACGTACGCGATTAGTCAAATGTTAAGCATGAAAATACAAAAAACCAAAAGCAACAATTTCCAAGACAGCTCAAAATGGACGGATTTTAGCAAATTTGTGGTACGCGAAAAGTTCTCGACTCGAACTGTTTGCGACACACTCTCATAGATATTTTAAACCATACGTAGACAGCATTGGGAGCTGATTGAGATCCAGGCAGATCCCTGGCCCGCGGTATGCCCGAGCCATAAAACTACAGCAAATAGTCATAACAAAATAAATATATATATGCGCATAGATCGTAAAGAGAAAAACAAAAAAAAAGATGAAAATCGAATTATCTAATAAAATCGATGAGGATTTTGAAGGCGTTCTTAATGTTTATCAATATGATATAGGGGCTATGTTTAATTTATCATTACAACTATTTGGATTTGTTTCTGTTCTCGTTTTCTTTATGGTTTTTGCCATGTAACATACAAAGTTGGGAAAGGGGTAGATAAAGAGTGAAGAGTGATGAGTGAAGAGGGGGGGGGTGGAAAGAGCCGTTGTATATGAGTTCCTAAGCTGTAATCAATGTTCGTGAACTTGTTTACTGTTCATTTCATGTGCTTCGATATGCATGTATGTACTTTAAATGTGTATAAGTCTGTGCAATATAAACTGATTGCCACTTTAATGTATACTACTCACACACACACACACACACACACACACACACACACACACATACACTCAAATATATGTACGTGCAACACACACTTATAAATATAATTGTAATAACGTCTTTTTTTTGTCTAGTTCATACAATTTAGCAATTAAGCGAATTCCATTTATTGGCTTAACGTTTCACATGATAATGATAATGATAACGATAATGATAATGATGTTAGCTTCACTTTAAATAGCGAAGCTCTAGAAATTCCATCTCCTTAGCAAGGATCTCACAACCCGGATAATTAGTAGACAATAATCATGCATAAGTATCTATGAAATTGTCCCAATCGGAGAGATCGGTTACATCATTTTCGAAAGTCCAGTAGCACATTTTTTTAAACACAAATTTAACGTAAAACATAATTATTATAATAGAAATGCAAAATGATAAACCAAAAGAAAAAAACAAAAGCTGATCTAAAATATAATTGATGTATACCAAATGGAAAAAACCAAACTATGTGTATAAATAGAAAATATGTAAAATCTGCTTGATGAATTTGAATTTTGCATATGCATAATATTTATATATATATATATCCTAAATATATATATTTATATCATAAATCGTCGAAACTAAACGATACTCGTTCAGAAACATTTCAATGTAATAAAATGATGTGTGTAATGCAAAATTTAATTTCAAAACGAATACCAAAAAAATAAACAAAAATAAAATACAAAATATAAAAAAAAAACAGATCAAGAAAACTTACGACAATTGAATTAAACAATATATTAATAAAAATTATTATGGAAATTAAAATGGTTGTCCCTTATTCGTGTAATTGACTCAGAAACCGAAGCCAAACAGAAACAGGTTGTAGGAGTGAGCTGAAAGGTGGCCAATATAAATTGCTTGCCAGTTTTTTACGACTCAATCGGGACAATTGGTAAAGGTAAAATTATATCGAGAACGTCTAGCTGTGGTTTAGATTGGCGGGCTACGTAATTTTCCGCTCAATTTATTTCACATTGTGGCATCCAATTAAGTTGCAATCAGCCAGCCAGCCAAGCCAGTCAGTTAGCCAGGCCAGAAGTCGCCTGCGAGCCAGACAATGGCATATGGGATACGATTGCTCGCTCGATGGCTCGTGTGTTTCTATCTCTATCAGCATCGTATACACCTTTTCGCTCTTATTAAGTCCATAAAAACGCGCTCCCTAACAGAACAGAGAAGGTATGCAGATGGGCGTAGGGTTCGTTCTGGGGCTCGGAATAAGTCCTGAGAGGCGTAACAAATGAGTCGATATAAAGCTAAATGGGAACACGTAGAGGCAACTCGTGTGCAGTTTGCCGGCCAATAACCACAAAACGTTGGGGGAATGTTGTCGTTCTTAGGGGGGGAGTGAAAAATGTGGGCATTACTTTATTTTAGTCTGGTGCAACTTTTAATTATTTCACTTGTGCCTACTTATAAGAATTCTAAAGATGTTTTGCATGGCAAATTAGCAGGAAGGTTGCGCCCTAAAGTATGCAGCGGAAGCAGTCGAACTCCCCCGAATAGAATTCCCAAGGAGGCAAATATGTCAGTTTGATGGTGTGTGTGCGTGTGTGCGTGTGTGCGTGATTGTGTGTATGTGAGGGGTGAATAATTAAAAATTTTACCCATTACTTGCGTTGCTTGATAAAATTTCAAACAAACACTAACGCACACACAGGCACACACACGCACACACACACAGAGATGCATACACAAGCATTCACATGAGCTGGCCGACTGCCATTTAAAGAAGACACTCAGGAGTAGCTAAGCTGCATGGAGACTACGAAACCACTTGAGATGCTGTCTGCGAATCCTCAGTGAAGAATTTTTCTCATTTGCAGCTTCCTCACACCTTTTATCCCTATCTCTCTCTCTCGCTCTCTCTCTCTCGCTCTCTTTTACTCTTGCTCTCTTTTCGGTCTGTCGTGCTTCGCATATTAACACGTTCCATATGAGAGGCAACGAATCCCTTGGCAACCACACTGCCTGATTGAGTGACTAACTGAACTCATCTCATCTCATCTCAACTCAGCTCAACTGAACTGAACTGAACTCAACTGAACTGAACTGAATGGCTTGGAAAGCCGAATGTTTGTCTGCTTGCTCCCTGTTGTCATACAGTAAGATTCATTTGCATACCCTTTGTTTTGAAGATGCAATGGCATGCGCAGCTTCGTTTCAATATTTATTTTATATATTTGATATTTAGTAATAAACACATTGCCAATTTAAGAGTACTTACCTAGGCCTAAATTTAAATAATAATGAGAAAATATAGCGGAATTTTTTTACTATTTTGCAATTACTATTGATTTTTGGCATTATATAATCGCAATATATTAAAATATAATTAACATGTGATTGTTTTGATTATATTATTCAAGAAATTTAACGCTGTAACGTGCAATAAAGCTCCCCAATAACCAACACTTAAATTTGATTTATTTAGTTTCTTAAAACTATTATGTTATTTATTGGTTATTCGGCATGACTTGGAAATGTTAAACCTACAAAGTGTCTATAATTTTGGGCACTTTAGTTTCTGCTTTGTACATTTTGGCATAAATGTTAAGTATTTCATAGCACATACATAATAGAGCTGATGAGAACAGATAATTTTGAACTGTTCTTTCAGGCACGTTAATTAAGGTGATAAGGTGGCAGCATAAATGGCAACGGAGCAGCCATAAAATATATGTATAAGCGAGGTGCACTCAGTTGCTTAGTTTTTTTTTGGAGAATAACATCATGGCTAACGCAGGACAATGAGCAACAACTTTATGAATGTTTTGGGATCAACCCTCGTTCCTCACGTTAAAACCGACAATCATCTTTCTGACTTGCTTCATTTGTTGCTGCTGCTGTTGCTGTTGCTGTTGCTGTTATGCCAAATGAAACTTTGTGTCTCAATTATGCAGGTGATGGTGATGGAGGTATGAATTTTATTATGATACCAATTAAAGGCACTCACATGGCATCACCTCTGTGTGCGAGTTTCCTTCGCGCTCCTAATTAGCAAACAGCTTCAGTTTGCGCCCCTTATGAAGGGTGAAAAACAAACTTTTTAATTATGTGCTAATATATTTAACTTGTTTATGCAGCAAAACATATCCATATTCATCTCTCCATTTCTCTTCTGCCATTTCCCCTTCGCCCTTCGCCTGTCGCTCGTCGACTGACTGACTGACTGGCAAACAACAATCGAGCCAAAAAAAAACTACAACAAAGACAAAAAAAAGTGTTCAGCATTAACAAGAACAACAACGCAGTTGTATGGCCGCAGACCACAAACAACAAACAAAAGCAGCAACAATAACAACGAAAGCAACGGCAACAAAATCAAGAGCACAAACTACAACAACAACAATAACATGGGCAAAGAAAACTGCTCCCCAATTGGCGTTGATGCAGGTGAATGGCCAGCACAATATTGCAGTGATTTTGGTCGGCGGCACAAATTATGCGGCTCTCCTCCTCCTCCTCTTTCCCACTCTCACTCTCTCCCTCTCTGTTTCTCTCTCGCGAAGTCTCTGCATTTGGAAATCTGTTGGCGTTACTCTTAACGCGCAAATATTTAACGGCTGCTCCATTTTGCACCTCACCACACACACACACACACGCACACACACACACACACACACACACGCTGCGTTGGCTAAAAGGTATGAAAACATTCTTCGCAGCGGTTTTCATTGTTTTTTCTACATTTCCGCGTTTCGTTTGGCTGGCGTTGCATTTTTGGCATTCGTACTTTGACAGCAATCGCAGTTCACAGTCCAGCAGCAAGCACAGAGAGTGAGAGCGAGAGCGAGAGCGAGAGATAATGCTGCCTGTACGTGCAAATTGTGCACAAAGTTCGAATGCTGTGCATTATTTTTGTAGCCTCCATTTTTGGGCTTTTTACCAACTGCAGTCAATTTTATCTTTTCTTTTTGTTTTTGATTAAACCGGAATGCCAAAATGTGCTGCTCACTGCATTTGCATAAAAAAGGTGCTAAAATCAAGAAAAAGTTCTCAAAACATGCTGATATCAAGTCCAAAACTCTGGAAACAGTTTTCCACTCAAAGCTATAGGTTTAGAGTCTATGTTATATGTGTAAGCCCGTTATGATTACGAACTAATTGACACAGAGTATCTCGGAGACGAGAACTCTCAAATAAGACATTAAGAATATATTATATTAATAATTCAAGATTGAAGAACAAATCAAAATTGTGCCCAAGAACAAGCTCTGCAGTTTAATAAATAAGAAAACAAAAATTAAATTTAATATTAGTATTATTTTTTAACAAACTTGCCCGGTAGCTTGAAAATTATTTAATTTCCATTTACATAATAAAAAAAAAACTAATTCTCTGTCACGGACCGGGGAACGTCCCTTCTTCCCTAAAAACGAATTCACTACTGCTTGTTTAGCTAATACAATCGTTTTAATTTGTTAGGTATGATTTTTAACCAGGTCTTCAAGAACGTGGTGTTAGAATTATGAAACTACAAACATAGAACATAGAAAATAATTGTGAGAACGCCCAAAAAATTATTATTATTTTATTATTCACACAGAATAACAGTCAAACTGTCATTGCAAGTAGTGATGGGCAGCAACATAAATCCGTTGACCATCGATGTTGTTCTTGCGAAATTGATCTTCATCTATTTGAAAAAAAAAAAATCACTTAAAAAATAAATTGAATCTTAAAGCTTTCCATGGACCTTACGGACTTACATCAATCCATCGAACCCATAACCCAATATCGATGCTTCATCGATCAACATGGACATCAATGTTTTCATTCAAATGCACATACATACTATATCTATTACAATCACAAACTTGAGCATTTTTGTAGATTTTAAAGTTTTTCTTAAACAGGTAATTCTTGAAAATGCGTTTGTAGTACAATCAGTGAGTGAATGACTACGAAATACTTTATATATATATTTATATAGATTTCTGACCACATAAAAGAAAAATCGCGATATCTCTACTTACTAAAAGCGACATCATCATAAATTCAATAATTGATTTTCAAGAACTTGTTTATTGTTTTAGAAACGTAATACAAATTTTAAAATTAACAGATCTAAAGACTTTTCAGAAAGCAAAGGTACACACTGTTGGTTCATTCAAGGTAGTATCGGTAAAAGGGCAATTTACGTTCCCAGTTAAACGAGTTAAAGGTATGTATTTATTGTAAATGCAATGAAAGATCATAAGCAACTTCATCATCCATTGGACGGTGCTTCTGTTTATTTTAGCCAACTGCATAACTGGCAATTTATTGGAGCCACTTTTGTGTCCCATGTTGGCACTGGAACTTTTAGACTGGATGCACTGAGGGAAGGGTGGGGATTGCGGGAGGGGAAGTTACTGACTGAGAGGGGAGGTCCGCGTGTGTGTCTGCGTAAAACTGTCAGACAAATCAAACTGAACTCTCAACGATTGGAGCACGTTTTCAATATGGTTTGTTAGTGTGGCCACCACTGAGGCTGATGGCTGCCAGCAGCCGAATATCGAGAAGGATTATGGGCGAGAACGGAAGAGGCAAGGGATGGGAAGAGAAGGGGGAGCTGCTGGGGCATCGGGTGTCACCTTTTTTGAAGGGCTCTTGGTTCGGTTTTTGGTTGGTTTTTCGAGCATGGCCCGAAATGCCGAATATTGATTTGAATCAATTAATTCGTGCGGTTGTCGCTGGAATTACTCCCTCGAATCTAATTAATTTTAATGCACGACTACATGCTCAAATCACACACATGAATAGACACACACTCACATACATACTCACTGTCGACATTTTGGCAACATTTTCGTTAGTTTGCAACGCACGAAAATTTATATTGAAGTCGAATTATGCAATTTGCTACTAAATTGATTGCATTTGCACAGCTGCATGTTTGTTTGACAAAGATAGGTTGTCTCTGAAGAGAAAGAGACGGAACCAGTCTGTCAGACAGAGACGGCGAAAGCGATACAGAGTCAGACACTAACTATGTATGTGAGCCTGATTGAATTATCTTTCAATGCTTGCTCATTATGTAGAATTCTGGGTTCCATAATTGTTTTTAGAGAGCGGGAGGTGCACTACAATTGCTGTTGCATTTGCAGTTTCAGCTGCAGTTGAAACAACCGTTGATGCAAACCGCACTTTTGGCATGGTTAACAATCTTCAAATCGGTGTCAATTATGATTGCCATTGACCATTACATTTTTGTTATACATTTGTATCAAAATAAATATTTTTCTTATCATAAGTTTTTAAACATCATCAGCTTCAAGGTTAATTTTAGATAAGAACTACGTTTTATAGCCCATTAAATTATTAACATTTTTGAAATTGAAAAAAAAAGAAGATAACCCTCCACTTGTTGGATGCTTTTAAACACTAAAACATAATATAATAAAACTATAATTTTATAAAACTACATAATTTCGTTCAACAACAAGTAAGAAAACTACAGTCGAGAGTGCTCGATCGTATGATACCCTCAACCCATTTCGAGAGAAAACAAAAAACTTTGATGATATTTTAACAAAATATATACCAAAGAATATACTGAAACTTGTTTTTTGGTTGTATATATTTTAAAATAGCGGCCAAAAATTCACAACGCCTGCATGGTCACACTGTCAACTAAACAAACCAAGCGCTAGCAGCTGCAAGTGAATTTTGCATATAAAATTGATTTTTTAATAACTTCCTTGTTTTTCATTCGACCTCAACCAAATTAACAGGAATTATTGAGAATATAATTATTATTATGAATACCAAAATGAAGGTCCATTATTATGGGTTTTACAGTTTTTGAGGTCGGAAAGGGGCGTGGCAAAAATCTAAAACAAACTTGATCTATGTAAGACCTACATGAATACTGTCACCAAATTTGATATCTCTATCTCATTCACACACTTAAAACGTCCATATGCATTGGGCACAACTATTTTGATAAATAATTTAACGAATAACTTTTTTTCTACTTATCCGATTTTTACCAAAATTACACAACGAACTTTTGGAGTCATACGCGATTTACATAAAAAAAAATGCTGACTTGTTCTAGATTTTTGCAGGGGGCGTGAAATCCAACTTTTGAAATAAACTTGATCTGCGTAAGGAATGCAGGAACCTATGTACTAAATTTGGTGTCTCTATACAGACAGACAGACGGACATGGCTATATTGTCTCAGCTGTTGACACTGATCAAGAATATATATACTTTATGGGGTCGGCGATGGCTCCTTCTGCCTGTTACAAACATTTTCTGTTGGCACTAAGTTATAATACCCTTCTACCCTACGTAAATAATTGTGTAATTTATATACCTTAATAGATCTTATATAATATATTTTAATTGTATATTAGTATTATTTACTTAGTCTTATGTTATTAACTCATATTTGCACTTTTGCTTTTCTCTAAAAATGTAACAATTTTTTAGAAGAAAATTAAAATCAGCACCTATGTTAGTCACCATTATTATTTTTAATTAAATGATGCGGGATGTTGAATGTGTTTAATTTCATTAATAAACCAATTGGGCGTTTATTATCAGCTCAAGATATTTTAATTTTTCGTACTCATTATTAATATTTGCCAAACTTTGCATTATTAAAAGTTCGTGTTGTAAGAAAATGTTTCAAATTGTATTCTGATTTTAAATGATAAATTTCAGTGCTAGTTGTGCTATTGTCCTTTTTTTAACAGGTTTTTGTGCACGACAATGTATAATAAATTAAAATAGCTTTGATTCAATTTTAAACATATTTTAAAGCAAATGGGTACCAGAATAAAGAAGTAAAACTAATAAGTTAATATGCATGTTTGGGTGTGCATATGTGAGTGGTCATGAGTGCATGTTTGATTGTATTTATTTGGTGTGATTTGTGCGTGCATTATTTTCAATTGGCTGCTAAAACATATTTCATATTTAATAAAACGCGTTTGCATTCAACTTTATTATTATTATATTCATTATATTTATAAATATTTATACTAAGCATATTTCTATTATTTTGGGTTGAAAACATTGAAGCATTTACACATTCAAAGCGCTGACCACTCCAGCCAAGCGCACATAAAGCGAAGCTCGTTTCGTTTACCACACAAAAGGTTAACCTACACATCTACAGACACACGCACACACACCCCCATAAGCACACATATGCACATTGGGGGCAAAGCAAATATTGTTTTGGCCATGTTTTTGGCAGCTGGCAGCAAAAATGATTTTGATTTTTGGCAATTGTGAAATAAATGCGATCATTTTAAAACAAAATGGCAACAACAATGTGTGTGAGTGCAAAAGTGTGTGTGCGTGTGCGAAAGAGAAAAATTGTATATATGATATGATTTGAATACATTTTGGGGACCCAGGCAGAATGATTTGAAATCGTTTTGCGGTTTTTACGAGTTGCAAATCATTTTAATTAAAATATCAAAATTAGAAAATGGAAAATGATTACATTATTCATTAGTTTTCATTACGCATGTTTATTTATTAGCAAACATTTGTGGCTCGTTGCACTTTTCGATGCGCGCGAAAATAGCAAACAGCATGCCTGGCGCCATCTAGCGGCCTGCTCTGTTCAAACCACTAATGCAAACCGTAAAAAAATTTATTTACATTTTTCAACGATGCTCACACATTATGTTCATAAGCAGCCACAACCAAAAGCTCACAACAAAGTTTTCTTAACTTTTCCAATCCCCCGAAAGAAAAATGCCAAGGCGAAAAGAATCTGCGGCAGGCAAAACTTGGGGTTGCCCCATTGGTGCTGTTCATGATGTTCTTCTGTTGCATGCGTCTGCGCACACAAATTTAACTTAGACATTCACCCCCTTTACTTGAACGGCGTGTCTTTGTACACATGAAGCTCAAGACCAAGACCGAGTCCAAGACGTTAGGCCAAGGCGTAAACTTTTGCGAGTTTGGCGGAATTTTTTCTTGTCGTTGCAGTTGCTTATTTTTTTGAATCTGTTGCCGCCGAAAGTCCATAGATGGCGCCAGCGCGAAAGCTTTTCATACACGTAATATGCATAATTTGTTTTGTATTTTATTATCGTTTCTGTTCTTTTTTGATTGGCAATAAACATGATTTGTAAATTACTTGTCAATATTGCAAAGCCTGACACTGACACAAGCGCACACACATGCACTCACATGCAAATACACGCAAAAACACATAAGCACATTTTAAGGGTAAGTCGTCGCTCAGTATTTGAGCGTAAGGCATTTTGACCAATTATAAGTTGTGGTTAACCGCAACATTTATTCAAGAAAATGTTCGGCATATGCGTCGTGCTTCGCCAGCGTGTGTGCGAGCGAGCAGGCAATACTCGTGGGTGGTGTGCATGTATGTATGTGTGTGTGTCTACTTGGTTGCAGGAAATGGAATTGGTCGGTGGGTGTGAAACTGGAACAAGGAAATGCGATTGGAAGATTTGACATCGAAACACCCCATTGCAAATGTTATTTCTTGGGGTCTTTGCATAGATTCTACCTATGATTTTGAAGGAGTTTTCATGATCTGGAATTTTATTTAAGCATTTTGTATTTTTATAGGAAGATCTCAATGACTATAAGAGCTTAAGCAACCAAATTTTTTTAATCGCTTGTTATTGTTGCACGCAGATCAAGTTTTCTTTAGCTTTTAGCCACGCGTCTTCCGTCCCCTCAAATCAAATAGAACATAATTTTTCAGCTGGAGTTTTCAGTTTTGGTTGTGTTCCGATAAACAACTTAGAACTTAATTGTTGTTAGAGTTTGGCATAGAGTTTGGCATAGAGTTTGGCATAGAGTTTGGCATTTTTGTACCGTTTGACAACAAAAAATAGTTGTTGGTATAATATTTGGGTATTTTTAGTATTTTGAGCATATAAAATAAGTGTATTTTCTCAAAATGGGTAGCGGATATCTCAAAGTCGAACACTGTCGAGTCAACTGTAGCTTTCTTATTTGTTTTTTTATTTTATATATTTTTACTCTTTCTGTTAGCAATTAAATTTACATATTTTATTAATATTATTACAAACATTCGTAATATACTTATTTATTCTTCAAAAAAATGATCAATTACGTATTTATTATTCATTTAATTTGATGAAGTAATAATTGATATTAATAATATAAACCATTTTTTTCTGCCTTTTAAAATTAAAACAAATTTAGTTTAGCATATTATTAATAAATATTATTTAGTTGCATTTTTGAATATTTCTAATCACAAGATCACTTTCGTAGGTCGATGTAACTTGCAATTTATGTTAATACTTGTAGGAATTTTTCTTGTTACTGTTCTTAATTTTTTTTAAACCTTATTAATTTATTTGAATTTACTTCCATCATATAATGTCTAATGTCGCATGCAAGGCTATTTTTTTTTTTTTTTGCGGTATCCTTTGTATAGTTTAATGAATCCAACGCCTTGTTCACGACCCTTAACTCTTCTTTAACTCAGCTGAAGCTGGTAGCTTGTCTCGTCCTCACCAGCTGTAAAATTAATAGTTTGCCAAGCTGAAACGAATCGCCTTTCAAGTCGTTAACCGCCGACAATATGTCGACCCGAAGGCAGACACGAACGTAGCATGTAATATTGCTCCGCTATATACTGTACTATATAGTATGTGTACGATATGTTACATAGATCCAGGACGGAGGACTGCTTGGTCTACTCGTTCCACGTGCACACGAAAAGCATCCAAACCACATGACTCTGCTTTACTTCAGAGGCGACGCTGCGATATTAGTTTAACGCCAAATCCATTAAAAATCCATACTAATGTGTGTCGAGCTAAGGCAGCGCATGCCACAACGCATAATGAGTGACGTGGAGTATGGGCAGGAGCTGGATTTTAGGTCTTGGAATTGGGTGGATATTTTGCAGGCTGACAGCTTAAAATAAGATACCACATACACTTTCTGAGCTGTCTTTACACTTTTCCACTTTACCTTTTGGCTTAAGTGCGACGACGACGCCATTTTTCAGAGTGCCACAAAAGTGGGTGGCCGCGGGCGGATGGCGGATGACGGGTGGCACGTTGCGGGTGGCTGCAACACTAATGAAACTACGAGATTGCGAGACCATAAAACTGAAAGCAGCTTAAAGTTCTGACAGAATGCCACACTGACAGTCTCCCTCACTCCCTCCCTCTCTGTGTTTTTTACTGTCTATCTTGCTTTTCCGTCAAGTAGCTTTTTCTCAACACTCCCCCTCTACTTATCCCTCTTTCTCACCAACTTACATCCGCCGTTTTTATTGATTTTATGAAATTTTTATTAATAAACATTCGTGAAATATGCGGGTCCAGAAAATTGAAACACAGCGGAATTTTTAATAGAAGCAAAAGCAAAACAGCGAAAAAAAAAACAAAAAAAATATAAACATGAAACATGAAAAAAAAGCGAAACGGAAAGAAAAAATTTGGAGAAAAGCGTGGAGAACTGAACAAATCAGCGCAATCAAATGCCCTAGTAGTAATATAATGTAGACGAAGACTATGATAATGAAGATGAAAAGGGAAGTAATGACGATAATCATGATGATGTTGAAGCTGAAGATGGGAACAAAAGTAGAGCGCAAAAGACTCGAAATGCGGCAGCAATTAAAATGGCGCTTGCCGCGTCAGCCAAAAGACTTCAAAAAATGCCAGAAAGTTCAAATACTAATGAATTATCCTTTATTAGGATAATGTATGATGTGGTTCGGAGTTTGCCTCTTCAGGCAACGAAGCAACAGCAACAGCAACAGCAGCATCCATAAGTTGAAAAAGGTTCAGTTTTGAGCTGTTACTCTGCCTCAAAAAGGGCAACAATATTTCGATAGTGTCTCTAGATTCTTGATTATAGCTGCAACTCGGCTTTTATATTGTGTACTGAATTGAAGTGTGTTTCAATTTCGTTGTGCTACAAAGTGGCGACTTCTTCACTTTGTTTTGTAATGGAGTTGGGTCTGTGGACTTATCTTGTTGCCAGTTAAGAGTTGGGTTGGAGAGGGCGGAGAGGGGAAGGAAACTGTGGCTAAAATGCTGTTGGCAATTTATGAAAAGAGCCAAATTAATCAGACTAATAACGAAAACACGCCGACGAAAAGGCGGCTGGGCCAAAAAAGAAATGGTCAAAAGGGGAGGACGACCTATACTATGTTATATAGCGTGCTGGCAAGTCAGAATCGTTGGGGCAAGGGCGCAACAAACAAGCTGCGAAAACTTATGCAAAGTTTTCTTAATGAAAAGATTTACGATGGCAATACTCAAAATTAGCAAAAACTGAGGTTGTGGTAAGCAATAGGCGCTGGCTTGGGAGGACAACAACAGGATTCTACTGCCACTTGGCAAATGAAAAGCTGCCTCCTCAGGGGGAGGGAAGAGGGATACCTATAAAGTTTTTACAGTCGACGACGTTGCCGCCGGTGGTTGAAATAACAAAGTTTATGTGAACATTTTGCAGAGCTTGTAGCTGCTTTTTTTTTTTGTTAAATTTGCCAGGCAGAGAGCAGGAAAACTAACCAGGGCTGCATTCATATTTGCGGTCTGCTTTAGGCATTCGCCAGAGCATACTCAGCACTGTTTTTATCTCTTGTTCTCTCTCGCTTACTCTTGCGAACCCAATTAGAAAGCCCAAATTCCAAATTGCGGCTATCGTCTAAACACAAATAATGCTCAGCCAAATGAAATATCTAGAAATTCATAGAAATTAAATTAATAAAGTGCACGCTGCCATGACAACACGACTCCACTCGTCACTCGCCACTCGTCACCCGACTCTCGACACTCAAGCTCTCAGACTCAACTAGCCAGGAAGTCACAACACAAATCCATCTCAACAACCAATAACACAAGGCTCACGAACGTAACAATCGAATCCACAAACTGAGAGCTGAGCATCGAAAATACAAACTCGATACAAACACGACCCATTCATTGATTCATTGTCCAGAACATCACAGCATAGATTATTAAAATAATTCGCATGACAAGCAGACCCCAACAATTCTACATATTGGTGGCTGTCCATAGAAACATGTTTCAAACTTTCATCCACTGAGAGAAAGATTTCGGCTCACTTGACATCGGGTCAATTTGGCTAAGCAAAAAGTATATGCGATGCTAATTACACAATATTTATGATTCTGCTTCTCAGAAATAATTTTTATACAAACGATATGTTATTTAATTATTAAAGTACAATATATGTTACAAGTCTCTCAAGTATCTAATACATTTCAAATAAACAAGTTAGAACGCTCATGAATTTGATCATCTTTTCACTTTCGATGATTTTATTTTGAAAAATTAAAAAAAAACAGAATCTATAATTGTTGTATGTAATTCTTATTAAATTTCAAACTATATCTATCCATTTACAATTACTTTAAATACTTGCACTACTTTCAAAACGACTGTTTTAATATAGTTTTAGCATATTTTCAAACTACCTTACTTTTGAAAGTTGACACAATGCATTGCAATGACATACAGTTTGAAATGGAATATAAACGTTGAATACTTTGAACAATAACAATGGAGACATTTTGAATTTTGAATTCACAATATCAACTATTTATTCAATAAATGTTTTTAACTAGACATAATTTTTATTGTGATTGTTTAAATTAAAAGTTGAATGAAAAGGTTATTATTAAATAGGTAGGCAACAATAATCGATTATTTTTAACAGATTTCAGATTGCTTTTAAAATATATGTATATATTACATAAAAATAATAATTTATGTATATTCTTTAAGCATACATTCTTTATTAAAAAAACAAATATTTTTTTTCTTCAATAACTGACTGACTGACTAATCTCAATGTCTCACTGAATGACAAACTATCTTATTTACGGACTCAACAACTTAAAGATTGTTTCACTAACTGACTGAGTCTATGTCTTATGTGCTGACTTAATGCGCTGTGTCTTAACGGTTGATACTAGAGGGCTATTTCAAATTAATTGAGCGGCACTTTCCAATAATTCAAGTGAACGTAGCCAAGCTTAAAGTAATTTTCTACAATTATTTACAAATTTTTAAAAATAAAACAGTAGACCATAAAGGTCCTTACCTCCCTTCCATTTTTAATTCTTCATCACTTCGTCAGGGTATAAAGGTATTATAACTTAGTGCCAACAAAAAATGTATGTAACAGGCAGAAAGAGGTATCTCTGATTCAATAAAATATATATATTCTCGAGACTATAGAGCTATAAAATTATGTTAAAACACTAGTTTTGCTTGCCCGCAGATGAAGTTTGTTTTAAATGTTTGCCGCCCCTTAAATCGAAAGTACAAGCCGTAAAAATAAATAATAAAGCTAGATCTTTGAATTTTGGTATACAAAATAATAACTATAGTCTTAATGATTCCTGTGAATTTTTGATCGTATGAAAAACACAAAAGTTATTCAAGAAACAACTTAATAGGGCAAAATTCAAATGCAGCTGTGCGCGCTTTGTTTGCGATACTGTGACATATGTATACCACAATATTTTTCAAATATATAAAAAAAAATTCGTATATTTTTTGTACAAATATCATATTTTTAAGTGTTTTGTATTGTCTCGAAAAGGGTAGCGGGTATTTCACAGTCGAGCACACTCGACTGCAGTTTTCATAGTTGTTATTTTAAAATGTTCGCCCAACTGAAGAGAGAAGGCATCGCTTGTAAAAGAAACAAGAAGATTCAAACAACAAATATAAATGCCAACAGCTAAAGTGTTTCGAGTCAATAATTAATAATTATCAAAAATAATAATTCCAAAAAGTTTTGAAGGGCATTCAATGCAGCTGCTTTCTCGTTGCTAACTTCGTGTGCTGTTTAAACGCAATTGATGAGACTTAAAGTTACACGACTGCTTTCACAATAATTTAGCTGAAAATTCAATTGGTTTTTTTTTTGTTTTTAAATCGATGCTGTGCAATGCCACAAATGCCGCTTCCCCTTCATACAATCAGGGACAGCATATATACAAATACATACATATAGCTTTATATAAAAAAAGGGTTAAAACAATAGGAAATATTGCCAACGTAAAGCTCGAAGTCTGGGTTGGAGTAGGAGTTGGAGTGAGAGTCGTAGCAAACCAATTCTTTATTTGTAGTACGCTTTTAACGGACCGTTCAGCTGTTGTACAACTACAAACATACTCGTACATACATGCAAAGGTCCATTCAAAGGACCCAGCCCAACGAGTTCTCTTAGAACCCAAACCAAGCCAGCCGCCTGCCTTTCGCTTGTTCTCAGCTCTTGTGGAAGCCAAATCATTATTACAACAACAATGGAGGCAAAAGCGCACTTGGTCCGCTTCTACTTCAATTCCTG
Source organism: Drosophila formosana (assembly GCA_035045625.1). Lineage (NCBI taxonomy): Eukaryota > Metazoa > Arthropoda > Insecta > Diptera > Drosophilidae > Drosophila > Drosophila formosana. Next base: position 816,218 of record JAWNOW010000062.1, read on the forward strand.
TACTGTTTCTCTGTTTCAACTTCTGGTTCAGTTTCAGTTTCAGCTGATGTTGCTGTTGCTGTTGCTGTTGCTTTGACTGTGCCGTAAGCCATCCGCCCCCTTTACTCGACATTTTTCCAACCGAAGTCAACCACCCGATCTGCAGCCGGAGCCAGTGCGGACATCAAATCCTTTCGTTCATAAATCAAGTCTTTGGTTTAATTAAATCTTGTGTTGGCGGTAAAAACGCTGAATGGAAGAAAAAAACAAAAACAAAAACAACAACGTGCCAATGTCTGACAAACCCGTTGTGCAACTAGAAGATACCGTCTAAACAAACACAATATTCATAATTTTTGTAAGGAATAAGTTTAACAAACAACTTTTACAAATTGATGTGAAAATCGTTTTTTTTTTACTTTAAAATGAGGACAAAGTGGTGGAAAGTTTTAATTATAGATATAGTTTTGCTTATTTATACGATTTATTTTTAATTACAAAATTGTATCATTATAAAATAATATTGCTCAGAAGAGTTCAATAAACAAATTCAAGCTAGCTGTTAAGAAAAGATCACGTAAGGTGGTCTTTAAGTTTTGTTTATTGATTCATATAACAAAAGAGTATATTAAACTCGAGTATTACTTAAGCTTTATTTATTAGTTTACCTAAATATATATTAAATTTAAGAAATTAAATTATAAACAATATTTTTTGTACCTGCAACATTATTTAAGGATCACTCCTTAAGTCCTAAATATGGAAAGCTTATAGGTTGTGATTGGTATATTTTGAAGTTATAGCTAAACAAATTTGCTTTATATTACTAGCTTACTAAATATTCCAACCATTTCATATGCCCTGACTTGGCTTGGTGTACAGGGTACAAATAGGCAATGCGCCTCCGGTATGTTGACTAGTTCTGGCCCAAGTCAGAAACAAATAAGTAGGAGGAACATCAGCCAAATAGGAACCAAATATTGTGCATTGCTACAGGCACTGGTAAAGTCCTTAACCCAGCCGACGAGGCCAAGGAATGCGGGAGAGGAAGGGAGATAAAGCGAGACTAGGACAAAGGATGTCGAGGCGTTGACTCGTCACGTTTTAAATGTCGTCGCGGTTGTCCTTTTGATATTTTCTTTTCCATTTTCAAGCTCATTTCCGATGGCTGGTTTAGCTGGAAGTCATTGTTGTCGTTGTTGTTGTTGCCGCCTCGCTGGCATTGTTTTTTTGGTGGTGCTGCGAATGATCACAGCGACATAAATAACTTGCCGCCAAAACAGGAAAAAACACACAAAACTAAATGAAATTGTATGGCCTCATTGCAGCTAAAGTGTCTCCCATATGAGTTAAAGTGTTAAAATAAAAGTACAATAAAGTGAAGCGTTGAAGAGTGCGAAAAGTAAATTTCGCTTGAATTACTGGCCGCGTTATCTTGCCAACTTGACACGGAGAATCCACAACAACAAAAAGAAAAGGGGAAGCGATAAATTGAATGCAGGACACGTTGCAAGAATTTATGGCCAAGAAGGAGGCCGCCAATCGCAGACTAATAAACATGAAACAAAAAGCAGAAAAGGCCAAGACTCAGCGGAAAAGTGGCCATGAGAATTATAGAAAATGCCAACAGCGTTTAGGCTAAATTTTACGTGCGGCAATGCATTCAGAACTCAGGGTCTGGTGGTTGACTTGACGACGCGATTCGGCCGTGCGACAAAAGGACAAATGGAAACTGAAATGAAACGAAACGAAACGAAATGAAATGAGATGAATGAAATCCTTTACCGTAAGAATTTTATGCACGTCAATACGTGCTGACTGCGACGACAGCAGCGTTGACAGCACTCAAAACACTCACACTTTGGCATCGCAATAGGAATCTGAGTCAGAATCTGAATCTGTATCTGTATCTGTATCTGTATCCGTATCTGTATCTGAATCCAGAGTCCGTTCTCTTTACGATGAAAGTTGTAACAAGTTCTAATTCATATGTTGCCCCATGAAGGCAGCAAAAAGGTTCGCCCTGGCTTCCGATGATTTATGGTGGACGCACGCGAATACGAAATGAAAGCCAAAGATAGCAGAGTGTAGAGACAGGGCAGGGGGGTGACAGGGGGACAGGAACAGGAACGTCGTGGTAGTTGGCTTGTCCTTGGGCCTTGATCTCCGGTCGCCATGCTCAAGCCTCCGTCTGGCCGTTTAATCATTCAATAGGCAATTTGTTTCTCAGCCTGGCGAACGCATCGAAATGAAATGAAATGTTTCACACATTATACGGAGAGTCCGCAGCAGAGGAGCAGGAAACACTTGGACTTGGACTTGGACTTGGACTTCTGGGGGCAAACGTTTCGGTTCCGGTTTTGCTTCCGACTGACTCTCCTGGCACCATATTTAATATCATTTATCTTTCTTACGGTCCATTGTGCGGTTTGAAGGCCCCTGTGAGCCCTCCCCTCACCCGGCTCTGGCAACCTGACACCTCGACACCTCGAGGCTTCGACTACATGTGTGTGCGGCCGTGCACGGACCGTGTTGTGATTTATGATTATCAAAGTGTTTGTTACCTTTGTGTCCAAATTATTTGCTCGCATATAAATCATTTTGCTGCTACACCTTGGGGCTTTGATTAATTTCTTCAATTGGTGTCGCGATTGGCGCCTGCGAACTCCAACCCATCGTACCCCTCTTCTCACCCCTTGCTTGCACCTTCGACGGCAAGGCGATAAGCCAATATATAACTCACAAGTGGTTAACAAACCTCTCACAAATTGGACAAAGAAAGCGCTTAGAATTCAGTTGTTTACATTCTGATTATTGAATGTGTTCAATATGCATTTTTCTTCAACATTTTATTCGTTTCTTTAAATATAAAAGAAGTACATATAGTATGTACATTGATCAAATTATTTTGTTTGAATTAATCACAATTTTATTTGTTATTTCTTTCGGTGAAAAAAAAAATAAATATTGAATAAAATCGATTTGTGTAGTATCTTGCATAGTACAATCATCTTTGGTTGCCCCAAAGTTGTGATCAATTCGTACACGCAATTTAATATCAACAGCAGCAACACAACATATTTATTGCATTAGTGTAGAACTGGTCAATCAGCTCACAAGTTTTGGAATGTGTCCACAAGAAAATTCAAAAGTAAACTTGGCGTCATGAATTATATATTTTGATTTATTTGAGGCCAACTGAAACAAATGACCCAACAATCGACGCTACCTCGCCGCCTTCAGAGAGATCGCATTAAAAAAAGGTCAAACGAAAAAAAAGAAAAGCACACAAAAACTGGGGAAACAGAGAAAAACAACGAAAAGGAAGGGGACAACAACAAAGCGAAAGTGGCGTAAATAAATAAACAGCAAAACACAAAGCATATTAGGATAAGCTACTTGCGATTTCCGTTACACGCCCGCCAGGCTCGCTATAAAAATGCGGAAGCTGATTAGCAATCCCCTCTCCAGCCCCGTTGGCCACCGTCTGCCGTCTGCTGTCTGCCGTCTGCCGTCTGTCGTCTCCCCCATCTCACCAACCTTCCACCCCTGGCTGCCAAAATTAACTTCGGGGCAACCTGGTGAGGAGGGTTGAGTTTTATGAGGCACAAAAATTAACAACGCCTTTGGGGTTGTCTCAAAGCGGCGGCACGACGACAAAAAAGTTGCCAAGTCTCATAATCGAAAATGGTCACAGGTGACCCCCAGCAGTTGACCAATGATTCTTTATTGTGACCTCGCTCGCATTCATTCCCATCTCGGACCCCAGCTCGCAACTTGGCTTATTGAAATTAAATGTGCTGGCCAGCAGATAATAGCCATTTAAGGCGTGTTCCGTTAAGTCGAGTTTGATTTGGGTGATTTTCCCATTTCCACTCCCAAAATGGTTGGCATCTACTTATGCTGTTTCTAAACGGCGAATAAACGGAATGCTGATGACACCGATTTCTAGTAAACTCTAATCGCTTCAATTGAAATCTATTAATAACTAGCTATATTTCCACCCAACTTCGCCCGCGCAACGCTTTTCAACATTTATTTTAATTTTTTGTTTTTGATGCCTCCCGCTGAAGCCCCTCGGTGTTTTCATGAAAATTATTCTATTTCCATTTGAAATTAAAAAAAGGTTGGCAATCGCTGAATTAAAAGGTAGTTATGGATCCTGTGAGGGATTGAACCTAAGAACACAACATCCGCGGTCAGACGCTCAGACCCCTGGACCACAATCGATTGCAATCGTTGATGAAATAAATGTAAAAAATTAATTAAAGTTTAAATATATCTGACCTTACGAATCATCAATCCATCGATGGTTTGAACCTACATCGATATTTTATTGTAAAAGCATCGAACAATATCGATATCGATATGCTTACTAATAAATTACCTATAATATCTATCCCAAAAACAAAAACAAGCCATTTAATTCAATTTTTAAACAGTGATCAAGATAGTTAGCGTAATTATTTCGGAAAATCACTCCTTATGGAAGCTTCGATGATCATATCTGGATTGTACGAAAATTGCAGCGTCGTAACTTCTACCTTTGGGCTGTGCGTTGATAGGACTGGGTCAGGGTCTACGAACTACTTTATATACATTTGTACATATTTACATATGTATTATATATAAATACATATGTGCACTTCTCTAATTTTCAAGTCGGATATTGAACTAAGATTGCACGAAATCAAGTTTGTCCAGGAATTTGAAACTTGATTTAACCCTATAAAATGGACAATATAGAAATCTATTGAAACAATAAACTTTAAAAATTACAAATAGAAGGAAAAGAATAAAATAAATGTAATGTAAAATAATTTTGAGATATTATTATATTAAAAACAGCAGTTAAGTTTTTCAAGTACATTTTAATTTAATAATTTGTTAAAATTAAAAAAGTAATTAGAAATACCAACATATTTGCGAACTTCGACATGACATAATAATAATGCATAATAGGTACTATAAATTATATTTGGTAATCACATAATTAAAATTATTATAGATACGAATATTTCAATTATAATAAGTCGATGTATAACTATATTTTAAAATAAAATCAAAATATATACATGACATAATAATAAAACATACAATAAGCTATTCATTTCAGTATGGCGGCAGTATTCCAATACGGTCTCCAGCGACTTGACAAGATTGGCTGCAATGCATATTTTTAATTTTTAATTTTTAGCAAGACAGTATTCAAACTTTATTGTTTTTTTTTTGTCGTAAATGCTTGTTAATTTCAAATATTATATTATATTATATGTATTTGTTGAATGTTGATAGACCCCTTTCTGTCGGTTTCGCATGCAAAGGCGAGTTTTGGCCATTTGGCTTAAGTGTGTACAAAATGTGCTGAAACCCTCAAGGACACACACGGCTGCCACGTCACTGCGAATGTCAAGTCAAACTGAAGACGGCGTGACAGCCGGGCTGGGCGCACGTTCAAGTTTAAATTTTTAATCAAAGCTGTTGAACGACAGCAGTCATTAATTTTCCTTCAGCATCTAAGATTTTGGACATTCTTTCTGGGCCCTGTCGTTCCTTTGTCTGGCTACCTTTCTGACATTTGCCTGCTGTGCTGCAAACACACAAAAAAAACTTGATGTGATGGCCCAGCTAGGGGACAAATATGACCACAACGCTTGTAGAGACCGGTCGGACGTTTGAATGAATTACGACTACAAGATTTTGAAAGCGAGAAAATGGTTCATCATTTAAATAGATAATGAGACGAACCATTTTCTTCACAACGCAAATGACCAAGTTATTTTTTCTTGAAATATAAATCTCGAGTTGGAATTCGTCAGGCTTGTCGAAAGATGTCAAGGAAAAGAATGGACGAAGAATAAAGCTGAATTTTAGAGTGAGTTCCAACTTAGCTAAGAAGTGTCATATAAATAGTCATTATATTTTTTGAGGCTACTACAAAAATAAATCAGAAGGGCATTCCAAAACAAATCAAGTTTGTTTTTAAAAAACATTGTTGATGACAGATCTATGAGATATAATAAATAGTAGACTTGATGGCCAAAGTTATATTATATATATATTGATTTAATAAACTATTCACTTTCTTTTGAAGTGCACTTACATTTTTTCTGAAGAAACGTTTTTGTTTTCAGTAAATTGTTTATTATTTAAATTGATTTATTTATTTACTCACATTATTATTAGCTATAATTGTAATACAAGTCTGCTCGAATTATTGAAGCTATTGATATGGTAATATTAAATTTATTTTGAAATAGTTCTCAGAAGTGGAGTCGCCATCACATTTTCAGTAAGTACAAAAAAAAAGAAAAGCAAAAGAAATGTGCTTAAATCAAGAACAAAATTAAAGCCAGAAGGTCCATTTTTAAAATCAATACAATAATTCTAGAACATATTAAGATTGTCGACTGTTTAAATAAGATTGTTTTTAGTTTTTATGGTTACCACAAATATTCTAACAATTCAAGAATTTATTTTGAATTCAAAATTGGGAAAATATCAAAATGTCAAACACGTTTTTGAATTATTTATGAATAAATTATTTTATTGTCGTGAAAAGAGCTGTAAAAAATGGCGTCTAAAATCTGGTGGTTAAATCTCGGAACTCATTTGCGGAAATGTATGAGTGTAACGAAGAATACGAAGTGTTGCATTAATAGAAATTGTGAAGTCTTTAATAAAGTTATAAATTGGCGTGCAATGCAGGAGAGTAACTTATGAGGCAACGAGTGAAACATATGCTACTAAAGATGAAGCCAGCAGCAGTTGGAAGCAAACTGTTGTTTAGTTTTCGGATAGATGGATGATGGCGAATGGACATTGATAAATCACTTATATACATATGTAGTACATGCGTTCATGTATTCCCTCCCCACTGCCCCCCACTTAGATGTATTTGAACTCGAATTTGTGCTATTGTTGTACAATATGGCTGCGACCATCGCGGGCTATTTGAAAACGCGACGTTGCAAACAAACCGTGCTTTCAGAGAGACTCTCTGTCTCACTTTCTCGTTTTCTCGCTTTCCCGCTTTCTCGCTGTACTTGCTACACAGGCCCATATCCCTCATTTGCCACCATTTGCCGCGTCGCAGACCTGTCATGTGCTGTGCTGTGCTGTGCTGTGCTGTGTCCAAATTCAACAATTTTCTGCAGCGACATCAAATTACGAACTCATTATTGTTAGCGACGAGGACACAATGGGTCCAGCATCCAGCATCCAGCATCCAGCGTCCACCATCTAAAACTCCAGGGACGCTCTTGGTGTTTGCGTTGGCGTGAATTTTTGCCAAAAATGCGTATGGTCCAGGCTGAGTGTGTGAGTGTGTGTGTGTGTGTGTGCGTGTGTGTGTGTGTAGGTGAGTGTATTTTAGGGTATTTGTTGACGTTGATAGCAAGCGTTTTGGGCGACTGGCATTTTTCTCCTCATCATTGTTTTTGTGGGTTTTTTTGTTTTCTGCTTGCGCATGTAAATCGCATGTTGGGAAACGAAACGAGACGAAACGAAGCGAAGCGAAGCGACACCCAAAACGAAGCACACATCAAACTGACCAAAATGCATGGAATGTCTATGAAAATTGTAAAGCGTTGTTTCACTGCTGAGCACCCGCCTCGCCGCCTCGCCGCCCCCCCTGCCACAATGCCGCAGCACCGCTCGAATCCACTTGCAACGTCGCGCTCATTAAATGACACTCACAGCAAGGCGGCCAGAAATTGCACGCTATAATGCATACACAACGCTTGTCTGCATGAGTGTGTGTGTGTGGGGGGGGGGGGGGGGTTTGAGGAGGGGCGTGGCATTGCATAATTTTAGTTGCACCCACGTTGTAGGCGCCAAAAAGCCACGCCAGGGATGGAGATCCCCCCACCACCCATGGCAATTTCTATTGCTTGTCATACGCAGAGCGCGAAGGTGGCTTTTGTTTTACGCAACACAGCCAACATCACCACACTTGCAACAACCCCTCCCCCCCTCCCCACTCCCCCTCTTCCTTCCTGGCCAGTGGCCACTTGGCCTGGCTCTTGTTACGCTGCTTGCTAGAGTAAATTGGTTTGCCGTGAGAAGGAAACTCTTTGCCTCACTCCCCGCGTATCCCGAAAAATATCGAAAACTTCACAATGCTAATTCCTTGTATACAATTTTTGGAGAAATTTTAATTAATTTCATTGCTGAACAACATGCTGATAATTATTAAATGCATCACTCCGAAGGATTTGTTATAAAAATGAGTACAAATCATTTGCTATAGCTTATTAAATCCATAATACATTTTAATTAGTAGGTAGTTTTTGTAGTTAGTAGTTTTTGTTTTTGTTATATACATATGTACATTACTTTTGTTGATTGGATCTACTCTTAAGTTGAGACTAACAATAAGTTATCAAATCCCATTACTAAATACTAACTAACTAATACTTAGGGTAAGCTTGCTGTGATATTTTGCTTTCTGTTCAGCTATTACATCTCTAACTGGTTGATTGTTGAGGTCTTTTTGTATGCTTTCGTTGTGAACGTAACACGGTGCCCCGGTGATGGTTCCCAGGATTTTTGATTGAGCTTGCTGAGCAATACAATATTGCTACTGCTAGATTTCCCCCATATCTGGGAGGCATAGGTCCAGACAGTTTTAAGTTCTGAATTGTCGAGCACGACCTTGTAGATAATGAAGACTATAGGCTTTTAGTTTCAATTGTGTACTCGTGGCTTCGATGTGCCTTCGCCAAGTGAGTCTTCTGTCGAGGCGTACTCCCAAATACATACGTCACTTCGTTGGCTTGCGAGAGTGCGAAATTGTTTGTTGTTAGCGGTAAACGTAAAATGGTTTCCTTTTTTTTCATTTACTTCGACTAGATGAAGGGATAATTGCGCTGATAGGTAAATGTTGTTAGTCGTCTGCTTGTAAGGATGTCGGCTGTGTAGAGGCCATTTAGTGCTGGCCCAAGTACGCTGCCTTGGGAGCTCCAGCTCCAATCGTGCAATCGTCAAACAATGCAGAATTGCATCTCACTGCGCATTTGCAGTCGTTTACGTAGGATTCTAATAGTGTATGTGAATTATTAGGTGGCGTTGCTCTGATCTTATGCTTTATACCTTCTAACCAAACTCTATCGAATGCTTGGGTTGCATCTAAGAAATTGAAGTGCAATATTATAGGTTAGCTGAGCTCTCCACAGAGAGTGCTTTTTGGAAAATGTAGATAAGTGCTCTATATAGCGGCATTGGATACATATGTATGTATGAGACTGTCATTCCCGTCGTAGGCGTCGCTTTTGGAGTACGAGTTGCTCGATTTGTTCATTTGTCTTCTTTTCTATGTAAGGCGCTTGTGCAGTTTAAGGACTTTTAGACGTCTAGAAATGTTTTTGTAATTGTGCAGATGCACTTCAAAGCTGATTTCCTTTTGCAGTCACGGTGCGAGATCGCCAGTGTGTGGCCTTGGCATCGAAGTCTCCTGCTGCTACGAGTTAAAGATCTGCATGAACTCACCATCACCAAGATCCCAGTCCCACCGTTTGGTTTACCATCGGGATGGTTGGTTAAGTTTAATTTATTTGAAAGATGTGTTGCTGAGAGCAACATTGCGTCGATATATTTGTCGAGCAGGAATTGAGATAACTCAAGTTTATGCTGTGAAACGCCATTAGCATTGCACGTGGATACACGTAGGGAAGCCATTGATTATCTGGATTGATGTGATACCAACATTTGTATCAATGGGTTTTTATTACGCATTAGATCTTGCATATTTGCCCGCATGAAAGTCATGAACTCCATAAGGCTTTGCTGTGGGTTAAAGAACATAGCCTCCAAGTTGTTTTGTGGCTGCTCCATAGGCTGATGCGATGTATTTGTATAAAGATGAGTCTGAGCGTAGTCACTCGCTGATGGATTATACTTTTTGACTCCTTATATACATATACATATATGTAGATGGACAGTATGCGGACTCAAGAAGCTTTCTACGGGCTATTCACAATGGGCGCGTGTGCATGTAAGACCGTGTATTGCCATGTTCTTGACAATTCATACATTGTACGGGTCCGTTGCGTTTGGGCGGTTCTTCTACAGTGATTCTTCGATGTTATAGAAACTGAAGTTTCGTGTTCTACCTGAAATAGCGGTTGGGGCTTCCTTCTCTTGCTTATAATGTTGCAGACTGATTTTGCGTTAAGTCTCTGTGCCCTTTAGAACTACTTTTAGGCGCTTGCTGATTTTTAGTTAGTGCGTGTTGAATAATACTTTCAGGTTTAAAGGGCTTAACTTTCGTTAAATCCATTCCAGTCTGGACACTTGGGCCAATACTGACGTTGTTTGCTTTTCGTTTTATTGGCAACGCAGCAGTCGATGAATTAGTTTTAGTTGCTTTTATTTCGATCGGTGATTCGTAAAGGGCTTTTGTTGCTGTTGCCAGCGATGGCACTCAAAGAGCGTTTGTCGATGACGATGGGATCGAGTGGGCAGCCGACACTGCAGATGATGTGTTAAGGCTGTTGCAGTAATCAGAGAGACTCTTGTGATAGTTACCATGGAGTAAGAGTAGGTCTCTCAGTACTTGCTTATCAGTGCTCTCTGCGCTCTGAGACGGTAACGCTGGAGAGCAAGAACGAACATGCTAATTGCCAGAGTTCGGCTACAAAAGGGAAATACGCGTTATTTCGCTATTGCAAAGAAAGTTGGCGCTCGTCTTGATCACGCTGCCTTTGCTTAAGAATCTCGCTTTGACTCATCTTCTTAAACGCGTAACTAAATATTAATGAATCTAATTTGTTATGCGTTATGTAAATTTTGTTCCACTAAGCGTGTTTTTCGAATTGTACACGCTGAAAACTTGTGGAATATATTTTGCATGCGGCGACAGTTCTGTATAATCATTTATTTTTTGTCATAGATACAAATAAACCACAAATATGAATTAGTCAACATTTTGTTATTGTCATTCACAAGTTGTTTTCACTTTACGGCCACACTGTTTTTGACAGCATATTTCACTTAGAGGCAGCTTTTTCTCGCTTAATGGTTACTAAGACTCAACCCATAAGGAGAAAAATTGTCAGTTGCTTTGCTTAACGTCGTTTCACTTAGCTGTATAATTAAGCATTTCCAGTGTGACCGTTAAGTGAGGTAAAACTTTATGTAAGCAATCTAAGCATTTATGCAATATCATTGAGGTAAACAACTTAATAAACACTCAGCTGTGTTTGGGCACTTTACAAATTTGCTCAGATTAGGAGTCACGTTTTCATTTATATAGTACATACGTTTCTTTTAGATTTTCTGTGTTTTTTGGGGAGAAACAGTGAAATTATTTTGCGCTGACACAGCGAAGCCTTCACTCGATTTTTGGACTGCTGCCCGGGCGCAACTCGGCCCGACACGGCCAACTCGCTGGTGCACTCTTCTTTTTTGTTTTTCGGTCATTTTATTTGCGACGCGCTGATACGGCACGAAGTTGTGCCTGACCGCAACATCGCATGTTGTAGGTGCGCCAATGACGCTGATTTTGTTCCTGCACACGGTCACAGGCTACACCGGGCTACATATTATTAACAGTTCCTGTGACAAAGCGCGGCCACGAACTAGAACTGCAGCTCGAGCTGCGCTGAGTGCCAGCCTTGGGTGCGGGGATTGAGCGTGGGTTGCAGCTCTGTGACTGGGACGACCAAAGGGTGTCGGATGTGCATGTGCATGTGTATGGTGGAAATGAGGAGAGCAGTTGTGGCAAGTGGATGTGGCATGGTTCAGCCTGCTGCCCTGGCCACCTGTCATATTACCGACGACTCTGCCAGTAAAGCAGCGTTGCAGTTGTCGTTGCCGTTGCCGTTGCCGTCGCAATTGCTGTTCTCCTCATCGTCGTCGTCGTCGTCGTCGTCGTCGTCGTCGTTGTTGTCCATGTCATTGGCGTTGTCGTTGTCGTTGTCGTTGTTGCTGTCTTTTGCCGACCGTTTGCTGTCCAACAAAATGTTTTGTGGTTCCCGTTTGCCCCGTTGCAAAAGTTTGTGCCTCTAGCCGGTTTGTTTATTTTAGCCCCGTAACAACTACGCGATGCATGCAAAGACTACAAACGTCCAACTTGGACGCTACTCATTTAGTCCCATTTGGCTGAAATCGAGGATGAGAATTTAGCAAGAAACCACATTAATCTATGTCTAAGTGGTGTTCCAACATCCCCAACACTTTAGCATTTATTTCACGCTCTGAACAGCTACATATGATGGTTTGGAAACACTCAGCCAACTATTCAATGGTGAATATAACATTATAAATTACTATCATTGCAACGCACAATCATTGTCAATATAATAATTGCTTGGTTAACAAAACTGCAGTACAATTAAAAGCTACACTTTTAATTTGTGTCATTGATAAGCTTTTAAACACTATTAATTTCATGCAGGGGGATCAAAGGAAATAAAATAATTTGCGTCACTGTCCAACTAAGATGCTTTTAAATTTAATAATTGGCAGAAAAACAAAAGAGCATATAATTTTCAATTAGTGATTAAATATAGTTAGATCTGAAAATCCGGTATTATTGTGCGATCTAATTGTATGAAAAATTGTATGCATATGATAGTCACAATAATTCGAATACAATCCGATTGCTGATTGCAAAGATTGATGTTAAAAAAAAGTATGGGTGTAAAAAATAAAACAAAACTATGTTATATTGATACTAAAAACACATAAAAACATTCAATACTAAAATATGTACATAATAATTTACATTAAATGAAAGCTATTCATGAACTCTAAGTGATTATCACTATTGATGTCGTTTTATTCGAGAACAAATAATGTTAAAAATAATAAATAAATGAAAAAGTAATTCAAATAATGTTATAAATTAGTAAACAAACATTTTATTTTTACTATTCTTCTGTTTGCAAGTGATTCTTAAAAATTGTATTCAAGTTATATTTAACATCAGCTAAAACAAACAAAAACTTTATAACCTTAAAAAAAAAAAAACTAGCTAATAACAACAAAATAACTGAAAGCGGGTTTCAGAGTTAAATCAGATAGTTTCAGGTTGAGTTCGCAGGACTCAAATGGCGCCCTCTTTGCAAACCTTTTGGGAGATTAAATGTGCTTAATGTGAGGTCAATCAATTGCTGGAAAGGTCGGAGTCCTTAGTGAAGAAGTTGTATATAAAATGATACGAGGTTTGTCTTCAATGCAGGTCCATTGTCATTCATTTCCCATGACAGCGGCAACAAAAGCGACCAAGGCAATCAAGGCCACATGTGGCTCGCACCCCCCAAACGGCAGAGTGAGAGACATAGAGAGAGAGATAGAGAAAGAGAGAGAGAGAGAGAGCAAGGGATACAAAGAATAGCTACAATGAGAATTTTATCTAGCGTGTAAAAATCACTAACAAATGGCGCAAAATTAAATTTGGCTTATGACTTGGAACTGACAAATCGCATGCAGAGATATCGCAGTAGTTATTGCCGGGTCTGCGTTAAAACACGAAATTAACATACTGAAGTAAATGATGCAAGGTGTAGGAACACACACATGCAACATCATTTCGGGGCAGAAAGTGTAGATAACGTGGTAGTCGAAATTAAAAATGAATAGCATCAAATAAGGCGAAACTTGGGATGAAAACGAAATTGGATTTAAAGCTTGGGTTGAGTTCGATGTAAACAGGCTGTCGGAAGCAAATCAACACGTCTCGCTTGAACAAAGTACGTCTGGGCATAAGAATAGTGGTGTGAGACTACTTCTAAGTGAGTGAGTGTCCTGCGTGGGGTGGCTTCGACCTTTAAACTGCTCGCCTTCTTAATGTCACCTTTGACACCGGCTGGTCAACGGCATGACGTAGCCGAAAAGCAAGTCGGTCCGTGCTCAACTTCTGCATCGCCATCCAAATTGGATTGTATGCAACGCACTATGGGGACTTTGACCAATTTTTATGGCCAAAATTCATTTTTAGAATGTCAAAAAATGCAACATTCTTATGCTTGCTACCCATAGAGAAGAAGGGTATTATAACTTAGAGTCAACAGAAAATGTATGTAACAGGCAGAAGGAGCCATCTCCGACCCCACAAAGTATATATATATATGTATATTCTTGATCAGTGTCAACAGCCGAGACGATTTGGCCATGTCCGTCTGTCAGTTTGTCTATCTGTCGTCTTTATGAACAGCTAGATTTATAAAACTGTAAGGTCTAGAAACACCAAATTTGGTACAAATTTCCTTCATTCATTACGCAGATTTTTTTTAAATGTTGGATCCAACGCCCCCTTCGCACTCAGTATTCATAAATCTAGAACAAGTCACGTTATTTTATGTAAATCGTGTATAACTCGAAAAGTTCTTACCGTAATGATGTGTAATTTGGTAAGCCATAATCTGTGCTTTATACTCTTAATATACCCCTTTATTTCAGTAAAATTTGATAAGTAGAACAAAAGTTATTTTTTAAATTATTTAGAGTTATTTACAGTTGTGCCCAATGCATTTGGACGTTTTAAGTGTGTGAATGACCTACAGATATCAGATTTTGTGACAGAACTCGTGTAGGTCTTACGTAGATCAGGTTTGTTTTAGATTTTTACCACGCCCCTTGTCGTCCCCGAAAACTGGGAAAGCCGTAATAATGAGACTTTGGTATGTATAATAATAATTAGAGTGTCAATGATTTCTGTGAATTTGGCTATGATCGAATGAAAAACATTAAAGAATCAATTTTGTAGGTATTTTTGCTCAAATATCATATAAGTTTTTTGTTTTCTCTCGAAATGGGTTGCAGGTATCTTACGGTCGAGCACTCTCGACTGTAGTTTTCTTACTTGTTTGAATGCAATGCATACACAAAAAATTAATCTTCCATGTATTTCAATAGACAGTGCAAAGATATGAACTATTAAGATTTCTGCACAACTTAAAAATGTTAAAAAGCAATTTATTAATTATTTCAACTAAATGTAATTTCTTGTATGTGTTTGTGAAATAAATAAATGTACAAACTACGTCTGATATTCCTTAATTCATTGAATAAAGTATGAAGTCCAATATGCTAAATTTTTTATGAAAGCTTACGTTTCAATGGAGATTTAAAATTATTCCAGCAGAGTCCATCCATGAAATATGTTTTAAAATGAAGAGAATTTAATTCTAGTTGGTATGATTAGAATTAAAAATGACACTTTTAACCACTTTACGTGAAATCTAATAATTTTTAACTTAACCTCAAATTTGCCAATGAAGATTTATTTGGAAAGTAGAGCAATGCGAGTGAATAAAAAAGACAGGGAGTGCATTGTTTGTGAAATTGTTTAAGCTTATATGCCAGAAGGAGAAAATTCGGAACCCATTTTGGGAACATCATTCGTCGGTTTAACGATGCAAATTGTACTTTTCGTACATAGGCAGCTCATAGGAAATTGAGGAATCATTTTTAAGTACATTAAATATCAGTTGTGAAAAGTTGTTGATAAACTTCGAGCTTTCTGATATGGTACTGCGGAATTCATCATTGCCGAATATCATTGGATCCTATGGTCGCAACAAGAATAATGGTGAAAAATAGCGAAAAACAATAAGATAATTTTTCGAGCAACGTGGGTCAACGCGTATGATTTTTTTAATTTGTATTGCTTAAATAAACCCAATTCAGAAAGGAGAACTTAAATATCCCTCTTCGTTCTTGGGTTATTAATTTTGGCCGCAAAAGTGGTCAAATAGCCCATAGTGGAACGTCAGCTGTGTGTGTGTGTGTGTGTGTGTGTGTCTCTGTGGCTGGCTACAAGGACAATGACGAGACTGCGTCGTCATGGCGAGCAAGCTCGAAATGATGACAGGCAGCTGCTGGCTGTCTAAATGGCTGCTCGACTGGCTGACTGACGAAGCAACGCAAGGGGAGAAGGACGAAGGGCCAAGGGCCAGGACCAACTCCCGGCAAGGCCATCTTAAGAAACGATAATGACACAACCTAATAAACTGTTGCCCGGGACGACGGCGCAACATCAGAAGTTGCCACTTGCCACTTGCCACGCTTGGCACTCTTGGCAATCCTGCCGCCTGCCACAAAACTTTCCGTATCGAGTTTGAGGTTTGAGCTTCGAGTTGACACACACAAACACACGCCGTATTGTGGACCTTAATCTGACTGTCGCTCAAGCGTTAAATAGAAGATTTTCTGTAACCTAGCAACACCTTGCGTCGCCAACGCTTGACTCACCTTTGGCCACACCCATAATCAAGCACACACAAACGCAGACACAGCTCTCAACCACACACACACACACACACACACACACACACACGCATATGCATGTTGTACTTATTGCAATAAGTGGGCTTTCAATTAACATACTGTCTTGTCTACCCCTTCCCCCTCGCCTTCCCCCCGTCAGCATTGGCGCCTAGCACAGCACGCTAGCAATTTGACTTTATGTCATTATCAACGCCTTCGAATGCGTTTTGGCCTCCAGCTTCTGTTATTCGCTGAGCACAAGCGAATATCTTGCGACCGTTGACGTCTGCTAATTATGCCATCATTAGAGACACGTTTACGCACACACACACATGCGCATGCACACACACACAGGCACACGTCGACATGCAATAAATTTAAATGTCATTGTCTCCGATATGCGGCATTAAAAGGGGCTGTGCGGCCTTCCTCACTCATGTTTATTGCAAATTGTTTGCTCTTTATTATGACTCGCATGTCACACACAAACACATACACACACAGACACAGACACAGACACAGACACAGACACAGACACAAACTCACATCTATCAAATCAATTTCAATGTTAATTGCTGCGAATTATTATAATTATTTGTCGCCTTGCCGAAATTGTTTTGAATGCATTTTCTCTCATTTGTCTATAATTTCTATGGTTACGTATGTGAGTTCTCGCAAATATTATTTAACACAGTTTAATTATTTAATAATGATTTAATACATTTGGATGCGGTCCTCTTATAGAAAAGCCTTTTTAGGAATTCACAATGGAATATTAAACTGCAATCAACAACTTTACGAAGAAACAAGTAAGAAAGCTACGGTCCAGTGTACTCGACTGTGAGATACCCGCTGCCCAAATAAGAAAAACACTAACTTGATAAATACACAATAACACACGATACCAACAAAAATTTACTAATTTGTATTTTTTATATTAAAATATCCATATACGTTGCCAACGTGCAGCTGCAGCTATTTTTAATCTAACAAAATGATTCCTTAAATAACTTGTATGTTTTCCCTCCAAATCTAAAGAAGTTTACAGGAATCATTTAGACTATGCATGTTATTATGCGTACCAAAACTGGCGACTCTAGCTACAACATTACGCCCATTAATCGTATTTTTCAATTTGTGGGAGCGGAAGGGAGCTTGGCCAAAATCTAAAACAATCGATATATGCGTCAAACAATAGTAATTGTTTAAAAAGAAAGTTGTTGCTCTAGGTCATATTGTCTCTGAGACTTAGGTGTTCATCTGGACGTACAGATAGACCGACAAACGAACAAAGCTATGTCGTCTCGGCTGATGACACTGATCAAGAATATATACATGATTGATGGGGTCAGAGATGCCTCCTTCTGCCTGTTACATACGTTGTTATCCTATGGATAGTAGGTATAAATATTCTTTATAGTAGATCTAGTGTTGAAAATGTACAAAACTAATGAAAACACGTATTGTTCTTGTATGCATCTGAAGTTTGTTTTAAAATTTAGAACTATTGCCTCCAAAAATCGCAAAAAAAATGTACTTTAAAACTGTTGATAGATGTGATCTTTCGCTCAGGTACTAAATAGTGTAGCCAAGCAGGCAAAAGTCCCGCTCTAATTGTAAACTTTTTTTTAAGCATATTTGACAAGTTTTGCGGGCATTTTACAGTTCAGTACACTCCATTGTAGCTTTCTTGCTTCTTTTCATATATTGTGGAGACTTTAGGAATATTACTGCAATATTAGACCAATTTAAATATGCTGCGCGTCTAGTACATATAAAAAAAACCCAGTTTATAGAATGTAAAGTATTTGAAATCCACATGATTAATAACATTGAACTCCATTTTTTTGGTTGTAAACTGAAATGTGTTGCTAATGATTTTAAGTTAAGTTTTTTTATTATAGTTGGAGTAGCAACTTTGAGCCCAGGCTTATTGAAAGATATGATTTAAAAAACAACGTGTTGTTAAAAATTAGCCATCAAGCTCTTTCCGCTTGGGCTGAGCATCGATAATTCACCCGGCGAAATATTATTTGAATTAATAAATTAATGATAAAAGTTACAAAAAATTATACAAATAACAATTTATTGCCCAATCGGGAATCGGACAGTTTGATATTACGACACAACAACGATAACAACTATTAATAAATAATAATAAATTATATTATATAGATCTTTAAATTCATATTATAATTTACATAGAAATCGGGTGACAATTTCAAATTACAATATATTATAATAATAATAGTAGAGAGTTTTCTACGCAACTTCGCTCACGAAACCTTTTAAACATTTATTTTAATTTACTGTTTTGTTGCCTCCCGTTAAAGCTTCTCGGAGTTTTCATGAAAATAATTTTATGTCCATTTAGAATTTTAAAAAAGTTGAAAGTCGCTGAATTAAAAACAATGTATGGATCCTGTTGGGGATCGAAGCTACGACCGCATCATCTGCGTTCAGACACTCTTACATCTGCACCACAGTCTTGGATGAAAAAAATTGTATAAAATAAAATATAAAATATAAAACTTTACACATATCTGCTTTATAGTTAGCAACATGCTTAAATTTTTTGCATTGTTCTTTAATTGAATGTTATGTAATGTCAATATTTAAAAATTAAAACTTTATACTCCTAATACAGCTTTCCGCTGCAGACCCAGGCTGCAAATTATTTGACGTACCAAGCAAACGTTCTCCCATTCTCCAAAAATGAGCTTACATTCAAATTAGTTTAAGCTTGACGATTGATAAGATTTTGTTCAATAAATACCGGCACTATAAATCAAAATAGAATTGCAAGTAGGGATGAGAATAACATAAATGCGTCGAGCGGTTTCGTTTGGCGATTTGTGACGATATCGATCTTTCCGATGTTTTTAGTTTATATCGTTGTTCAGGAATACATCAATCTTTTGTAAAACACGCAAAACCGTTAAAAAAAATTAATTTTATTAAATTAAGAAAATCATTTAAAAAATAAATTACAGTTTACAGCTATTTATTATACTAAAATCATAGCTTTTACCCAACGTCGAAATTTTATTTTGAAATCACAAAAACAAAAACAAGTAAGAAAGCTGCAGTCGAGTGTGCTCGAATGTAAATATTAAGAAAATATTAAGAAAACTTGTTAAATTTGACGACGCACACTGAGACACGCTGTGCATTCTAATAAAAAACATTCTAATGAAAATACTATTCAGCTCCCATTACTCGACTTTTTCATTGAAGAAAAAACATTGTAAGAATGAAATTAAGTAGTAATAATCAAAAATATTTTTGATTCTTAATCTAAAAATGACAAAATGCATTCAAATTATGTTATTTTATCATTTAATGATTTTGCGTTTAATTGATTTGATATCTTCAGTCGATATTGCTGATTTATTCGAAATGTATTTGAGGAACTCATTTAGAATTCGCTCAGCGCTGAGTCATTATTCGCCACCTTGAATAAGCTGCTAAAGTGCATGCAAATAAGAATAATCAAATTCGAAAAACGGAACCAGAGCGTGAGTCCCGTGACCACCCCAAATACCTTTCGATCCCCCAGCCGAACACTAAGCCGAGCTCTTCGAGGTGTCCATGTCCTATTTCTATACCCGCAAAACTGGCTGTCTTATGAAAGCAGATTCACGTTTTTTGCTTTCAAGTCTGTCTATTTATTTAAACTTTTTATTCGCCAGTTTTCTTCTCGTATTTACGTTTTCAACTTCCCAAGTCCTGGCTATAAATTCGAGCGGCCTTTTTAACCCCATAGCTGCGAGGACCGAGCTAGAGCAAAGTATACAAAAAAAAGAGGAGGGGATGTGAATGGCGGCGGCGGAGTGAGCAAAAGAAATGCGAATTAATTTTCTTAAAAGCTTTTCTTGGCGGCGCTGATTATCTGACCATCTCTTCCTTTCACCTTTTTCTACTATCGCTCTCGCCTTTCACCTAACATATTCTTTTCCAATTGACATTCGCCATCTCATTCTGGGCAAGTGTTTCTTTTACTTTTAGTTGAAATTTTATTAACGAAACTTGGCACGCTACTTAAGAAACTATATACAAATTGTCAGTGTGCTTAAATTTATTTTTAATAAATTTTAAAATGTACCCTCTTTTATTTAACTTTAATTTTAAATACATTGTGATTTCCATTTCGTTATTTATTTATTTATTTTTTTTGGGTTTCCATTATATTTTCTTATTTTGTGTTTAGCAAAAAAAATTATTTCCTTATTGACTTAACGTAGTTTTGCAATATTAATGGAGCAAAATATGTTCAATTTCTCAATTTACACAAATAGTATCTAGATAATCTATAGAGTTATTACCCCATTCCCCCAGTTCTCAAGCTCTTTCCCCCTCAAGATCTCAACGAATGATTTCAATAGCTTCTATTATTTACTTAATGGGCAATGTTAATTGATTTAAATTCGATATGTGATCCGCTTAACAAAAATTGTCATCCAATGCTAGGGTTGCTCAATGCAGTTAAAGTTTTAGTTTGTGTTAGTTTCGGAATAAAACAAATAAATTACGAGTTAAAGTCGGAAATTAAAATCATTGTGAACTTTAGATTATACTTATGTAGTACAATTGCTTTCAAAAACAAAACATTCAATTTGGATCAACGGCCACACTGTGATTCACATAGTGACATATTTTACTCGCTCAACTGTCAGGTAAGCAAATGAATACAAAATAAAATACAGGAAAGATCGCTTGCTGCATTGCTTTTTTCAGATTTGGTTTTCAATATCAATCCGATTTCTCTCTATGAGCAATGACACTCATTCGTCCCCACACCACCCTGTGATGGTCTTAGTGGCTTTGGAAACCGAGCATACAGAAATGCCTTTTTTTGGCATTTAAGTTAAGCGAGGGTGTGACTACTGTGCATACTGCCTGAGCAACCCTCGCACGTTGCGGTACGGCCAAAAATTCACAACACACCAACTGGTAACTCAGCCTACTTGAGGGTCCCCTGCAGAGAAACTTCTCCCGCTTCCTGCGCCGCCAGACAACTGCCCAGCAAGGCGGCGGCCAGCCGCTAGTAGGGACGCCAGACGTCGGCGGTCGGCTTGGGCGTGTGGTTGCGGATGGGACCGCCAGCACCGCTGGAGCCGCTGGCCGACCTGGAGGTGGTGCTGACGTCGTCCAGGTCGATAGTCTCCACGGGGGAGGGCGAGCGACGCGTGGAGCTGACGGGCGGCGAGGCATTTGGATTGGCGTTCTCGGCATCTGGTGGATTGTGGGTGATCAGCGTGACGCAACGCTTGATCAGATTGACGCCATCGGCATCCGTGGCTGCCACCGGATGGGCGGCTGCCTCCTGCTGTGCTTGTTGCTGTTGCTGCTGTGGTGCCGAACTGGCTGCCGCTGCGACGGCAGCGGAGCGCAGCCAAGGCAGATCGCTGTAGCTGCCGTAGAGCTGCGTGTAGAGCCATTGGCTGGACTGCGGCAGCAGCGGACTCTGCAGGAAGAGCTGGGCCGCCAGGGCGGGATTGAAGCTGTGGCCGGCGGGTGCAAAGTGGCCAACACTGGCGGCGGCGAAGCCGCCGAACAACTCCGAGGGATTCTTGCTGCGTTGTATTAGCGCCGTGAAGGCGCCTCCGCTGCCAGGTTGCGGCTCCGCCAGCGTTGCCACGCTGCTGGCGTCACCACTGAGCAGGGTCGGGCTGCGGCTGCGACTGCGACTGCGACTCCGACTGCGGCGCGTTGCCCTCTCTGCATCCGGATCGGGATCGGGGTCGGGATCGGCCTCCTCCTCGTCGTCGTGCGTCAAAGAGCTGATGCTCTTGCGCGGCGAGCCCGTCACCGAGATGCTGTCGCTCTCGAAGCCCGCGTCGATGTTGCTGCTGCTGTTGTTGTTGTTATTGTCGTGGTGCTGAATGCTCGTCAACGTCAGCGGCGGCGAGCTGCCCGCACTCACGCTGCAGGCGGTCGGCTGCACAAACGCGCTGAGCGTCGCACTCGTCGTGGTCGTCGGCGAGCCCTCGGGACTTGTTGTGCTGTGCGCCGCACCCACCGTCGCCAGCTGCTGCTGATTGTCTACATACATGCGGAAACATCAATAGCTTAGATCAATATACAATATACATATATATACAGTATGATCCTTACCGCTCAGGCCACGCAGTCCACCAGCCGCCGCAGCTGGAAAGCTCGCTCCGTGGTGATGGGTGAAGAAGGGCGCGGCTGGGAATCCAGGACGTCCCCCGAGCGCCATGTGAGCTCGCCAGTCCGGCGCATGCAAGTGACTGTGCATCCCCACTAAATGGTGAGCGAAGCCTGAAAGCCCAAAGAGAATATATTATTGGAAATATATATATATTGGAAATTAAAACAAATATTAATTACTAGACAACTAACCTACCATCTGACCTGATTGGGGTTTTCCCCAATCCATGCAGCGAATGCTGGGTTAGATTCATATTGCTTAAGCACCCCCAGATAATTCATATTTTAATTTTAATTGAATTATTATTTTTTCTATTTTAAACTATATAAATATTTTTAATCATAATGTTACTCTTTGAGTCATAATTTTATTAATTTCTTCAATGTCGACTGCTCATAGTCGACTTTAAATAAAATAAAAAAAAAATAAAAATAAAAATAAAAAAACTAATTTGCCTTCCAACAAACTATAACGACCCTACTCTATTACAGAAACAAAGGCATACTTATTTCAATGCGCGGCTTAGGATTTAGTTGTGTAGATTTTCCAAAACCCATCCAAAAATCGTCGACGATGTTGTGTACAATTTGCATCCTCTAAGCTCTTATCGTTTGGCCTGAGTGTCGATGGATCAGTTTTGCATATATTGGTCATTGTTTTGTTTAAACAATTAAATTGTTTATATAACGATATATGCATAATATAAAGTACTTGTTACATCACTTAATTTAAATGCACATATCTGTAGTAGAACTAGCGAGCATTGTTGTCAGTGCATTGTATATTTGAATATCTAAGCTCTTATCGTTTGGCCTGAGTGTCGATCGAAGAAGAACAGTTTTACATATATTGGTCATTGTTATGTTTAAACAATTAAATTGTTTATTTAACAATATATGCATAATATATTAGGTATACATGTAAAGTACTTGTTACATCATCTAACGCAAATGCACATATCTGTAGTAGAACTAGTGAGCGTTGTTGTAAGTGCATTGTATATTTTAATATCTGAAATTCGTGAACATATTTCAGAAATTCAAAGAAAATCTTTCATTAATTCAATTATGTCTATCAAATTGGTATTCGATTCCTTGCACTATGCATATTTTTTGTTCTGAAATAGTTGCGATAAATGTTTAAAGCAATCAAATTTGCGCAACAAAAAAAAATCGATTAGCTTGTGTCACTCGCTGACTCAGGTCAGCGCACTAGTTTGAGAGAGATTATCAAATGGGGCTCAAATCCGAAGTGAAAATAAAAAGAAATGCGAGAGAAGCGCAGTACATAAGCGACTGAGCGACTGGACTATGAGTCCATGTCCACAAGCAAGTCCAATGCCAAGCTCAAGCCCAGACTCAGAAGACACTACTCAGAAGTCGGTTCTCAGCATTCAGTAGTCGGTGCTTGGTACTCTTTACTCGGTACTCAGACCCAAAACCGAAGCAGTAGCCCCGCCAGACCACATATAGCCCACTGTGCAAGACCAAAAACGTTGCCGCACATTTTGGTCGCTGCAAAACAACATTGGGCAAATTCCTGCCCACTAACCAGCAAGCAGCTCCTTCTTCACTCCTTACACTTTCTCTCTGTCTATCTGTCTCTCTGTCTCTCTCTCTCGCTCTTTCGTTCTCTTGTGCTCGTTCTCGCTCTTGCGCAGCCATCATATGATCAACAAGCCACCATATTGCTGCTTATGTAAATGCATCTTTGGCTGTCCCCTAACAGCCTCCCAAGTAGTCGTCGTTGTCTTCTTGCTGTAATATGTGTACGCCCAGCAAGAGCTCCACCTTCTGGGCGGACAGACGGAAGGACTGACAGCAGGACAGACAGCAGACAGAGCACCAGAAGGCAGACAGACAGTGGCAGCATGGCTGCTACCAAATCTGGCAGCGAGGCAGCGAGGCAGCGAGGCGAGCTCAGGGCAAACTCCTAAATAAATTCATTAAAATTATCCCAGTCGCCGATGTCGTTGCTCCGTCTGGACGGCCATCCCTGCCACGCTCCTAGTGCCGCTGGCATTGCCGCTATCAAGTGGCAGCCCACATTTTGTGGACGCATATTCATCTGACTTCAGACTGTGTTTTGGGGCAAGACTCTGGCTGTGGATGCTACAAACAGCAACAACAGCCTCGAATGCCATGCCGCAGTCGCACATACTACGCGGTCGACGGCGACGCTGGCTTCGGCTGAAGACGTGTACATATGTGTGTGTGTTGCACTTAAGAAAACGCCAAGGCAACAAAACATTGAGCGAATCTCGAGTCTCGCTTAGCTCCTCTCGCTGCTGGCACATTCAAAGACGAAGACCGACCACAACACATTCACAAACACACACACAGTCACACACACACACACACACTAAGGCCACCCACATGCGCGCTCTCAACTGCAATCACTTCGGCTCTCTCTCTCTCTCTCTCTCACACACTCACACACTCAAAATGCGCCTCTGTTGGGTATGGGTCTCTGTCTCTGTCTCGCTCTGTCGCACTTGAGGCCAAATACTTGGCCAAGTTTTGCCAAAGTTTGCAACCAAAATTTCACCGAAAATGTGACACCAACAACCAACCAACGAACCAACCAAACCAACCAGTCTCAGATAGGCCAGGGGATAGACTTCAACGTGCAGATGACACACACAGTCTCAGTCTCAGTCTCAGACTCAGACTCAGTCTCAGACTCAGTCTCCGTCTGAGACGAGACGAGACGAGCGCCAGAGATACTGTGCGCATTTATAGACATGACTGGAAGTATCTTTTGCTGCATTACTTGATTGGCATGCTGCATTATTTTCATCGTCTGACATACTTTCATAAGTACAACAACGACAACGACAATGTCTACGGCAACGACATCTCTTCAACCATAAAGAGATTTGGGCCTTCTTCTACTCTTGTAGCATTATTCAAAGTACAGCAACTTCTATATAGGTCAAAGAGCTATGTGGATCATCACTTTGCATGTCTGGCATCTTGAGCACCAATAAACAGCAACAAGAACAGCGTAATGATTTTATTTATGAATGCGTTACAAGCGAATAAGTATTTGTAGCTCTGAAGTACATAAAAGCTCCCGATTTCATTAGAAGAATTCGACTTTGCAACCAGGAGAGTGCTTCAATGAAAACTGAGAAACGTCGCTAGCTAACATTAAGTATACGCCCAATGCGACAACTAACTAATTAGTTAAGATTTTTGTTGTACATACAAATGAAAGCCATTACTCATTTTTATTATTATTATTTGGTACCAAATAATAATTCAAATCCATTAGCATCTAAATATGTACTGATGTAAAAATACTTGTAATAAAGTCTACTTATGCGTATTCCTTTTAACTTATAACGTATTTGTAAAGTCTAAAGACAAGTGATAAAAAATAAATAAAATATATATTTATTCATGCATGGACATATTCAATTAACAACAAATTTGTAAGGGTAATTTTATGGTTCTAGTAGCTTTAAACTTGTAAACTTGTATTTAGCAAAGTTTAATTTCTTGATCGTTAATAAATTTTAAGCATGTCATGCTTAAATGAGGTTTCCCTACATTTGACTTAATGAATTATTGTATGTATTAAAAAAAAATTAAATCAATAATTAAAAAAGTAATCAAGTGATTTCAATGAAGTTATCCTTGTATTTTAGCCAATAAATATAAATCAAAAATAATAATCATTTGTGAATTTCATATTGACCAAATTTCGACAGTAATAAGCTAATAATACATGCATTGTTGTCAATTTTTGTTTGAAAATATTTGAAATTTGGAATTTAAACGATGGGATTTCAAGCACTTAATGTCCAATTGCATTCAAGTTTGAAGTTTCTCAGTGACATGTCCAAGCATGCACATTATAACTCATTATAGTGCTGCGGTCTGTTCATTTGTACCGCTGGTAATAAGAGAATACTTGTCCAGCTCAAGCCATTAGCATTTTCAGTAGAGTAACTGATAAATTATATATGTATACAGTACATGCATTTAAATGGAATAGTTGTGAATGTGTGTCGCAGGAATGTCTAAGGATGTGTATGTGTGCGGAGAATGTCCTATGTACTATCGTTGCTAGGGGTACATGGGTAAATTTTATAGTTGGGTTTTAGCTCTGTCACACAAAATGGCAGCAGTAACAGCCCACAAAACTACGACGATCACACAAACACAGACACGCCCACGCTTTCGAATGCTACTTGGAAGGAGAAGCAAAAAGGGAACAGCACCCGACGGCGAAGCAGAAGCAGAATCAGAAGCAGAAGCAGAAGAAGCAGCGACAACGAAGATGACGATTTCGATGCGGCGGAAGCGGCGGCAGACATTGAGCAAATTGTGTTTCCATATAATATAGCATCACGTCGATTTTGGTAACCCAAACTATTTCTGTGTGTGTGTGTGTGTGTGTGTGTGTGTGTGTGTGTGGACGCACATATGGCCAGAGCGTGAGAGACAGAAAGAGAGAGTGAGTGAGAGTGAGTGAGAGAGAGAGAGAGAGAGTGCATGAAGGCGAACCAAGGATTGCGACAGTGAAACCCCATAACAAAAACCTAAATATGCGGTCCTGTAAGGAAACCCTATGTGCGATAAAGGGTTAGCCGCGCTTGGTGTCAGTTTAGGGTCGGGCTTTCTTCGGCACGCCACGCCACGCCACGCCACGTAACGGTATTCGTCGAGTCGGGTGTTCTCGTCTTGCGGGCGGGGAGAGCAGAGACAGGTGCGGTGTGCTGTGCTGTGCTGTGCTCTGCTGTGCTCTGCTGTGGTGGCGTCCATGGCCCTGCCCCCATGCATGAGTGAGCGTATTCTCTATATATCTATATACAGCTATATGTGCTAGTGCACGTGTGTGTGTATGTGTGGGTGTGTAAATGTGTGGCGGAGCATAACGCGGTGCTATTGGTGCGCCACAAAAAGCTTTCATGAGTCTAACTTCCCACGCTTTTTTTGCTTTGCTTTGTTTTGCTTTCGTCTTGTTTGTCTTTTTCTTTCTTTTTTTTTGAGGCGGCAGTTTGAGGTGAGTAGAAGATTGTCTTGCAATTTTAGTGCAACTTTTTGTTATGCGGTCGGTCGATTTCTTGGTCGGAGCAGAAATGGAAATAAATTATTTTATTTTTGTTGTTTATAAACTGTGCAAATTATCATTAAAAATTGCTTTAAAATGCAAAATCGCGCACTTGCCGTCGGTAAATTGGGCTGTTGCTGTTTTTCCGACGGCAATTGCGTCTCAGCGAAAGCATAGCAAAAAGCCGAATGAACCCCCACCCACCTTCACTCAAAGTGGCCGCAATGAAAACGAAAGGCGCTCAGGCACAGCAACGCAACAAAGTCAAGTGAAAAAAAAGAACTCAACAGCACGCAACAATTTCTCACCACAAGACGCTGTCTTGGAAAAGCAACAAAAACAAACAAAAAATAACGAGTAGAAAGTCGTCGTGGCGCACGCAAGCCGGCATCTAACTCACCACAATGTGTTTGGTGGGTAGCCCCCACACACACACACACACACGCGCACAACCAAGCTCACTCGGTTTGAGAGAGCCAGCGAATCAGGGGAAATCTTTAAAGTATATGGTCCTCAAAAACACTCCACTCAATATTGCCCACTCGCTGCCAAACTCACTCAAGAGCGTAGCACTCACACAGTTGACGCCTGCGCAAACGACATTAACTGTTGTTCGCCGTCGTTACGACGTCGACAGCAACAGCGAAAGCAGCAGCAATGGCAAAAGCAACGACGGCAGCAGGAAACATTATTTTGGCTACTTTTCAGTGCGGACTCTCGCATGCTACACTACAATATGTGGCTGCCAAAAGCTGCTTGATGGTGCTATTGTTGCGCATCTTGAGGTTACACTTTTTTTTTTTAGTTTTTATTGAAATCTCAGAAAAGGTGCTTAAATTGTCTGGCTGCCACAAAAATTTGAGCTAAAAACAATAACATCAAAGATGTTTCTTACACTTAAGAAATGAATAGTGCAGTCTATAATTAAGTTGTCTAAAACTGTTCTGTATTGACGGACAGCTTACAAATATTGAACTACTAATCGTATTAGCGGACAGCTAACAAATATTGAAATGTTCATTACACATTTGCTGAATCTTATTGCTAAGCTCAGACAAATATAGTATATATTTTTTTTTGGAAATGAAATCATAAATATTTAAATAAACAAATAAATAAATAAATTGAAATGTGCCGACTATCAGTTTGTTGTATTAATTAAATGAAAATGTTACAAAATACATTATACGTTTAAAATATTATAAATATTTTCTTTAGGTTAGGTTTTAAGAATTGGGTTATTATAGCCATGAGTGAGTGGGTTTGTTTTCCAGGTGTTTTTTATACTGCACCTCAAAGATATTATTGGTAGCAATCATTTTAAGTTCTTGGTAACTATCGAACTACTTAAACAATAAATATCACAAATTTCTAATTATTTATTTGCTCTTTACAAAAATGAGTATTCCCTTTCGGTATATCAATGACAACAAGTCTATTTTTTATTTTTGCCAGCAGTGTCACAGGTGAGCTGTGAGCTTTTCTTGCTCACCTAATTTTCAAATTTGCATAAATAAAAAACCTGCCTGCCATGGGGCGACCCATGTCACGATCTTATTCTGCGTCTTTATCAATTTCTCATGCAGTTGTTGTCAAGTGTCTGTCATATCAGTATTTACACATATTTGCTGTAGATTTGCAAATTGTTTTGGCAAATTTGCTGCTATTTTGCGAGGCATGCCAAGAGGTTGGCAACACCCCAATTTGAGTCTCAGTCTCAGTCTCAGTCACAGTCGCAGTCACAGCTTTGGCCCCGACTCCTGCACACGCACAATTCGCACAAATTTACCGTTTCACAAGTGTTGTCAACACATGCGAATGCGGCTGGCTGGGGAATTGTGAGGAGTGGGGGGTTGGAGTGATGGCGGGGGCGTCACACATTCCACACACGCCCACACACTCGCACACGTAGGCATATGGCCGATGCGTAACAGGCCGCAAGTTATTACAAAAAAATACGAATCAGGAGAGAAGGGGCGGCGGGGCGAAGAGCAAGGAAGTACAAAAGTATAGCATACATTCTGGGGCGCGCCAAAAAGAAATTGCAAAACGACGAGCGAGACGACCGAGTTGTTGGCATTTGGCAAACATATTTTCGCAAATGTTATAAATAATTTTAAACCTACACCTTGGCCAACCCTCCTTCAAAACCGAGCCGTGCCACATGTCAGCCCGAGGTCAGGGGTCGCCCCCAGCAGACGCAACAACGGGAGCAGCAGCCTTCACGACCCTTGGCGTATTAGTGTCGCATTGACACGTAAATTGACATGAAATTGAATCAATGCTGTAATATGTCCTTGGGGGGCAGCGACATACACCCCAAACCAACGACCCGCCTCCCTCAATTCCTCAATCGACTCTTTGTCAGGGCCACGGACAAGCAAGGACGATGACTTTAAAATTTCCTTTTTGCCAGCCAAATTGAGCTGTAGGCCTCCCCCACGAGTTCAACGTCGACGTCGACGTCGACGGCAATGGCGACGGCGACGGCGACGGCGACTGTGACTGTGCAAATTTGTCTGTCTGTCTGCATGTTTGATTATATGTACTAAATCATTTCGTTTTTGCATGAAGTGAAACTAAGGGGGCAGAGAAACAGAAACACCCGACGAGTTTATCAAGTTATTTAAAGACACAATGCTTAACCCTTTAGGGCGTTTACACATTGCTTAAAGCAACATTCCACATTAAAAGTGGACCAGAACAACAAAAAATGCCAACCCTAGCGAGTACTATATGAATATGGAGGGGGCAAAATGAACTTCAAATGCAACTCATACGCGTGCCAAAGTTATTTATTAAATGGCTTTCCCCCCATCAATGTAGTTACGGTTATTAAAGGGATGCGCTTGATTTAAGCTGCAAAAAAACACTGGTCAACGAACGATCACGAGTTTCGATTAAAATTGACAGATAAAGACCTCAAGATAGGTTAATTAACAGAACTCCAAGAATTAGACCGTAACATAAAACAAAAACTGTAAAGGGTGATGAAATCAAATACTATCGACTATTTCTAAGCATGCCAATTTGCAATTAAAACATAATAATATTTAGAACAAGCATTTCTCTGCAAAACTAACAAAATAGAAAAGAAATATTCCCCACTAGTAAAAAAAATCAAAATATATATGATCGATTAATTATTAATCAAGTAGCAACTTGGTGAAATATTTATTTTAATAATAATTGCAATTTATTTACAACCAAGAAGTAATTTTCTAACAGAGTCAAATGCATTTTTTCTTACTTTAAATAGAAAATAAAATAAAAAAAAATTAGTATAAAACTAGAGAAAATAAATGACATATGAATTATATATACTAATATATACTAAATCCTTAATATATTTGTACATGCTTTAAATTCAAACAAAGCGAAGTAGGGACATTCAATATATTTCATTTCAATATATATTTAAAATAATGTGCTAAAATATAGGGAGTAAGCTGTGAA
Organism: Drosophila formosana; assembly: GCA_035045625.1. Classification (NCBI taxonomy): domain Eukaryota; kingdom Metazoa; phylum Arthropoda; class Insecta; order Diptera; family Drosophilidae; genus Drosophila; species Drosophila formosana. Next base: position 847,101 of record JAWNOW010000062.1, read on the forward strand.
TACACTTTAAAAACTCCAAAACAAATAAAATAATCAACAGGCTAATAGAAATGAGCATCAATTGGCTGAATTTAATTTGATTAGTAATTTAGAAACATAATTAATAAAGTGTACAAAATGACTAAGAAATTAAGGTTTACTTTGTCAAAATCCGATATATAAGTATATAATTAATATTGGATGCTATATGCAGTTGACTGCGAAGTTCTCGTCAGCACTTATGAGTAAACTTAAATGCAGATATAAAGGACTAATACCCAAGTAAGCACATAAGTAGATATACAACAAAAAAAGGGAATAAAATGTGTGTAGATGTGTGCTATGATGGTGTGCGAGTTGAGCACTTTGATCTTTGCCTACTGGTTTGCGTTTGACACGCTGTAAACAGACGTGAGTGAAGGGCAGACGGCGAAAGGGTTTTAAATAAATACGAGAGTATTCGAAATCTTAAATAAAATGTATACACTGTAATTGCAGATGGGGTCCTCAAGACAATGTTGAAATGAATTCAAGCTGAAAATGAGTTGAAAACATTAGCACACATACGCTTACGCACCCGCACGCAGTCGCTATGTAATTATGCACACATGCGTTTACTTGCCGATGGGTTTTATGACATAAATTACATCAAGCGCAAAATTTTAATATAATTTTCACTAAAAACGCGCGAGAAACTTTTTTAGTTGCCGTCGTCATCGCCGCTGCTGCTGCTGCTGCTGCTGTTGATGATGATAATGAAGGCAACTTCAAAAAGCAAGGAGTACAGAGACACACACACACACACACACACACGTGGCATAGAGAGGGTCGCGCGTGTGTGAAACAGGATATCCGTTGCGGAAGTTACAAATTTTCCACTTTCCACACTCATGACATGGCTCCAGGCACCTTGCAGAGCCAAGGAGGCTGGCGGGGGACTCAAGGCGTGTCACTAATGTGCCCTGCTTACGACGACGCCATTTTATATTTATTCTGTTCCATCAAGAAAAGCACTTGGCTGCCTTTTTCTGACAGTTCAACTATTTTTGCCAGGGCGAGAGCGAGATGGAGTCCTTTTAATCATTTGGCAAACTTTCTGTGACACGCAGCACTCCAGAGTCAACTACATTTTGTGTATGCCAAAAACTACTCGACACACACACACACACACACACTCACACACTCACACGCTCACTCGCGGCATTCACACTCACGTACTCATGGATAGTGCTTTGACTGCCTTTTAGTTTTTAATGTAATTTCGAGACTCCTTTTTTTGCTGTTGTCTCACTTTGCAGTTACGCGTCGCAAGTTCGAAAAGTTGACGTCAAAGTTTTTCAAAAATTATTTTCCCAACGGGTTTTTGAAACATTCCTCGGCAGAATTAAACTGCTTGAGGGTCTAGATTAAACAAAACAAAATAAAATACTAAAAGCCTTTGTGTTGGTCATCAAAATCTTGTTCCATTCTCCTATTTTTGCATAAATTAATGACAAATTCTGCACAAAATCACAATCGATATTCCAAGTATGAATGTGATCTCATTCCAATATGATTAATTGAATTTCACTAATATTTTTACCTAAAGAACCCAAAATAATTAAATTTAAAAATCTAGATAACCAGAAACTTTCTAAAGAGTGATTTATTTATATTGTATATTTTATTGTAAAATAGAACAAAATATTATCCAAAAGTAAAAAATATATTAATATTACGACAAAAATAAAATTTTAAGAAAATACAAACACTTATATGATATTTTTAAAAACTCTGCGAAAATTGAAATACCGATATACATATAGTATACATATGTGTACGAAAATACGTTGAAGCAATTCACAATAATCTAACATATACACGCTGACATTGTCAACCAATCCCACTGATCCCATGCAGCTGCATTTGATTGATATTAAAATTGTTTCTTTAAAGTTATCAAGTGGACTATAATGCATACCAAAATGAGGAGAATATCTAAATTTAATTCATATGAAATATCGGCTGAAGCTGCTGGTGAAACTTGCTAGTAATAAGTAATATAAAATGCATATACTTTAAAGAATAAGAATTTCTATATTAACTAATAATATAATATCATAAAATAATGGGCCAAAATATATACAAATATAAATATACGAACTCTTTTATAAGGTCGATGATGTCGCCGAATGGTTCAATTTTGAAACCAAGCGCTGCATGGAATAGTCGGCTATCAGTATTTAAGAAGTAGAAAAAAATAGAAATAATATAAAACTAATAGTTTATAAAAACAAGAATTTTGTATCTAATTATATATTTTACATTTAAAATATATTGATAATATAAAACATAAGCCAGCACTTGCTTAACCGCATTGGCTGTCTACAAATATATGGTCTTCGATGTCGCCGTATGTCTCTATTTTGAACACATTCACATCCTTTTGGGAGAGAGCAAAACAATTGAACAAAGGCAACAAAAAAGGCATAGATACAGTGAGCCCTTACACCACCAAGCGAGACGGGCCGTGGTGTGGCATTCGCCCACTTGCTACCTCATAAATTTCATAGTGAAATTGTTAAATTTTAATAAAATCAAAGCGTATCAAACGAGATTTGTTCACCAGGCGACGACGCTGACGCTGACGCGGACGCCGCAGCCGCAGCCGACGGCAATGGCAACTGCAGAAACAGCAACAGCAACAGCAACAGTGATAGAAGGAGGAGGAGTAGCAGAGCAGGGGAGGAGAAGCGCTTCTTGTAGTCATCTGTTCCGTCGTCCTTGCGACGTCGTTATCCTTGTTCGCAGTCTGGTTATATCGCGTGTTTATTGTTGCAACAGTCGCGTCGAGCGCTTTAAAATAATTTAAGGCAAACGGCCGCTGTTCTCTCAGCAGCAGCAGCCAGTGTGATCCCGGGGATTCAGGGGGTTTTTCGTGGTTCAACATGCGACGCTATACATATTGAGGGGTTGGATGGACCCTTTCCATCGATGCTCGAGTCAAAGTCGACGACAACGACGACGACGACGACGTTGTTTTGTGACTCGTTAAAGGATTAAAATCATTTTAATGGATTTTTCAAGCTGTTGCTTTGTTTTATAATTGTCGCATCTATTGTGTCACTGCTTCTTCCCGTATGTGTGTTTGTGCGTGTACATTATGTTTCCAGAAGTAGGGCACACTTTGTACTGTACTCTGCTCTGTCTGTTGACAACAACAGAAAAAGGCAGCGCGAATCGTTTGCACGCCTATCAAAAGGACTTTGCGCCTGGTTGCCTGCTCATTTGTCATCATCACTGTAATAATGTCTTCAGGGTAGAACTGATAGCACGAAACCTGTTCTTCGGTTTCCCAGCTATATTATAAATGATATATACGAAACCTTGTCAAAACTAATTGCCGATTAACAATCAACAAAAATATTTAATGAAACCCAAGTTTAAATTTTAGCCTCGGCTGACAGCTGATTTTAAAAAATGCAAAATTTGCAAAAAAAAAAGTTATATCGAACATAATTTTAATGCTAGAGACTTGAGTTTTGGTAGAACTATAACTATGATCCAAATGATTTCTGACAATTTTGTCGTGATTTGAAGAAAAACAGAAGTTATTCTAGAAACTGCATGCGCATCATTGCATTAATGATGCCAAAAAAGAACAAAAAAACAGAATAAAAAAACAAAGAAATTTAAAAGGACTAACAATTGTGTGTATCTAATCTTCTATGTATTTCTCAATTATATCAATAACTTGAAGGCATTTTTGAAGACTTTGTCATCGGACATTTCCCTGTCGTCGTATGTTGCCACTTGGTGTAATTTCATGTTTTTGTATCGAAATGACATAGCTTCCTTGACATACTTTTGATTACAAACGATATTGATAATGGCACGCATAAACGAATGCGATACAGATTTGAGAACATTAATTTAATAAAACTACAATCAATTTTAAATAAACTACAATCAAAGAGAAATTAAATCTAGAAAAAAATGTTCAAGTTTCCGGATTAGGAATATTTGATATTTTTTCTGCTATTTTTTTCAACGTTCAAGAACATTCGCATTCAAAGTATGCGGTATGTTTTCGCATCTTTTTTTATTTGTATACCCACTACCAATAGGGTAGAAGTTGCCAACAGACCCCTTGAAGTATATACTATATATTCTTGATCAGTGTCAACAGCCGAGGCGCTACAGCTATGTCCCTCTGTCTGTCTGTCTGTCTGTCTGTCTGTCTGTATACTGTGAATTTGATTGTGATCGTTTGAAAAACATAGAAGTTATTAAGGAAACAATTTTCACATGCAGCTGCTCGCGATTTGTTTGTTTAGTTGGCAGTGTGAACATATAATATAAGTACAAACATAGATTCTAGATTTTATTCAAAAGAAATATATACAAAAAAAAACAAATTTCGGTATCTTACGGACGAGCACTGTCAACTTTAGCTTTATTTCTTGTTAAAATTTTAAATGGGTAGCTATAGTTAACAAACGAAAAAAGTCTAGCATATATAAAGTTGAAAAATATTTACTTTTATTTATTATTGCGTTAACCAACAGCAGTCAACCAACTTAGAATTTAATTAAAAAGTAAGATTCACATTGAATGACAAATATGAAATGAACAATGTTTAATGAATTAAAAATATTATTTAATCAAATGTTGTAAAGTTATTATTGATGAACCAAGCATGATATCTTAGTGATTGTAACCCGACCAGCTTTATTGTAATTGTAATTGTAATTACATTATTTATATTATCCGTATTGGCAGAGGTAATTTAAGCCAATCCATTTGATTTTGTTCCAAGAATCTCTAATAGCCTACGGTTTGACGGGTCGTAAACTCCGCATAAGCCAGCTAAATAATAGTCATATTAATTTACAAATGACTTTACAAAACCCAATCGCTTTTATCCGCTAACCCTTTCCTTCGTCCTAACGAGCATGAAACGCTGGCGGCGTTGCCCTTCCCCTTTCCTACCACCACCGCCACCGCCACCACCATCTATTTACTTTCAAGAGGGTTACATACCTGGCAGCTTGAAGGGCAATCCAGCCATCAGGGGATCTGGGCCAAAGCGTTGTGGCCCAAAAGCAAAAGGATGAAAGCCCTGATGACGCACCTTGGAACGTGGCTCGCGGGGACCATCGACAGTTACCTTGATGGCCTTTGTATAAGTTGCGATCTGTATGGGATTCGTTGAGATGACAATTGTCAGCGTGAAGCTTTTGCCTAAAACACAAGAAACAAAGAATGTTTAATAAGCCCACAGTGTGCAAATAAAGCACCAACAGAATTCACTTGTATGTTATATTCAATCTGTATTCTTATTATTACACAAACCGATTACACCAAAAACAAGAAACAAACTTTTTATTATATTAATTCAATCACATCGCAATTCGGTTATGGAATATTTCTTTAAAACTAAAAAAACACACATCAAGAAGATTAAATATCTAATAAGTTGACTAAAGAATTGGTTTAATAAACTGAATTCAAGAGCTTTACTCATTATTTAAGAATTAAACAGTTCTTTGAACACAGTAAGTAATTTGAGATAAATTAACTGATTCAGAAATAATTTCAAAATTTATTTTAACGCTATTGCAATAAATTGTTTTTTTATTCAGTTAATTCGTAACTGAAGCCAAAAGTGACATGAAATTTGTGGGAAATCTCGCCTAAGAAATTCGTCAGGCATGGAGCATGCAATAATGCACTGAAAATCATATACACGCTCAGAATTATCGTCAATCGTCAATCGTCATTCGTCAAGTGTCAATCGTCGGTCTTCGGTCCCATTGTCTTTGGCTGCTTCTGTCAGTCGGCCAATGCCATTGCTATGAATACCAATGATAAGTCGAATGCGGTGACTTTGACACAGCAACTGTTATTGTGACGGATGTTGTTGCCAACAGAGGTTAGCGTTGCCATAACATCCACAACGTTTATGGACTCCATTGCTCTTCAATATTTATAAACTTTCTAATGTTGACGGAATGCAAGAGCTTCTGCAAATGAGACTGACAGTGGCAGCATTTGAAATTAACTGTCTTGCTTTCCATGCCAGGACCTTAAAGGGGCGTGAATTCGATTGGTAAACACTTGAAAAGTTGTTGTGATGATAAACCTGCACTTATATAGAATATAGAATCTCTCCGGTCGAGCAGTCTGTTCAACCTAACCAAACCATCATAATTCACTATGCGACATTTATGTATTTCACTTCAAAGTCTTTTCTTTAGATTGAAGTAAGAAGCATTTTGCTTTATATGTCGGTCAAAAGGGGCTAAGAAAGCATCTCAAAAATAATTAAATGACTAATCATTGTTTTATTCCAAATTGAACATATTTTATTGTATTTCCATAGTTCACAGAATATCGCTTGATAGTTAAATGTATACCAGATTGTCTAGTGTCAGGAAAGTATAGCATTATTTTGGTTATACATTCTTCAGCATACAGTATGTCGAGACAACCTCGACAGAATTTTATATAATTCATATGGTTAAAACTTATTATGAATCACTCGTCCTTCATGGTTCACTCTTCTGCACATATTTGAACTTGAGTTATTTAACACAAAGTACTTGACTAAATTAAGAGAATAAGCTGCTAACTCATATATTGTCACATTGGTTGTCAAATGGGTAACTCATTTGCAAGTTTTTAGTCAACATCAACGCCATTTTGTTGGCACATTCGAGTTAACAAACAACAACAGCAACAACAACAGACCAGCAAACAGCAGCACGTGAAAAGCAAAGAAAGTTCTTAGATTAATATTAAATTAAACGAAGCATGCAAAAAACGCAAGAAGGCGGCAATCATTAGCACAAGGCAAGGCCTAGCAGCCTGACACCATCTCCTTCTCCATCTCCATCTCCCTCTGCCTGGCATCCACATCCACAAACCAAAACAAAAATAATACCAGCTTCAAGATGTGGCAGTGGCAGAAAGTGGCAGAGTGGCAAGTGACGGAAAGCGGCTGGCGGCAGGCGGCAGGCGGCAGGCTGTGAGGAAGAAAACCCCAAGAAAGCTACACAAGGAAACAAATGAACATAAACAGGCGAAACGAACCAAGAAAACCAACAAAATGAAATGAAACTTTTTTAATTATGCGCCCTTAGCACCCCCGGCCATACAAGCAACAAGCCAAGCAGATGGCGGCAGAGAGAGAAAGAGCAAGAAGCAAGGAGCAGGGAGCAAGGAGGTGGGAAAAGAGAGAGAGAGAGAGAGAGAGAGAGAGATGGAAGCTGTATCAGACATTAGCAAACTAGAGCATAGAAGGCGCAAAAATGGCTAAGACAAAAGGCGCGAGACTCTGGCGCCAAATGAGCAAAAATTGCAAATAAATCTGTTGCTGTTGGCCATTTTGCGCAGCACAAGCGAGAGGCAGAGAACACGGTGGGCGTGGCAGTGACTTTGCCGCTACCGCTGCCGCTGCCGCTGCCACTGACGGTGACGGTGACAAAGAACCTTGCTTCTAATAAGATGAAAACCATTAAAAGTCGACACAAGTCGAGTCCGTTGCATGCCAGAGCAAAAGCTCTCTTGATGGCCGAAACGGTGAGTGAGGGTAGAGGGTAGAGGGGAGAAGGGGGAGAGGGGGAGGGGAATGGACCGACGGGCTGGCTGGTTAAAATTTTGTCATTTTCGCAACAAAGCGAAAATTATCACCACTTTGCAAAAGGCGGCAACAACGGCAACGGCAACGCCAACGACTGCGACTGCGACTGCGACAAGGACAATGACAAAGACGAGGATGCTGTGCACCCTTTAAAGGACCAACATATTAAGCTGTGTATGTGTGTGGGTGTGTGTGGGTGTGAGTGTGGGTGTACAGTCGCTAAGTGATTTTAAAACAAAGTTTCAAACGTTTAACGTTACAATTTTGCCGAGTGTAATAGAAAATGCTTCGTTTAGGTCGCCTGCATTTTAACTTTCGATGCTGATAATGAAGCGCAATGGAAGAAGAATCATGGAAACTGGCAACAAGTAACAGCTCGAAACTCTTAACAAGGGTTCCTTCCATTCATTCCATCCTATGCGTAGGCAATTTAATGGCAATGTCAGCACCACCTAACCACTGAAGTTCTCCATCTCTGTGGCGTTGCTGTTGCTGTTGCTGTTGCTGCTAATGTCGTTAGTAGCATAGCGCCATAATTATAATTTGACATAAGACAAGAAGTCTGAGGTTGACAACAAAATGACATTTTAAATACACACTTGGCAAGCCTGGCAGCTCAACATTCTCAATGGACATGCCCAGACTTCAAATTCCAGAATCCTGACTCTAGAGTACAGCCCCCCAATGCCACACCTCAACGGGCTCCATCACCCCCAATTTCACACCCCATCTGCCCCCTTTTACCTGCCTGCCTGCCTGCCTCCATCAACAGCAATTAGGCTGTCGCTCATCTCCCAGCTTCAATGTTGTTTGTATTTAGACACTTAACAGATCATAATTTTAACACTTTATCTAATGCCCTTGGAGCATTTGAAATGTGCCACATTATTTTGCAGCAGAGTTGGGCATTGAAAATCGTTTAATACATTTCAAGATAGGCTCTTCACACGGTTTTAAGGGATTGAGCATAAGCTATGAGATGTATCCCTAATTAATAATTATTAACGTATGGAAGCGATATACCTAAGTTTAATATAAATTTCACAAACTTTATGTAGTAAACTTTACCAAGTATAAAATTCATGATTAATTAATAGTTTATTTTCATCTTAATTGATAGTAATAAAAATTAATTTTTCATGGTTCTAGATTATAATATTTGAAATTAAACAACTTCAATTCAATATACCCTTAAAACTTGGGCATTGAAATTCATTAAAAAAAGCTAAAGTAAAACGATGAATTTTTATACTAATTTACACAGCTAAATTAGAGAAAATTGTTTATATATTCACAAAAGAGTACTCAAATATAAATAATAAATGAATCCATAAATAAAGTAAATAATTAAATTAATAAATAAATGTATAAATGAATTAATTCATAAAATTAGAAAAGAATCTAGTCAATTTTAATTGTCTAATACGCCCGTTAAACTAAATCGAATAATGTTTATTTGCAGACTTTTAAGCTTAATGCTTTATTTGATTAAAGACTTAACGGGGTTAAATGGAAGAATTTAGTGGATAATATATAAGAACTATAAGGCTGTCGTACTTAGCTACAAGATGGCGCAATAATGCCGAGGCAATCGGTTTAGCGCTGCTCTCATCAGACTCTTGGGGTATCTGTGTCTGCTGTCTGGTGCTTCTTCTTTGGTCTGTAGTCTGCCATAAATATTCATATGTTTATTTTATACGTTTTGCCAACAAAAACGTTGCACTTTCTTTAGCAAAGCCAAGCAAAAGGGGGAGAACTGGATACCCATCATCCAGTATTCCATATACAGAATTCAGAATTCAGTATTCAGTCCAATACCCTGCTGTCGTTTGTCCTTTTTTTTGGTTCGCTCACGATACATTTGTTGTTTTCAGCTTTTTGCATTTGTCGACACTTTTGCCTTTTGGCTTTTGCTCGTGCGGCAAGCACTGAGAACATCGAAAGGAGAGGGGAGAGGGGAGAGCGGTTCAGGGCATGGTTTAATAATCATAAATTGTAACCCCTTTTAGCGCGACGACTTTCGCCTGTTGTTGTTGGCTCTGTTGACATCCGTTTTGTTCTTTGGCAGCCGTTTAACCCGATTTGTAATACATGGCCCAAGGGCAGTGTCAATGTTGTAGTTGTTGTTTCCACTCCTCCTGCTGCTGCTACATTGATCAATGCGAAAGTTTGGTAAATGCCAGCAGAGAGACGAAATGCAGCAGCTTAAGTCAGCCCCGAAAAGGAAATTAAATTTCCAGCAGTGGCAAAAATTATATTGGCAATAAATGAAGACGCAGCAGACGCGACTTGAAGCAACTCGACTCGGTGGGTCGAAACGCGCCCAGCAATTACGTTTGCTCCTTGCTCCTTGGAACCCTGAACCTGATGGCGGTGGTGGGTTCATGTGCCAAGGATGCTGCGACGACGCCAAACAGGAAGCCGGAATCGACGTTTATTAAAACGGAAACTCGAGACAACTGTGCGGCTGCAAAAAACGCGACGAAAGCGAAGATGAAGATGAAGATGCCGATGCCGATGACGATGGCGATGCCGATGAAGATGAAGATCAAAACGATGGTGATAACAGGGATATAATTCCGCCTTTTGCTTGCCAAACTCAAATAATGTCCTTGGGGGTCGACGGCTGCTTCGATGCTACCTAACTGATAAGCTCGCCCTGTCGCCTTTCCAGACATACGATTTGCCCCCTCGTTGTAGTCTGCCCTCCAAATTGACCAACGACTGGCGACCAAGGCAAAGCGGCAAGCGGCAAGTGGCAAGCGGCAAAGCCGAAAAGGCCGCTAAATTGCAATTTTAAGATTTAAGCGTGAACAATAAATGTCTCATAATCTGTAAGTACCTAAATAAAAGCGCCCGCAGCCAAAATCTGTATTAGCAAAGACTTGCGACGGCGACGACGACGGCGACGGCGAGCTCGATTCGAGGGCGATGTCGTTTCGCAGTTTCGCTATTTAATTTAATTTATCGCATTTTAAACAGGCGACAAACAATAAAGTGAGAGCCAAAGCCAAACAATACAACAAATTTATTTGTTGTTTCCTTTTTTGGTCTCTTGTAGGCCGGACGCATTGATTGCGGCTTTGTCTTTTTATTTTCTGTTTGTTTGTGTTCCATCCTTCAGCCAGAGGGAGTTCCAGCTCAAGCTCGAGAACTGGAGCTTGTCCCATAAATCTATCTGGGCTACATTACAATTTGTAGACGCTTCAATTGATAAGCAAAAATGTAAGGAGAACAAACTCGATTGAATTATTAGTTCGAACATATTTCACTTTCTAAAAAAAAATATAGTAGTCTTCAATTTGCCTTTAACCAATTTGTTCGTAAAAATGAATCAAGGCTTCCCAAATCAAGTGGATCTTTTACAATCAATGTGCATTATTTAGTTGTGTTACCCATATAAACAATGGCAGTATAGACATAAATATAAAACAAAATGAAGTTGAAATCAGTTGTTCCCTTAGTTCTGTATAATAGCTATACATTAATTTACCATTATAAAGGAAAATAAAGCACATACTAATAATATTAATAAATAATTCTTTTTTGAATATTTATGGGCTTGCACTTAATTAAACCCAAGAAATCCTTCAGGGCGAGAGTGAAAAATATACATATAATTTTTTGATGAAAGCGTGATAAACATTTATTTTAAAAATCAAAAGTGAAAAATCCGTTGTTTTTTTAAATACAAAGTATGTAAATCAAAGCAATTACAGTTGATTTTGTTATTTAAATTAAACTGACTTCTACAAAATAAGCGAGTTTATTCTTTTTTTCGTTTTATAAACTTTATATATATACGAAATTAATTGAACCTTCTCTTCTTTGCTTTATGCCCCCGTTACGCCCTTTGTGCTTCCCGTTTGTTGTTCAGTTCATCACCTGTACCCTGATGCGGGCAAGAAAAGCCTATGACACATTTCATTATACAAATATCAATTAAGCCCATTGCATATACTAATTGTAAGTGTGTGCGAAGGACATTTGCTACCACCACCGAAAATAGCAACAAGACGCACAACACACACACACACACACGCACACACAAGGACCTAGCCTCGATGCTGCCCTGAGTGCCCTGAGTGGATGTTCGGATGGCATAAGGGCTGGCTCAAGGCTGCAAATGTTAATGAAAATTAAAAATTCAACATCAAACTGAACGGGGAGAGAACTAAGGACGAAGGACGCTAAGAACAACGACAGGATTGGATTCGTCGCCGACATCAAACGCGCTGACGAATCTGCCAAAGAAGCATATATAGCATATACACTTCCAGTTACACTGGATGTGGATGTGGATGTGGATGAGGATGGGGAGGGGGATGGGATTTTACTCTAGAAAGAAGTGTTAATGTGTTATCTGATTTATTTATGTTAAGCTCATGAGTGTGTGCCTGTGTGTGTGTGTGTGTGTGTGTGTGTGGTAATGTGAATGTGTGGGCTTGCAAATTGCTTGAATTTGTGGAAATCGTGACTTCAATTAAATTCCATTCGATACTCAAGGAATTTTCAACTGATGATGCGCAAGTAATTTCGGAAATTGGATATTGTATGCCAACTGCAAACAGGCAAGCAAACAACACACACACTCACACACACACACACACACACATATATGCGTATAGATGTGTCTGTGTGTGTGTGTGTACTTTTGTATTAAATCAAATTTTAATTGCGCATACTTGTCCCTCGGCAAATATTTGCAGCGAACTCGTCGCCTTTGACTCGCCTGCTCTCTGCTCTCAAAATGCTTTAGCGACAAGGAATTTAAGGCACCAACCAACCATCCAATCAACCAACCAACCAACCAGCCATCCAACCAAACACACATACACACACACACACACACACAGTCAGTCACCAATGCTCTGCAAACAAACATTATGAGCAAACAAACAAACAAAGCGAACAAACAAAAAACAACATTTTAATGCACGGTACAACGAAGCCTTAATACACTAACCATTTTAAAAACATTTCATATTTGGTACATCCTAAACTCGTTTATGTTACTGATACAAAAATATCATATTTATCACTTCCAGACAATATACATATATAACATAGTATGCTTAAATTTTGACAATCTTACAATAATTGTTAAGAAGAAAGGCAATATGTCGCATCTGTTAAGAATTGGTCGCCATTCTTTAAGCCCTTTTTGAGACATTATATTTTTCATTAAGAACCATCGTATTTTATTAAGTCAAATTAAGTTGCTTGAATATTTTGAGCGCATTCTGCTTTAAGAATTATTGAATTTAGTTTACAAATGATACACATTATGGGCATGAACTGCAATTGCTTCTCAACGCCCATCACTTTGTTATCTTTTCAAAACATCGTTATAAGTTAAGCTGCATGAGCTGCTTCAATAGTCAATTATATTTGAAATGTTCGAATAAATCCGAGATCCAAGCAATCTGCGAGTGGAGGCTCGCAAAAGAAAATGTGTATACACGAGGTCTGTTAGAACCAAAATATTCCTACTTACTTACCGGACTAATACCTAAAGAAGTTGGAATTGCTATGTAATGGCTAGGTCCAAGTTTCTAAGCGGCTGCATTGCAAATCTGTCAAACGTCAGCGCCAGCAGCGACGCCTCAACGTCGACGTCGACGCTGGCGTCAACGTTATCGTTAGCGTTAACGTTAACGTTAAGGTTGGGCTCATTAAAAAAATGTATATGTACTAGAATAAACTCGGCGCTGAGCGTTTCTTGTTGTTTCTTGACTGTAGTTGACACCTGGCAAAGTTTGCTGGGCGCACAAAATGGCGTCGGCGGCAGGCCTCTGTGCAACCATTATGGCGGGGTGTTTATCACATTGCTGCTATTAATTAAGCTTAACGAGGTTACCGTTCGCAACCACACCCAGTCAAGTCGCTGCCGCTGCCATTGCGAGTGGCACTGAGATGATGATGGTGAGCGATAAAGGGGGCGACAAGTTTTAGCTAAGGCTTCTTTTGGGCTGGCTATCTACTGTGTAAATCCCCAGGCAACTTCATAATGAAATTTCGCCCTCATCTCATTAAAAGTCTTAAGCATTTTGCTGGCTGTAAATTGATGCGTGCTATGTCCCACTCTGCACCCCCACCAAAAAAGGGTTCTTAGTACAGTGTATACTCTACAGAAGCGACTGGCGTTTAGAGTCCGCAACAAATCAAATTGCCACGCCCATTCCCATATAACTTTTCTTCTAAATGCGAAAAACACTGAGTCAACAAAATCGAAGAGCCACAAAAAACAAAAAAAAACCCAGTGGCAAATCGCAAATTGCCTTTTGCCCATTCGCTGGTTGCCAATTGCCAGTTGCCAGTTGCCAGTTGCCAGTGGCAGATGACAGCCAACGCTCTGGCGCATATTTAATTTTTAATGAAGTTTAATGGATGCCGGAAGCTTTAAGATGAAGCACAAAACTCATCGCAAAAGCCCAAGTGCCAAGGTAACGCAAGCACGCCCAAATAAGAATGCTAACTTATTATTTAGTGGCCAGCTGTTCGTCCTTCAGCATCTACGCTAAGCTGACAGGCCCACATTGTTAACAACAACTCTTCTTAGCCACGCCGGAAATACGTTGACTTCAACTCGAATGTTTTGAAACCAACTTAAAGCTCGTATGATTAGCAACATAAGCAACTTAAGAACATAAAGCACAAGAAACAGACTTCATCAGTATTAAGATAAACCAATAAGTCTGACGGCGGAGCCAATTCCAAAAGAAAAATTAACAACTCAACTAAATTATATTGTTAAGGTATTTGTAAAACATAAAAAAAAAAAAACTTTTAAATTTAAGAACTAAAAATAGATTTTTTCTCAATTTAAAATAAAGTTATCTCTGAAGTTATTTATTTTTTAATTTTAAAAATTATTCCACATTTTTTTTTAATTTTTTTCTTGTTTTTTGTTTACCATCGCTGATTAATAATACAATTTTTTAATAGATAAAAAAATAATTCTTGTATTTAAACCGTAAGATAGCCGCAAACTCTTTTGAGAAAAAACAAAACACTTAAATGATATTAAAATAACAAAGATACCAAAGAAATATATTCAAATTTATTTTTTATATATGTTTGAAAAAAATTCATAACATACCGACATGGTCACACTGTCAACTAAAGAAACAAAGCGCGAGGAGTTGCAAGTGAATTTTGCATATAAAATTGATTCATTATTAACTTCTACGTCTTATAGTCTCTGAGATCTACGTGTTCATACAGACAGACAGACGGACAGACGGTCATGGCTATATCGTCTCGGCTGTTGACAGTGAACAAGAATATATATACTTTATGGGGTCAGAGATGGCTTCTTCTACCTGTTACATACATTTTCTGTTGGCACTAAGTTATAATACCCTTCTACCCTATGGGTAGCAGGAATACAAATGTTTAATTATAAATCACATTTGTAATACTTAATTTGTAATAAAAATTTGTTCTAACTGTAAAATAAAAAAAGAAATAAAAATAATTATTTATTAATTAATTTTTTGCATTTTTATTAACAAATGTTAATTTTAAAAACCATAAACAACTCGACTCTACTAGTATTCAATAATAATTATGTTTAGTGAACGGAAATCAGATACATCAAACTTTATAAGAAAAATGAACAGACCGTATTCTTCATAATATCTTTTTTTTTAAATCGATACAGCATCAGCCGCCGAGAAGATATTCCTATGACTATTTATCTGTATGTATGTTTATCTGCATACAATTTAAAATTTCTCAGAGCTACAACTGAGGAATTCGGTAATAATATTCCTGTTTTTTTTGCGTATCATTTAGAATTGAGATGCACCCAAAATTGAACGTAATTAAATTGAATAAATGAAATAATAAATTAGATACAAGTCTCCAGAATTGTTTATAAATAATTAAGTTTGACCGTCAGGTTAACATGAGATTAATAACAAGTTGAATGATTTATGCAATATAGTTAAGAGCCTCACTTATAAACTACTTAATGGCAATGGAAAAGCCCAAAATCGTAATTGTGCACAGTGCAGATTGGAAAAGGAATCGAGTGCAATTAACTAATGAATTGCAGTTCATTCATGAGAGAGAGATGATGATGATAAATCTTTGGGGGGGCGGGATCATTGCCAGATGCCAGATGCCAGATGCCAGATGCCAAATGGTTTGGTATCCGCCATTCAAATTTTCAATGCATAAACCTCAAGTGGCAAGGCGTCAGATGCAACTGAGCGATAAGCACGCCGTAATCACAGCGGACGCCAACTTACAGTTAATTAACATATTGTAAATGCAGCAGCATCAAGAATGCGGCTGCAACAGTGCAACCGTGCAACAGTGCAACAAGAAACTAAGCTGCTGCGTTGTTGCTGCTAATGCACTTTGGTAATGCCCTTCAAAGCGCTTACACATCAATGTGCAACGTTCAACATAAAACGTGCAGCAAGCAGAAGCAGCGCATGTACATACATATGCACATATATCTCATTTATATACATGTACCAACGATAATTACATATGCTCTCTCGTTCTCTCGTTCTCTCTCTCTGTCTCTCTCTCCCCACGTTTCCGCTTGCAGCCTAGAGAAGATTTTAATTCATTAGTAGACAACGGGCAAATGCATTTCCCATGTGTGTGGATTATGCAGTTTCCGCTTGAATGCAACTGGAACAGCAGCTGCAGCTGCAGTTGCAGTTGCAGTTGCAGCCAGCGATGCCAAAGTCGCCGCCATTTTATCTAATTGCGCCCACATTACGCATACGCAGCATAGTCCACATCATTAAAATTACGAGTACACAAAAATGCGAAGCCCCTGCCACTTTGAATTCAACAGCGAGGGTCGATTGATAGTTATTAAAAGAAACTGGACCTTCTCTCTGTAAAATGTCGGACACTTTCAGAACATGAATTGCAGCCGCCCTCGCCAACCACTCGTAGCTCCATTGAAGCGCATGTTGCACAAACATGAATCGGTAGCATGCCAAATGGTGTTCGGCGTCTGCAGCCTTGACAACTGCAAGTGGCATTAGTTGTAGCAGCAACAGCAACAGCAACAGCAACAGCAACAATAATTGCAGCATTACTTTTTCTAGTACAACGGCTTTGCATTTGTTTGCTAATTGAAATTAAGCAAATATTTACAAACACGAGGAGACGACGACTTACGGCCATAGAGTGGGGACTTGACCCACGTAATCCTTTTGTAGCGCATTAAAATATCTGGAGTGAGCAACCGAAAACGGGGCAGGGACGGAGCTGGGGTCGGGGCAGTCCACATAATTTAAATCCATTTGTAAAACTTTTGCCGCTGCCTTTCAATTGCTACTTCCACATCTCTGCTTATTTTTTTTTTGTTTTTTTTTTCTGGTAATTAGTAAGGAAATGGTACAAAGAGCGTAGCGAACCATAGCCGGGGTCGCACCATAATCAAATGTTTAAAAAAAGATTTGCAAGTAAATCCCAAGGAATTATTTGCCACTTGAAACGTTTAAAAATGCCAACAAGAATCTGTCGATGCTGATGAGGGTGTACGAAAAAAAATAACAACAACAAAAAATACAGCCACGCAGGGGAGATGCTTGTTGAGAAGGCCGAAAACTCGAAACGTTGCGAACCCAAAGCGAACTCCAAATGTACGAGGAGATTGTTTTTTGGGGCACCCCGGTCTGAAGGTTGCAGGTGGGGGTCAGACAAACTTAATGAGCAAATTGTCAAATGCCGCGGCAAAGCGCGCACTTAAACATGCCGGGATCTGGAAAATGACGCCCTCGGATCACAAAAAGAAGAAAAAAAAAGGAAGAAAAATAACTTGACGAAAAGTAGCAACATGAAGGGAGAAGCGAACCAAGATAAACAAGAAACGAAACAGAAGAACATGAAGTAGCAGAGTAGTCGAAAAAGTAAAAGTTGCCGCCGCTGTTGTTAGCCATGTTTGGGGATTTGAATAAACAGTTACGCTGATTTAATTTCGCCCAAAAGAAAATCATTGGCGAGGAAAAAATTCTATCACAGTATGTCGTCTGTCACCCTCGATTTGATTTTTAAATTGCGTTCGTGATAAATTGACGAAATGAACAGCAATAACGCCACCAAGAAAAAAATGCGAATTGAAAAAAATATCGCAAAGAAAATTGACAACTGTCAACTGACGACAGCGGCAACGGCAACGACACCGGCACCGGCAACGGCATCCCGAATAGACATATAAAAATTAACTACAGACTACTTATCTTATTTGTTTGACGCAGTCAGCACTCGGAGCCAGTCATTCAGTTATCCAACTGCCAGAAGCCAAGTCTCAAAGCGAAAGCCATTCATTGCGATATGAACGGAAGTCAGGCAAAAAGTTTACTCGCCGCTTTTGATGTATGCGGTGGTGCAACGATGAGGAGGTGTATCCTGGAATGTGTGTGTGTGTGTGCGTGTTGTAGTGTATTCTTGTGGCAATACGCCACAAGTATCCTAGGGCGTAGACAGGAAGCAGACAATCAAGCCAAATGATAGGCTGTATGAAATGAATGAATGGTATGCGATGTTTTCTTGCGACTTGATTTCAGGCAGCACTGCCACAAGTCTCCATCACCTCAATGAATCGTTGTGCACTCGTATTATTTGTACTAATGAATACTCGTGAATGGCAGCTTGCCATCTTAAATGTGACTTATATTATATTTTCTGTATTTTTACTGTAATTTGTATGTTTCTTTTATTTGAGGTCACTTCGCAAGTGTTGTGCACAAGAATTCAATTACTTAATAATTGTTATAGTTAATGGATGAACTAACAATTAAGAATTGCAGTTCTTAGTACTCGCAGTAAATTGGTCTGGCACAAACAACCAAAAAAAAGAATCATCTTGCAATTGATGTATGCCGATGAATGCAGCTTGCAACAAATAAGAATGGCTATAAGCTAATTTTGACTTTAGTGCAACCTAAAATCCATTGAATAATATCAAATCGAGAGTGTAACAGGATTCCAGACCAACCCTCTAAATGAATGTACATATTTGCTTGGAATAATTTTTGTACAGCTAGTCTGAAATTACCAGGTATATTGAGACTACAGACCATAGATCACCTCATCACTCTAACAACTTCTTGAGTTATGCTTAATTCTCATAAATAAACATGATCTGCGCAGTCAAATTTGGTGTCTTTATCTAATTCTAGCCAGATTTACCCGCACCTTCGCCTGCAAATAACTATTAAAAATGTATATTGTTTGTTGTTCCTCCCGTTGAAGCCTCTCGCTGTTCTCATGAAAATTATTTCACTTCCATCTAAAATTAAAAAGAAGTGTGGATTCTATCTTGGATCTAACTTATGACCGCAACATCCACATTCATACGCTCTAACACCTGCATCACAAACATGATAAAATGAAAACCAAAAACAAAATTATCTCACTGAGCTATGTTTTATGTAAAACTAAATAAATTGAATTGTTGCTTACACAGCTAACATATTTTCTTCAAAAGTCTTAAATTAAAACATAAACTATTCAATACTTACAAATTAAATACAATACAACCTCCGACAGCCCCCGGTTCTTACATGAACATTATTTTTTTTCCGTTTATATAAAATAACAACCATCTGGCCCCCGCAGCCTTTCGATGTGTACATGAAAGTTACATCTCCACTTCCCCAATAATAAATGCTATTACCTTTCATTCAAATAAGTTGATGCAAATTAAAATAGAGTCGCAAGTGGCATGTGCAAAGCATGTGCTTTGCGTGGCTTGAACTGGAATGCTGAACTGAGATTGCCGTCATATAGTAGTAGATTTCTTTTAATTAACCTTCCTTCTTTATCTAACCGTAGAATATTGCTTGGCATTTTGTTTATTTTTAATCTTATTAATGGTGATATTGACTCTTCAGAATTAATATCGTGACTAACCTTTTCCGTTCCATCTAGACTAACCCGTAGTTACATCCCGCTTGCTCTCCCTCTATGTAGATCTAATTTTGCATTGCATGACCCTTTAGAGTACATTTTATCATGTATTTTCTAGCGCTAACACTGCTTTTAATCTTAAATCTTTACTACTAACCTATTTAATTAATAATTAGACCTAATTTAGCTTATAGTAATCAATTAAAAACTTTTCATTCCACCCGTTTATTTCTTATGTCCGATCCTGTGTTTCTATTTTATGCTATCCGCGTTTTTTTTTTTTTTGCATGCCCGAATCTATCCTGTCCGAACGCGAATCGTGTCGTTCGGTCTAGGTTGTGTGAAAATTGCAGCATCGTAGCTTTTACCGTTTGGGCTGTGCGTTGATAGTACTATAGCTCTGTCAGTGTCCACGAACTACTTTATATACACATAGATAGTATCTAATATCTACGCAATTACACGGACAGACAGACAGACGGACGGACAGACAGACATGGCTACATCAAGAATTTAATTATCATCATTAGTGTATGTACGTAAATATTTTAAACACTAAATTTGACTTAGAGTGGGTATTTTCAAATTCGTTACTCAATAAAACATCAAGATATCTCTAATTGAATTTGACAGCACATTTAAAGGTATCGTTATTTAATTGTAACGAACATTTTACGTAAATAATCGATATCTTTCAAACGCGATGTTATGTTATTTTGCACACAATATCCATCGGTATGGGTCAGATGATCTTATTCATTGGGAACTTTGTAAAATTGAGAACCCGTCTTTTGTTTCTTATTCAGGTCAAATTAGCAAATGAACAAAAACAAGACCAGATCAGAAATGAGCATTAGCGTAAACATCTTAAAGAGTTCGAGTTCATTTTTAAACACACACAATTTTAAATTGACTTTCGAATATCGTAAAATATCAAAACTAATTTCCACACTTACCTCGGCCGCTGCGTCCCACAAATCGCAGATCATTGAACTTGGCCACTTGATTCTTCATGACCGCGGTGCAGTTGCGCAGCTCACCACAAAAGTTCTCGTCGTTGCCGGCTCGTATGGTGACAATGGTGCCGTCCATGACCTCGCCCAGCGCCAGGACCTTGAACGCAATGGGCAGAGTCTTGTTGGAGCGCCAGTGGGTGGGAAGCGTGGTGCAAACCTGAAGGTAATGAGCACAAGCAAACGCAGATGAGTTGCGATGTTGCGTGTTGCAAGTTGCAAGTGATCGCGCGATGAACTTACCACATGTGGTGAGCCGGTTTTGACCAATTCGCCAGGATGCTCGGCGAGCAGGACATCGACAGTGCGTTCGATCAGATTCTCTGGCGTCAGATACGGACTCGTGTCCACAGGTTTGCTTTTGCTGCTGGTGTTGTTGTTGTTGTTGCTGTTGCTGCTGTTGTTGTTGGTCTCTGCATTGCGGCGCTTCGTTGTGCTACCTGTTGTTGTTATTGTGGTTGTTGCAGTTGCTGTTGCAGTATGCTGCTGCTGAGCCACTTGCTGTTGCTGTTGCTGCTGTTGTTGTTGCTGTTGTTGCTGCTGATGTTGTTGGTGTTGTTGGTGTTGGTGTTGCTGCAACTGTGTTTGATTTGAGGTGGTCGAACTAACCTCGGCTGAAATGTGCATTATTGCAGTTTCTGTCTTTGAGTTGGGCTATTTACGTTATTTGAAATTATTTAGCTGGCTTCGAAGCGTTTTACACTTTCTTAATAATTGGTCATCTGCAAAAAGACAAAGGTAGCAGACAAAGACGTTAATAGGTTGGGTTTGAATTCTCAACTAAATTAAATAAAAAATAATTGAACAACAAATGTTGAAACTGAGCATTAACCTTATCTCAGCAATATAAAACTTTTAACACTTGACAATATTGTTGCACCTCGTTTAAAGACCGCATCGCCTAACGTGAATTTCACATACGGCCCCTTGTAAACATGTAAGAACGCTCTAGTCGAGAGGGCCGGACTTTGAGATACCATAACATGATTAAGCCCTTGGGAAGTTTAGCTAATAGCTTTTATACTGCTATTCAGATTACTAGAATTACAGTGGATTTTATTTTATAGAGGAAGGATTGTTTACCAAATTACTCTCTAACCTCAGAAGTTATACGCCATTTATATAAACAAAATTTGATTGGATTTTGTTTTTTTGTTTCGGTATCTATCTATTTTAGTTTCTGAGATCCACGCACTTAACGGAAAGACGGACCGACACACAGTCGGATATGTTAAAATCTATTCGGCTGTTGATGTTGATCAACAACATATATTTTTAATATTTTATATACTACCCTTTTTTCTCATTCTCAATGGGAACAGAGTATAAAAAAACGAGTTTTGTTGCTTCACTTTTTGCTTAACCTTCTATATTTCTGGGGTCAATAGAGACTGTTAAGCAATAACATATCAATTAACCTCTTTAAAAACAAATAGTTCTGCTTTTTAATTGCATTTTTGTATAAAGTCCGAAATGGACTTCATAAAAATAAAGTATCGAATTCAACTTTAATCACCTGCTCCAATAAGTAGACTACACACTTTGCCAGCACTTTTTACAGAGGTTCACTTGGGAGTCCGTCTTTATTAACTCAATATTTTGAACAGATTTAATGCAACATATTGACAACTTAATATGTTGTTTATTAGAGAGATTAACAAAACAATAACAATTTAACACCTTAATTGAGAGAACAACAAGAACATAGAAATTACTTTTTCACAGGATTTTTTGTATTTTTTTAGCCGAAGATTGTTGTGGGGAGATCCTGCGGCTGAAGGAGTCCGTTTCGAAGACCTTTCGCTGCGGATCTTTTGGCCGGCAGGACAACCACACGCCTTTGCGCACAATTTGCATTTAAGCTGACGCCAGCAAGAGCAGCTCAATTAAATATTAAAAAATCATAACAAGTTTGATTGAGTGGATTTCGCGTTGGAGGCTGTTCAAGGGGGCAACTAAGATGAACGGATGGGCTACAGCTGCACCATGTTCCAGTGGGGAGCACGGTGCACACGCTGCAACAAAAACAACATCGAAAAGAAGGGAAAATATCAGGAAAATAAAAAACAAAAACAAAAGTTACAAAAAAAAACGAAGAGAACAATAATAATAATGAAGCGCCAGCTGTTGCCTGTTTGTGTTTGGCCACCAAAAAATCAACAATGTGGAACACACGCCACACAGACACACACACACACACACACGCACACACACACGCACACAAATACACACAATTGCACACCTTGATGAAATGGCTGCATGTATAAATAAAAATGACTCGCCAGCCGCGGTGCATTTTGTTTGCGGATCGCTTTTTATACCTTTTGACAACTATTTTCTTTTTATTCGTTTTCATTCATTTTTGCGCTCGTTTTGCTGACGCTTTGTCTCTCTGTTTGTGCGAATTTATGTACAGATATATGCGTGGACCGTACATAATCTGTTGATAGTATATGTACTCGCTTTTTTACAGCTTCCGTTTGAATTTTTGCATACACGACGGTCACAGCTGGCCACCAAATGAGCTCGTCCAGCGACTATGCGGCGACATATGTGGCCACAGGCGCGGGACACAGGACCCAGAACTCAGAACACAGAACGAGCCCAGGACAGGAGAGACACAAAAACAGACGATATTCGTTGCATGCCACACAGAGGGACAGTGCAAGAAAAAATTTAATTCGTTTGAAAATAGGGACAAGTGATGAATGTACATACATACATATGTATATTGAGGTAGGCACCAAATGGGAACTGAGCAGCTTTCAATCAACTAACAATTTTGGTGGCATTGTTGAGGGAAAGGAAACCAGATTAATCCGATTTTTTCATTTGATTGAGCATTATTTCTGCGTGTGGCCGTTAAACGAAAAAATAGGCAGCTTAGTTCATTTTAGTGATAATACTGTGAGGCTGTTAAGTTAAAAGTAAAGCGGTCGTAAATCGAGATTCGAATATATAACCAAGTAGCTGATTTTGTTGTTGAATTTAGTGCTAAAAACTCATTAGAGCAATTTATTTAAACGATCTTAAATGTACTTATTTCGAATCATTTATTAGTTTGTTTAATCTCTGCTATTACACTTAAATATTGTTCCGTTTTGTGTGATATTAGTAATATAGTATTTATTGCAGTTAGTTTATCTTGATTATCATATTTATCTTTTTAAGGGGCTATCCAATTTTGCAAATTTGTAGTACTTACATTTGTTGTTTATAACTTTGGTAGCCAATTGGGCAACTATGAATTCTTTTGTTTAAGTTTAGAGTAAGAATACGAAGTTTCATTTGATTATGCTCACGTGCCAAAAAAAACACTTGAATTATTGAATATCACATATGTGCACAGTAAAAAAATTGCAATTAGATGCTGTGATAATTTGCTTAATATACTAATACCTATGTAACAATTAATACACAAAAATACACCCGCGCACAGAGAGAGAGAGAGTGAGCGAGAGAGCGAGAGAGCGAGAGGGAGAGGAAGACACGCGATGAATAAAACCTTATTGACAAAACCGAAAATACAGTTGAGCTCGAGATTGCGATAGCTATCAGCGATAACGATTGATAACGATTGGAGCTTGTTGACTCTCTTCTTTTTTTAGCGGCTCAGAGGCTGGCGATCGAATCAAACGACACGGAGATATTAAACTATTTTTTGCGGTAACCATGAACGCGACCACTACGAGCGGTTGGCGACGCCGACAGCGAAGTCAACGGCGCGTCATCACAATCACGACGCGGACAAGGACGAGAACGAGAGCGAGGACGAGACGAAGCAGCGACGTCGTTGTCGTTGTCGTTGTCGATGTCGATGTCGATGTCGTTGTCGGTGTCGTTGCTGCTTAGTAAGTGTTAGTGTGGCTGCTGCTAATGGTGCCTCCTTCTGGTATTGGAGTCAGAGAGTCCAAAGTCCAAAGGAAGCGGAATCCGAAGTCGAAGTCAAAGTCGAAGTCGAAGTCAATGGCGACGACGCAGCCCAACCGCCATTTGGAGCGCGAGTGCCGCCTCTTTTTGCGTTGGGTATATAATTCTTTTTCTTGGCTTAACATTTACCACGAGAACCAGTAGCAGTGGTTTTTACTTGTGGTGTCCCAGCAGCGCCGTCCCAGCAACGGGCAGCGACGTCGACTGCAGCGCCGTGCTGCGTCGCTGCGCTGCCGACGCGAACGAAAGCCAAGCCAAAAACCGAAACCGAAACCGAAACCAAAAACGTCAACTACACCACAAGCAGAAAGGCCGCAACGATGTCTTCAAGTTGGTTCCCCGCATCCCCCAAACCAAAGAGCTCCCCGCCCCCCCACCACCAAAGCAGTTCCTATCCAGAATGGTGGTGAGAAAAAAAAGCGCTCAATTTTTGCACTCGCAACACCTTCGCCAGCTGCTTAGAAAACGTCTGCATCGTGTGTGGGAGAGGAGTACTGGAAAGTGAGTGGAGCAAGGGCGGCGCAATAAGGAGCAGCAAAAAATTTGAGTCGAGTTCTGCAGGAAGCTGGAAGCAGCAGTCTTCCCAGTCGACTCATTTTTCTATGCAGCATTTCCTTTTATTTGTTTTTTTTTTTTGTGTATTTTTATACGTTGCTCGGCGGTGGCGCTTGGCGCTTTAGCAACCCCTAAGATGTCTTGGAATTCGTCTTTCACTTTGACTCAAAAAAAAATCTCAACGCACATCGTCGTGGTAAATAACCACCATGGACTCCATGGCAGAGACTCCCCACAGGCGCTCAACCTCAAGATTGCAGGTCCAAAGTCCAAGACGGTGGCCAAAAAATGAAACCGGCGCGGCTTTGCGGCGAGCCGCCTCTGCCTAACCAGAGAGAATGTAGTAGTAAAGTGTAACTGAGACAGCGAATTCGTGTGACGGAGAGAGACAGCTCTACGAAAGCAGCAAGAGGGAGAGCGACTGAGCGCGATAGAGAGAGAGAGAGAGAGAGAGAGAGAGAGAGAGAGAGCGCGAGATGCAGATGAAGGAGTGTGGGAGCGAGCGAGCTGGCGAGCTGTCGTGGGAAGAAACGGTAAAATTTTGCGGCTGCCATTTGCGGCCAAAGACGAGGCAATATTTTCAAGATAGGCGCTGAGCAGAGCCGAGTAATTGCCCCGAACGGCAGGACTTGAGTGAAAAATTGCAGCGTTAACCACATGAGCGTAAGACGTCCCCTCACTAAGGCACACACACACACACTTACACATACGACTGCGTAATGAATTCGTTGGTTTCTTTTTGTTGTTGTTGTCACCAGGGCGGAGTTTTCTTTTCTTCGCATCGGCATATTAGCGTTACGTTACGTTGCCTTGCGCTACGTTCAACCCTCCTACATTTTGCGGTTTTAGTATGTAGCGAAACACCGAAGTGAATGTCTGCCAGACTGACTGAATTTGCTAGTGCCAGTTGCAGTAGCAATAGCTGTGATGGTGGTGGTGGTGGTGGTGGTGGAATATGTTGTCAGTCGGCGGTTGCGCAGCAAACATGTCGAAGGGTGTGTGGTTGGCGTAATGAAACCGCAAGAATTATTATACGCTGCGGTCGATTACTATATCAAAATCCTAATCCCGCCGAACAGCCAACCAAAACCGCCTTCGTTGTTGCCCTCGTTGAGCCAATGAGCGCCGCTGCACTCCACAACGCAGCACAACACAACTGCTCAGCGGAAAATGGTGGCCCAAGCAGCTGCTGTTCCACGACAAAATCAAATAATCAAAAGGGAATAGCCTATTGATAGCACCAAAACTATTACAACTGAACAGCGAATAATTGTAAAAGTACTGAATCTTTCACAATTTACAAATTCATCTAAATCTTATTGTTCTGTTGTACAAAAAATAAAGTAAATTGTATTGCATGTGTCGCTTACTTTACGTTTTTTTTGGTAGTTTAGTGCAAATAGAAAATGTATGTACATATGTAACATATGTGACAGGCAGATGGAAGCATCTCCGACCTCATTAACTATGTTATATATGCATATTCTTGATCAGTGTCAACAGCCTAGACGATATAGACATATCCATCTGTCCGTCCGTCCGTATCCTACGATACCCGATTCTCGACTGTAGATTTCCTAATTGTATAAAATAATGTTTTCCACATTTGTATGCCCGCTACCCACTGGGTAGAGGGAAATTATAACTTAGTGACTACAGAAAATCTATATAACAAGCAGAAGCCGGCATTTTCGACTTGAATAAAAAGCACATCGAGTCTTGAGTAGTGGTATATTAACTGCAGTTCAAACAATACATCATTCATTGATCAGATGAAAAATATGCGGCTGCATGGGTTCAGTTGGTTTGGTTGACAGTTTGACCGTATAAAAATCGTAGAGAGCCTTTTTGATGAAGACGAAGTATATTACAATAAAAACATAAAATTAAATATTTAAACAAAATATGTCGAAGGAGGAAGGTTGTAATAATAATTAAAGATACCAAGCGTAATGAATGTAAGCTATAAGCTAATATACATAGATTGATAAAATACAAGGTAAATTTACTTATTTTTAAGAATATAGGGCTTAAAAATATGCAATTTATGTAAATTTCTACAGCAAACAGATTTAAGAAATAAGATTGCAAATATTCTGTATTTAAAAATACATACATAGGTAGCTGAATGATGTAAAATTCGAGAACAATAAGTAGAAAGAGTTACCAAATTTAAAAGCAAAGTTAATTTGAATAAATATTTTTTAATTAAACCGACCAATAGTGGATCGTAGAATATATGTATGTATGTACATACATATGTATATTCTTGATCAGCATTAAAATCTAAGTAGATTTAGCCATGAGAGTATGTCTGTCCATTTGTCCGTCTCTCCGTTTGTCCGCGTAAGTGCGCGAATTAAATTCGTTATTCAGGTTCCTGAATTACGGTGAACAAGCTTGTAACTTACACAACATTACACATATTTGCTATGTTTTCAGCAACATTTTTATATTTTCTACAACATTCTTTAATTGAAACATTCAAGTGCATTGTCAACATTCAAAAATTAATACTTCATCCTTTCAACACAGCCGGCGACTGCAGCCACTCGGTATATTTCTAAAACAATTAAAAAAAAAGTTTGGCCGTCTCTGAATTAAAAAAAGTATGAACTCCCCCGTCCGGATTCAAACCCACGATCTTCTCATCCGCGATCAGATATTCTATCCCCTGAACCACAGCCTGCGCTGAAAGAAGTTTCGAAGGCAATCTTAAAATCACTGAGCTATTTGAATGTAAAATGTACGTTTCCTAAACTGATACATATTTATTTATGTAAGAAAAAAATAAATTTATTTATTGTTAATTAACAAAAATTGTAGAATTTTTTTATTATAAATATAAACAAGTAAGAAAGCTACAGTCGAAAGTGCTCGACCGTAGCAACTCATTTCGAGAAAAAAAAAAACAAAAAATATACCAAAGAATATACTGAAATTTGTTGTTATGGGTATATATTTTTTAGCATATATTTGAAAAAAATCCATAACATACCGACATAGTCGCACTGTTAAGTAAACAAACAAAGCGCGAGCAACTGCAAGTGAATTTTGCATACAAAATTGATTATGCATACCAGAATTTAATGCTCTAGGTCTATTATTACGGCTTTTCCCAGTTTTTGGGGGCGGAAAGGGGCGTGGCAAAAATCTAAAACAAACTTGATCTGCGTAAGACCTACACGAATACTGTCACCAAATTTGATACCTCTAGGTCATTCACACACTTAAAACGTCCATATACATTGGGCACAATTACTTTGATAAATAATTTAACGAAAAACTTTTGTGCTACTAATCAGATTTTTACCAAAATTACAGGGTATATTAATAGCATTAAGCACAGAAGGACAAATTACACATCATTACACAAAGAACTTTTGGAGTTATATGCGATTTACATAAAAAAAATGACTTGTTCTAGACTTATGCATATTGTGGGCGAAAGGGGCGTGGCACCCAACTTTTAATATAAACTTGATCTGCGTAAGGAAAGTAGGAGCCTATGTACCAAATTTGGTGTCTCTACGTCTTATAGTCTCTGAGATCTAGCTTCAAATGGACAGACAGACGGACAGACGCACATGGCTATATCGTCTCGGCTGTTGACACTGATCAATATATATACTTTATGGGATCGGAGATGCCTCCTTCTGCTGGTTACATACATTTTCTGTTGGCACTAAGTTATAATACACTTCTACCCTAAGGGTAGCGGGTATAGAAACTTTACAGCGGCAAGGCCTTTTCGTCTCCCTTGCCCGACACGAACACAGCTACTCCTAACTTAAAGGCTGACACTCTAGCTTCAGGACCATTACCGCCGTAGCGCTATCGGCTTCCGAACACAAACTTAAGACTTTCAAAATATTTGTAGTTTCAATGCAACAAAATTTCGTTGTTACTTTTTTAACATTATACATATATATTTTAATATTTTTGTGTTAGCAACATTTGTACATGTCATTTCATTCTGCAACGTACTTAAATTAACATATTTTTAAAAAGTAATATAGAATAGAGTCTGAGTTGGCTAAGAGCTTGAAAGTCTAGGCGCAAAACCACTACCGTCACTGCGAGCCGCACGGCTAAGCACTTGTATTGAATTTTCAAATTGTGATTAAAGATATTTAGAGTAATAATTTCGGTAAATCGTTTTTTAGTGGGCGCCAAGATGTCCATATCTAGGTTGTGTGCAAATTGCAGCATCGTAGCTTTTACCGTTGGGGCTGTGCAGGGCCGTCGACGGGAGCTACATATTAAACATTTGCCAAATTTTAAGAAAAGCCGGTCCGGTGGGAGTCCCACCCTTACCACCCCCCTCACGTCGAGCCTGGGGCTGTGCGTTGATAGTATTATATTTCTGTCGGTATCTAAGAGCTACTTTATATATATAGATGTTCGTATGGGAACAGGGTATCTCGTAGTCGATCTTTCTCGAATAGAACCTTCTTAACTATTTTTATATCCGCACCCATATGTAACAGGCAGAAGGAGGAATTACCGAAACGATATAACCATGTCCGTCTGTCCGTCTGTATGAACACCTAGATCTCAGAGACTTTACGAGCTAGAGCTATGACATTTTTTTAAAATACTAGTTATGGCTCCACGCAGATAAAGTTTGTTTTAGAATGTTGCCACACCCACTACAGCTTTTAAAAAACATACTTTAAAGGTGTTGCCGAATAGCTGTAGCTGTGATTTTTGTACACATATGAAATAGATCAACATGTACGTTTCCTGAATGTTAGTGAAATCGCGTGAAAAACATGGAAGATATAAGCCAAAAAATATGTTATTTTAATTACGCCTTTCTTACGCCTACATGTATGAAAACACTTGCAGCTAACCAGACAACAGCGTTTCTAGTTACGCTCGAGACATTTTTTTTTGTTTACTATTTTTTTGCTTTTTAAAATTGTGTATGTTATTTATAATGGACATAATATAATAATAATTGGAAACACTGTTATAAATTAAATATTATAAAAACAAAAATTCACCCAAAGTATGCTGCAAATCTTGCAATTGTGAAAGAAATATTGCAAAAATGAGTAATAGGAACTTTTTTCTTATTAGAACGCTTCACACACAATTGTTTGGTGGCACAGTGGATAGCGGGTATTTGATAGTCGAGCACTTGTTTATTATTTTGTTAATGATTTTAAATATTGAAATATTGGCTTTACAAAGGAACATATTAAGCAAAGAAGAAAGCTACAGTCGAGAGCACTTACGAGATACATACCTATATTATAAACAATTAAGAAAAGTACAGTCGAGAGTGCTCGAACATAAGATACCCACTACTCATTTCGAAAAAATTAAAAAAATATTTGCATTATGGTGTCGGAAGTGCCTCCTTCTTAGTTGGCACTAAGAAAAAAAAGTAAATATAAGTATGCCAATGTGCAAACAGGTACATGGTTGTGGGCATCAAATTGGATGTGTGTTTATCATTAGTCACCCACAAAAGGATCGTTAAGTGTACGGGCCGGGAAGTCATTTTGGACCAGACCAGCTCGTTATTAGCGCCTTGAAGCGGGCCAATTAAAAACATAACCCAAATGCGAGTGCAAAACAAGCAAATGAAAAGACGCTCAAGAGTGGAGGGCAGGTGGTTAGTCGGAGTGGAGTGCGGGGAGTGAGACGCAGGGTCAACGATACTCTGGGCGGATTGAAGACCGCGAAGCGACACCCCGATAATGGGCGTCAATTATGTGCAGTGACACACAGCAACAACAACAACAAGAGCAACAACAAGAGCAACAATAAGAAGTAGAACAAACCGAACAAGAAAAAGTTGTTGCACTTTAAGCAGGAGAAGAAGGAGAAGGAGGACAGAAACAAAGGCAAAATCCTTGGCTGAAAGATATTGTGCAAATAATTCAAGCGGCAGTAAAAAGTAAACGACGCGTCGAGCAGCAAAATACTTGCAGAGGGAGAGACAGAGACAGAGATGGTTGAATGGCGCTGACGATGGCGATGTCGGGAGGGGCGGTGGGTGGCATGCAACACTTTAATGGTCAGCAAAGCGATGACAAGCGACAAAAGCTGTTGGCTGTTGACGGCTCTCTGGCAGATTTGTGTGTTGATTTTTCTTTTAATTGTTGCGGATTTGCATTCTGACACATTTGTCAACCTCAAACTCAGACTCAGCCTCAGCTTCTGCTTCTGCTTCTGCGTCGCACTACGAAGCCAACGGCGAAAATGATGTCGACGTGGGCGTAGGCAACACCAACAACAACACAAACAAAAGGGTTACCTGCGAGGCGTCTGCCATGTGGCCGGGTAAGAAGCAGGAGCTGGAGGCGCAGCATTCTCAACCAACCTCGTTTGCACAGGTTGTATGAGAAGCGTTTATTATTTATTAGCTGCTATGTGTCTGTGTGGGTATCTGTGTGTGGGTGTGTGTGTGTGTGTGTGTGTGTGTGTGTGTGTGTGACAGGAGGTGAGGCCTTAAGCCCGTTGGGATAATAATAAACGCCGGGGCTGAGTCATTTGTCAGAGAGACTCAGCAGCAACACCTACAATCAACAAAGTTGGCGCTTGTGTGCGGTATACGTGCGTGTGTGTGCGTGTGTGTGCGTGTGTGTGTGTGTGTGTAAAGAGTGTTTTGAGTGACATGTGTCAAAACTGAAAAACTACGCAAATTTGTGTCAAATACCCTTGTCAGCAGCGCGTTTCAAGTGCAACTCAACACTCGAGAAAGCACGTGTTTGTTGCGAACGTGGCACGAAGAGTTTACCAGAGGGTGGACAAGGGGCGGTGGCGTGGAGGGAGCTAACGCGGAATGCGAAAAGCATCTAAACTGTGAACTGAATCCGACCCAAAAGAGTTAGAGCTCTAAACTGCTGCTCGAGTTCAGTTCAATTAACTTGAAGTGTTGTTCATGCTTAAAACGATATATGACGCGGAAAAGGGTTCCGACACTTTTAGTTAGCAGATTGAAATAGATTATTATGTCTCCACCGCCCTCACTACATATAGCTCTGTCTGTCAGCATGTTCGAAAATTTCAGAATTTTTATTGTCAAAATTACTGGATTATAAATGTTTTATCCAGGCAAACCTTAAGCCACCAGGAAAGAATCCAGATCCTTTAAAGTAATGTTTAATTTAATAATATAAATTGATGGTACTCTCATATGGTACATTCTCTTATTTCTTCCTCTTAATATTAACTTATATTATTTGCTTATAAATTTACTTCCCAAAACACTTTTTAATTTTCTTCAACTGGTGTCAAGTCAATAGTTTTATGTTAAATACAATAAACTAATGCTGGCTGTCAGCAATAAATAAGCTTTCGCGTATTCTTCAAGAAGTTTTTAAGCTGAGTCCACGTACTGTTTCTACAGATACATATAGTATACTTGTAAGGCTCATCTTCGTGTACAGACAGAGAGAAACAATAAGTGAATACCATGTTTATACCCGCTACCCATAGGGTAGAAGGGTATTTATTACTTAGTGCCAACAGAAAATGTATGTAACAGGCAGAAGGAGGCATCTCCGACATATATATTCTTGTCAGCAGCCAAGACGATATAGTCATGTCCGTCTGTCCGTCTGTCTGTCCGTATGAACACCTAGATCTCAGAGACTATAAGACATAGAGACACCAAATTTGTTACACATTTCCTTCATTCATTACGCAGATCAAGTTTCTTTCAAAAGTTGGATGCCACGCCCCCTTCGCCCACACTATGCATAAATCTAGAACAAGTCTGGTTTTTTTAAATCAAGTGTAACTCCCAAAGTTCTGTATGTAATGATGTGTAATTTGTTAAGCCATCAGTTCTTAATACTCTTAATATACACTATAATTTTGTTAAAAATCGGATAAGTAGAACAAAAGTAATTTGTTAAATTATTTATCTAAAAAGTTGTGCCCAATGCAAATGGACTTTCGTAGTGTGTAAATTACCTAGAAATATCAAATTTGGTGAAAGTATTCGTGTAGGTCTTACGCAGATCAAGTTTGTTTTAGATTTTTGCCACCCCCCTTTCCGCCCCGGAAAACTGGAAAAGCCGCAATAATTGACCAAGAGCATTGAATTTTGGAATTTATTAAAGAGTCAATTTTATGGGGCAAAATTCACTTGCAGCTGCTCGGGTTTTGTTTGTTTAGTTGACAGTATGACAGTATGATGATGTCGGTATGTTATGATTTTTTTTTTTAAATATATACAAAAACAATATTTCAGTATTTTTCTATGGTATATTTTTAGCTCAAATATCATTTAGGTTTTTTGTTTTCTCTGTGAAGGAAATTTCTTACAAAAATGTATCTTAGAGATGTAATTTGAACTACATAGTAAGAATGGGTCAGATTCAACTGCCAAATATTAATCAACCAAATTAAAATGTCCTCAAATTGAGCATTTTAAGGACTTATTCCAATCCTAATTGACAATAATTGATAATCAGTGAGTGCAAGTGATCGAAATAGTCAATATAGTAGGTATCTTCTACGAATTAGTCAATTAATTACATCTCAAATATTTGAATTTAAAAAGCTAAACCAAGATGGCTGCCATGCTTGATAGAGATTCAGAATGAACGCGCTCGTGAGTCACTAAGAATTGGATCCAAACCCATCATATTCGGAAGTCATATTTGGGTGTATATAAAGCAGGATCGCTAAATTTAGCATGCTGCTCCAAAAATATATAATTTTGAACACTACTATATTTTGATGGCATACAAATTATGTTTTCTTGGTGATATCGATTACTTATGAACCCACCCTCTTATATTTATATAAATAGTGCTCAATTTGTTCGTATTAGATATAAAAACGTAAACTGTTTAATGCATTAAATTAGCGTAAGACAAGTCCGATGAGAATCGTTAGCTCTGCCGGAATTGTCAAGAATCAAAACTACTTTACAGGGTTGCTCCGTCGATTGAGTTTGATCAATGCAAACAAATCATAAAACGCGGTTTACAGCTCCCATGTGTGTAATCGCTGGTGTTTAAGGCTCTGGCTTCTGTCAGGCTTATGACTGGAACGTGAGGGTTGCTTAAGTTTCACAAAATAAAATAAAAGACAGTCATGAGAAAGGAAAAAATGAGAAGAATAAAATACAACCTCATCCACATACTCGATGAAAACATGCCCCAAGGGAACTTGTATTTGAGAAAGTTAAAAATTTTTGTAAATGTTATATGTTTAGCATTTGTTTTGATTTCCGTAAGCTCGAATTACCCAAATGGTTTCAAAATCTGTAAGCAATTATTGTCTAAAGAAATGGTTAGATTACTAAAGCTCTTGATACATTATCTTTATAGCAAACTTTTGCAATGAATTCAAATTTGGTGATTCAAATAAAGTTTTTTCCAAGGATGATTGAAAAATACTTCAAAGTAACGTGTTAAATTGCGTGTCTTAAAAAAACGACATTAGCCCATTTAAGTATAGAATATAGAACTCATACAGTTGTTAAAAATAAATCGTAATTTTTCATGACACAGCAAAAAAATATAAATAAAACAACATACATGTATTTTCCACTTACAAACACATTAGGCACGACCAAAACAAACCCATCACAAATTCTTCTTGAAGATAACATTCTTCATGATAACATTTTCTGCAATAATTCTAAACATAGTATTTATTTACATGCATATGTTAAAACTATTTTGGTATGCTAAAAAACGTATTTTAACATCGTTAAATACTTTTCAGCAATTATTCTGAATGCCTTTGTTAACATAGAAACATGTTGTAATAAGTTTAAAGTGATGCCGAAATCAAGAACAACATTTTCTTACTTGAAAATATTTTCCCAAAAAAATATATAGCTTGAGTTCTTGTAAATCATGAAATTAATATGTTTAAATTAATATAATATATATTATAATTTTTGATGTCGTCTGAAATTTCTTCTTCTGCCTTTTATTTGGCACTGTGAACATAAATTAAGTATGTTGAGATAACTTAACTAAAACATATTTCATCGCATATGTGGCTTGTCTGATCATATGAGGTAGGTAAATATATAATAAACAGTTTCGAATATATGCGATTGGTCCTTTGCAATGGGTACAGATTACAAAAAAAGAAGCGAATTGAGTGTCTATAAGCAAAAAACTTAAGTGGCAAAAGTGGAAAGTTCGTCAACGGGATCGATGCGTGCAGCGCATAGTTAAAAGCCATATTTCTTTTAATGGTCAGACATGGACTCACAGGCAGACAACACGTTCAAGAAGTTGGGGACAAAGGCGGACAATAACCGTAAGAATAAGGATAATAATAATAAGTGACTAAGTGAGTGAGTAAGTGAGTGAGCATGGTGCCCAGATAACGATAACGT
The DNA here is from genome assembly GCA_035045625.1 of Drosophila formosana. NCBI lineage: Eukaryota > Metazoa > Arthropoda > Insecta > Diptera > Drosophilidae > Drosophila > Drosophila formosana. Next base: position 882,421 of record JAWNOW010000062.1, read on the forward strand.
AAATAATGACCAAACGCTGAGCAACAAAAAAAAAACAATTGAGAAGGGAAGAAAAAAAGGGAACGGAAGGGAAGGAAGGAAGGAAAAACGTGCTCGATATTCAATAACCGCACCGAACTCCTAGGAGGATGCTAAGGACAACCCAGAACGAGAGCGTTGCATACTTTCAGGCGACGCGGGGCGGGCCGCAAAAAATTGAATTGAACATTTCCGGTCCGATGGCAACCATGTGGGCATGTCCTTGGCAATGGGAATGATGGAGACAGGATAACTTACATACTGGCCCTGGCCATTGGCATGTCCATGACCGACCCATTCAATTAAGCATGAAAAAATGACCCAAACGCGAACTCTGAGAGCGAGAATGGGAGAGTGAGTGGGTGCTCAGCCAGCATACGTGCTATGATAGTCCTGGTTGTTGTTCATAAAAAACACAAAAAAAGGACATCACATGCGAGGATGAGCAGCACTTAAGGAGCCAGCAACGGACGGCAACAGACCCTGCCCGCAACAAAACACGCATCACTTGTCACACATACTTAGCAGACAGACATCGAAAGTGAGAGTGCGAGAGAGAGAGAGAGTCAGCGAGGGAGTGAGCGAGAGAGACATATCGAAAAGGACTCACTTATTGTCATGTCCTGGTGTTGTTATTGAGGTGTAATAAAATTTTTTCCATGATACCCATAACAATAGCGAAATGCGTTCGTCGAATACAACACAAAAAAAAAAAAATAAAATGAAAACGCCATGCCGACACAATCAGAAAGGATAACGAGCCGGCATCACCCTGGTCACATATGGCGGTATTAGTTTTAGTAACAATAGCTGCTCATGTGGGAAGAGGGTTTGTTTTTTCTTCTTCTTTTTTTTGCGTTCGAGAACATCGCATAAACTTGCAATTGAGCCAATTTGTAAAGTGCGGCAAGCCCATTAACGAGCAGCGACAACGAGTAACTACTGCATGTCGAGCAAGGAGACAGGACAATGGCCTGTGCTGCCAATCGAACATCAGCACCTGCGTCAGAAGGCAACGACGACACATACTCGTATGCCCAGAGGGGCAAGGGTGGGTGACCAAGCTCCAGCTGAGAAGAGTTGAACTTGGACTTGGAATTAGAGTTGGAGTTGGAGTCGGAGTCGGAGTCGGAGTCGGAGTTGGAATGGGAGTTGAAATTGAGGCAACAAAACTTTTTGGGATGCGACTACTTTGCATTACAAGCGCCCACATTAAAATTAGAAAAAAGCTCTTTCTGCTGGCTGCCTGGACTGAACCGAAGCCTTTTTGTGCTTAACTACAAATAAATCTAAGACTCGCACATTCCTCAAAGCAGCCATCCACAGTGACTGATGCAAATGCCCAACAAAGACAGACAGGAGAGACGGGCAGAGAGAGAGATTCGCATTCGAGCGCGTAGAATACTGTTGGATACGGGTCGACCCGGCCACAGTTGGGCAACGCAATTTTATTTTGCATTTACATGCCCACATGCATTATGCATGCTCGTGTGTGTATCGTTGTGCCTGCATGTGTGCGTGAACAGAGTCCTTTGGCTGCTGTACCGCTCTAGAAAATACGATAAGTACATTAATTTGTTAAATTAATTCATTATGAGTATTTACAAAAAATATACATTAATAACACTTATCTAATTTAATTTTAGCCTGCTAATTTTTGATACAGTAAGTTATATTTTTATACAACCAAAATTTGAAAATTACCGTCATCTGCTTTGACTTCTTTAGTGTCTTTAGTGTTTTATTAGGTTTTAAATTTTAAAAAACGTTTATGAAGATAAATATTCACTGTAGATTAAAACTAGTGGATTATAGTTTAATTTGTAGTAATATCAAATAAGTATCAAGTTCATACACGTCAAATTATGTTGAAGAACTAATAATCGGTTTATATAACATTAAAATCTCGAGGTTTCTATCCGAAATAAAAAAAATAAAACTGACGACAGAAGAAACGTCCGTTATATGTGATTAGCTATCGATGTCAATGGCAGGGTATCGCATTGGTCGTGGAGTCCCGACGGAGGGAATGCTTAACTTGTTTAGTTTTCACTTATGTAAAGTTGCGCTCGTTTATTCTTTATTTTTATTCTGCTGCCAAAGACTCTAAAATGGATACAAAAAAAATAAAGTATGCAAAAAGTAAAACAAAAAGCATACGGCACAAAGGATGCTACAATAATATCCTTAAGCTACAAATGCAACATGAATTTGTCTTTGCTCGACCCAAACCCCTTTCCGGTGGTCTATGTGTGTGTTTGAGTATGCGTGTATGTGTGTGGGGCCAGGAGCACTTTCAGACCTAGTCCAGTAGTGCCCGTAACGCCCACTCACAACGCAGCCCCATTCCACTTAGCCCGCACTCAGCAATTTTGTTTCCCTGTTGCTTCCTTCTTCGAGTTGCCTTGGCAAAACACAAAAAAAATCCAGACAAAAACACATTTGTAAAAAACAAGTAAGAAAGCCCTCGTCGAGCGTACTCAACTTAAAGTATCTCTGCACAAAAATATTAGATTTTCTAGAATAGTATTCCAAACAAAAGAACTTTTAGTTTCAAGACTTTCTATTACAAATCTTTTTCTTCATTTATTTTTTATTATTTCAAATATACTTTTAAAGCGACATTTGAAACTAATTTTAATCTAAAATATAACATTTCAAAATACACATTTTAACTATTCACTCAAATAAAATATTTAAAAAAATATAAAATATTTCATTATACAAAATTCCCTTTTTTTAATCCAAATGTCGTAATCGTGGCAACTTTATTAAATAAGAATCTCAAAATAATAAGCGATATATTAATTGGATATTTTTGAGATCGAGCTTTTCATATGGACATATTTGGTTATTAAAGTGAATCACAATTAATCAGAATATACTTGACAGGTTTAGCGATACCCGATTTTGCGTGTCACAAGCATTAGTGTGAAGCTATAATACCCTTTGTTAAGCATTCACAATGAGCGCTGGATATAATAAAGGCAACTCGAACTTTACAAATGCATGCACATTAGAGCGCCAATCCAAGCGACTTATGTACATGCAAATGTGTGTGTGTGTGTGTGTGTGTGTGTGTGTGATGTAATCTTATGCGTATCATGTGAACTCTGCATATGCCTTTATCGTTCTTGTTGTTGCTGTTCCTATTCGGGCTTCAGATCCAGTTGCTGCTTGCTGGCTTGACCCAACTTGTCGTGCTTTGGTCCTTTTTGCTGCCTTTGCTTCGACACTTATTTTAATTTATTTCATTTTCATTTATGCTTCAAATGTCCTTTGTGTCTTTGTCTCTCTTTCTACCCCATAGTGTATTTGTACGCTTGTGTGTAATTAAATAAAAACGAACTTGGAGCGACTTTAAAAATATTACACATATATAATACACACACACACACACACACACACACACACACATATATATGCACACATACTCAACCAAATGGACACTCTGTCTACGTATCTGTATATCTACATATCTGCATCTGCATCTGTAGCTGTAGCTGTATCTGCATTTGTATCTGTATCTGATTCTGTATTTGAAGCGTGTCCGCTGGCGTCGCATCCGGCAAGCTTTTATTTTAATTGCACATTGAAATTAATGCTGAACTTCAGTTGTCAAAAGAAAAGGAATATATTTAAACTCGACATTCTATATGCAAGCTTACTTCATGCTTAAGTCCTCGTAATATATCACTCATTTTGGCCTCAACTGAATCTTGAATTTAAGTGATGACTAATGAGAAATAATAATTTTTAAAAAACTTGAGGTAACCAAAAAGGACGAAAACAAGTAGGTGCATGTTATTGATAAGCATTAATGCACTGTTCGAAAAGTAGAGCACAAGAACGTTTAAATCAACTGAAATTGAGTGAAAACGTTATAAACAAATTTTTGAGGGAACATACAAAGTACTAAATACTGAGTGTTAGATGAAGTTGTTCAGTGTTAATAATAGAAATTATTTTATGCTAATTTATCTGTTTCAAGTCGTTGTTATAATAGGGGCTTGGCTCTTCTAATTTGTCAAATTGTCATTGGATCTATTATTAGAAATATTCGTCTTTCTGTTCTTGGACATCGTCTCCCCTTTGTCCTTCTCAAGTTTTTGACGCAACAGTTCCCAATACGAGACATTGGGTTGAAAGGGTGACTTATACTTTGGATGTCTTGTCAGCTTCGGCAAATTGGGCAGCTTGGCCAGCGGGCGGACATAGTAACCATCCTCGGTGCCGCCATTGATCACCTTCAACTGCGCCTGACGGCACGTCAAATGTGTGTCGTGTTTTGCTTGAAATACAATGAAATACAATATTTGAAATCAAAGCGATTTTGGTGCGATTACTCACCTATAAAGTGTTGTTGCTCTCGAAGCTCACGCTCTGGTGTTGGCATCGTTTTTGGCGTGGGATAATCACACGTTGCCTCCATCTTAACATTCTTCCCCATCAGCTCTCGAGCTCGGCTTGAGATTGCCTGTTTACCAGGCATAATATTCTCGAATCCCGGTGGTGGCTTTGCTGCATTTGTCGAGTTTGTATTAGCAAAAACGAAACAAATGTAAATAGATTTAAATTGAATACGACAGAAATTTGCTTAGATTACAACAATAAACAAGTAAGAAAGCTACAGTCGAGAGTGCTCGACCGTATGATACCCGCAACCCATTTTGAGAGAAAAAAAAAAGATTGAATGATTTCTTAACAAAAAATATACCACCGAATATACTAAAATTTGTTTTTTTTGTATAAACATATTTTTAAGAAATCCATTATATACCGACATGGTCACACTGTCCAACTAAACAAACAAACCGCGGCCAGCTGCAACTGAATTTTGCATATAAAATTGATTCTTTAATAACTTTCTTATTTTTCATTCGATCTCAACCAAATTCAAAGGAGTCCTTCAGACTATCCTTATTATGCATTCCAAAATTCAATGCTCTAGGTCTATTATTACGGCTTTTACAGTTTCTGGGGGCGGAAAGGGGCGTGGCAGAAATCTAAAACAAACTTGATCTGCGTAAGACCTACACGAATACTGTCACCAAATTTGATATCTCTAGGTCATTCACACACTTAAAACGTCCATATGCACTGGGCACAAAAATTTTGATAAATAATTTAACGAATAACTTTTGTTCTACTTATCCGATTTTTACCAAAATTACAGGGTATATTAAGAGTGTCAAGCGCAGATGGGTTACCAAATTACACATCATTACACAAAGAACTTTTGGAGTTATACGCGATTTACATAAAAAAAAACTTGACTTTTTCTAGATTAATGCTTATTGTGGGCGAAGGCGGCGTGGCATCTAATTTTTTAAATAAACTTGATCTGCGTAGGGTATGAAGGAATCTTTTTGCCAAATTTGGTGTCTCTATGTCTTATAGTCTCTGAGATCTAGGTGTTCATACGGACAGACAGACGGACAGACGGACAGTCGGACAGACGGACAGACGGACATGGCTATATCGTCTCGGCTGTTGACACTGATCAAGAATATATATACTTTATGGGGTCGGAGATGCCTCCTTCTGCCTGTTACATACATTTTCTGTTGGCACTAAGTCATAATACCCTTCTACCCTATGGGTAGCGGGTATAACAAGTAAGAAAGCTACAGTCGAGAGTGCTCGACCGTATGATACCCGCAACCCATTTCGAGAGAAAACAAAAAACATAAATGATATTTTAACAAAAAATATACCAAATATACTAAAGCTTGTTTTTTTGTATATATTTAAAAAAGCGGGTAAAAATCAACAACACCGTTATGGTCACACTGTCAACTAAACAAACAAAGCGCGGGCAGCTGCAAGTGAATTTTGCATATAAAATTCATTCTTTAATAACTTCCTTGTTTTTCATTCAATCTCAACCAAATTCACAGGAATCATTGAGAATATAATTATTATTATGCATACCAAAATTCAATGCTGTAGGTCTATTACAACGGCTTTTACAGGCTTTTGGGGGCGGAAAGGGGCGTGGCAAAAATTTAAAACAAACTTGATCTGCGTAAGACCTACACGAATACTGTCACCAAATTTGATATCTCTAGGTCATTCACACACTTAATACGTCCATATGCACTGGGCACAAAAATTTTGATAAATAATTTAACGAATAACTTTTGTTCTACTTATTCGATCTGTACCAAAACTACAGGGTATATTAAGAGTGTCAAGCGCAGATGGGTTACCAAATTACACATAATTACACCAAGAACTTTTGGAGTTATACGCGATTTACAAAAAAACTTGACTTTTTCTAGATTAATGCTTATTGTGGGCGAAGGGGGCGTGGCATCCAACTTTTGAAATAAACTTGATCTGCGTAGGGTATGAAGGAAACTTTTTGCCAAATTTGGTGTCTCTATGTCTTATAGTCTCTGAGATCCAGGTGTTCATACGGACAGACAGACGGACAGACGGACATGGCTATATCGTCTCGGCTGTTGACGCTAATCAGGAATATATATACTTTATGGGGTCGGAGATGCCTCCTTCTGCCTGTTACACTAAGTCATAATACCCTTCTACCCTATGGGTAGCGGGTATAAAAAGCAACTTTTCAATACAGCATTTAGAGGTTTTTGATATCCTCTACCCATAGGCTAGAAAGGTATAATAGCTTAGTGCTAACATAAAACGCATGTAACAGGGAGAAGGAGGCATCTCCGACTCCAAAAAGTACATCCATACCACGTGATATTGCTAAACACAGATCAAGTTTGTTTTAGAATTAAGCCACGCCCACTACCGCCATAAAATAACGTTTTTAGAGTTGTTGCGATTTAGCTGTATGTGCATCTTTCTACCCCAAAATGTATGAAAACGCTTGCAGTTAAGCAGGCAACAGATGTTCGACCCTCGCTCTAGATTTATTTAACAACTTTACTAATATTACTAAATATTTCCAAAATATTTTTGTACCCTCAAAAACTTCGTTTCAGGTATTTTACAGTTTTACTTATTTTAAATCGCTTGCACCTGGAACCAACTTTTATATTCTTTGAAAACTACTTGTAGTGTCGCATATTTTAAAATAAAATATAAATATTAATTTGTTATTTAAACAAAAAATCATTTACTTATGAGCGTCGTAATAAAACCATAATTCCTTAAGGTTACATTTAAGATTCCACCATGATTTATAAATTTATAATTTATATTTTCTGATACAAGAAATACTGATAAATTAATTAATAACAAGTAGGAAAGCTACAGTCAACAGTGCTTGACTGTGAGATAACCGCTAACTAACTATAGCGGGAAAATACACTTTTGTGATACATATATATCAAAATTCTAACAAATGTACCATCAGATATCCATTTACTTTGATAAAACAACATTTTACCCTATGAAACAGCAAATACACCAATATAATCCTTTAAAATAGCTCCTTATGAATATTTTATGCTTTTTAAGAGTATTAAGTTTTCATTTCCATAATCATTATTGAGCGAAAAAAAAAGTAACTCGAAATTTATGATTATTTGCGAATTTTACATTTTTGATAAAACCTAATTTTGATTTGCCATGGATTGTTCGTCTGAACATGCAAATATAATGGTAAGTCTGATTTAATCAAAAATCACTTTAAAGCAATCTTCTTCGAAAATCATACAACTCATAATATGATCATTAAACTGCAATTGTTGAATACATTTTAAATTTGCTACGGTCCTCGGTAGACGAGTGTATACTACTTTTAATTACTCACGCATTGGATTACTCAGAGCAAGGCCACGTCCATTGGGGTCATGTGGCCGCCACACCTGACGTGACTTGCAAATCGGCTGCCAGTTGATCAAGTTGAAGGAGCGCGTCGCGTGCGTGATCTGGCATCGGGTGCGAGCTCGGGGTGAGACGCAGACTCGTTGCCGCTCAGGGGAGTCCTCGTTGGTAAGCAACCATGTTTTGTTGGGTAGCTGCAATTCGTATGTATTACAGATCGGTGCCTTGGCTGACACGGACTCCTGGGCGGATCCATCTTTTCCCTGATGCTTCGCCGTCATTTGAGCTGCCGGAGCAGCGACTGGATTTTGCTTGGACATTGCCACTGGACGAGGCACATTAGCTGAGGCAGGACTGCGCGGATACATATACGTTATTCCATAGGAATGCCAATGCTGTCGATATACGCACCCTTGACTATTGGTCTTGTGATGCTGTCGACGATCCAGCAACGGGTTTGGATGCCGTGGCCAAATGTTGCGCAATGGCCGCCTTGCATCGGAACCTGATTGAATGTCCTGCGACAGTGTGCAAGAAGCCTTCGATTTTCCCGCTTTTACCAACTGTTTCTTCCCACGCAGTTGCAAATCCTTTGTCACGCACTTCTTGGATGGTAGTGTCTGAGCATGGTCCTTTGTCTCCGTGGCAGCGTCGTGGAGGCCATGAGCGACCACCGATGCCCATGATGGCAAACGTTTCGTCGACATGAGGATGTAATCAAATTTGTTGTTCCAGTTGCTCTAGCTCAACTAGCCACAGCCGCCTAACCTAAGAACTACTCCTTAATCTTGCTAGTTATAGGAGTTGTGTGACTTGTCGATTGTTTGCCCTAATCATTGGCACACTATCTAAAAAATATTTTAAACGATAAATAGGTGTTTGACAGATTTTACAAAGCCTTCGCTGCACAGAAAAAGCTCACAAATTAAATTAAATGCCAAAAATCGAGTCTTGATATTTATTAAAATAAAGTGAAAACAAAGAAAGATACAGTCGAGAGTGCTCGACCGTATGATACCCATTTCGAGAGAAAACATAAAACTTAAATGATATTTTAACAAAAAATATACCAAATATACTAAGACTTTTATTTTTGGTGTATATTAGGTTGTCAAAAAAGTCTTGCGGAATTTTTATTGAATTTTCAATTGTTCATAAAATTGGTTACAATAATGCGATTTAAGTCAAATATGCGTCGTTTTGTTCGATGACGCGTTCCCAACGAGATGCCAATTTCATAATGCCCCTCTCATAGAAGCTTGCTTGCCTATTTTCAAAAAACTCGGAGAGCCAATTTTCACAGGACTCTCTTGTGGCCAACTTCAGACTACCAAGCGCGTTCGCCATGGACAGAAACAGGTGGTAATCACTTGGTTGGAGATCCGGACTATACGGTGGATGCAAAAGAACCTCCCATCCGAGGTCCCGGAGCTTCTGGCGCGTCACTAAAGATGTGTGCGGCCTGCCGTTGTCCTGATGGAAGACGATTCGGCCTCTGTTGATCAAAGATGGCCACTCCTGCATGAGTGCTGCCTTCAAGCGGTCCAGTTGTTGGCAGTACAGGTCTGAATTGAGCGTTTGGCCATAGGGGAGCAGCTCATAGTGGATTATTCCCTGCCAATCCCACAAAACACACAGAAGAACCTTCCTGGCCGTCAATCCAGGCTTGGCCACCGTCTGGGCCGCTTCACCGCTTTTCGACCACGATCGTTTGCGCCTTACGTTATCGTAAGTGACCCACTTTTCATCGCCAGTCACCATATGCTTCAAAAACGGGTCGATTTTGTTGCGATTCAGAAGCGATTCGCATGCGACGATACGGTGAAAAATTTTTTTTTGCGTTAATTCGTGTGGCACCCATACATTTAGCTTCTTGGTGACTCCAAGCTTCTTCAAATGGATTATAACGGTTTGATGACTCATGGCCAGCTCTTGATCGATGCTACGGCTGCTACTATGCCGGTCTCTTTCGACCAATTCAGCGATTTTATCGCAATTTTCGATGACAGGCCTTCCGGAGCGTGGCGCATCTTCGACCACCTCTACACCAGAACGAAAACGTTGAAACCATCGTTGTGCGGTAGAAATGGAAACTGTATCGGGTCCATAAACTGCACAAATTTTATTGGCGGCTTGAGATGCATTTTTGCCTTTATCGAAGTAGTACTGTAAAATATGCCGTATTTTCTCTTTATTTTGCTCCATGTTTGCGACGCTATAACTCACGAACGACTTAAAAGAAACGACAATCAATCAAACACGTGTTAGCGCGCGAAATGACCTTTCCAAAAAAGGTATAGCATGACCCGATGCGACGCGCTTTCAGCGCCAACTAGCGAAAATACCGCAAGACTTTTTTGACAACCTAATATTTGAAAATACCGGGTAAAAATCCACAACACCGACATGGTCACACTGTCAACTAAACAAACAAACCGCGGGCAGCTGCAAGTGCATTTTGCATATAAAATTGATTCTTTAATAACTTCCTTGTTTTCCATTCGTCTCAACCAAATTCACAGGAATCATTAAGAATATATTTATTAGTATGCACACCCAAATTCAATGCTCTAGGTCTTTTATTACGGCTTTTACAGGCTTTTGGGGCGAAAAGGGGCGTGGCAAAAATCTAAAATAAACTTGATCTGCGTAGGACCTATAAGAGTACTGTCACCAAATTTTATAGCTGTACCTCTTATAGTCTCTGAGATCTAGGTGTTCGTACACACGGACAGACAGACAGACGGACATGGCTATATCGTCTCGGCTGTTGACACTGATCAAGAATATATATACTTTATGGGGTCGGAGATGCCTCCTTCTGCCTGTTACATACATTTTCTGTTGGCACTAAGTTATAATACCCTTCTACCCTATGGGTAGCGGGTATAAAAATCTATTGTAGAATTGGTAAGTTTTCTGGTTTTTTTTTTCAACATTTATGTAGTTCTATTATTTCCCCCTACCAGCATGGGTTTGTGAAACATAGATCCACTGTTATTAATCTTATTGAGCTTTCTTCGTTCGTTAACCAGGGTTTCCTTAAAAACGAACAAACTGACGTCATCTATACCGATTTTTTATTGTTGGACGTTGACGTACATTGTATGCACATTCAAGTGACCCAAGCGATACCAAGCCAATGCTTGTTACGCGCGGATCCCAATAAACCCTCCTCCCGCCCAACCGACCGAGAGGCGCTGTCGCAGGACGATCGACACGATTCGCGTTCGGACAGGATAGATTCGGGCATGCAAAAAAAACACGGATAGCATAAAATAGAAATACAGGAGTAAAGCCTTTGACTCAGGAAATCATTCTCTTTTGTTATAAAGGCTTGATTTAATTGGATTTCCCATTATTTTGATTTGCTGGATTTCAAGCAATCTCAGCCAAAGAATGAAAAAAGTTTCTTTTAATAATTTTCTAATACATTCCGAGTTACCTCTGGAGTTCCACAGGGTAGCCATTTCGGTCCCTTACTTTTCACATTGTTCATAAATGATCTACCTACTGTTTTGACGCAATCTCGTGTACTAATGTATGCAGATGATGTTAAAATATGCCTGCAGTACAGGGATTCCCCATGCCATATCAAGTTGCAGAGAGATCTTGACTCTTTCCAGTCATGGTGCAAAGTGAACTTGTTAAATTTAAACTTTTCTAAATGTGTTGTGATGTCCTTCTATAGAGTTAATCCACATTTGGCCTCATATGTACTGAACGGTAATGATTTACAAAGAATTACTGCTGTTGATGATCTAGGTATTCTCTTAGATCATAAACTTAAATTTTCAGACCACATTTCTAGAACGGTCAATAAAGCTATATATGTCTGTACTATTATGGGCGAAGGGGGTGTGGCATCCAACATTTGAAATAAACTTGATCTGCGTAATGAATGAAGGAAATTTTTACCAAATTTGGTGTCTCTATGTCTTATAGTCTGTGAGATCTAGGTGTTAAAACGGACAGACAGTCGGACATGGCTATATCGTCTCGACTGTTGACACTGATCAAGAATATATATGGGCTGGGAGATGTCTCCTTCTGCCTGTTACATACATTTTCTGTTGGCACTAAGTTATTATATCCTTCTACTCTATGGGTAGCGGGTATAAATACTTCAAATAGTCATGATCTATGTGGACGATTTGCTACTCTCCTCAAATCATCCAGAATGGTTACAGCAAACCTGCTTGGGCATCGAATTCAAGCAGGATAAGATGAAGAGTCAAGTTTCCATTTCAAGAAAAGTATTATATATCAATGCTGTACTTAACAGATTTTGAATGACTAATTGCAAACCGACGATATCACCCCAGAGCATCCAAGCGAAGACAAATTGAAAAATCCTTGTCAAAACTTAATTGGATCGGAAAAGCGTCCGTTAATCTCGAAGTTTTCTTTAGAAATTAAACTAACTGTATGTATGTAAGTATTGAAGACTATGAAATAATGGTTGTCTACTTAGCAGCCCATAGCAACCGCAAACATTGTAAATATAGAATTGGGAGTCCTCTTAAATGGTAAGCAAATTCAAAGTTCAACTTGTCTATAAGCTTTCACCACGATTTTCTTTTAAGCACAAACTCTCAAAGCTTGGTTGCTATGTGAATATACGTTCATACCACCACTAACCAAAGAACACATACATATGTAAAAGTGTCAAATTGGCAAAAAAGTGATTTCACTTGAAACAGCATGATTGGCACCCCAAGCGAATACAACAACCGCTTAGTGCACGGCTAATTTCGAATTTCATCGGAAGCAGTGAACAGCGAACAGCATCGAATTTACTTCAGTCGCGATCGACTGCGGAACGATGAGCATGGGTGTATTTCGTTGCGCTGTGCTTTCGTTTCTATGTATGCGTGTGTGTATGGACACGTTGGCGCATATGAGTATCAGTGTTGCCAGTTTAGCAATTTTATGGCTAGTCCTAGCCATTTTGAAAGGCCGAATGCTAGAAAAATTAAGAAATTGCTACTAGCTATAAATCTAGCTACTTTAAAATAAACTTCAGCTATTTTCGGCAATTTTCTCGAACCCGTGATTTAGGTCTGTGAAAATTACCAGTTACAGCGAAAATACTTTAAGTGACTTGAGTGAAAATACTTATCGAACAATGATTTCTACTTTTGACCATCACTGCTTTGTGTGTTTCATCTCTAGTTTGTGGTGTACATTAAGTGACGCAAAAAAAGTGATGCAAAAATGCCTAAAGTGCTTTATACGCAAAAGTTTCGCGATGCTTGGATGCAGGCTAGTGAGTTCAAGGCCTGGATCCGGAAGGATGAGACGGATTTGTCAAAAGCTTACTGTAGCTACTGCAAATGCAGTATTAAAGCGAAAATATTCGATTTAAGGGCTCATGCTGAGACGAAGAAGCACATTTCGGCATCGAGTTGCTTCAGTCAAACCAACAAAATTTCGTTCTCTCGGATGCCTACGAAGCAAACAGAGCAGGAAGCAGCGTTGTGCCTATTTATAGCAGAGCACACTGCTATTGCACAAATGTTAGCCATATTTTCAGTCATTTTTACAAACAAATTTGCTATTTTCAGCTAGTTTTTTTCGTAAATCTGGCATTATTTTTTGTTCAAGACCTGACAACACTGATGAGTATGCGTATGCGTGTGAAGTTTTGCAACTGCGCGCCAAGCGGCTAGCGCAAGCCGTTTTTTACCTTCCGAGACGAAAGTCACTAAGGTGACTTTTGTTGCCATACGAGTTTGCCATTTAGCGAACTTGAAACAGTTCATACAATCCCAAGCGATGACAACAACCGCACAGCGCACTGCTGATTTCGAATTTCGAACATCGGACGCAGCGTACACAGTAGGTGATTCGAATTCGGTTTTTTTAACTGTGATTTGAAAACAGCTGACAACTGGAATTCAAGCTTTTTAGAAAATATAAGCAGACTTTTTTATTTTACTTTTACTACATTCTAAGTGTTGTTTTAATTGTGTTTGACGGTTAAAATGTTCAAAATGTATTTCTATCGCAACATTATCGATATTTACTTGTACCGAATAATATCAAAAGCCTACTGCTAAATTTGGCGCGTCTTCCATCGCTAATAATGCTATTAAGCCACTGCTTAGCCACAGCCACACCAATCCAACGCGATTAATATCCGTCTGAATAAGAACATTTGGAAAATATACTAAATATAAATTAACTATTATTCATTTATGTATATGTATGTATACTAGCCAGATTTACACGCAGCTTCGCCCGCGAAAAACTTTTAATAATTTGTTTGTTGTTCCTCCCGCTGTAGCCTCTCGCTTGTTTAATTTACATTTAAAATAAAAAAAAAACATTTGTCCGTCGCTGAATTAAAAAGAAGTACGGATAGTATCTTGAATCGAACGTACGACCAGATCATCCGCATTCAGACGCTCTAACCCCTGCATCACAAACTTGGCTGAAATAAATTCCAAAAACAAAATTATCTGACCGATGTAAAACTAAATAAATTAAATTGTTGCTTACACAACATACACACATATTTGCTATTTTGTTAGCAACATTTTTCAATTTTCTGCAAGACTCTTAAATTGAATCATTTGTACACTACTGGACAAAATAATAAGTAAACGCTTATAACACTTCTTTCCGACCTCTTTAAACTTTTTTAAGTCACTTTGAAAAAAAATCAAATCTACTTTTAATTTTCTGATATATAGTAGATTATAAAAATAGTAAACATAAGCATTTTACATTTCAAGTTTGAAGTTTGTGATCAAGTTAATCAACAAGTCATAGGCAAGGGTTGATCAAAATAACAAGTACATCAATTCTACGAAGCCGAAATCACGAAACTTAACAAATTTTTTCTATTATTTTGTTAGTAATAGCAATCTAATAGTAGTATCCAATTCAGACACACTCATATTGTAAGACTTTTGCAATATATTTTGGCATTCTAGCAATAAGTTTGCGAAAAATCTGGATACGAATCTTATACCTCATTTTTTGTACAAAATGCTTTGCATTTTGGGAACGTATTTACAATTCACAGTTTCAAATCTCCCCATAAGTTTTCAATTCAGTTTAAGTCAAGAAACTGACTTTTCCAACTTATAATGTTTACCTTGTAAACCAGCCCTTGGCCAGTCTTGACGACGGTTTGGGTCATTATCCTGTGGAAAGACCCATCTCAAGGACATTTTTTGCTTAGCGTAAGGAAGGGAATATATGAAATCATCATATGAAAAGCTTTATATCCGAATAGGGTCATATGATCGGTTGTCCTATGACCTATCCGTACAACGTCATGCCAAGAAAAATAGCCATAAACCATTATGCATCAGCCTACATCCTTACCAGTCTTTTTTAAGTACCATACCTCGAATTCTTTGCCTTTTGAGCAATGTACATATCATCTGTAGTCATTACCAAAAAGATTTAGATTTGTGTCTTCGCTCCACAAAATTGTATTGCAAATTCTAGAACCTTCTGGCACAGACTATGCCAAATAATTGTCACCACCCTGTTGGCTTATCTACTATTCTTTTTCTACAAAAAAAAATGGGGTATGACTATCTATAACTATCTCCGGCAAACCGTTTGAAATGATTTTACATTACTGATTTTAGTGGAAATTACCTTCGAGGACATGACTATGTCCATGACCATGCGAATATCTGATGTTTCTGAAGATTTCTTCCTCCAATAATATACTATAACTCAAAATAAATTACTATTCCCTACCTAATTGTTACATTTAATCCTATAAAATATAAAATTACCACCAGTGTATTTATTATTTTGACCAGACCAAAAACGCTCATCCAGCACAAATTTATGCTTAGTATTCAAAAAATGTGAGAACACTATAATAATAAATAATAATAATAAGAATAATAATAATAATAATAATAATAATAATAATAATAATAATAATAATAATAATAATAATAATAATAATAATAATAATAATAATAATAATAATAATAATAATAATAATAATAATAATAATAATAATAATAATAATAATAGCAACAGTAATTGCGTAGAAAAGCTAGTCATGTGAATGTATGTGTCTCCTAATAAATGCAAATACTCGGGACTTATCGCGTTTAAAATTAGAGCTCAATCAGACACAAAACTCGAACATACAGATTTTTTTGTGGCAGGGGCATTGTTCAAACTGATAAACAGCGCGCTGCTCTTGATAAACAACAAATTACAACAGATGTGAAGCGTCAGTGTTGGAAATTGCCCATTTTATCGTAGTCAGCTGTTTCCAATTCGCCGCAACGCCTGGTAATGTTGGGCAATGCCGTAAAACTATTGAGATACAAAGATACAAATATACAAACGTTTACACAGGCATACCTACTTGCAAGCACTCTTTCTTTCGACATGAAGATATTGTATCACAAACACACTCACACACAATAATTGCAACAAGCGTTTTTCTTATAAGAAATTCAAGATAACATATTAAATAAATGTTGTGGGCAAATCAAAATTCAAATTGTGATGGAATTGTGAATTAAGACTAAATATAAAACTAGGCGAGAAAGTAGACAACAAAATTTATTTTTATAGATATATTGAAGAAATCAAGACGAAGCGCAAGAAATTGAAGTGTATGAAATAGAATATGCATGTATGTTTGTGTACATACACATAATTGTTTGTATGTATATTAGGCAACAACAGCTGGTCATAATATTGTAAACATCAAAACTCTTGCCACAGTTGCCTTCGCCTTTGGCTTTGCCAACGATATCAACAAGTAAAAATTCATTGATTTATTCTGCTCTAGATGTTCGTGTGAGTGTGTGTGTGTGAGTTGTATTTATGCATATGCGCTGGTATTCGCGCCGTCGTTTTGTCGTTATCGGTGGTTGTTACTCTGGCTTGCCCAAAGTGGAGCATGGTGTCGTCGTAGTCAGCGTCAGCCTCAACATCAGCGTTGTCACATTGAGTAAGGGTAAGGTTTGCGACGACCCTGCCAGAGCGATAGTGGGGGAGCATATCACGTTTAGCGGCGATAAGGGGCCAACGGTATGTCTGCGACAGCAACAGTTGCTGCCACTGCAGCAGCAGCACCCACTACAACAAGCACAGCAGCAACAACAACAGCAACAGCAGTCGGAGGTGAGAAGAACCTCTTGCTCGGCCTCAATAAGCTGCGCTCTCAGGGCAAGCTGACAGACGTGACGCTCATTGTGGAGGATCACCGCTTCAAGGTAAGTGCTCCATCTCTCTCGCTTTATAGTATGCACAAGGGTACATATTTGTATCTCCCTCTCTCGCACACAGGCCCATCGCGTTGTCCTGGCAGCAAGCAGTGATTACTTCTGCGCCATGTTCGCCGACTGTGCCATGATCGAGTCACGGAAGGAGGAAATCACATTGTACGGCGTCACAGCACGCGCCATGGGACGCATTATACTCTACATCTACACATCGCTGCTGGACTTGAATGTGGACAATGTGGAGGAAACGCTGGCGGCGGCCACGCATGTCCAGGTCAAAGAGGTCATCGAACGCTGCACCATTTTTCTGGAGCAAAAGATCAGCATGGACAATTGCTTGGCCATTGCCAGCATGGCCGAGATCTATGGTCAATTGACGCTGGCGGAACGCGCATATCGTTACATTTGCGCTCACTTCAAGGAGTTTGCGGCAAGTGGCGATTTCAAGGATGTGAAAATGGAGCAACTGCACTTTATACTATCGAGCAATTATCCCATCGATGTCAGTGAACTGGAGCTTGTAAGTCTGCTGTGCAACTACGGTCACGAACAGCAGCTAGATGATAGCGCCTTGAGTGAGCTGTTGCGTCTCATTAAATGGCAGTATATTGGCTACGATGAGCTCAAGTCGTTGCGCCATCTCATCAAATACTCGCTGGTCGGCGAGTATCTGGCTAAGTTACAGGAGAATCACGGCAGTCGTGCTGCCGGTCAAGAGTCCAGCTCGGAGGGGTTCGAGCTGGGACAGGGACAAGGACAGGGTCCGACGAATATGCGCGGCATGGAACTAAGTCTGCTCAAGATTGGTGGCTTTGAGTGGAAGGGTCTAACCAATGAGATTATGTGCTTCTCGCCAACCAAAATGAAGTGGTATGAGTTAACTTCCATACCACACATAGATCAATGTAAGTCAAAGTCTTTCATAAAGCCTTCTGTCCGCCCGTCTGTCCGCCCCAAAAAGCACTTGGACATCAGTGACTTTGTGTTGACCTTGTGGTCCTTGTGTTGCACACAGATCTTCAGATTCCTTCAGATGTCAACCACGTCATCTTCCAATTACAAAACAAAATTGAACACTTCTAAATGCATACTAATCATTTTATTGGAATTCGAATTAACGAGTTTGCAATTCTTCAATGCATAATTTAACAGCAGTTACTACAATTATCAATTATCACTGATCTAAGAAGTTTAATTTAACATTGTATACGTTATGATGGTAAAGTTTTCAAAACACTAAACTCGTACTCTATAAGTGGTTGCGAGTATTTCACAGTCAATCATGCTTGTTTCCCATTTTATTTATGCATAACCTTTAGGCAACTTTGGCACTGCCGTTCTTAACAACGAACTGTTCATTGTGGGCGGTGCCTACGATGTCTGTCTCAAGGAGTATATTCATCCATTTGGCTTTCGATACTGCCCACTGCGCGACTCCTGGGTGAGCATAGCGCCCATACAGCTGGATCGTTGTCGTTTCTCCTTGAATGCGGTGGGCAAGCAGCATCTTTACGCCGTCGGCGGCATAGTGGAGCACGACGACAACTCGGAGGAGGCGCTGCGTCGCATGTCCAACGTTGAGCGTTACGACATCATCAGCAACACATGGACTTATATGCCCAGTCTCCAAGAGAATCGCAGCCAACATGCGGGCGTCGTTGTTGGTGACAAGCTCTATATTTCTGGTATGTATTATTGAAAGAAATGTGCGGATTTTTATTATTAGGGGACTGTAACAATTATAATTTATAATATAAACACTAAAATATGACAGTAATTTGTCATTAGCAGTATCTTTTATTGGTTAATTAATAATAATTAAATTTCAATTTTCACTTAAACGGTCTTACTGCTGCTTTTAATTTTTTAAATAATTATGCATAGTTCTGGCACTGCAAATGAGAGTTATACAAATCGTAAATATTGGAGCATGAGAATGTAATTTTTTACTGCGTTTTTAACATTTATTCTCAGATAAATAATAATTGTATTAAAAATTAGACCATAACTCTTATTTGTGTTTAAATTATGTTTCATTTGTAACTATCAGAACTCTCATAATTTCCTATTCAGGTGGCATCCATTTGGCAAACATATTGTCGAGCATGTGGTGCTTCGATACGAAGAGCGAACGCTGGCTGGAGCTGTCACCAATGCCAACACCATGCTGTGACCATGTTCTTGTTGCGATCGACAATCGGATCTATGCCTGCGGTGGCTGGCATGAGACGCTCAGGGAATCGCGGGTTCTGGTTGAGCACATTTATGCATACGACATCAAGACGAATGCGTGGAGCGTGGAGACGAAAATACCAGCACCAAAATTCTATTCAGGCGTCACTTCAATGCGTCGCACCATCTTCTTTGTAGGTGGTCTCGACTCCACGGAGTCAATCGATCGCGCCAGCTCCGAGACAATGGCCTACGATTTGGACACTGGCGATTGGTGGCACCGAAAGGACTCGTGGGATACGCCCAATGATGTCTGGGAGTCCACATGTGCCGCCATCTATGTTCCCAGCTTTGATTCCTAAACGAATTTATAACGAAACGACTGCAGCAAGTGGAAACGTAATTGTCTGTCCTTGCTGCTCTTCCCCTCAAATTGCAGCTTGTGATTAACCTAAATGTGCTGTTACTACAGTGTACAGTGAACAAATGTGCCAAGCAAGGCCACAACAACTTTTGTCAATAAAGCAGAGGTCGACCAACGTTCGAATAGGTTTGTAACTATTATCATGTAGAAAGCTAACCATAATAATAAAATAAATGATTTTGTTAGAAAAAATAAAGAGGGTGTCTGAAGATAGATTTATAATCGTTCTGATGTCGAACTAAAGGAGTGAAATACGATTTTGTTTTATTTTTCCATATGAAGGGGTTCAACATTTTAAGCCATATCAGTCGCCTACTTACCATAATTCACACTACTACATAATTCAGTGGGAGGTCTAAGCCCTGTTCTAAAAATCAAGCCCTTAGCTTCGGGTTCAAGGTTGGGAGCCATCACACTGGTTCCGACAGGATGAGATAATCAAGTGAAGTTCTTTCGCAATGGCAAATTTCTCTACGATTTCAAGTAGATCAAGAATAAGAATAATACATACAATACATGTATATAGTATTTATGCCAGACGGACTCTCCGAAATAATCCCAAAGAGGCTATAAAAATTGCGCATTTGGGTTTGTGTTTAATTGGATTTGCCAGCACGGTCAGGCGGTTTTAAAACTCAAACCGATACGGTGGATACTTTATATATTTTTGGTAATCGTCTTTTTATCACGCACAGATGATCTACACATGTCCATGTGTTGTATGCATGTATGTATATAGTAATGACACACAGTAGTCGAACTAACATAAGTATAGTATAGTATGTAAATGTATAAGTAAATAATTTAATCTTAAGAGTCAAGAGTCAGAATGCTTACATGGTACAAAAAGAAACAAGCAACATGACTAAAACTAAACGGCTAACACAACAGATCGATCTAAACCTTACATAAGAAATTAATATGCATGTAAGTATACGTATAATATATGTATATACGTGTAGTGTATCTATATCTAAATAAAACTCAACTTAAACAAATACAGTTACATAATCGTTACAAATTAAAATAGATGGAAGTACACAGCTATTGGTTACAAAATGCAGAGCCACTTTTCGAATCGGATCGCAAAAAATCGAATCCATTGGAAGGCGGCTACGTGTTGTGATGCGGCGCGATAACCACCCATCCATCGTTCTCGACACTCTCGCCGCCGGCAACGCCGCCAGAAAGCTCCTGGCTGCTGTTGATGCTATTGTTGAGAACAGGTGGTTGGAGACGGGCTTGTTGGGCGGCAGGCAGCTTCTCCCATTGCTGCTGCAGATTATTGTACAGACTTTGGAGACCTTCCTACATAAAGCAGACGGAGGAGACAAAGAAATTGATTCGATTAAATAAACACATCAATTGAATTTTGTAGTCGATTACTTTGTCTTTGATTTTACGCAACAGCTCCTGCTTCTGTTCGCGCTCAATTTTATCCATTTGCAGTATGAGCTTATCCTTAAAGTCCTGTGCATAGTACAGGTTCGTGTCCAGACTGAGGTACTCCTTGGCCATGTGACGATGATCGCGATAAATCGCTTGCGATTCGGCATTGTTCGGTATCGGCGGCTCTGGCTGCAGTTCAGGATCTAAAATATCCGCCAATGATTGCTCCGTGTAACCACATCCAGAATCGACATCCGCATCGACATCCAGATCGACAACAGTATCGACGCAATCGTTTTTATCGATGGCATTGAGGGAGTGACTTTGCAGTCCATTTGTTATGTTATCGTTATTATTGCTGTTAGTACTACCGTGGTTAACATTGTTATTGTTGTTGTTTGTGAGGTCTGTTGGGGTGTTGATAGCCATTATCACCGGCTTGGTATCTGTCACTGTCAACCGTTCTCGTCCATCGCTTTTAGCTGGAAAACACCGAAAAATAATAAAGTATTAAACCCAAAAACATATTCATAAGGATCAATGCACATAAGACCAAGTTTTAACTTTCCTTTGTCGGCGTTACTATACCCGGTAAAACAGTAAAATAACTTTGGAAAATTTCAAAAGCCATTCTTATTAAAGTCTAAAGACTTTATATGTTTATGAAAATGGTTACAAATTATAACAAAAAACATAAAGGTTTTGCCAGAAACGCTCTTTGTCCTTTTTTATTATTACAACAACAAAAATGAGAAAATTAATATTAATGCTTCGATTGCGCCTTCTTACAGATTTTGGTGGTATTCAGATTTTGATAAACAGAAATGTATTATTACAAGACCGTCCTGCATTGGTTTTTTTGCAAAAACCCTTTAAGATTTTTTACCATAATCAGTAGGCAAATGACTTTTGTATTTACTTTTTGCTTAAGTCCCGTACAAAATATTGGAATATTACTTATTATCTTTCACAATTGTCTGGTAAAAAACTAGCAACGCCTTTAAATTTTTGCATAGCGATATAACGTACTATAGATGATCCAGCAACTGTGCAGATCGCTCGTCTGTTTGGTGGTAATCAAAGCCTGCGTGTCGCACATGTTGATCGAAGATGATTTTTGCATAAATTTCGTATATTCACTTGGATACTACTATCGTTGACCCGAGACATCAACAGCAGGTGAGGTGGTCTACGAGGTAACAGAATTTTTGTTGATTCGAAGAAAGAGCGAAAATCCTTTACTTGGCCGAGCGATGAGTGTGCTCGTTGTGATGACGTGTTTTTCACATGGATTCGCTTTTCGGGGAAATTGGAAAAGCACAAAAAAAAAACAAGCACACAAACAAAGAACACACACGAAATATTCTCGCTTGTTTTCTTTAAATCTTGCTCTCGCTCTCTGTTGGCCTCAATACTGGCGATGGTTAGATTATTGAGGGCCAATGTTTATTTGAGTATTTCCTCACGCTTTTTTCTGGCTAATTTTTCAGAGTACTAATAACTTTTTATTTAAGTATTTTCATCTCGTTTTGAATTGCATTTTCGATAAAATTACATTTGCCAATGTGCTTATGGGAGTGTTTATAAAAAACTCGGCAATAGCAACGGCAACGGCAATGATGATGACGACGAACTTTGGCGCAATGCGTTTGTTTTTGGAATTAGAATTGTCATTGCAATTGCGATCGATACTCATGCGGCACATACGGCACGGCGCTCAAACGTAGACTGAGCGTATTGGGGATGACCGTGCTACGCCGTATTCGTCCGTTCCGAGAGCAGAGGAGGCCCATAGTTCGAGCACAGATAGGAGAGTGACCACAATGGATCATATATGTGTATTTTGTATATACTCAGCACTCACCGACACTCGCACTGGTTTGATAGAAAAGATCTTTCTTCATGCGAGTCTAGGCACATTGAGCATTTGCCGATCATTCGATGAATAATGCGCCAGGCATGCGGTTGGGAAATCTTCCCTGCAAGCAACAACAAATATGCCAAACGGCTGGCTGCCCTTTTGGCTGCGAATTGGCCTGGCCGACAACGCCAACACCATCGTGATCGCCAGCCAACAAAGTAGATACTTGAATGTATTTACTTTTTGGCCAAGACTGCGGGTGTGACTAGCTCGTTGCTGCTGCTGTCGATGCATATAGATATCGACATGCAACAACAGGCCGCATGCGACACTCTGCCTGTCTGTCTGACAAGCAAATCTGTTTTAGGCTTTGGCTTCGCCACACCGAACATTGAATACCCTTTGCAATTAGTGCGACTGATATTTGCGCAAACCTGGCAATTTATACAAAATCAAGCGACACCAAATATTCAATTAAGTCTTTAGATCACAAATTAACCCCAATAATGGATTTATTTTGTTTAGTAAAACTCGTTTTTTTGTTTTAAATAATAAATAATGGTAATAAATGTATTATGTGCTGGCTGCAGTAAATATGCTGAGCTGTAGCAGGCTTCTTTAGGATAACTTGAAAACTTCGAGTCAAGTTTGCATCTAAACTGACGGATTGACCGCCAGACGGAAGTGGCTACAATACATATACTACATGATGTTTAGCACGTTCCATTTAATGTTTTGCATACATTTGGAACCAAAAGAAAATACCCCCAGTAAGGGTATAATAATTCTTGATCATATTTACTCGACTTATTTCGTCCCCGTGCCCATTAAGTGAGATTATTTCTTTCTCTCTCTATGTACGTGCGTATATACACATCTACAGATGTCCATATATAAAATGTGTGAGTGTGCGCATCTACTTCATATATGTACATGTGTACTATATGTACGAAATCAAAATAAAAGTGAGATTATTGCCGAATGACTCATTCGGTCAATTCGTCTGCTCGCCGGGGATGTGGTGCGGGGTGCGGGGGGGGCGGGGCTGGTCGGTCAGACTGTCGGCCTCGTCATGAGTATGGTGCTGCCAAACATACAAGTATGAAGCAATTTTCCCGCCAGACTACTGGCGGGTAATTCCCGTTTTTCATTTCAAATATACTCGTATAGACTGGAGGAAATAAACATATCAAAGGTCTGATATCACGTTCAATGAACAGATTACTATCCTTAGAAACTTCAAAATGTACAGCTTAAGTCGAATATTATTATGATTTGGAAATACCATAGCCCAAAATTGCCTCCAATCACCAAATTCAATTATTACCTTATATATAAATATAATATTAATTAATTATATTAAATTTTAAAAAAGTGAAACACCTTTACATATCTACTTAAAAGTCCAGCTCATATAGAAAGAAGGAGCGTGGAGCGTGTTAAAACATTTGAAAATCCCTAAAACGAGCTGAGCTCTATACATTCATTTATGAATTGGTAACTCATTTGCATATATCTTATATCAAGTCTAAAAGAAGTTTTGTTTCAACCTCTTTTAATGTTTTACGTGAGCTTCGGCCCTGAAGAATTGGTAGCACTGTTTTGCGTTTTCTCTGCTGTGGGCCTCTGGCATTAATTGATTTTAATTTAATTTCTCGTCGCCATCGTAGTTCTTTCTCGTATGTGTTCATGTTGTTTCTGTTGCTAGTGTTCTGTTCTTCTTTCTGTTTTAGTGTTTATGTTGCGATGCCAGGAGGCGGCTGCTGGTGACCGTGCATGTCATGCCTATAAATCTAAAGAAAAATTGCCAGCTAGCCGATCTACTTAATACGATAATTCTGCACAGCGCAATGACTGAATGTACTATATAATCGGGTAGAATCGGGTATAGCGGATATTTGCAACTATGTTGTGACCAGAAAATAAACCGAAAAACAAGCCTGGCGTTAGTTCTGGTAAATTATAAAGATTGGTTGAATTTAGTTTATGTTGTCTGTTGCAGTAAAGTTTGTAAAACTAAGGAACTTTAAATGCAAAACAAAAAACCACTTACACATGATCAAATAATACGAAGAATAACAAAAACTGCTTAGAAAGTATTTTTAAGTTATTATTGAGTATATTAGAGTTGGACAATTCTAAAACAAATTTTATCCTCGTGCATCAAATAAAAGTGAGGTACTCGAATTTTTAGCACTATTGGTGTTTGATTAGAGCCTTCTACCGTTTGAGAAAATGGTATTTTATTAAAATTAATTTTATTTTAATCATTTTTTCTACTCGTATTAGCTTTTGACAAATTGTAGTTTTCTATTTCAATTACTTGCCATCATCAAATAGATAAGCAGCAATCATATCAAAGAGTCATCTAAAGCTTGGGTCTGTCTGGGAGCATTCAATTGGGGGCAAGTGCATTGTCTGAAATTGGACATTGTATGTTTCGCTATTTGACTATTAGATGAGCGCATCGCATATTTATAACGCTGGCGATTGCAACTTTGCCAATTGAAAAATGTTCTGAAAAATGTTATTAAAAGCTACGCAACGTAGCGACTAATTAACCAAAAATCGAGCAATTGAACAACGACAGACACATCGTTTGCAAAAGTGAGATAGCAAGCGCATTGTTTACATACGATTAAGTGTTGATTGTTTTTGGCGCTGTTGTCATTGTTGCTGTTATTCGTGATATGTCCTGCTGTCGACCCCAAACAGCTGCCACATGGTAAGTAACACGTTACCCAACAGAACGCTCAAAAAGCTGACAACGCGCCAAGGTATTTGCAAGAAGTACAACATAAAAACGAATACACAAACTAGAAACACACACGAAATCTATAGTCGAGTGTGCCCGATTTTGAGATAGCCGTTACCCGTTCTTAAAAGAAATAACAGAAGCAGTTAGATTTCAAGTTTGTTTTACAAATTGATGCAATTTTTAAAGACCATTTATAATGTATTTATTATATGGGGCCGTAATTGCGAAAATAACGTAATAGCGTAAGCAACATTGTACATTTCTTTATTACAACAATTACGCTGACAATTCCCAAACGCACCTATGTATATCAAAAATGTCAACATCCAATTCAGTATAATTGATTTAGGCCTAGCAACTTTTCCAATTGCAGCAAATCATCATTGATCTACATTCTAAAATATAAAAACAATCTCCTGAAAATTTCAATATCTTAGATTTTTTTTTGCGAATGGAGCTCGATATACACCCAAACTCTAGTACATCGCATTGAAACACCGTTCTCAGGATAAAGAATTCAATCCCAAAATTCGATTATAATTAATAAATACATTTTTATAAGGCCGAAAATTAAAACCAAAGTTGATTTGTATATAATCTACTGGAATATTGCCACCAAGTTTAGTGAATCTAGCTTTTAGATAACTATGTGTTTCCAGAAATGGACAGAGACGGCGATGCCGCCTTTTATCTGTTTCACATATTTTACTTTACCACAATATCCAATTATGATTATCGGAAAATGTGTCTGTCGGAAATTTGCAGAGACAATTTGAGACTCACCATGCAAACTACTGGTGCTGTTCTCGCTGCGACTCAGATCAAATCCGTTCTACAATTGTTATAGAGAGAGAGGGAACGAGATTAATAATAGATCTATTACATGCAGCACTTGCGTGCAACGCACCGCTTCGACATCTAGGGTAAGCTGTTCCATTGGCCTGCGGGCCATTTGAATCATCCCGTTGCGTATGGTCTCCAACCGCTTAGATGCCTCTGCCGATGATGTCAAATTGAAACTATCATTTTGACTTTCGTTGCTATCCTCTTCGGGTATGGCATCCCAGCGATTGCTGCTGCTAATGTGGAATAAGCCATTATTGTCAAGTTGCCCCGAATTTGTGGGCGTTTTTTCTGATGATGAGGTATTTTCGTTGTTTATTGAGCCCGACTCCGAACCAGTTCCAATCTCAGTCGCAGTGCCTCGCACATTTGTTGGCGTCAACTGAGTGGATGCTAGGCTCATGTCACTGGAACTGTGACTAAAGCTATCATATTGAGCGGCCACCGTACCATCGCTCTCTTTGGTCACAATCTATGACATTGCAAAATTTAAACTTATATTTATCTTTCAAGCCAAACAATCGTTGATAGGTTACTGACCTGTTGGTTAACAAACGCATATTCCAGAGCCTTATCGGCACCCAGATAGTCTTTAATAATCTCGTTCATCACGCCCACAATATACTGCATTGACGGTCGATCTTCGGGCGCCGTTTTCCAACAGGCTGTCATCAGTTGCTCAATGTGTTTAGGGCAATTATCCAGCAGAGGCGGTCGCTCACCTGCTCACACCCAAAAACAATACCAAATCAAATTGGAAATAACTCTTCTCCGAGTACCGCACTCACCCTTGTAGATCTTCCACTGTATTGTGTAGGCATTGTCAATGTCCTTAAAGGGCTGTTTTCGCGACAACACTTCCCACAGCACAATTGCCCAGCTGAATATGTCACATTTTTCGGTGTATTTGGATCCCTCAAACACCTGTTATTGAAAAAACCCGATTATTGCCACGCAATGTCTTCATTTACACTAATTTTGAAATATGATTCATATTATTTAAGTTATAAATACAAATAGTTCTAAGTTTCTTCCAGAACACTCGACAACTAATTTTAAAATTAGAATACAAATTGAAGAATTTATGGTTTACCAAATTAATTAATCAATTATTGTATCAATATTTTTTTTAATTACTGTTGCTATCTAATTAACTAAACGTTTCATTTTTAGAAGAAGAATCGTAGAATCGTAGATTCTTTTAAAATTGTATTACTCATATTTCTTTTATTGTAATTGTAAGCCAAACTATTATTTATAAATTAAATATTTCATAAACTTTAAATCCATTGTCAATATTTGAAATTAAAAAAAAATATATATATAATTTTCAAAATTGAAAACAGCTTTACAATTTAAAAATTTGAACTTTTAGGTTTGTTTATATATGTAAATTAAAATTAACTAGTAAGAAAGCTACAGTCGAGAGTGCTCGACCGCAACCCATTTCGACAGAAAACAAAATACTTAAATGATATTTGAACAAAAAATATATCAAAAGTATATACTGAAATTTGTTTTTTTTGTATATATTTGAAGAAATCCATAACATACCGACATGGTCATACTGCCAACTAAACAAACAAGGCGCGAGCAACTGCAAGTGAATTTTGCCCTATAAATTCTTGATTCTTTAATAACCTCCATGTTTTGTATTCGCTTCCAAATTGACAGTAATCCTTCAAACTATAATAATTATTATGCATTCCGAAATTCAATGCTATAGGTCTATTATTACCCCTTGTACAGTTGTTAGGCGAAAAGGGGTGTTGCAAAAATCTAAAACAAAATTGATCTGCGTAAGACGTACACGAATACAGTCACCAAGTTTGATATATCTAGGTAATTTTATTTATATATATATTTATTTGACGTCGACTATAGATATAAAATTATGACTAGAAGAGTAAAATTATGTTAAATAAGTATAGTTTTGTTTTAGCGTAAATTAAAAAAAAATAATGTAAAAAATAAATGTAAAAAATTAAAATTAAAACCCCTGGAGTTATTTAAGCAATATTAATCTAACCCAGCATTGGCTGCATGGATTGGAGAAAACCCTGGAAAAACCTAGTTATTGTTAGCTAAGAATGATAGAATACAATTGTTAATATTTAGAAGAGATGTTTTCGCGTTGAAAACACAGTAGAGTCGGTTGTAGTCAGCACAGAGAACTCGAAAAGGTTGACACACTTAAAACGTCTTTTGATAAATAATTTATCAAATAACTATTGATCTACTAATCAGATTTTAAGCAAAATTACAGGGTATATTAAGAGTATTAAGCACAGATGCATAACATTACACATTACACATTACACTAAAAACTTTTCAAGTTAAACGCGATTTACGTAAAAAAAACGTGACTTGTTCTACGTTTATGAATATTGTGGGCGAAAGTGGCGTGGCATACAATATTTTAAATTAACTTGATCTGCGAAATAAATGTACCACATTTGGTGTCTCTATATCGTATAGTCTCTGAGATCTAGGTGTTTATACAGATAGACAGACTGACGGACGGACATGGCTATATCGTCTCGGCTGTTGACACTGATCATGCCGTAGTCAAAACTAAGATCATTATATTGTTTTTGTCAAGTATGTTTTTTACTTTAATGAGAGACTTCCATGGGTTTCCTTATTCTACTCGTTCATAGAAAACGCATATTTAATAAACCTCACCCTCTCACCTTCACCCCCAGCTAAATCACCAAGAGGGCAACACAAAAAATATTTGGCATCAATTGTTACATCTATAGAAGCTAGTCTCTGCCAAAAGAAGTTCCCTTTAAGTTCTCTTAGGCTCGGATCTAGCGATCTGATTGCTCGTTGTTGCAGTCTTCTTTTCGGGGGTGCAGCAAACTTGCCAATGTTAGCTGTGAGGGATTTGATTGCCATCTCGATATCTTCATCAGAGCTCAACATCGTAATTAAATGAATTAAGCCCTCTAGGTGTTGCCGAAGGTTCGTGCATTTAGTGACCAAGCGATGACTTGGACTGGTATTGACACTTTTTGTGTAAATGTCAATGAGAAGGGCTAGCTGATCTGAGTCCAGGTCCTAGTTTAGGTGTATTGTTGCCTGAAACTCTGGTATTCAATGATGAACAGCAAAATCTGTATGGGAAGGCGTGAGAAATGTTGCTAGAATTTTGGCGGCAGTGGCAGAGATTCCTTTTGAAAGTTGTACTCCTCTTGGAGGTGTAAACATCACCCAAACAGTGTCCGGCATTCTAATCACCCCGCACCAAAAGCGTTTGTCCCCAAATCACAGATGTTAATAATCCCGTTTCTTGGGACTCCATTTTCACACTAAATGAAATGTGAGGTTATTGTCTGCCGGAACCTAATTCTCATAGACTGCATAAGATGGAGCTGTCATTTTTGCAACACTACTTATCACTGTTGGACGTGTTTCGAGTGTAACATTCTCATTTGTTTTTATGGTTTTTTGAGCTCACCTCAGGCGCCATCCAGGCAGCACTGCCGCGATTATTTGTCATCATGGTGGACTTGTCCGCTACAGTGCCGAAATCGCAAATCTTCAGATTACGTCCTTTGTTGGTCAACAGGAGGTTGAGAGGCTTTAAATCGCGATGGATTAGTGGCTTTGGAGACATGCCATGTAGGTAAGCAACACCCTACAAGATATATATTTTAGATAAAGATATATGGCATGTATATAATAGCAGACCTCGGCACATTGGCGTGCCCAGCTCATGGCATGTGCCAAGCTGTAGGCGGGCTTCACTTTGCCGTGCAGGAAATTGTGCAAGGATCCACCCTCGGCATACTCCATGATTAGATATGTGGCCTGCTGATACGATGAAATACCGTGCAAGGCAATGATGTTCGGATGCTTGACACGCGACAATTGTTTGACTTCCTTCTCGATGTCCTTCTGTTCGGCGCTGGCAAAAAACTCCTTGACAGCCACCAGCTGATTGCGCCAATTCGCCTTACATACGACACCATAAGATCCATGTCCGACTTTCTACGGGAGTGATATACAAAGATGATGATTTGGGGAATCTTTAGGAGATTATCACTGCTAAACGCATAAACGCTTACCTCGCCCAGCGTGATCTCGCTGAAGTCCACATAGAACGCTTGCAGTGCATCTTGGGACGCGGACGCAGCCATCGCCAGCTGTTTGTTGTTGATTGTTGCTGCTTAATGCAAGTTGTCCTGCTTTAAGTGTGGTCTCACTGCAAATGCATCGAACTCGCCTCGCGTGGTTGTTATTATTGTCGTCTGTCCCTTGTTGTTGCTTCGCTTCTTATATCGACGACCAGCAATGAATCGCTGCAAATGCTAACGCTGCGCATATCTTCCAAAAAACAGCAAAACGTCGCACAACTCTACCGTTAGCGGCCGCACTAAATTATTGTAGCCCAGTTTTCCGGCTGTGTTTTGGTTTCTCCTCAATTGCTTCAACAATTATTTCTCATTCCTTTATCGTTTTCCTATGCGTTTAAGATTCAGCCTGTGTTCGTTTGTCGCTGTCTGGTGGTAGTGATGTACACGACCTGCAAAATAATCATGATATTTTGAGTTTATCGATATCAGAGCAATTAATTTGCTGCCAACAAATCGTTTACACAAAATATTATCTTGACTGCATTTTCATGCATTACGGGAATTGCTTTAATGTATTGTGTGAATAAACACATTATAAATTTAAATAAATTAAAATTCACATGACTAAAGCTATCATCATATTTCTATCGTTTTAAGGCTAAATAGGGCAAATTGAATAATTGATAATTAATATGTACAATTCCAATCAAAATTATATATTCTTTTGCAGTCTTTATATTTGAATTTGACATAAGTGAACGGTTATAATGGCGCAAGCATATCAGATTTTCTTCAACTACTGCTATCAATATGAGATGTGAATATGGTTGGGATATCGATATATTTGAACATCGCTAACTCATGTGTGGCCATTTATAAAATACTTATTTTCAGAAAAACAGTTTTTGGTATAATTTGGCAACTGCTTCAATCATAGCAATATATGCGATTGCTGAATATTCATTGCGATAATATCTATTTACAAATGTTTGCGCTAGATGATTTGCAAATTTGACTTATCTGGGGCATCTATAAAAGATATAGAAATAGTTTGCGCCACTATTTCAGCATTTGTTGTAATTGGTATATTTGGTATATATTTTGACTTTTATTAGCATGTTTTGATAACCCACTTGCGGTCACGTTGTCCCACACATACGTTGAAGCGCTCGCTTGTCAAGCGGATGCACTTTCGGACAAAAAAGCAAGTCGAAAATCAATTTGTTATCTATATTTTTTTTGTTTTTTTGACGCTCGCAATATACACTGACGAAAGTTAACAGTGGCCAAACTGTGGAAAACAAAAGGATTACTGATAACGGAAATCGCAATGCAGCAATATTCATAACAAGTGTGCAGTTTTTTATTTTTGTTTTTCGCCCGCGTGAATTTTAATCGGAAGAATCGGGAATCGTCAATTTGTTGTGCGTGTGTGAAATTTGCTGGTAACAAACACGAAAAAAGTGCGTCTAATTATATGAAGAGAAAAAAAAGATATGCTCTTGGTTGTGGGGGGTGGTTTGGGGCAAGAGCACCAGCCAGCAGAGCAGCAGCAGCAGAAGAAAACAATTTTTGCCAAAGTGTTGTTGTTGGGAAGCGACGCCGCCAATTAATGCTCGATGTCGCGGTCACCGCCGCAGCCATTGATGCCGACGCCAGTGTCAACAACAACAACGAAACGCTGCTGCAACGTGAAAGAAATGAAATGTCAAAGTTTTGCACAGCTTGCATAAAAATAGTATTTTTTGTTATTGTTTTTTATTTTTTTATTGT
This sequence comes from Drosophila formosana, assembly GCA_035045625.1. Classification (NCBI taxonomy): domain Eukaryota; kingdom Metazoa; phylum Arthropoda; class Insecta; order Diptera; family Drosophilidae; genus Drosophila; species Drosophila formosana. Next base: position 914,717 of record JAWNOW010000062.1, read on the forward strand.
TGTTTTCGATTTTTTCTTTCTCTACTGCTTTTCATTGAACGCGAAGTTAAAAAGCAAGCGAAAAGTGGAAGAACTTCATCATCATCATTAACAGCGTAATCTCCGTCTATATCTACTCCACATTATCTGCTTTGTTAGTGATGTGTGCGTGTGTTTTTTTTTATATGCGTGCGCGCCACACGAGCAAGAGGAAGCGCTTTCCAAAATTACGTTACTCTCTCACTCTCTCTTTCACTTTGCTGCTGCTGCTAGGGGTACTGACTGTGCGTGTGTAATGATTTTTTTTTTAGCAAATAATCTTAGTGTAGTTAACTGCTTTTTAAAGGGCAACCTCAACAAATTCATCGTGTTAATCAAGTGAGCAGCCGGCAAAGTGTACAAATAAAACTACGCTACACACAAAATACTGCAAAACAATAATAACAACAACTGGTCACACTGGGTAGCTCAATACATATGCATCCATCTGTGTGTGAGGTTTAAAGCCGTCGTTTGGTAATTTTGTTGGTAAGTCTGTTTTTCAAATTGTGCTTTTGTTCATTTGTAAATGTGTGTGTGTGTGTGTGTAAATATAAACAAAACAGCCACACGAATTATGTACTCTACGCTCTTCTTCTTTATCCCCACTTCAGTCGCCTCCCCCGCGCCCTATCGACTGTTGAGCTATTTCTACATTATTCTTGTCTTGTTGCTGCTATTGCTCAGCGAAAGTTGTCTTCCTGCTTTTTACCAACATCTCAACATTAGCATCGTTCGTTTCCCTTCGCTCCTCTGCTGCAGTTCTTTTATTGTTTGTGGCTTGCTCACGCTCTTCTTACTCTTGTCTCTTGTGCCTTGCAGCTTTATCTCGCAATTCCTGTTAGCAAGGGCATATGCTAATCGCCTTTTGCTGACCTTCTCTCACTACGCTCTCACTGTTTTGTTCCTTGCTTGAGATCATTTAAAAATTATGTGTTCACATAGTCGCACGTTTAGTTACTTGATGTCATTTGTGTAATTCGATATATTTTTCACATAGGTATATTTATAAAATGTAGTATTAGTTTATTTGGCCATACTTTTTACGCTAGCATTTATTTCTCATTTGAAAATATGGGCAATTCTCCAGATAGGTCAACAAAAAAATTCAAGGTATAAAACTACGTTTTTTTTTTGTATTTATTTATATAGGAAATCTATTAAATTTATCTAGTATAAGCGAATTTTACATTTACTCATAACACCTTTTAATACATTTCAATGCAAAGTCGAATAAGTGCGAAAGTTTAGTTTAGAACACTTATATTACACGTTTTGTCTTGATTCATTATCTTAAAGAGAGTCATTATGCATTGATATTCGACCAGTTATATACAAAGAATTTAAGGAAAATGTAAATGAAACGATACGATTACTAATTAATGAATGTTTCTTATCAGCGTTTGGCAAATGAAACTGTTCCTGGGCAATCATGGGCTCACGATGGACAAACGATTCCACCAAAAATTTTTTGAATGTCTTATTCAACATTTGAAAAAAATCATTTTTGACAATAAACTGACAACTGACTGATAACTAATTATATTACAAATAATTTCACTGCAAAGTATTCACGAATATCTACCTAAAATGTAAAAAAAGTATGATGGAAATTAGAAGAAAATATCGCATAGGACACGTCAAGTGCAACATGGATTAAATTTAAATTTTAAAAAAATAAGTCAATTGAAAACATTATTCAACAAAATAAGTACATAACATTAAAAAATTAATTGCATACAAATTTTTTAAGTTAAGTCTCGCTGAAATTAGCGATTGAACTAGTTTTAAATAAAAGTGACTTCTGACTGTGATTGTTTTGAAAACTAACAATTGACCAAAATCAACCTTAGTACCAGATATAGTGCTTATCAAGAGCTATAAGTTTAGATTTTTTTAAAATTAAAATAATTTCAAAGCACTTGATTTTTTTAATTTGGAATGGGTACGAAATTCGCATTCGACACAAGAGAATTGCCTATATTACAAAAAATATATGTTTTCTTTACCATAATCATTTAATTAATTTAAAGATGTTTTAAAAAAAAGAGGTAAAAAAACACTTCAATTTAATTGACAATAAATAATAATAATACCGAAAAAAGTTATGGAGTCACACAAAAATTGACTTCGAGCTACTATCGATTCGGGATATTGATGTTTACAATAAATATTGTATTCATTTAAAAATCAGACAATACTGATATTGATATTTATTTTCGAAAAAAATGTCGATATATATGTAGTTACATATACATACATATATATCACATATATATCACGTAATTTAAGTCACCAAAACGTTGGTGCGCTTGTGCGACCATCAGAAAAGATAAATGCAAAGAGTATTTAAATTTATATATTGAAATATTGACTGTACATTTACATAAAAGAAACCTAACCAAGTATATATAGTTTCCGATGATTTTACGTCGTTATACTCGTCGGAAGACGCACTAACCGAAAGGAGTTTGTATGGGGACCAACCAAGCCATAGTGTTTGCTTCGCAACAACCTGACAGACGCTATAAGCAGAGTCGTTATAACCGGATTCTACTGTATAGACATTTAATTTTTAGTGGGAGTCTTTAATACTAGGTCATAAACAAATCGAGTATACTTTTGAGCAGACCAAATATAGAAACAAAAAATACAATTGCATTTTTGACGGATCTCAATCTCACTCTGAGTTCATCAAACGCCTCACAAAGTCATAAATAACAATGTGATGACAATCCAATGTCCCTTCTCTTTTCATGCTTCCACATGCAATCACCTCATAATTAGGAGTCGAAAAGCAACCCGAACGAATTAAAGACCCTGAGAGCTTACATACGTTTATTTGTTTTTCATTTTGTTTTGTTATGATCGTACCACACAGATGCAGCAGAAAACAGTTTTAAGGCGCAAGTGTTCTCATTAGGTGCATTTATTTTTTAGGCGAAGAGCATCTCAAACCATCTACATATATTTCCTACTAACCATTTATAGAGAAAGTAAACAAAAAATAAAAAGTTCTAGTATGCAGCCTTATGTAAGTTGTTTTGTTACTATTCTATTTTCTATTCTTATAATTATAAAGTGGTGTCGAAAATCGAGCTTAATACTTTTTAACATGATTATGTTTGTACATTTTTTTAAAAAACATAGTATCTTAAATTAATAAATACAGAGTAACGTAGGATCTAGAATATCGAAAAAATGATTAAGCCTGACCAAAATAGTTAAAATTGATAAATTTAATTTGCCAACATTTAAAAATGTACACAACCGACTTAACTATCAATCTCGAGAAAACTTACAAAATCAAAAAAAAAGTAAAATCGAGAAAAGGTTGAAACTTGCAAAATCGTCTCTTTTCTTAAGTTAAAATATACACAACTTTAAATTTCTTGTATACCGGTGTTATCACAGTTATCATAGTCGTCCACTCTTTATGGATACCAAATACAAAGTAATATAGTCGCAAAGATGATTATTCCAGCGACTAAGTTCGTTTGCTAGGTCTCATTGCGACCATTTGATCGATCTTTCATTCGTTTTGGCCCTATTTTTGGCTGTGCATTATTCAACAATCGTTTCTCGGGTTCATCGTTGATTCTGTCGAAGAGGCGAAAACAGTACCCAGACCCGTTAAGCCAAAACCGTATGTACGAGAAGTTGGCTATTGCTTCCAAGGTTTATGTAATTGTTCATTTTATTTTGTTGGCCGTCGGATTTTTTGTTCGTTTATTATTATGTATACCCGTACCCATTTAATAGCTAACGAGGGTATAAAGTGTGAGTGCGACTGTATCAATGGATTTGTTGAATATTAATTGATTTATTCTATATGCCTCTATAATTTACATTTTGCTAGCATTAGTCTATTTTTAGTTAAGTACTTTTTTTTTATTTTATTCTGGTTTTACAAAAGAAAATATTAAGTTTAATTTAAATTTATAAAACTGTTTTTTATTATTTTTTTATTACTATATTGTCTAGCCCTACAAGATTAAGCTTGTATTGATTTTTAATTTATACAATGATTTAATTTTTCCTTAATTTTGTGAGAAATTGCAAATTTGCATTATATATTAATTGAACTTTGAAAACCCTGTGACTTAAAAAAGAGAGTGTTTCTTTAGTCGACCAATTTTAGACTTGTATGCATAGCATGTATTTTTTCCTGTTTTGTGTTTCTTGCGTGTTGTTCGAAATACAGAAAAAACAGTACCAACAAAGAGGTTATTTCTTACAATCGTGATTTAGTCATATTGTTGAAGTAGTCGTTGTTGTTGCTGCTTCTGGCCGTCTGTAGTTTCTGACAGTTGGTGCCGTTATTATTAAGTATTAGCTTGCTACATTCCAGCCCATTGTGCTGCAGTAATTGTAATACTTTACTCATTATGCGTAATTATCTATTGACTTTTACTACACTACGGGTAGACTCAAAATATATGTTCATCACAAAGCTTACTGAGGTCTTGAATCTCTAGACTCTAGACACTAATAAGATGAGGGTCTAAGTCATTTGCATTGCTGCCAATTAATTTCCATTTAATTTGTTGGATTTATTTTCAATTATTTATGACCATTCGTAGCTTATAAATTCGGGCGTTAGTCACTAAATGATTGCATGGCATGTGGACTCACAATTATTATAAACATATTACCCCACATCATAAGCGCATAGTATGCATTAACTAACGTACTAGAGAATTGTTATCATTCAGTTTGCTACGGGAACTGTTGTCATCTGCCGTCTGATGTCTGCTGCTTGACAGAGCTGAAACTTGTCACCTTTCTACCGGTTGTTGTGTGCAGTCAGAACATGTCTCCAATTCAGTTGATATTACTCACTAACTAACCTTGTTTTGTTGTTTCTATTGTGCTGTTGTTGTTGCTGTTATTGTAACTTGTTTGCCCATTTGTCAAGTGTCCGCAAATCGCGTGAAATTTACAGAGCTATACAATTCAAATACTTAAATTAATAGTTTGTTACCTGTTACCACTATTGTGATTATTGCTGCTGTTATTGTTTTTATATTTCTATTTCGGGTTCGTGTTGTGCTTAGTGCATATTATTGACTAGATAGTGCGATAGCGATATGATGACATAACCTCATATATTACACAAAAAAAAAAACATAATAATAAGTACGAATGAGTCCAAGGGACGTTGTGTGATGAGCAAATACCATACAAAGTCTAATTTGTAATGATTGTAGCTTGTTTAAACAAATTACGGCTTCTGCGTTGAAGCTTTCGGTGTTAATATTCATATAAGGATCGGAAAGCCGGAGGTGGTAATAATACATAATATAATATTGAAACAAAATTATGATAGTTAATTATTTGTAAATTTTTTTAATTAATGATTATGTTATGGTATAAACTTGATAAGATAATTCAACATTAATTTGATGCCCATTTCTTTTTCATGTTATTTCCTTTTTAGCCAAATATTATAGGTTTGATTGCTGTTTTGTTATGACCACGGGGTATACACAAAAACTTGTATTATAATAATAATGGAATATTTGCGTTCCTTGCTGGCTTGATCTTGGGCGTCGATTAAAACCATTATGATAAAACGCGCAAAAATTTTAAACATTTTATACTACTTTTTCCTTTCTTCTATGTATTTAATATATTTTTTGTGCTAGCTGGCAAAGTGATGTTGCTGTTGTTGTTGGAACACTTCCGGCGTTCATCAGTTGCCTGAATAAATGTGTAGCTGAGTGTGCGTCTGTGTGTGTGTATTGTGCTATCCCAATAGCTCCGATTGCTTTTCCAAGCACTTGTCATGCCTCGCACTTGTCGCGGTTCTGTTAGAATAGAGGGACGGCTAGTTAACTAAAGTTTGTCATTTCATTAGAATTTCACGTTATCGCCGAAAGCATAACTACAAGACAATGAAAACAAGAACAACAAAAAGCAACCGCAATGAGATGAAATTCTAGTCACAATTTGTATACTCTTAGACTATAGTTACAGCTAGTTACAGAATAAATGATGTTTTCCTTTTGAGACAAGCAGATGATTTAATTATATGTTTTATTTTTACTGTCATAATTTACAACTCTGAATGGTAGAATTTATCTACAAATTTAACACAATCTGTTGTATCGGTGTTATCAGATGCCATAAATGTATTCTTGATTTGGAGGGAACATTTAACTTGTGACGCAATTATTTTATAATGAACGTTTTTAAATAAAAAAGTCTTCATACCATAAATACAGATCCTTTAACTTCAGTTGTTTTCATCATACAAATATCATATCTACAAAATACTGGAAATTTTGAGAAAGTTGTTTATAAAATAAGTGACTTTTTAAGGCAATCTATAAAAAATAGTTCGAAAATGTTAAATGTCTAGTTTCAGCTTAACCCATTATAAGCCACTGAACTCATGCAGGTAAAAAAAAACAATATTCAAACGATCATAACTCTAAACGTAAAGAATATGTTAACCAGTCATTTCATCGATATGCTGAAAAACTGTTAAGCACTTTGATTTTTAATATCTTTTTAAGTGTATATTGCAATGTGGACCATTTTTAACAAACATTTGAAATTATTTGGAAAGAAGCAGAGTAAGTGTAAACAGAAAATTATTGTTAAACCCTTTGTGTTTACGCAACACTTTTAAATTGGTAATATATAAAATTGATTGGCTCTCAATGGGTTAATGCGATTTTATCATATTTTAACGAGTTCTTAGTCTACGCTTGAATATTGATTTTTAAGCAGCTAGGCTGCAGTTTTCGAAATAGGCAAATAGACAAAGATGATAAAATGAATTGTTTAATATCTCCCAGTAACTACAATATATGTTTTTTAGAGGAGGTAGATTGTATAGTATCTGTAAGATGTGTTGCTTTATTAAAAAAAATATTTGTACTCTTCGGAGAAATGTGGGATAGTCTATACACAAGAATGCGACACATGTCACCTGCAATCCAACAATTTAACTTGGCTGAACGGACATGTTCAGGTATCCGGCAAAAGGCGTTGGGCGGCGTGAGAAGGCTTCGTCCGCTACCGGGTAAAGAGTGAAGAGGAAATGCAATGTGCTTACTGTAGTCTGTGTCTCTGTCTCTCTGGGGTCCTCGTTGAGATTGAGGCCCCGGTGCCGCTGCAGTTCAAAACTCATCAACGTCGGCATTATCAACTCAAGCAGCTGTGATTATCTGATGATTGTGTCAAGTAACGGAAATTCAGCGTCATGCTATCAATAGAAACACGTGCAGCAAACCAACTCGACGTGTCTTGCCTCATTTTGTTGCACACCAAACGAATATGATTCTGTATTATCAAACAAAAGTGACTGAGAGAATAATAAAAAGAAAACATAAAAACAGCAACTGAAGAACTCAAACTAGACAAACAGAGAGAGAGGGAGAGAGGGAAAGAGCGAGAGGGATATATGCTAAGGCCAAGGGCAGAGCAGTGGGTGGTTAGGGGAGCAGGGAGCAGGACGACAACAACACTCGTATCGGCAAGAACCACAACAATAGCTGTTGCCACTGTTAACTGTTGTTACTGCCGGTGACGCCGACAACCACAACGACAGCAGAACAAGCAACAACAGTACAGGAGCATTAACATTAACCTGCTTGGCGACAAAAGAGGGGCTTGAAATGTTGTTGCCCTGCAAGGCATTCAAATATCGATCGATAATGTCGAAAGTATTGTGACAAAATGGCAGTAAAATCAGGAAAAATTAAATAATGACATAGAAGCGAACCCTTTGAACAGTTTGTACCAAATTAAGCTCGTTAAAGACGGAAGGAAGTTGAACTGGTTAAGTTGAATGAGATAAGAAGGGAGGCAAACAACATTCAGATATGGAAATCTAGTAGATCAATAAGAAGAGGGAGGCATACAAAATTTAGATCTCATCCGTTTTGGCTACCAACAATTTTCTTAAACTCTTATTCTCAACTGCTCGGGAAATTACTTGCAACGAATTCAATTGATAACACAAAAAAGCTTTTGCCAACTGCAATCGCCCATTTAAAAGGTTATCCTTTCTTTTCCCTTTTTTCAGCTTCAGTTTCTTTTCAATGACTTGGCGCAAAGTGTTGCCGACAAATTCGATACGTTGCGATTTGATTCGATACGAATTCGATGCTAGACTCTGACTTGGCGTTTTATGTGCGCAATTTCCGTTGTCTGACAATGTAACGACTTCGGCCAGTTAATAACAAAAACAACAACCATAAGAAAGGAAGCAAAGGTGGAGAGTGGAAAGTGGAGTGCAAGCTGCAGCTATGCTAGAAGCCAAGTCATAAGTTGGAGCATCCACGTCGGTTTTTGTTTTCTTTATGAAATGTATGCAGCATGCTTACTTTTTTATATGTGATGCGCCTGCGTCCTAACAGAGTCGAGTTTGTCTCCGGTCTTGGCTGTTGCTCTCAAAGCCGGTTTGTAAAACACTCGCTCGGCCTCGGCCTGTTTTGCTTGGCTGTATCTCTGCCTGGTCCTTGAACCGTTTGCTCATTGTTGCCAATGCATCGACTCGAGTTGAGTTTTAGTCGCATCTCCGCTAGCCCAATGCCAAAAGCCAACAGCGGCAGCATTAAGTGCAATAACTACTGCATTTTCTTCTTCATCTTCATTATCGTCTGCTGGGTTGGTTGCTGATGAGTCAACTCTCATCATCATCATCGTCATGAACTGCTTCTCTCTCTTGAAATTCAAAACTGCATTGAACTGAAATGCTGTAACAGCAGCAGCAAAGTGGCCTCGGTGGAGCCAATGATGAGTACGAGAAGGGAAGAGTCAAAGATTGTGAGAGAGTCAAATTTATATAAAAGAGTTGCAAAGCTGGCGTTTAGTTGCATCCAATTTATAAAAGCCCCCGGGAGATGCAGACAGCGACAACTGTACCCTACCAGTGAAAGAGAGATTGAGATGAGATATAAGAGCAAGAAAGAGAGGGAGAGAGGCCGTTGCCCAGTAGCCCACCCAGTTTTCTAGCCGACCAAGAAGCTTCTCTATTAACTGTTTTGACCTGCTGTTGGCGCCACTTTATTATGCATATGCTCAGACTCGCATCCATGTTCCACACCCTGTTTGTACTGTACATTGCAGAAACCCTTGTGGCAACAACAACAACTACAAGCAGCGTCTCAATTGCATTTGAACACTCAGTATAAATGGGATTTGCATAGGCCCAAAACGCACGCAAGTCCTGCGGATTTGTGTACCACAATTCTCCACCACCACCACCTAGTGGTGTTAGCAAATGTTGCAAGAAATGAACACTGCGTTGAGCCACCCTTAAGGGCTGCAGCCCAACCCACTGTTAAATTATGCCACCCCATCGAGGTAATGGCTTTCAAAGTGTATGCTATCCTCGCTTACTGATACGAATAGCTAAGCTTGTTTTTATACCCGCTACCCATAGGGTAGAAGGGTATTATTTTAGCTTGTTTCTGTGACGTCGCCCCCATTGACCCTGCCCTTGGGGCGCCGTTAGACATTCAATTGGCATTAGTACTCCTTGCATGCACTCAGGGTCTTCATTATGAAATTAAATACACATATGCCCATACACGGTTTGTTAGGTTGCCTGTGTGTGTACTGAGTGTGATTTTCATTATGCAATATACAGCAAGCACTTGAGACAAACCCTTCTTCCTCCATGGTACTACTACACCCACTACCAACCGTGACTAACGATGGCACGATAAATCATATGATATGCAATAATCCATTATATTGTTTCATTTAACGATTTAATTGATCGGGTTTCGATTTATTGGTTTCGAATAATTGAATCGCTTATCGATTATTCGACAAATTATTCGCATGACGCAATATCCATCACTATATATTTTGAGCTAAAAACTAATGTAGTCAATGCCTGGGAAGAGATGAAACATGTATACTCAAAATTGTACAGAATTGCCCACCAATATTGCTTCCTAATTGGCACTTCAGTGCCGGCGGAGCTCCTTTTCTCCAAGATGGGTGCTACTGGCACTCAGAAGCGCAATAAGCTGACTACTTCACGGCTAATCTAGTTACTATTTTTAAACTTCATTCTACATAAATAAACAAAGTATGTAATTTGCGTGTTTATCGTTGATGGCCATACTAAAGGATAAAAATAATAATTAAAATAAAATCATATGATTAACCGATTATTTTAGTTTTTTTAGCGATTAATTGAAATTAATAATCGCATGGCCTTAAATTATAATATAATCATCAATCGATTAATACAAATTTTTCCTATCACGGTCCGTGACTGTTCATAAATTATTGAATCGCTGAATTGAGTTGTCTTCACCGTGCAATACTACTCTGCCAATAAACATATTTAATGCTTTACTTACCGGCAGACAGACAATTTCAATTTAATTGCAGGGTTTACATTTTCTTACAGTTAAAATTAAACAAGTAAGAAAGATACAGTCGAGAGTGCTCGACCGTATGATACCCGCAACCTATTTCGAGAGAAAACAAAAAACTTTGATGATATTTTAACAAAAAAATATACCAAAGAATATACTGAAACTTGTTTTTTTTTTATTTATTTGAAAATAGCGGGTAAAAATACATAACGCCGACATGTACACACTGTCAACTACACAAACAAAGCGTGAGCAGCTGCATATAAAATTGATTCATTAATAACTTTCTTGTTTTTCATTCGATCTCAACCAAATTCACAGGAGTCATTGAGACTATCATTATTATTATGCATAGGTAAATTATTACGGCTTTTCCAGTTTTTTGGGGCGGAAAGGGGCGTGGCAAAAATCTAAAACAAACTTGATCTGCGTAAAACCTAAACGAATACTGTCACCAAATTTGATATCTCTAGGTCGTTCACACACTTAAAACACTTACAGGGTATATTAAGAGTGTTAATCGCAGATGGGTTACAGAGAGACGGACATGGCTATATCGTCTCGGCTGTTGACACTGATCAAGAATATATGTATATTCTTTATGGGGTCGGAGATGGCTCCTTCTGCCTGTTACATACATTTCCTGTTGGCACTAAGTTATAATACCCTTCTACTCTATGGGTAGCGGGTATAAAAACATAAATTGGTCGAGCATCGATGTTGTTCTGAAGACATGTATCGATATCGTTGATCGTATCGTATTCCGATGTATTTGTTTATATTGATGTTCAGGAATACATCTATGTTTCGCAAATAAACTAAAGCTTAAAACCTTTCCTTCTATATGACCTTACGGACTTACATCAACCCATCGAAGCTTTTCATTTTGAAAACATCAATCAACAATGACATCGATATTTTCACTCAAATGTACATCTCTATTCCAAAGACAAATTAAAGCCATTTCATTGTATGTTGCATTGCAGCGTCGAAGCATTTATCGTTTGGGTTGATGACACAATCAATGAGTGAATGACTATGAAGTTCTTTAAATATATACATATATATGTATAAAGATACTAAATAAATTTGATCCACAAGTTTTTAAAGGATTCTAAATTCCTTAAAATTTAAAAAATTTGTAAATGAGGCAAGTGCAGTGAAGATATTCGAATTATTGATGGAAAGCTGCATTTTAATGTCACGTGGACTACGCTGGCCAGTATTGCGGGTGCCATTAGTGCTGATTTTGTAATTGCATTGTAAGCATCTGCAACCATCTCTTTCAGCGAATGCAATTAGGACCCTTTACTTAATTAGAGTACGCAACAGCAGTCACAACAACGCACACAGAATAGTTAAAGCTCAGGAAATATTTGTATTATGTGTATTCTCTAATGTCCTTGATGCGACCGTCAATGCAACACACCGCGACAAAGTAATTGCAGGAGTTTTCTTTTATCTAATTAACATTAAACTTCTATTGAAATTCGATTAGTGTTGTCATAATGTTTATAAAATAACGAAATTTCTCATTCAAGGACATTTTATTAATCATTTTCCTACAATTTGGTAGATTGGTCAAACTTGTTTATTGTTTCTTGCAGGCCACTCTCTCTCGTCATGGTGTGTAATGTTTTGTTTCGCGCCATTTTCGCAGTTCACATCAATTGAACTCGAAATCATGTAAATGAACACAGTAACAGTAACAAACAACAAAGTTGTTGACTTGAAAGTCTGGACACGACTCCAGTTTTAGTTTTTTTTCTTTTCAGTTTTCTCCATAATAAATTGGTCAAAGGCCTGAATAATTGCAAACTACAATGCTGGGGAAAAGTATTCTTACAACAAGTATATTGATTGATCATCACTTGTTGCTTGACTAACTGACAGAAAAATCGGGTAGCTATCAGGGGTGACACAGAAATCGCTAGTGGAATTGATTCCGCTGGGAGCAATTCCAAAAAGTGGTATTGTTGACCCTGAGTTCGAAAACCAGAGTAAAACTAAGTGGGAGCATCGAAATCTACCGGAATGATTGCTGATTGAGAACGAAATCATTCCGCCTATAATTTGACAGTGGAGTTGCCTGTGTCACCGCTGAATAATATATTTTTTTTTTTGTATAAAGAAATTGGAGATTTATTTTCTTCTTTGCATAAATCGACGACGAAAAAATATTGTCATCGAATGGTAGTATACATTATTCATGATGTCATGCTGCTATCAGTTTATACCCGCTACCCAAGGGGTAGAAGGGTATTAAAACTTAGTGCCAAGAGAAAATGAATGTAACAGCCAGAAGGCAGCATCTCCGACCACATAAAGTATATATATTCTTGAACAGCCGAGACGATATAGTCATGTCCGTCTGTCTGAATAAACACCTAGATCTCAGAAACTATAAGAGCATGAGCTATGCAAATTTTTTAAAACACGTGTTATGCTTGCACGCAGATCAAGTTTGTTTTAGAATTTAGCCACGCCCACTACCGAATTCGAAAACCATACTCTAAAGGTTTTGCCTTATAGCTGTAGCTGTAATCTTTCGAACACATATAAAATAGAGCAGCGCGGACGTTTCCTGAAAATTGGAGTGGAATCGCGTGATAAACATGGAAAATGTAAGCCAAAAAATATGTAATTTAAATAGTAACTTGTTTACGCCTAAATGTATGAAAACACTCGCAGCACACTGTTGATGGATATAATAGTTGGAAACACTTTTATAAATTTTCTAGTAATAAAAAAAGAGAAAAACTAAAAAAAAAAAGAAATCTTCTAAAGTATGCAGCAAATCACGCAATTGCTAAAAAAAAAAGCCCAAACAATAAGTGATGGGAATTTTATTCTTAATAGAACACATTTCACAAAGTTGTAACGCAGTTGTAAAATGTTTGAAAAGTAATTTTTTTATTTTTCAAATTGAACAAGTTTTCCAAATATTCCAAAAATAGTTTCGGGCCCCACAAAACTGAGTAGCGGGTATTTTACAGTCAAACACACTCGAATGTAGCTTTCTTACTTGTCAACATATTTTATCCGCTCACTGTTAATGACCATCCAAGATCTCTTTGGGGTTATCATTAGTTTTTTTTCGTGAACACTTTTGCGGCATATCTTTTTGCCAGTACATATTATTATCTGCTAATATTTATAAGTTTATTTATTTTTTATACCCGCTACCCATAGGGTATGAGGGTATTATAACTTAGTGCCAACAGAAAATGTATGTAACAGGCAGAAGGAGGCATCTCCGACCCCATAAAGTATATATATTCTTGATCAGCGTCAACAGCCGAGACGATATAGCCATGTCCGTCTGTCTGTCCGTATGAACAAAATTTGGCAAAAAGGTTCCTTCATACCCTACGCAGATCAAGTTTATTTCAAAAGTTGGATGCCACGCCCCCTTCGCCCACAATAAGCATTAATCTAGAACAAATCAAGTCAAGTTTTTTTTATGTAAATCGCGTATAACTCCAAAAGTTCTTTGTGTAATGATGTGCAATTTGGTAATCCATCTGCGCTTGACACTCTTAATATACCCTGTAATTTTGGTACAAATCGGATAATTAGAACAACAGTTATTCGTAAAATTATTTTTATCAAAATTGTTGAACCCAGTGCATATGGATGTTTTAAGTGTGTGAATGACCTAGAGATATCAAATTTGGTGACAGTATTCATGTAGGTTTTACGCAGATCAAGTTTGTTTTAGATTTTTGCCACGCCCCTTTCCGCCCCCAAAAACTGGAAAAGCCGTAATAATAGACCTAGAGCATTGCAGCTGCTCGCGCTTTGTTTTTTTTTCTCTCGACTAGCTTTCTTACATGTTTTTGTTTTCTGTTGATTTAGCATTAGTTTCGAACTTGTGCCAGGGTCGTGCCAGAGCTTTGCTATTACTTTCGAGCACGAAGCACGGAGAGCTTTTAAAAGTGCAATGCAATTGCGCCATGACCGATAGCAAATACTCTCATTCCCTATCTCTTCATTACGATATTTAGTATTTTTGCTTTTTTAGAGAATCGAAAATTATATTTCGGTTTTACAAAACAAGCGAGTCAAAAAACAGATTTGAGTATTTTGTTAGTCAGACACTTTATGTTGATCTCATTACAAAACATTTATACCGATACACAAAGGTATAATCGAATAATTAGCCGATATTAAACTACTAATTATAATAAGTGCGAAGGCTACTGAAATAATCAGGTAGTCTCGATTGTGGTTCCCAGTTAGTTTGATATACCATGTTTATTGGGCGTTAAATATGCCTCAATCAGCACTTGTTGGTTGTATTTATTAATTAAATCTAAGATCTTAGAATGGTTGTATTTATCGCTCAGTTATGTTCATTAACATTCCATCATGTTGAGTCGAAGGCCTAGGTCAATGCTAAGTAATTAGTATTGTGTTCTTTTGGTACATTTTTTGGTTGAAAATCATGGGTATAAGGGTTTTGTACATTCTCGAAATGGATATTTCTTACTTGTTTTTTTTTGACATCTAAACATCATCTAAACGTTGAGCTCGTTTTTGCATTAGATTTTACAAGCTTTTCATTAAATAGCTGAGATTTACATTTTATTATGATTATTGTTTATTTGCTAAATTGTTGAAAATGAGCATTTTTTATACCAAATGTCCCTAGATGCGGCTTCATTCACTTCATCGTCTAGTATATAAGTTTGATTATTTTCTGCGATATGATCATTTGTTTATTGAATACGTTTTTACAAATATAAGCAATTGACACACACAAACACACAGACAAGATACACATAAAAAGCATCAGAAAAAAGAAAAATAAAATAGAATATAAACATAAAACAGTAGCGAATTGCCAGCTAGGCTATGAACATTATTTCAGTTCGCTTCACATACCCTATGGACGTGAACGCACAAGGAAAGGGAATGCTTAAAGCCAATAAACATGTGAAGTTAAAGAGAAAACTATATTCATTTGCTTTGTATTTTTAAATACGCGATCTCTTATTTAACAAATTTATTTAAAATATTTCATTCGCCTTTTTTCGGTGTTTTTTATTGGCGGTAAATATTGAAACCTTTTGATGCTGTTGGTGCTGATGATATGATTCATATAGAAATGAATGGTTGTAGACATCATGATATCCAAATGATACATGAATAAATAGAAATTGCAGCACACATCTAATATAATCCCAATTTTAGTAGACGGACAAAGCACTGACACTTTCAGAGATACAGATACACACAACCACTTCCACCCCTAACACGTTCTTTCAATAAAACTTAGAAAATTCTCGCTAAATAAGGTCAAGGTATCTAGGTTTTATTAATGTATGTATGTATATGTGTGTGTGTCTCTTTCACTCTCTGCCTCTGTTTTTCTTACTCCCTTTGGCGGCAAATTTTAACACTTGACTTATTGATTTGCCTGTCAATTATCAGAAATATGATTATTAAGGCTCGGATGGACCAAGTTTGAGGCTTCCGCTGATGAGCCATTGACCCACTCCATATTTTCCTTCTCGCAACTCGGCAAGAACTAGAATTGAATGAAGGGCTCTCAATTACTTGCCTCCTTTAGGCAAATCAATGAAATCAAGTGGTTCACTTGGCACAGTTCTCTGCTTATGTTTTCATTAACTTAATACTGCTCAGAGTTGAAATCAAGTTGAATGAGCCCTTCTGCTTGGCATCACAAGTTCCTAATGCAACTTTATCTATACTTTGTGGGCTAGAAAATCATTTCAAAATTATAAATTCGTATTGAAAAAACGTTAAAGTTCTCTATACTATATTCAACATGATTTGTTTGTGAAAAAAAACGTAACAGAAGAAAGTTAATTTTTCATTGTTTACATATTGATGGCAATTGGCAATGTTGTTAATCATATATTTTAGTTATTTTACTAATTGGTACTTTGCAGCAATAATCGTGTGAAAAGAAAATCGACAAAATTACGCTTACGTTATTTTTGCCTGTTCGTTTTAGACTTAAACGTTTTTGTTTATGCCCAATAAGGAATGTCGAATTATCAAACTCAAGTCAAAGAATAATTTAATAATTTGTATTCATATTTTCTTTGGTGTCAATAAACATAGTTTTTGTTTTTTTATTTAACGTAAAAATACGAAAAATTGTTTCGTTTTCATGGTAGACACTCGGCAAGTCTATTACTCCTATTGTTTCTCTAATGGGTTGAGAAAGAGCTAATAGTGCCATTGATGGAAACGGGAGTGCGCGGTATGGGCAAGAAAACAACATGACGCGAACACGAGAAAAATTAAATAAACAATTCGAAAATAAACGTAACAACGAAACAAATTGAAAATGTGAACTGAACCCCGAAGCATGGGAGTCCCGAGTCCGATTCCGAGTCGTACATGGCCTCGCGGTGTTGTGTATCTGTAGCTGAGTATCTCAGCAGTATCTGAGTGTATCTGTATCTCTTTTCGCGGCACTTGGCAACAAGTTGAATGGCACTGACGAAAAAAAATAAAACGAGGCCCATATCCAGTCAGACAGTCGCACTTCTAGCCATAGTGCCGATGCTGCCACTCCTGGGATCGTCAACAGCGAGACAGATACACTAGATATATATATATATATATATATATATATAAATGTATATATATTTATATGTTTATGCTGACAAACGGACAGCAAACTGACCGATCGACTGTTTGAGTTTTCGAAAAAATACTCAACACTTGTGTGTCGGTCGGCAAATGCTTTGATGTGCGTATGAATTGGAATACGAATACAAATACAAATATAAGTACAACAAGTATTATTTCGAATGTGTGTTTAATTTACCATGTGCCAAGAAAGCGATCGCCATATCTCTCCTTATTCAAGCACATACTATATTAAGATGAACCAAATGGATAACCTAGCCGATAACCTGCCTGTCTGGAAAAGGCGCTTCTCCTTACGTCTTATTTCCTTCATACGTTAGCGTTGTAATTTCACACACTATATAGATAGATCACTATGAATTATGTAGAAAGATTTCTAAAGTATAGGGGGTGCATTTGTCACATCTTTATCTGCGAATTCAAATTCGACAAAAGCGTGAATAACATGTAAAAAAAAGGTTCAAGTCGAGAGTGCTCGACCGCAAGGTACCCGCAACCCATTTCGAGAGAAAACAAAAAAAAAAAAAATAAAATAAATAAAATAACATAAATGATATTTAAAAAAAAATATATACCAAAGAATGTACTGAAACTTGTTTTTTTGTATTTATTTGAAAATAGCGGGTAAAAATCCATAACACCGACATGGTCACACTGTCAACTAAACAAACAAAGCGCAAGCAGCTGCAAGTGAATTTTGCATATAAAATTTATTATTTAATAACTTTCTTGTTTTTCATTCGACCAAACCAACCAAACTCCACAGGAGTCATTGAGACTATTATTATTATTTGCATACCAAAATGCAATGCTCTAGGCCCATTACTACGGCTTTTCCAGTTTTTGGGGGCGGAAAAGGCCGTGGCAAAAATCTAAAACAATCTTGATCTGCGTAAAACCTACATGAATACTGTCACCAAATTTGATTTCTCTAGGTCATTCACACACTTAACACGTCCATATGCATTGGGCACAACTATTTGATAAATAATTTATCAAAAAACTTTTGTTCTACTTATCCGATTTTTTTTTTAAATTACAGGAGTATTAAGCACAGATGGCCTACCAAATTACACAACATTACACAAAGAACTTTTGGAGTTATACGCGATTTACATAAAAAAAAACTTGACTTGTTCTAGATTTATGCGTAACTTTTGAAATAAACTTGATCTGCGTAAGTAATGCAGGAAGCTATGTACCAAATTTGGTGTCTATGTCTCTGAGATCTAGGCGATGACTCCTTACTATACTAAGCGATAATTGAACTTTTTGTTGCTATTGTTTTTATTTGAACAAATTAAAAGTATTTTCTTGCACCTTATTGAATGCTTTGTCTTTTCTTTTGCTTTTCTGATGGCATTTTTATCAATTCATTTGTTTTCTTTATTCATACAATTGTAATGTATGTAACGTATATCAGATACTTGTAATGCAATAATAATTGCATTACGAGTGCGCTGAGAGTTATTGTAAATATTCGATATACCATCCATTTATGAAGCTAGAACACAAAATATCAAATATCTGTAACAAGTAATCTTCTTTTGTGAGCCGAAATAATGCGTTAGGTTAGCTAAAGGATGAGCGAGCTTATCACGAAAGCCGGAATCTGAAAACCGAAAATAATGTTCGAAATTTGACTAATTCTTCGCTCCAAAGAGGGGGCGTAATTAAGCGTAAAGTTGATCGTTGATTGATGTCTATAACGGTGCAGCGTTGCAATGATTTATATCGATTCACCTTGAGAACACTCGCTCGCCTAACAAATGGCGAACGAGGCAACAACAAACAACAAATGAGACTTGTTGTACATGATGACCATTAAATCAATGTGCTGATGATGATGATCCGTTCAAGAATCTGGGGATCACCAGTTTCACACGGGTTCATCAAGTTTCATTTTGTCTTCTGTGTGTCTCCGTTTTTTTTATTTGATTTGATTTTATTTGAGAGCTAATGTTGTGTTTTGGTTTTCAGTTTTTTTCTTGATAGGTCGCCGCCCCCAACACTTTGATTAATGTAATGTGTCCATTATGTGTGTGTGTGTGTGTTTCGGAGCTCCAGTTTAATATATACTTATATACAAATACATATGTAGCTGGCTTTTTGGATATCTGGATACTTTTACCGTTTGTTCGCTCATTACACGCATGTTTCTTCTTATGGCCGTGACTTTGTTTTTGTGACAGCTCTTTTGCAGCTCGCCCTGTTACGATTTTCGATTCCTAGTGCAAAACAATCAATTTAATTGTTATCACGAGTATATGGGAGAACAAAAAAAAACAAAAAAAGAGAACAAAACAAAATATTAAGTATAGTCAATAAAGCTGGCAAGCGATTCGTATGTCGTCGCCGGCGTTGTTGTTGACGTCGTCGTCGTTTTTGTCGTCCACGTCGTTGTCATTGCCGTTGTCGGTCGTTGCTCGTCGCCACTTTCATCGTGATATCATCAATTTTGTATTTACCCATTGTACAACAGGTCACCCGACTTACTTGCAAGATATCGAAGCGATCGTCGTTCATGATACGATCTTTTTGTGTCCAACTGATTAGCAAAGGTTTTTGTCGGCCTAGTGCTTATCTTAAGCTGATATCGATATCTATAAGCACTATCGATATCGATAGCATTGCGATATATTATGTGGTATTTTTGTCAATTTACATTCCAAAATTATCGTTTACTAGTCCACAATCGACTGTGGTTCGATCCTCATAACAGTTGGCTACTGTACTGTTAGTTAGTCAGCGATGTGATATGACATGATTGTAAAAGGTTGTCTCACAGATAAGAATATACAGTTACGCAGAGAACTAAATATAAGTATGTAACTCATTTGCTTCTCCTTGAATGACACATTTTGAACACTCTTTTTACATTTTTTTTTTTGTTTTTTGTTTTTTTTTTTCTTTCTTTTTTTTTTCTATATTATTTTTTTGTGATTCCTGTGATTAAACTAAAGTTTTTTGCAATGGCAATGAAACAATTAAATAGCCTAGTAACTCAACGATTTTTAAGTTGTCTGGTCTGGTAATTACGCATGTATTAATTCACGAGTTGTCATTGTGGCTGCCATTGTTGTTTAATTACGTCGTGGCAGCGATAATAACAATAAACTACACCACAGCCATTAAGACATGCACAACTAATCCATATAGGCAAAAAAAAGCCCTGCTGCTTGGTGCTACCCCATATATAAAATAAACACGCATTCAAGGTCTTCTCCAAAAAGGTGCGTTGATCGGCCAACAACGGCTCTAATGCAAATATCTTGGAAAAGTACAAGTGCATGTGTGGATGTGTGTGTGTTTCACACCTCAATAGCGCAGCCCTTTGACCAGTCTAGAAATCCGTACCCTTGCCCTGTTATTACACTCGATGACTGGCTGCTACTGAGAACAGTTGGTTGGGTTCAGTGGCCGTCGGAATGCCAAACATGATTAGAGTAACTACACTAACTTGGTAGGTAAGTGTGTGACGAAGTCGGTGTTGGGCAGTCATCAGTTGAATAAAAAGCAAAAATTACGCCATGTTAATTACCATTTAAAGTTAAATGGCAGAGGGCGGAATGAGTGGTGAAAGAGAAGGGTCTGCCATATGCGGCTAGGCGTGTTACACTTTTCAACTGCCAAGTTTTGACGGTCAATGCTCACAAAACAAACAAACACAGTTAGCTGTGGCTATTATTTATTTTTTTTCATCTTTTGTGTTTTTCCTCTTTTAGTTTTGTTTTTCTTTTATTTTCTTTATGACAACTTGCATTGCAATTAAAGCTGTAAAATGTTGTTGTTGGTCTTTAAGAGATGCTTTTTGGGGCTTTTATAGTTAAAAACACTTAAAAACAGTATATAACAGTACTTCAAAGAGGGCCAGCTAAAGTTATATAGGACAACTATGCTTGTGGGGTAAGGCAGAAATTGTATTTGGGTGTAAAAAGTTGGTCGAAACAAGTTCAACGATATGCATTTGCAGTGTGAGGTTTGTCAACGAATAATATGACGTATGATATTACTGCGAATACTGTGCTTGTCAATCAAAACTATTCTTTTCAGTTGTGAGAAGATATAAAATCTTCGTCAGTTGTGAAAACCCCGGAATGAATTGACGAAAATATGACGCTAATAAATTGTCTTAGAGTAGCAACTGATTTCGATGGAGGCAAAGCCACTGACGATTCTATGTTGTTTAAATTTTGACGTATCTCCCCCGCTTTTATCTTATAGCCAAGGTACCGAAATGTAGATCGCTCATACGCTTCTTCATTCGTTCCTGAAACAATGAATATTAATATATCGTCCATATAAAAGATTACAAATAAATGAGCAAGACTGTCAAGTGTATTCAATACAGCTTTTTAAAACACTGAGGGTGCATTCTTTAATCCAAAGGGCTTCAAAGAAAGTTTTTCTGCGCATCAGGTGTAACAAAATCAGTATATTCAATTGATTCAGGGTGTATGGAAATCGGGTAATACCCGCTAGACATGTCAAGAGAAGTGAAATATTTCACTCCCCTAAGTCCAGCTATCTGATATCAACGGTAATGGAAACTTATCAGCTTCTGTATTTTTATTTGATTCTCTATAATCAACAGAAAGTCTTGATGAACCGTTTGTCTTCTTTACTAGTAATTCAGAACCAGCAAATTCTGAACCTCTAGGTCTGATAACTTTATTACTCGATTAATTCTTTCATTTTAATACGTACTAAATCCTTTTCGCTTGGACTAAATCTATATGGTCGCCTTTGCACAGTCTTAGTCAGTTCAATAAAACGATTACAAATTTCTTCAGTACGCGTTTGCGGAGTGCTTTCGGTAAAATATGTTGAATGTTGCTTTTGTAATAATATTAAAAATTATGTTTCATTAACGATCAATTCAGTTTCAATGTTATTAAAATAATCGGTTGAACGGTTTCAAATACGTTTGTTTAGTTTGAACAATCTTGAAATGATCGTAAGATACTTGCACTAAAAACCCTTGAACCAATTTTCTTCAGCCAATTACAATATTTTTTTTCACACATTTGTCTGGTACTATGTGAAAGGAAAATACTAAAGAATTACCATCAATCATGATGTTTGATTAAACTTGTGCAGTACAATAAATATTGGCATTGCTTATTTCCTTTATAGAGATAACGCTATGATAACGCTGTATCTTATTAGAAACGCACTCAGCTCCCGAATCAAATGTAATTGTAAATCTCTCACCATTGACCAGCATAATCGATTAAGTCTCCACTATAGCGCATAGTTCCACTATTTTTTGCGATCATGCTCCCATTCCGGTATTCTGCACTTATTTTGAACAATTAGTGGCAATGTGTCCCGGCTCCTGACATCTGTAGCAAGTTACATTTGCCCTTCCATGACGAGGCTGCCCTGAACGCCACTCCTATTCCAGATCTACAGTCTTGCTTTTTATGACCTAGTTTTCCACACAAAGAACATTTGAGATCCACAGTTTAGCATTCTTGATCGCTGGTTCCCAGTTTCGTGCAATATGACGCTCTTTCATCGCAGAGAGTGCTTGTAGCTCCGCTCGCAGTTCACGTCGATTGTTTACATGCGTGTGTATCATTCGTTGCAAAAGCTGGTGGAAACTCACCATGTGCCCAAGAACCAACGCGATGGAAATTTGTTTAGAATTCAAATTACGCAATTTTGTGCACAGTGACGTCACGCTGCGACTTTCAAAAACAGGCAAGCTTTCACCGTTACTTGGCCGACTATTAAGAGGATTCAAAATTACGGCCGATGTCTCGTATCGCTGTTCAAGCAACTGCCGGAACTGTTGCCAAGTTATCCCTGGGTAGCATATTTGTGATAACCACTGGGATGCTGCGCTGAAGATTCTACAGTCTACAGTAGAATCCGGCTATAATGACTCTGCTTATAGTGTCCTTCCGGTTATTGTCTTTCCGGTTATTCATGGACACTGACAGAGCTACAGTACTAACGGTAAGAGCTACGATGCTGCAATTTTCACTCAGCCTAGATACGCTCACTAAGATGCGTTTTTACGAAATAATTACTCTATATTTAATCACTGTTTGAAAATGTAATTAATTGGCCCATTTTTGTTTTTGGTGATGCTTTGAAGTCTTGATGATTCCTAAGGCTCAATGTAAAGAAAGGTTTTAGACCTAAATTAATTTCTTAACGTAATGCTGATAATTTTTCTTTGTTTGTGTGTGCGTGTTTTACAAAACATTTGATGCATTCGTCATCACCGATACCTATAAAAACATCGGAAACATCGATATCGGCACATATCGCCAAGCGAAATCTATGATCGACACAATTATGTTTTGCATAAAGTGAGATCATTTTGTTTTTAATATTAATTTTATAATGTGTGTGGTGCAGGGGCTAGAGCGCCTGAATGCGTAGTAGAATCCATACTTATTTTTAATTCAGCGACAGACAAATTTTTTTTTTTATTTTAAATGGAAACGAAATAATTTTCATGAAATCAGCGAGAGGTTACATCGGGAGGAACAACAAACAATATATTTTAAATTTCTTCGCGGACGAAGATGCGTGTAAATGTGGCTAGATTATATATGTATATATTATATTATACTTGCCTTACCAATAAACAAATTCATATTGAAGAAAAAAATATTTATAGGGTCGGAGATGATCTGTGCGTTACATACATTTTCTGTTGGGACTAAGTTATAATATCCTTTTGTCCTATGGGTTGCGGGTATAGAAATTGATCCAACGAAAATTGTAAATCTGGCCAATGGAAAATATACAATAAGAAATGGGCCTACTGTACACTTATTAAAATGCCTCACACAAAGTCGTTTGCAATGTGCGTTGTGCCTGTGCTCGAATCCCGCTTGTAAAAATTTTCACTTTATTTTTGTAGCAAGTTTAACAAGTTTGCTAAAATTTTCAAAAATAATAATTTTTCCAAAACTGGGTAGCGGGTATTTTACAGTCGGGCACACTAGCTTTCATACTTGTTTAAAATTCAATTGTTGCCTTTATTTATTTTTGTGTTCGCCATTCTAGCAATGCCCTTAAGTATAATGTGTATTTGCGTCTCATCCTGGTCTGAGTTAATTTTTTACCATAGAATTAATTCCAAGCTACTAATAATAATATATGCAATAAATGTTTGTGATAATAATGTAATTTTGCTTTTGTTTATTTTTTTAGATTTATCAACTAGACTCGGCTTGGACCAATGCGTTATCGTTAGGTGCTATGCCCCCGTGTAGCGCTACCATGGGCGTCCTGACGCCCAAAGATTGCTGTCAAAAATAATAACATATATACACATGTATATTATCAGAAATAGAAGGTGTTGTCGAGAGCGAAAGGTATTCGCAAATCAAATGAGGTGCTGCAACACGTAAGCAGGCAAACAACAGCAGGTTGACCAAAGCGACCTTCTTCTGCAAACAGCAAAAACACAGGCGATTTGCAGCACGCGGATCGCTTCAAAACGAAATTCAGGCTTAACAGAAAATGTTACAAAACTCGAATGCAGCATCAGCAGCGGCACAGGCAGCACAGCCCAGTACAACAACAGCTGTCATGGCAGCGGCGGCAGCAGCAGCAGCAAACAATGCTGCAATAGCCGCGTCATCCATACAACCCAAGCTGGTTGTCATACGGAGGCGTCCAAATCAGGGCTTCGGTTTTACGCTGCGTCATTTTATTGCCTATCCACCGGAAGATGATGCCGCCAGCTGGCCTCAGGTAAGCAAAGCTTGGACAGCAGGCGCGTGAGAGAGAGATAGAGATAGAGAGAGAGAGAGAGAGCGCTACTGCGCAAGCGCGTAGCCTGGCTTTGCCAATTAGTCACCGACTGCCTTGCCACTTTGGCTTTTCGCGCTACGACGAGTTTCAGTGGCAATCGGATTTCGTATTCAGTATTCGGATTCGGATTCCCGTCTCCATTGTCATTCCAATTCCCAACCAGCCCCTTTTTATACCCGCTAGCCGTGGGGTAGAAGTGTATTATAACTTAGTGACATTAGAAAATGTATGTAAAAGGCAGAAGGAGGCATTTCCGACCCAATAATGTACATATATATTCTTGTTCATTGTCAACAGCCGAGAGGATATCGCCATTTCCGGCTGTCTCTCCGTATGAATGACTAGATCTCAAAGACTATAAGACCTATGTATATAGATATCAAACTTGGTGACAGTACTCGTGTTGATCTTTCGTAGATGTTTTAGATTATTGTCCGGCCCCCTCAAACTGTACAAGCCGTAATAAATTGTCTTGCTAAAGCCTTGAATTTAGGTATGTTTAATAATAACTATAGTCTCAATGATTCCTGGGACTTTGCTTATGATCGAAACAACTTTGTAGGGCAAAATACACATGCAGCTGCGGCTGCTTTGTTTGTTTAGTTGACAGGTATATTATCAATATTTTCAAATAAACATATACACAAAAATAAATTTCTTTATATGTATTTGGAATATTTTTTCAAATATCATTTAAGTTTTTTATATTCTCTCGACATTGGTAGCGGGTGTCTCTCAGTCGAGCATTCTCGACTAGCTTTCTTATTTAGTCGTTACGTGAGCCCAACGTACGCGTTGTTTATTCAAATAAATGAAGCTGCTTTCTTTTCTCCTTTGTAGAAAAGAACTTCGAGCATATCGCATGCGTAATTGAATTTGCAACAATAATTGTTAATCAAATTCTATACCAAATTTTATGATTAATGCTTGCAAACTCCTCGAACTTATCCGGCCGACTGTTTCATTGCTAACTGGTCACTGAACAGCCTAATCAAGGGAACTGCTTGTGTCTTTTAGCTGCAAATTTGATAGCAATTATTATGTGTTAACAATTCTATATTAATAAACTACATACATATATATAAAAATTATGTTTTCCAATTAAAATAACTTAGAAAGCTACAGTCGAGAGTGATTGTGAAAACCTGTGTACCAAATTTAATGTCTCTAGATCTTATAGTCTCTGAGATCTAGGTGTTGATACAGACAGACAGACAGACGGACATGGCTATATCGTCTCGGCTGTTGACACTGATCAAGAATATATATACTTTATGAGGTCAGAAATGCCTCCTTTTGCCTGTTACATACATTTTCTGTTGGCACTAAGATAAAATACCCTTCCACCCTATGGGCAGTTGGTATAAAAAGATAATATGAAAAAAAATATAAAAAATAGTTTTTATTGGGGATTACTATATTAAACTTTACAATCGATATTTCATTGACCTCTTTACTAATACTCTACTTTCGCTATGCCCTTCAAAAACTAAATTATAATAATAAGGATGAATAGTTTAAAAATTAAAAATGATTTGAACACTTAATTGTTTGCTTCTTGAATTAGTCCACTAACCAAAATAACTTAAAACTTATTAATATACCAAATATTGACAGCTAATTTCAACAACTTCCTATTTTCTGCTAATAGCGCTGCCGCCTTAGTGTTATAGAAAACAAATTATTTTTATCTTGAAAAAAATAATACAGTAGAATCCGGTTATAACGACTATGCTTATTGCGACGAAACTCGATGGCTTGGTTGGTCCCCATACAAACTCCATTCGGTTAGTGCGTCTTCCTGGTCGTAAAATCGTCGGTCCCTTAAAAGTCGCTATAACCGGATTCTACTGTACAAATTTATGAATATTTCTAATAACTTGTCGACAGCTGTAATTTAATGTTATCAATAAATGCAAATAAAATCTTCTTTTAATACTTGAAAAAATATATTTGTTTAAAGCAAATTGGTTGAACAATTTATATGAAAAACCAGTCGGATTTTTTGATTTCAAATCGTTAGCTTAACTATTCGAGAAAAACTCCACACAATTTCAGAAGCTTACTCGAATTATTTTAGAAGATTCAGAAGCGTCTGCCTGCTCAACATGCACAACGTAAACTTTAAACAGCTTTTTCTCAACTTAAAATTTTTGAGTTGGTATTACGCATTTGGATACTATTGCAAATAAGTATATATATATACGTACATATATCGAAATGATTCAAGCTGTATTCTCTTAAAAAATAATAAAACTTAATAGGCTATTTAGAAACATTTTTATTTTGTTACTTTTATTATTATATTTTTTTTTTCTAAAATCAAAAATTGTTCACTTTTTTTATTTTCTAAAAATTTTGATTTTATTTTCCATTTTCCAATATATAATAAATATTTTGCATTGCATTATGTAGAGTATTTCAAATGCGCTATTTTAAATGTTTAACATTGCTTGTGTTTCTTAAGCTGCTTTTTTTTTTGCACTAATTTGCGTTTTGCTCACTTTACTTTTATTACATGCGACGTTACCGCTCTCTACCGCTCTTTCCGTCTTTTCTCTCTCGCCCGCGCTCTCTCTCTCTTTCTATTTCTCCCACTCTCAATATCGCACTCGCTCTCTTAAGGCCAGTCTCTACTATATGCTTTGTACTCTCTGGGGGCTTGTGCTCTTCGAGCCTCTCTCCTTGTTGCCAATAATGCTGTAGTTGTTTTTGGCGTTTCACGTTTTTGTTTTTTTTTTTACATTTATTTTTTACATTTTCTTGTTGTATTTTTGCGCTCTGCGTAGGAAGCGACGAACGTTGGAGTTGGTGGCGGCGGTGGCAACGGGAGTGTCGTCGGCTTGGAGCCAACTTCGATGCCGCCATACCAAGTGAAAGCGATGGAGACCATTTTCATCAAAGAGGTGCAAGCGAACGGACCGGCTCACTACGCAAACCTGCAGACGGGCGACCGGGTGCTAATGGTGAACAACACGCCGATCGCAGGCATCGCCTACAGCACCATTGTGTCGATGATCAAGCAGACGCCAGCGGTGCTCACGCTGCACGTTGTACCCAAGGAGTGCGATGTGCTGCAAATGGTGAGTACCCAAAATAAGATATGTCTTCTGTGAATCTAGTCTACAAAACTGTACTGCTTCTTATCATAACTAAATGGCTCCCAAAAATTGTGTTTGTTTGTTGACCGCAGCACTATACGAGCATAGCCCACACACCGGAATCGAACCGTTTAACGATGTCCGCGCAAGCGACGCCGCCTTCTCAATCGGTTGCCGCAGTTTTACCTGCAATGTTGGCAAATGGCACTGTAAACATTAAATCCACATTTCCACAGCAACAGTTGATCTCATATCCCGCTATTGCCAACTCGTCGTCACCGGCGTCCTCAGTATCGCCAGCAACGCCTCAGCATGCACCGCCTCTCCATAGCGGCAGTCGCTCTGGCAGCATCACCAGCAATGCCAGTGGCAGTGGCATCCCCGGCAATAATAGCTACCACCATCAACAGCAGCAGCAGCAGCATCCGCATGCGTCGCGTAATCAAGCAATCACCGGCAGCGGCGGCAGCAGCAGCATCGACTTTGGCGACATGGCTTATGGACTGCGCCAGCAGCAGAAGCATCAGCAACAGCTCTACCATCAGCATCAGCAACTGCTGTCCAGCAGCTTCATGCGGTAAGTTATTATTGGTATTATTATGTTAGTACTAGTGAGCAGGACGGAGGCGCCATCCTCATCGTCACTGCCAGCGACGTGTTGGTTTATCTTATCATTCGGGAGGTTGTGATGGCGTTTCTCTTTTGCCAAAACAGAGGCAAAATGACAGTGTTCATTGCAATTAGACAAGCCAGCAGCAAACGAGCGAGTGTTGCCACGGCTACAGTGGGACAAAGTCACGCTAAATGCTAAGCTCGATGCAAAATTAAAATCCCAGAGCTTCAGCTAAGTCTATATAGTAATTTTAAATGACTAATAAAGAAATACAAAAAACGTCGAGAAATGCTTATAACCGTTGGATCCGCATTAATTGTATAGTTCCCGAAGAAAAATTATACTTTTAATTATTTTTATCCACTGATTGTTTGGAAACCATTAAAATGTTAAATGATAATGCGAATTTAAAAGCCACTACAAAGGGAATTCCAAAACTAATAAAACGTTTGCAGGCAAAAAGTCATCGTTCAATAAACAATTCAATTATTTATTGGAATAACAACAACAATAGAGCAGTGTGCCCTTACAGCTCTTTGTTCACTATAAATTTATTGAGATGTAAATGGTGACCAGTGGCCAACAGACTTTAGGTGGTTTCAGTGAACTTGACTACACTGTGCATCGTTTGATTTATGGTTGCGTCGAAAAACTGTCTACCTTGATGAGTAAATGTGTATTTTGTGCTTTATTACACTTTTAAGCAAGACGTTAGCACATAAACTATTGTTAATACTTACCATGAGTAATGAACAAATAATCACCTGATGTGGAATATAATACATTCCATGAACAATAAATGCGCCAAATGTAACAATAAAGAAACTTACTTAATTTATTTAATTTGTATACATTTATAATTCAATGAGATTTGTTAAAGGAGTGAAAAGCGAGGTATTCAAATTTGAAAATGCATAGTAGTTATTTACTACTACTGTAACTGTATAACTGTTTGAAAATGCATAGTGTTTATTTATTACTGTTGTCATGATTGTAACTATGAAAACGATTAAAGCTGTAAAGTCGGCTTTAATTCTTCCTTTTTACAATGTTTCTTTGCAGCTAGAATACCGTTTTGTGATATTAAATGTTCGCAGGGTTTAATATACATAATTGCAAATATACCGTGTGAATATACGACTGACCCCTACGCATTTGTCGATTTTTGTTTCCCACCAGTTGGTTGGCACTGTGTTGTCCATGTCCAGCATGAATGGTTTTTATACCCGCTACCCATAGGGTAGAAGGGTATTCAAACTTAGTGCCAACAGAAAGTGTATGTAGGAGGCAGATGGAGGCATATCCAACCCCAGCTGCACTAGATTTGTACGATTTGTTAACAGTGTCACCGTGTTTGGTGGATTCTGTAATTTTATTTAACGTTAATAGATATTTAAGCACAAAAATACTTGTCGGTGTATTTATTATTGGTATTTTTGGTATGTTTTATATATCAAAAAAGTGTATTTTCTCGAAAGAGTAACGGGGATCTCACAGTCGAGCACTCTCGGCTGTTGCTTTCTTAATTGTTTTTTTTTTTTTTTTTTTTTTTTGGATTTGGCATACTCATTTGCCACATTTCTCATCAGACTTTTCACTGTCATTAATTTTACCATGCTCCTACATACATATGTACATACGTATGAGTACATATGGTTTTAATTCTTATGTATTTATGTGTACAAATATATCTATATAAGCGCAAGTTAATGATGATGAGTCCATACTTGGACATACGACGTACTATAAAATTGTAGCATCCCAGCTAATGTACATAGTTGTCATTCTGACTACCCCAATGGTGATTTCATCGTCATCATTATCATCACCATTATTTATTGTCATTATTATGTTCAATGAAATTTTGCATATTTGAGTTGCTGAAAATTTCATTTATTTCCTATCCTGATTTAAACGATAGCGATGTCTTAAACAAACTCAGTGTTCCTTTGGCAGGATATTTATCGAACACCATCATTAAACTTAACAATTTACATTGTTTGAGGTGTTAAATCATCGTCATGTTAACTGGCTATTTCACAAATGACGGATGAATATATTAAATATACAGATTATTATTTCAGATTATTACACACATAGCGATAGTCATGCACAGTGATCTTTTCGATCACTCTTCGATGTGACGAGAATTTGGCATCTCCTGTGGGAATTGTTGTATTGGCAGTTTTGGTTCCTATTTTCTGGGATGATCGTTTGTGTGTTGACTTTACGACTGCGACTCGATTTGGCAATGACGACGAATGCATTTATTCATATTTCTCGTGTTTTTAAAAACAAAAATAAACACATGCATTAAAATGCTTTGGCCATTTGGGCGAACTTCCTCTTTTCTCTCTTTTTTTCTATTTCTCTCGTTCTCTTTCTGTTTATTCAAAATGAACGAGGCAATAGACAATCCCCTCCAGAGAAGTAACCCAACGCCCTGGAAGAACATACATTTGAGTATTTGCAAGAATGCAAGTATACTTTTAAAAGACGCAACTAGATACCTTGTTTACTGTATAAGAAAAACATTTTGAACTACATTTAAAACATATATTCTTGTAAGTTAAATTACAAAAAATGAAATCATGTAAATATTCATCTGAATAATAAGACCCGATTGGATTTCACGGAAACTAATGAATTTATCAATGTGGTAGCTTAATGTAGAAATATTGCACATGTTATTAAGATTCAAGCTGGAAAAGTATTTTTGCTTTTATATGATTAATCTATCTATATGATAATTATTCCAAATCGAATCATTTTTCATGAGCACGTAGTTATAAAATCCCATTACCTTTATCCTATGGGTAACGGGTATATTAATAAAGAAATTAATGAGTTAAGAGCTCTCGAACATCATCCGACGTTTTGCTTAAATATTTGATTTTATGTTAGCCGTTTGGCACGTGTTACAGTTATTCATGTGTGTTCAAATTTTCTTTTACTTTTGTTTAATTTGTATACTATTCATAAGCTATCGTTTCTAATTACGTGCTAGCGTTGAAGTAATGCAAAATAAAAAAAAAACTTGTGCTGCTGATAAGTCCCCAAGAAGCCAGAAGCCAGTTGCCAGTTAAGAGGCGCCACCACTCACTCGCACATACATACATAAATATACTCACGTAGTTGTGGGTGTATTTGAATTTTGGTTTTGAAATTGACTTTCTTTATGCAATTGTTTTGTGACCCATTAATGATGGCAAATAATGGAAAATAAAAACAGTATCGCAAATTGTAGAAATTCAAATCACATTTCGAATATTGTGCAGTGTATTTGTGCTGTGTGCGACGCCCACATTTCGACATCATCAACAACAAACAATTGCGTTTACGAAACGTTTATCGTTGTCGCTATATGCTTTGCAAAGCATATTTTATATATGCATATAATATGTACATATATGTAAATACATAAATGCAATCAAATATCATATATGTAATGCGCGTCGTATTTATACTAGCAACTTAAACATCAACTTCAACTCTAATTGAGTTATTTAGCAACAGCAAGATCCACTAAACCACAAACTGCGAAATGACAATGTATATGGTATGTGGTACAGTGTAAATGGATAACAACAAAAGCAAACTTATATGAATATTTGTAAATGCGCCATTGTTAAATGATTACGACAAGATTTAATTGAATTTTATATTACACACACACTCGCAAACTTTCGTAAGCAGAAGTAAAATGATACATGAACAAATAAAAAAAAGAGAAAATCAACTGCAGTGAATGGCATTTCAATTCAATTCGCCCTGTGTTCTTCCCAACTAAACGCACTCAACACACATATCATCGTCGATAGGGACAGGCGGAACCGCCGTCGTTGTGTCGTCCTAAGCCACGCCCACAGTTACACACACGCCACCTCATATCGCCCAGTTTTTGATTGAGATCATTACTGTCTTTCTGTAAAATTGAAATTGAAACTGATACTGAGACTCAGTCTCAATCTGTGAGCTTTTGAGATAATGCTGAATAAGATGTGTTTTAGCAGGCTGAGGATGCGGAGAAATGCTCGCATGCTACTCTTGAGCCAATCCCAGAGAGCTTATAATTGTATAATGCGTTGAGTAGCATGCGTAAGTACAGATACTGAGAGATTTGAGATACAGTAACTACTGCAAGTGCCAATGAATACAGTAGTCAGTGCGGACATAGAGAAAGTTATATCGCAGAGAAAATTAAAAATCATATATACATACATATATGCACATATACATATACATATACATATGTACAAACATAAATATATAGATACAGAAAGATGGCGTAAAATTTCAGTCCTTTGCCTCCCTATTGACCTTTATGTGCTTGTGTGTGCCTTCGATTTTGACTCATTTGATTGATGGATGATGGCGTGAACAGTGGGACAAACACGGCTAGCAATAAAAATTCATTTCCAAAAAAAAAAAAAAAAACTTAACGCGGCGGCAAAGAGTATTTTCATTTTATGAATGGAGCAAATCCATATTTAAGTATATATGTACAACACAAGGTGACAATTTATTAAGGCTCCCACACAGGTGTGTAAATTGTCAAGCCAATATTCAGATATTTAAAAATTATAGGAGTGCTTCTCGCCTTGCATCCACTGTGCGAATTCAAATTTTTCGTTGGACTTTGACTGACAATTATACCCAAAACACAGGGAGGAAGTGAGTGTTTGCTCAATTAGATGACTGATAGTGATATCGACTAGTGCTTGTCGTCTCTTTCTCTTTCTCTCCCTCTCGTTTTTGTTCTCGCTCTCTTTATACCAATTGGGTAAACCTTGTGCTCCTGTTTACCCAATTGAATTTGTGAGTTTCGTATTGCCCGTCCGCCTCCTCGTAATCCAACCTGCTTGCATACAGTTTTAGAAGTATAGAACAGTATAGCATGCATATGGTATCATGTCTCACATATGAATATGCGATGTGGGCAGTGCAGTGGTATCCTAATTCTTGCCCATCGTATCCCATTGCATCGCTCACATTTTCATTTTCAGATGCGAGTGTCTTGTTGTGTGTACAATGAAATATTTTTGCGCTATGTGCGCGTGGCACAATTGGTTATAAAAAATAAAAATGAAAAAAAAATATAGCATAAAGAAGAATAAGCGCGTCAGTCGGTTCGGTGGCTGGGTGGGTCGATGGGTCGTCGGTGGATTGGTGGGTTTTGCTTGTTCAACGGTTGCCCACTCAATAGCTGGGGGGCTCTTTTCAATTGGCGGCAGGGCCCTGCCTCGTTTCAGTCGCGCGCTTAATATGAATTTCATACATGCATACAAAGTGGATTTGTTGTCGTCGTCGTAGCTTTTGTTGTTGTTGTATTTTCATATATTTTAGTTTAGTCGCATGGACTTTGGTTTGTACTTTAGTTTAGTTGCTGATGGCGAGTGGAGCGCGTAGATTTGATTTCGCAGTCAGAAAGAAATTCGCTCGCATACTTCAATCTGTAATCTTTCTCAATCGATGTGAGTTTTATATCGACTCGCCTTCTGTTCATGTTCGTGTGTGTGTGTGTGTGTGTGTTTCAATATTCGCTTAGGTTTTTTCAAAATGCAATTATCATTGATAAATTCGTAACAACAGAGAAGCAGAGCAGTATTTTAATTTTTTGAGTTGCTTTTTTTTTGCTCTACAATTTACAGAGGCCTTGAACATTTATTACACAGCAGAGAGATCACAAAGTTAAAGTGTTTTCAATGAAAGATTAGCTCGGTGAAAACAACAACGACAACAACAAACAGTGCAGTGCTAAGATTTTTGAGTACAACAATAACAACAACAGTAACAGCAACAACAACTACAATGCAACAACATACACACGAACAATGCGCGGTTGTTTCGGTTTTCTTAGCTTATTATTTGGTTCTCTCTCGCTCGCTCACTCATTCTCTCTTTCGTCTCATATATTTGTTGTTTTGAATTTGTGAATGCGATTAAAGTTTTGTGTTTGCTTCCGTTACGTATGTTGCCCAAACAATACCATTCAATGAATGTCGCCATTGGCTGCCGTCGCTGTCGCCGTCGCCGTCGCCGTCGAAATCGATACCAAAACACAGTCCAACAAATAAATGCAATGTGAATTCCGCAAATAATCTTGCAAAGTGTGAATAGTGTGGACAGAGAACGAGAGAATGGGGACCGGGGAAAGGTGTGCAAATGGAGGCGGGAACTGAATATACATATCTGAAGTGCCATGCCTCCTTCCACATGCAGCATGAACTGTTGACAGCAGGTTGGGGCCTGTAGCTTTTTGTGGCTTATCAAATATGTCAACATTATTATTTATGGCTTGTTAGTGTTGCAAAGAGGCGAAAGAGTTGGCAAAACGAACGCAAATCAGACAATAAGCAACACCAATTACCAACAACATACACACACACCTCCCAACAACAATGCAGGCAGACATACATACATATATACAACTACAACAAGTTGACAATAAAGCGCGAAATTCCACACCTACATACACAGAGACGCAGTATGTAATGATGTACATACATACATACATATATACAAATGTTTTTATTGTGTACATGACCCATGGATACAGTTCATTTATTTGGCTGACTTTTTATTGATAAGCAGCAACTACACAACAACGACAACAACAATAGGAAATCAGCACAATTGAGCTGCGTCGATGATTCGCCGTGTCGCGACGTGCGTTGTGTGGATGGATCACTTGTGTCAACGGGGTTGTTTTCCTCTTTTCTGTTTTTTTATTCGATACCATAGGGCAGAAGGATATTATAACTTAGTGCCAACAGAAAACGTATGTAAGAGGCAAAAGGAGTCATCTTTATGGGGTCGGATAAAATGTCAACAGACGAGAAGATATGGCCACCTAAATCAAATCTCAGAGACTTTAAGGGCTAAAGTTACACATTTTCTTTTTAAACACTAATTATGCTTTCCGCCCCCTCAAATCGAAAGTACAAACCGTAATAATACAACTAGAGTCTTGAATATTAATATGCATAATAATAAATACACTTTTAATGATTCCTGTTTGGTTGTGATCGAATGAAAAACATAGAAGTTATTCAAGAAACAACGGTATAGGGCAGCACTCACATGCTGTTTGTTTGTTTAGTTGACAGTGTGACCATGTAAGTATATTGTGGATTTTTTTTCAAATATATACATGAAAAACAAATTTCGTTATATTTGTTTGGTATATATTTTTTCAAATATCATCTTAGCGTTTTGTAATCTTTCGAAATTGGTAGCAGGTATTTTACTGGCGAACACACTCAACTGTAGCTTTCTTATTTGTTTTTGTGTTTAAAGCTTATACAATAATATCAGTTACAGAACTTAGATATATTTATTCATTTGTATTCTTCTTTGCACTCATATTTTTGGCCCGTTAGCTTGCCGACAGCACGTTTTCTGATTATCATTGCAGATCACTTGTTCTGTTTACTTTCACTATGCGTCTGTTATATGAAAATACTCCTGTGCACTTACCTCCATGGTCACTTCAATTTCTACATGACCTTGCTTTCTATGCACTTCAAAAATCCTTGTTGTGGTTCGATACCACATTATCTTTTTCAAGGGCAATGCCAATTACGTGCATAGAACATTTCAGACAGACCAACAATACATGGAGCTATGCTTTAGTTAATTGCTTGGCCAACATGTCGAATACGCAACAAGTTTCATGCCCAGAAAGTGCAACTTTGTCTGCAAGTTTGATTTATTAAAAGCATTCTGCACAGACACATGCCACTCACAATTGAGCGTCAGTTTTTTTTCCTTGCTGACCTTTAGCATCCTAGCCAATTAAAATGAAAATCCCTTCTCCTCTTCTAATGTTTGCTGCTATTTTATACTCGCACCTCATTTTAAATGGCTTCCTGGCAGTTTTTAGCGTTCAATTCTATATAATTTTAAAGTAATTTCCTTCAAATATAGTAAACAACAATTTTTTTTTTAATATTCAAGATTTTAATTAAATTCAAATTCAGGAGCATAAAATGTAGAGTTTTTTACATTTTAAAATCTTATAAAAATGGAATTTTAATATCCAATTCATTATTTTGTTAATTACGTTAAAAAATAAATTTAAGATTATTAAAAAAAAAAAATATTTTTGTATTTTATTTTTGCCACGTATAATTTTTTGAACTATTTTTTTTTGAATAAAATGCAAACTAGTAATGTTTACGCTAGACTGATACAATTGCCCGCTTTTAATCTCATATCTTCTGAACCGGCATTCTTCACTGAGTTCCCTAAGAAGCTGTCAACTTTATTGGTCTAAAATCATCTTTAAATTTCTTTATTTATTTTTGCTGCTGTCTAGGAGCTTTAATCAAGAGTTTCTCGGCTTAACTTTGGAAATGACAATCAAATCATATTAGCTTTACCGTCTTTAAACTTAAGCCACCTAATTGTGACCTTTTGGACTGTGCGTTGATGGTTCAGTCAGCAGTCAATTAGTCAGGATTGAGATAGTCAAAGTATCGCGCAGTCAGTCGTAAACTATCGAGAGAATCTTTCTTACTATTGCTAACTTTGCACTTAGTGCATATCTGTGAAAGTGAAATAGGGAGCCGAGATAAACTAATTATTGCTCACAGTTTCCTGACCGCCTGATAGGCGACTCTGCTGTGCTTAGCTACGGCAGTAAAGTAAGACAGGACGGGACTCCTTGGTGTTTTTTCCCTGTGCGGCGATGCATGCTTTGACTAAATGCTCTATGCCGTGCTGCAATAATCTAATTTGCAACTTCGAGCAAGTGTTGAATGCACTTTGGTCTTGTGGCTGCCGTTGACAGCGAACACACACAAATGGAAGTGCTGGGGCATGTCATGGGCTCAGTTCACAGTTCGTAGTCATGAGCGGCCACCTGTCTGGCAGCGCCGTTTCCATTTGGCTGCCAACTGTTGACCAGTTCTGTGTTGTTTGCCCCGATATAAGTATTTATAGAGACGAGGCCAAAAGGCACCTACGTCTCCCGGTACGAGGCGACGACATAAAAATCTCGCATTGCATTTGATCTATTGCATTGCACTGATGTGGCAAAACACATCGAAATTCTTAAGCAAATACATTCATTAATAAACAAACAACACAGTACAACACAGCATTCTCAAATGCAAATACACATACAACTCATTGCATGCAATGAGTTTCTTCAATTTCAATTTTGTTTGCCCAAAACTGCGCAGCTTACGTGTATTTGGCAACTGGCATCGGAGCTGCTGCTGTCATCGTGACCAGCGTAATCAATCAGCTGACTACGTCAAATCCAAATTATTCCCGATCCGTTCACGTCCAATCATTGATGCCGTCGTCGTAGTCATCGTTGTCATCGTCGCTCGTGGCACGCGCCAAATTACCTTCGTTCCAGCAACCTTATTCCCTATGGCGATCAGGTGCCAACGCCTTAATATAAAAAGCTTGAAGCGATTCTTTTTACTATCGTTGTTAGCTGAAAACCTGAATTGAAATGTTGAATATTTTAATTATGCTACTTTAGATGGAAATGACTGAAGAAGTCGAGTAAACTGCGAGAGTAGTTGTTTCTTATGCAGGTTGAGGATTGCATTTGTAGATTGACATTAAATTAAATTCTTTCATTATTTTGAAGATCAGATAACGTTTAAATGACAACAATCTCTGCGTCATTTTAAAATTCTGATTTTAAAAATGTAATTTTTAGGGAAAAATATCGATAAAGCTCTTGATTGATGCTTTCCAAATAACACATCGATGTTGGGTTAAAGCTTTGATGTATTGATGATCAGTAAGGCTCAATGTAAGGAAAAACTTTAGACTTAAATGAATTTCTTAATGTAATACAGAAAATTGTTCTTAGTTTGTTTTTGCGTGTTTTACAAAAAAATGTATGCGTTGGTAACAGCGGTATCTACAAAAGCCTCGGAAACATCGATATCTGCACTTATCGCCAACTCGAACCGCTGTTGTCTGCTTAGGCGTAAGAAAGTCGCAATTAAAATGATTTTTAAGCTTATAACTTCTATTTTTTTTACGCGATTTCACTAAAATTTTC
Source organism: Drosophila formosana (assembly GCA_035045625.1). Taxonomy (NCBI): domain Eukaryota; kingdom Metazoa; phylum Arthropoda; class Insecta; order Diptera; family Drosophilidae; genus Drosophila; species Drosophila formosana. The sequence continues at coordinate 953,246 of JAWNOW010000062.1, forward strand.
AGGAAACGTACATGTTGGTCTATTTCACAAGTGTACGAAATATCACAGCTACAGCTGTAGTGGGCATGGCAAACTTGAACTGCGTGGAGTTATAACTAGTGCTTAAGTGCGTAGCTCTAGCTCTTATAGTCTCTGAGATCCAGGTGTTCATACGGACAGACGGACGAACGGACATGATTATATCGTCTCGGCTGTTAATAGTAATGAGAACTTTATTCTTATTGGAACGCTTCGCACAAAGTCGTTTAGTGGCGCACTGGGTAGAGCGCACGTATGAATCTCGCTTGTAAAATTTTCTGCATTTAATTTTGTTAGTTTTGTTTAGCAAATATTATATAACAAGGGTTCTAAATATGTCAAAAATATTTTCGTGCCCTATAAATCTGGGTAGCTGGTATTTTACAGTCAAGCACACTGGACGGTAGCTTACTTTACAATAAACAAATGCTACTTTGTTTTTAAGTCACAATAAATAAATTGCTTGTTTTTTATCTATTATAACTTAGTGCCAACAGAAAATGTATTTAGCAGGCAGAAGGAGGCATCTCCGACCACATAAAATATATATATTGGTAAAAGTCGGATAAGTAGAAGTTATTTGTTAAATTATTTATCAAAATAGTTGTGCCCAATGTATATGTATATATGGACGTTTTAAGTGTGTTAATGACCTAGAGATATCAAATTTGGTGACAGTATTCGTGTAGGTCTTACGCAGATCAAGTTTGTTTTAGATTTTTGCCACGCCCGCAAAAACTTGAAAAGCTGAAATAATAGACCTAAAGCATTGAATTTTAGTATGCATAATAAAAATTATAGCCTCAAGGAAGTTATTAAAGAATCAATTGTATAGGGCGAAATTCACTTGCAGCTGCTCGCGCTTTGCTTGTTTAGTTGACAGTGTGACCATGTCGGTATGTTATGGAACAAATTTCAGTATATTATATTTATATAATATACATACATATATATATATTTATTGTTAAAATATCATATAATCTTTTTGTTTTCTCTCGAAATAGGTTGCGGGTATCATACGATCGAACACTCTCGACTGTAACTTTCTTACCTGGTTTTATTATTTATTTCATACTTATATTATCTTCACTCGTTTGTATTAGCTGTATTCAAACTATGTTTCCTATCAAATATTAGATTTAGAAGTTCTAGACTTGCCCCACATATCCTGTGTACTTGTGTTGTTGAACATGAAACAAGTGTTTTAATGTTGAATTTATTTTGTTTTTGATTTCAGTGCCAATCAGCCGCCAAACCTATCAGTATTAGCAAGTGCAACCGCGACCACTCCCACCGCACGCCAACCCAAATCGTCAGCGGCCCTGAGCCAATCACTGTATGCAGTGAATGCAAGTGGCGGAGGCGGTGGCGAGAACAGCGACTTGATGATACGACTGCGTGAGTCTATCAAACAGAAGGAGGAGTTTCTTAAATCGCCGCTGCCCTCCGGTGTGTTGTCCGCCTCAGGATCCGCGTCCTCGTCCTCGAACGGCAACGCAGCGCAGTCATCACCGCAACAGCAGCAGCAGCTGGCGCAACATTTTTTCCCCTCACACACGCCCCCGGGAACTGGAGGAGGACAACAACGCGTGCGCCATCCAGTGTTGCTTAAACAGCAACAACAGCAGCAAGTTGTCCTCGGCTGCGATATGTATAATAGTTATGCGGGCAGCAAGCTGGTAGCGCGGCCCTTGGGCGCTGTGCCGTCTCAGCAGCGTCAGGTGTCCGTCAATGTGGCTAACAACAATGCTGCCAAATACGCCAAGGAGCTGGACTATTTCGAGACACTGCAGGAGACTGGCGTAACCAATAAAGTGTAAGCATTTCCAATGATGCAAACATCTGTTTGTTATTTTTTTCGTGTTAATTGTCGTTGCAGATTCGAGAGCAAACTGGTCTCACACATGTCGAAGGGCTTTGATCCATTCAAGCCGCTGTCAATCAACACAAACGCCGCCGTCTCCGAATCGGCCGGCAACATTGGGCCTGCGGGCAAAAAGCAAAGCGTTCTCTACGAGTCCCTGCAACAACATCCGCTGCACCAAATGCAGGCCAAATATCAAAAGAGCTCCAGTATCACCAGCACCACTGTCGACGGCCAGACCAGCAGTCGCATGGAGCTGCACAAGGCAACACTAGCGAATGCCACCATCGACTCCACACCAAGCAGTAAGTCTATTAGTCTATCCCTTACATATATGTCCTTGTTAATTTCTTGTCATCATTGCTTGCAGAGTACAGCGAAAAGTCGGAGCATTCGCAAAGTGTCAGCAGCTCCTCGCACACTGTGGCCACATTGGCGGACATTGCCGAAAGTAGCGGTGAGTTCCATTTGCTGCACATATAACAAAACATTACTTATATCTCATTGGGTTCTATAATGTGCAGAGATTCTTCGGAATATATCTAATATAACTTAGTTGGGTAAACTTTATGATATTCCAATTAAAGTCAATTCAGATCAAACCCATCAATTTAAAAAAAAAAAATGAAAAGGGTTTATTAGGTTTGCTGAGATCGATATGTGCGTAACAAGAAGAGGAGGCATCTCCGCTGCCATAAATTGGATACGTTCTGCATCAGTATCAACAGCCGAGTCGAGTTAGTCATGTCCGTCTATCTGTGCGTCTATCTTTCTGATTATCAACAATAAAGTGATGAGTGGCTAACCATATTTTCTTTATTTTTAAATTTGAGAAATATTTTGTTAAGTATTCATTTACTTATTAAAACTCATAGTGTATGTAACGTCAATACTTTAATATTTAGTAAATTTTGTATTTATTAATTAAAACTAGTTGACGCCGCTAAACGAGGTATAGTTGTTTTAAAAGTCTTCTGGAGACTAGTAAATATACAGTTTTTCCAGTTTTTGGGGGCGGAAAGAGGCGTGGCAAAAATCTAAAACAAACTTGATCTGCATAAGACCTAAACGAATACTGTCACCAAATTTGATATCTCTAGGTCATTCACACACTTGAAACGTACATATACATTGGGCACAACTAATTTGTTAAATAATTTAACAAATAACTTTTGTTCTACTTATCCGATTTTTACCATATAAAATATATTAAGAGTATTAAGCGCAGATGGCCTACCAAATTACACAACATTACACAAAGAACTTTTGAAGTTATACGCGAATTACATAAAAAAAAAACTTGACTTGTTCTAGATTTATGCATATTGTGGGCGAAGGGGCGTGGCATCCAACTTTTGAAATAAACATGATCTGCGTAAGGAATGCAGGAACCTATGCACCAAATTTGGTGTCTATGTTTTATAGTTTCTGAGATCTAGATGTTCATACGGACAAACAGACGGACATGGCTATATCGTCTCGACTGTTGACACTGATCAAGATATACATAAATACTTTATGGGGTCGGAGATGGATCCTTCTACCTGTTTCATACATTTTCTGTTGATATAATTCCTTTCTACCCTTTGGGTAGCGGATATAATAAGTTTCTCAGTTTCTTTAATTTAATTTTTTTATTTAAAATCTAATTTTGAGTTCAACTTTGTAATTTTTGTTATCATAAATCTATCAGTCTTCAATAATTAACAACAAAAAGATCATACGTTGTTTTCAGTTAATTGAAACTCATTTTTTGATTTTCGCCCTAAAAGAAATATAAGTATGAATGATTAATTGAATACCAATCTTCCTGGACTCTCTTCTACAAATCTTCTTTATTTATTGGCATGAAATACACCAGTTAAATTTTTTAATACACCCTACAAGTGCTCAATGGGATTTAGGTTAGGTGACTGAGCAGACCAGTCCAGCGTGTGGAAAGCTTCAGCGAGTGCTTGGGATCGTTAGTCTGCTGAAATTCCCACTTAAGCAGGATTTGTTCTTGGTTAAGGATAGTGACATAGGAACTTCTCTCATATGGTTAAGGATAGTGACATAGTAACGGACACACAAACTGTCATGTAATAATTTGTCCCGCCTGAACTGAATCGAAATGTTTATATTTTTGTTGTTTAATATTGATTACTGATATATGTATGTATTTATTTATGTTTAAAAAAATCAGTGACAAAAAACAAATTCACCAATGAAGAATTAAATCTAGTTAAGATTAAATGGCTTTATTAATCGTCTATAAGTCTTCAATTAAACTATAGTGAATGATTCATTTGGCATTCATATTACGAATGATCAATTATTAATTTTGTTTCGCAGGCTGTATTTGGGCGAAACCCGATTTCAACTAGACGTTGATATTAAATATGTAATTGTTTGTTTTGAGTTTTTTTTTTCTTAGGGGTTTCTCTATTATTTATTTTAGATCTAAAATCGAAAAGATCAATTGACACTTGTCGCAAGTTGCAAAAGTTATCGATTGTTGTCATTGAATGATTTATTTTCTTTAGAGCTAGGTAAAAAGTGTTCATATTTCTGGCAATATCATTAGTGGATTATACATTTGTTTCGGAGGCAGTAAGCCTGCTCGAAGTTGACAGAGTTTCCACTTACTTCCGTTGGCAAAGCAAACAAACAATTGCCAAATGTATCTAATTTTATATTTTTTAAATCGCTCCGGCTCAAAAAAAGATTCAAAGGGTGCGATTTTTTGCTGCCATACCACATTCATAAATAAATGCCCAATCTAAACCATATTACTTGAACATTGCAGCCGCTGCCATTGTGGACACAGGAATCGGAGCAGGCAGTGTTGTAAGACGTTATAAGCCACTGGCGTCGAGTTCCTTTGACGAGGGCAAACCGATGCGACGTATCTCGTATCTGCGTGCCACTAACAACGAGACCGAATATCATCCTGATCCATCAGTGGATGGAGCTCCAGCAAGTGCAGCCGCTGCCGCTGTTGTTGCTGTTGCAGCAGCCGCTGCTGCCGCCGCCGCTGTTGTTGAGCCCCACAAGACGAAGGCTCTTGTCGAAGAGCATCCGGATCCGACATACGATGTGATTGGCGGCACCGGCGGTGGTCATGAGTTTATAGAAACCCCCAATGGACTGGAGGATGTCCGTCTTTCCACCCACCACCATGGTAGTCGACGTGCCTCCATGAACAGCGACGTGCGTAGCAGGTGAGTCGCCACGAGTCGAGCTGCTCTTAGCGGTTGCGGTTATTCATTAATCACTGTATACCGCTTGAATGAATTTGTGTGAATATGTTGCAAACTATTTAAGCTAGCAAAATTTAACAATTTTCATTAAATTACTAATTCAAATGCATTTCTTTTGAAAAACAATTTTGATATAGTGCCTATGACAAATACTTTGCCGCAATCAATTTCATTGAAATAATAGTAAAAGGGAACAATTTTTAATGAGCTAATGTTATACAACCTTTGAGCCAATGTGTCATACATCAAAAAATGTTTATAAATGTTTTGCCTTTTTGGCAATAAAAACACATAAATTGATCTTGATTGAGATTTGGTTTTAAAAACTTATTACAATCATCACTTTAATATTTGAACTTGAAATCATTTGTTGGCAAATAATTAATATAAGATTTTTCATTCCATTTTGCAGCATTCACATTGATGCCGAGCTAAATGGCAAATATGTGCCCAACGAACTGGAGGCTTTTGAGACGGACATTGAAATCAAGTCTTCGTGCATCAATGGCAAGGTATGTTGCAACTGCAATTTGACATGGAGGTGCTGGAGATGTAATTGTGAGTTTGAAATGTTTTTTAGCGCATGTCGGAGTATCGTTCGTGGCGTCAGGTGAAACTGGTGATCGAAGGAGATTTGCTGCGCATTTACTCTGGACGCCATGCAAAGTCGGAGCACAATGTATGTTATATTTATAAATAATTGCAAATATAATGATCACTCACTATAATAACACACAATAGGTGATTGAGCTTGATATTAGAAATTTTAAATTCTATGACGAATCACTGGACAAGAAAAAGTTCTTAATACGCATGCAATCCAAGCCAAGCGCCAGCGGCGCCCATTTGGCCACATTGGGCAACGAACTCAACTTGGACGATGCCCACGACAAGCTGACATCGTCGGGCAGCAGCAACGCTGCCGAACCGCAAACGCCGGCGGCATCAACCACAACGGCACCATCTTGTGGCCCTTACACTGAAATTCTGTTCAAGACCAAGAGCAGCAACGAGATGAAGCGTCTTTTTGGGCTATTGCAGTGGAAGGACAGTCTCAACTTTGATGATAACGTGAGCGTTACATGCCTAATTGATTTTCTTTTTTTGTACTTATGATTGCATTTTTGCAAGCAGGAGCAACAGCTGGCGGGCAAACAGTTGGCGGAGCCACAGAAAACAGCTGCCACTTCCAGCTATCTGGACGATGTCGCTGGCGCTGCGGATAGCTCACCATTGAGCTCGCATTCAGGTGGCGGAGTGGTGGAGGGAACTGCGGCTGCCTCGATTGCTGGAGCTGCAGCTTCCGCAACTGGCGACTCCATATCGCCGGTTATGAAATTGCGCAAACCCTCGTCCCATAAGAATGTTCCAGATAAGGATTTGGGCTCGCCAAAATCGAAGAACTGGAAGGATTTGCTCTTCCGGCGTGGCGGCAGTGGCGGTGGCCAAGTGTCCCATGGCGATTTGGCATCCGCTTCCGGTTGTGCCAACAAAACGGGCGGTTCCATTGGATTGCCGTTGCGTGCCTGTCCCATGTCGAAAAACAACGTGTATGTACCGCATTTGGTGGAGGTGTGCACCAATATTGTGGAGACAAAGGGTCTCAGTGTGGTGGGCATTTATCGAATTCCCGGCAACAAGGCGGCTATCTCGGAGCTGTCCGAATTAGTGAACATGAAAGACTTCCACTTCGATAGCTGCGCAACCGACGATCGCTGGGAGGATGTGAATGTGGTTAGCAGTCTGCTGAAGCTGTTCATACGCAGCCTGCCAGATGCCTTGATGCCGGCTAATTTCTACATCAATTTCATTGAGGCGGACAAGAAGACGGGCCTGGAGCGCATCGTGCTGCTCAGGGATATTGTGGAGTCACTGCCACGCCATCCTTACGAAACGATGAAGCATCTTATAAAACATCTGTGCCGCGTCAGCGACAACTGCGAAGTGAATCGCATGGAGCCAAAGAATCTGGCCATAATTTTTGGCCCATCCATAATTCGTACACCGAACGATACGCTGGAAACAGCTGTCAAGGATATGAAACATCAGTGTCGCATTGTCGAGCTGCTCGTGACGCAGGTGAGTCCCATCTGAGAGAGTTGACTTCATCCGATTATTAAATTTCATTTAATTTAAGAATAACTCTTTATTTTCTGTTAATTATGACATAATCATTGATATTGTAATGAAGTTGTCCAAATGTGTTCGCTTCATTTTAACTTGAGAAGAATTTAATGATAAACATGAAGTAGAGTAGCCAACAAAGATACAATTTTTTTAGCGTCTATAGACTCTGAAATGTATATTAATATGTTTTACGCTCAATATAGTTTCAGTTTGCATTCCATTCAAATAGTTTCAGTTTTATTTGGAAAGGCTTCTAAAAAATACATGTGTATTAAGAAAGGTTAAATTTTGCAAATAAAATCGTTTAAAAATAGGCGCAAATGATGCCAAGAAGACCCATACAATTCTAATGAGCCCACACGATAGTTTTTGTTATATCAATTGGTGATTATTTATTTTACAAATTGGTTTGCCTTAAATTAAAACAAAACAAAAGGTTAAAAATCATTGTAAAAATAAAGTATTTGCAATCGCCGCTAATTTCCGTTTCTATCTCTCATTTTGCAGTACGAGTATTTCTTTGAGGGTGGCAATCTGCCAGATGTGGCAGAGTTGAGTGGCGGTGCGGCGGCCCCAAGTCCAGCGCAACCGCAGCAGACGCAGGAGGATCAGACGAGCATGTTGCTGCACAATCTATCCAAGATTGAGCGCATCACGGAACGCGAGACACGTACGTCACGCTTCATTCCACAGCTACGCAGACGCACGCATGGCAAGCGTAGCGCCGTCAACTCGGACACGTATTCGGGCGAGAGTCTACTGGTAAGCGGCAACTCCTCCTATTCCAACTGCACCACCACCACCACCAACAACACCACAACCACCAATACCATCACCTCAACCACCAATACCATCACCATTCGTACCAAGAATCAACGACGAATGCAGCGCAAGGCTGTGCAAAGCATTTGTGATTTTGGCCTAATACTGCCTGCTGTTCACTTTCAGTCGCTGGACTACGCCAAGGTATCGGCGAGCAGCACCAGCAGCAGCTCTACGCTGCACAGCAGCAAAACCAATACCACCAAGCTAATCAGCTCAGCCATCAGCTCATCTTCGTCCACATCGACCTCAACATCAGCATCGGCGACCACAGCGAAAACTACGGCAACAGCGAGCACAAAGAAGCGCAGCACCGGCGGCTTTCTATCCGGTTCACGCAGCGCACAGACCCGCAAGGCCAGTCTTGATGAGAAGGATTCAGGTAGCGTGGGTTCAGCTGGTAGCACAACGACGACGGGTGGCAAGCATGAACATCAACAGCAGCAGCAGCAGAGATGCAGTGTTGACATCTCCATACTGCTGACAGACGATGACTCTAGCAGTCGCTTAAGCGATACAGGTATGCTTGAAGTTGTTACAGACACGTTACAAATATTCTAAGGCCCTTTGGCTTTAAGTTAATGCAGTTAAATCGAATTACGTTAACACAGTTTGCAAATATCAAGAAACACTTAAGGGATTATATAAATGTACCCACTCAAGAAAAGCTTGTTTTTTTGTTCCTTTAATTGGTAGTTGAACTATTCAAAGAGAACGCTTTCTATGAAACTTTCGAATATTTTGATTGCGTTTTCTCGTCCTCTTACATTTTCACGTTTTAACATACTTATACATACATATGTATGTATGTATAACCCTATTAGGCGAATTATCGAACTTTCATCATAGAAGAAAAATGGAAAAAGAAAACATCCTTCTGAGTTTTGGGAATCGGACAGAAATTACGGTCATTACCTCACCTCGAGATCAAGGGGGTGTCGCAATATGACTCTGACACCGCCACTTTGTACACTTTAACTTTCTTAGATGTATATCGCTCACTGAAATTATTATTATAAGTCAATCCAAATGATGATTGTTCATGCTATGTTTATGTGATTCATTTTCTATAGGTTCCATGTCGCTGACCACCATAACAGACACGCTGGACAGCAAGCTGCGTAATCTGCGCAGCGGTTCCGAGTCAAACGATGAGAACGGCTCCCCCGAATTCCCGAAGAATCGCCGGCACACTCTTGGTCAGCCACTGCACTTGCACTCTGAAAAGATTCCTTACGCGGACGAATCACCCGAGCGTTTGTTTCACACATTTTGTGCCCTGGACGCACCGCGTCCGCTGAGCCGCTCCTGCACCGCCACAAACTGTCTGGGCGGCGACAGCAAGGAGGACAAGCAGAAGCAGCTGATGATGAAGCCTGTGGTGGCGCCACTGCCAGCCAATTTACTGAAGGCCGCCCATAAGCTGCAGCATTCGGCGACTGCGCCCATTCATCATGGCAGCTCAACGGCTCCTGCAAGTGGCGCTGCCACGCCCACCGGTGGCACTGGCTCCAGTAGCGCTTCCACGCCGCTGGCCAACACGCCCAGCTCCCAGACAGCGATCACGACGGTGCAACGCAACTCGTACAGCAGTAAGAATCTGCGCTTTAGCAGCTCGCTGGCCTACGAGCGGGGTGCTGGGTGTGGCGGCGGTTCCGATGACGATTCGGAGGGTTCAACGACCAGTGATCCCAAGGAGAAACTGCTAATGGCATCGCCATCCTTTTTTCTCGAGCGCTACAATAAGAAGCGTCGTGATCATCGACTCTTTCGCAGTGCCAGCTTCAACTGCCGCAACTATTCAACGAGACATATGAGCAGCAGTAATTCAACGACCACAACAGCCGCTGCTGCAACCGCTTGCTGTTCACCCACATCGTCGTCGTCATCGTCGTGGGCGCACGCCGCCGCCGCTCTGACCAAGGACGAAAAGACTGACATGAATCTAACGAAGAAGCGGCAGATACAAAACAAACAGAATCGTTCTATTAAGCGGCGTCACACTGTAGGCGGACCACACGACTATGCGGCCAATAGTGGCGCAGCTGGTGGTGCAGTTATTCCCGGCGGTGGTGGGCACGATTTGGCCGCAATCAATTACAATCATCACAATCGGCATCATCAGCAGCAGCTGCTGAAATTAGGCGGCGCAACTGGTGCCGCCGAGGAGACAACAACCACGACAACCACAACTACGACGGTATTGCGCAGATTAGGTGCGCCAACGGCCAGTATGAGCGGTGTGGTGGTCAACAATGAAGTGGCCAGCGTTGCATTGCCCATCTCGGGCTCCGCCAGTACAAGCAGCAACAGCAGCAGCAACAATAACAACAATTCGCCACTTAGCGATGCCAGCAATGCGATCAGTGCTGTGCCTACTGTTGGCGTTGGCAACAACGCTGGTGGTAACAACGGCGGCAGTGGCAGTAACACCGCGAACAGCAGCAGCAGCAACAACAGCAGCAGCAGCACTGGTGTCTCAGCTGGCGACCAAGTGCTGGAAGTTGGGATATGCATTAAGAATATCAATCGAAGTCGCTACTAAAGGTGAGCCCTGTTTATCGAATGCTATCTAAAATGTTACACTTATTTCAACCTTTGCAGAGCAACAACTCTACCATGAATCAGAACGAGAGGGAGAAGTAGAGCAAGAGGGAGAAGCAGAGCGAAAGCGAGAGAGAATTGTACATACATTAAATAGAATATGTTCAACAAAAAGTATTTATTTACAATGGCAAAGCACCTCGCCAACACATTCAACGTGGGAACAAGGAAACCGCAACCAACACAACAGAGAAACCGAAAGCGTGGTAGTGGGATAAATAGAGAGAGAGAGAGGAGGAAGATAAATATAAAGCTATTTTGTAAAACCTATACACAGTACGGGAGATATGCTTACCCCATATATATTTGTAAAATAATCATGTTTATACATACAAAATGAAAATGAAGGGTACATGTATTTGAGATGTGTACCAGATATAGGTAGAACTTGGCTCAAAAGTTGATATAACTATTTAAACGAAACCACGATTATATATACAAACATATATACAATAGCCATGCAATGTCGCCTGCCAAGAGCTGAGAAGAAGATGGTAGATATTCAGACATTCAGTCAGGCAGCTGTTTTGCATCATTAAATTCGGACTGGATGTCGTTTGTACCTGCGATGTTGGTGTTATGGGTAGCTAGTAGTGCGTAGCTGATGCAGTTGCAGTTTCGGTGCCTTTATTACTTTGCTTTAAATTCGTTGTTTGATGACATGATTTAGGGAACAATGCCATTGGATTGGAGCACACCAGCCAATCAATTTTATTTTTTGGCTGGGTAGCTCAACTTTGGCCGATTGATAGCACGCACACATTGGAAACCAGATAGCATACGTTAACAGTGTATTTGGTGCTCGCGTGTCATTAGCTTAAGAATCGACCATAAAAATTGTATTTTGTGTTTTTCTAACTTTTTTTTATTGTAAAGTTAATGTGTTAGACCCTTGTGGGGCTAACTCACACATCTCAATCCAGCTGCCTGTTGGCGGGCGACAGACATTATGGTGTGAACGGTACGCAACAAATATTTCGTTCAAAGTAACTAATTCCCCAATATCAGCAAAATGCTGCATGTATTTAAATATATATATATATATATATATATATATATATATCTACATATATATTTTTTTTGTTTATTATGTTAAGAGTATCCATTATAAATTATATACAAATTTACATATATATATTTAAATATATACACTTACACACACATATACATATATGTTTGTGTTTCACATATGTATATCGCTCAGTTACTTGATCACCGTCATAAGTCAAAATACTTGGGAATGATGCAGAATTTTTTCATTAGATCATGTCAATATGTCAAATGTAACTGCACTAAAAAAGTATATCTGTACATCCAAGGTCGTTGAGTTATGGCAGGTTTCAAGCTAATGATTGTGCAATTGTATATATTTTTATACTATTCTAAGTTAAATTCAACACGAAAATAAGATGAAAACAAATTAAAAACGAGAAAGTTACGCAAACATAATTAAACATTAAGTGAATAGAACCTATAGTTATATGTAGTTTTATATAAACACTCACAAACATACAGACACGCATACGCACACAATCATGCATTTTTTTTACATACATACATAGATATTTGTATGTAAATAAATGCATGTTTTACACATATACACAATACACATAAATATGCATATTGTATAGAACTTTTCTTTGTATATACCATTTATATTTCTATCTGCTGATACTTTCAATTTGTTTTATTATTATTATGATTTTCTCTTATGTATAATTATAATATATATTATTTTTTTGAAACCCGTACTTTACATACACATATATTATGTTTTGTTATCGCAAAAACAGATAAAAACTTGTTGCAAAATGTTAGAAACCCAAGCGCGTAACGTTGCTATATATCTTATATTATATATTATTACTATTTTTTGTTAGTTTTAGGTAGTTATTTTTTAAAATTGTATTTTTGTTTAATAAATGTGAATTTATAAAAGCAACAATGACGACACAATAAAAGAAGATAATAAGAATACTTGTAACACACACATGTTTTTTGTTTTGTTTTTCGTAATATAAATTTATTTATTTACCTTATAGATTTCATATGAAAATATAATATGTAGATCGAGTTATAACACCCTCATTGAAGAACACACTATATTGGGAATTAAATGAGATTGTCCAGGAAAGTGTATTGACTTTGCTTTTCAAAATTCTTAATACACATATAATTGGATGAATCCGAGCAAATGTAATGCGTGCTCAACACAATGGGTCAAAAATCAAAACATAAGTGTTGAGCGTGTGAATCAGACGTAAGATTATAGGACAATATTACATTAGCTTGTGTATGTTTTGACAGATGATCAATTCAGTAAATCTGATAAAGAAGAATTTCAACCAGTAATTTCTCGGCTCCTTAATTTACCGGTATCCTGCGCAACTTTTGGCAATTTCGATAATAATCACATTTTTTATTTTTATAATTTTCATTATGTGATACAACGTTTTTCTCATTGCTCTAATTCGAAAGGCAAAATCGTATTTAATCTTAAACAATCCAACACATGACGGCAAAGAATAATAAATAATTTTGGTGTATAAAAAACCTCGCATATCATATTATATAACTTTTTTTATTTTAGCAGGTGTTCAACGGAAATAGTTCGAATAATTTGCGTAATAGCGAACACAAATTAATTGAACCAATTGTGTATTTATTCGCTATGCTTTATAAAATAATTAACTTAACCAGTTACAATGATATTTACAAAAAACAAAATCTAAATGTTATTTAAATGCTTTTAAAGTTTGGCTTGTGGTCCGGTGCCTGAAATCTTATAAACAAAATGATGGGCCATATCGTAGTGGGGATTGCATGACTGTCGAACGCGTTTAAGCCACGCACGTATCTTTGGATACTTTATGCGAACATCGTAATCGGCCATGCCTAAAACTCGCAAAGATCAAATTGGATAATAATATACATATGTTAAAATGTATATATACTCACGAGTCTGTTCAATTTCGCAAGCAGCAAAAATATCGGCTACTGTGATCGAAGAACCTGTGAGGAATTCGCTTTTGGCCAACCAAATCTCCTCGATGATGTCGAGATTGCGTTCCATATGGACGCGTAATGTCTCAATCTTCGCCTCAGTGGGTGTGCGTCCGGTCAGCAATGGATCAAGCCAGATTGTACGGAAGTAGAGAGCACAGGTTACACGGATTGTGTTGTGCTGCCACTCGAGAAACTCATCGACCCGACCCTGATCCACAAAGTACTTGGGATAGAGGTGCTCTGGTATCTTGCCTTTGGCACTAAGATACCGCAATATGGCAACACTTTCGGCCAGTTTATAACCATTGTCGTTGATGCAGGGTACGCGTTGAAACCTATTGATGTTCTGCTTAAACTCATCTGTCAGATGTTCACCTATCGAGCAAAAGTGCAAAGTGCAAAGTCGTATGATGGAGAGATAATGGGCAATTAAATCGATTAGATTAACCCCAAGTATAACGTACCATTGCGAAGTTCCACAACACAATCCTCATACTGCATGCCGCTTAGTCGAAATATGATAAACAACGCCCGTGAGGGCTGCGACATTAGATCATAATAGAATCGCAACGAGGACATCTCTGCAGCGTCCAGATATGTCACTTGTCTATGAGCAACTGAAAGTGAAATTCCAGTTGAAGTATGCCCCTAAGCAAAAGTGTTTTTGCATGTAAACAAATAAACGGTACAAAGTTCAAACTTTACTCAGAGCGACATCTATCGACCAACTCAAATACCCAACGCAAGCCACTTGTCACAAGCACAGCCCGCTAGCGACTAAAATTACTGCTCGCGAGAAAGAAGACCAAAACTACAAAAAAGCTTCCGCACTGAGAGCGAGAGAACATGATAGCGATATTTTACGGGAGCGAGCGTTGCTTATTGAATGGAAAGAGAGCTTTGATGGCTACTCCCCGTTTAAAACTATGCAGATTGCAAATAATTGCGGCTACTAATAGAAGGCGATGCCAATAAATGCGTGAAAATTAATTAAATTTATTTCCTGTGCGTACGTTGATTAAGCTTTTGGATTTCCGAAGCTTTGAGAATGTGAATAAATTTCAGGCTAGGCAATTAAGGTAAGATTATCAGATTTTTTTAGAAGGTTCAAACTTTTGTTCATTCAGTCTTCGATTAATTTACGACAATTTACCAAACATGTATGCAAAATCGGCAAGTGGCACATTGTTACTTTAATTGAAAATATATTTAGTGCAAATGTTTTGAAATGAAATCCAAAAACTAAATAATTTCAATGCATGAACTTGTTTTATCTGATTTTAGTGGATTTCATGGATATTTAACAAGACTTTTTTGAGCACAAATTGTTAACTGTATTGTATATCCAATTAATTACCATTCATTTTTTCTCTCACAAATGTAATATGATATGCTTCTTAAATTGATTTTATTAAATAGATTATCTGTACTCTTGTTTTGTAGTATTAAATTACTAGTGCAGTTTTCATAATTAAAAAAAAGTAAAAGATCTATTCCTTTATGTTAAGGGCTTAAACAATACTTTTTTATAAATCACAATCTTTTCTCTTAGTGGATTACTTGTCCATGCTCTTATGAGAGTTCCCAAGTGCATGGTCAACATGATTATCACTTTCCTCCACATCATATACCACGAAGATCACTTTGCAAATAAGCATAAACCGCAACAACAAGGGATCTGCTTACTCTATGAAGTTGTAGAACAGCGAACTGATATAAAGTCTATAAGTTATAGATAACACTATCTTTAATAATCACTTGGCACTTGAACTTTTGACCTCAACCATTCATGTTTCAATTGAATATTTACCACGCAATCTTTTCTTAAGAGCAAATGAAGCTGCGGTATCCACATCATTGCTGAGACCAAGTAAACCGGCCAAATGTGACGACATTTCTGAATTCAAATTAAGAAGTCAATCAAATACTTTGCTAATCCACCTTTTTATACCACAATGGCTCTATGGCTCTATGTTACCGCGAAAGGCTAATAAAAGACTAATAATAAGAAAAAAATGTGTAATGTATTGCCTATGTACTATATTTTTATATAGTATATAGTATCGGGCAAACCAGGGAAGATAGCGATGAAATCAGCTCACGAAACCAAGTTCACAAACATATGTATGTACTATATACTATGTATATAAAAAGCAACTTGTTATCGTATGACTGATTGTTTTGGATGTTTGCTTATGCATGTGCTTGGTTTCAATTTGAGTATCGCTCAATTCTTGCAGTAGCTGGATCAGCTGATGCAATACCCAAAGCAAACCCCTGGAAACAGACCTCTTGGCTGATTAGATTAATCTATTGTGACGAAACGATTATAATAAATCGAAATAATGCATATTTTGATAATCACAAGTAATTCAAGTCACAAATGTTGGAATATAAATCAGTTATTTTGTTAAACCCTTAAAAATCTACTACAGATATCGCACAGTTATCTAATTAGTTTCAATATATTTTTTTTAATATTATGAGACAGTACATAAATCTGTTATTTCGAATTTGAGTTTGACCTTTTTCACAGCTATATAGTAATATTCCATGTATCTACACGTACATACATACAAATATGTGATAGTTTCTTGTGGTCTCTTTGCTTTGTCTTTCTACTCTATTAATCCTTTTCATCGATAAAGGTATATTTCCTAACTCTACGTCTACAGTTTGCCACGAAATCCATTGCTGCATTTTAACTATATTTTGTTTTTAAAATGAGCGATTGGTCATCAAGTTTAATTTTTTCTTAAATTTTGTATTTGTCAATACATTATCTTTAGTATTGTAACAAGTAATGTAATCAATATACGGATAATTCAAATATCTCCACAACTCTTTCGTTTCCCCTATTTATAATTCAAACTTCGTAACTAGCACTATTTCCAACGAGGTCACTACATAGCATCAAAAATCCGATTAAAGGTACACTGCCGTTGAATATGATTGATGATCAACCTACAATATAGACAAAATTCCTAAAAATATTTTCATATTTATAATATAAGCAAATATAATTGAGATATACACATATAATTAATATACAAACTTAGGTATGTGAATGTGCTTATTCAAGAGGACATACAGATAATATGAAAACAATGAGATTATAATATGATAAAAGCCGAAAGGATACCGTTAAAACTACGCATATTCTTTAACAGCTTAAAGGCTCTTATTAACATTTTTTTCGCTTTTTGGCATATCGATCTAGGGACACGATTTCCTTCTTTCTTTGCTTCAATACATAACGGTATTCATATACATATGTTTGTCATGTATATGATATATTATATAAGGTACTTAATATTAACTGATGTTTGCAGTCAGTTTTTCATTGGTACACGATTTGCATTCGATTTCTTAAACAGTGTGATTTTGATTATAAGTATATATGTATATATTCATTTTTTCTACATCTATCCGCAACAAATTGTATATATATAAATATCTATATATACAAATATATGTATGTATTGAGTTGCACATTGTATATTATTGTAATTAAATTGCACTCTAATTTCCTACATCAAGTTCAGTGATTGTATTTAGTTGGGATTACAAAAAAAATGCACACTTTCTGATTATTAGGTAGCTAAATACGATCTGAAATCTGGAAATGCTGATTTCTTTTTTTTACACTTTATAAGATTTACTGTATAGTCTTTTAAGGTTTCAGCCCCTGTTTTTAATTGGTTTGGGGATATAGGGGATATAACATTTAACGAGCATTTACATAAGTATAGTTGATGAATTATATTACGATAGATGCATAGTTACAGTTACAGTTTCAATTACAGTTACAGGTCAATTTTCGTATTCGTGTGTCTTGTAAGGAACCTGTGGGTATCAGAGATTTTTGGCAAACATAGATAAAGGTTCTTCAGCACGTCTCTACTATATATGAAGTGCCTAAACATTCTATACACTATTACATGATTTTGTTGACATTTTGATCTACTTGTTCTCAATGATCATTTGCAGCTGCAGCACTAAACTTCGCGCCAGCTGAAGCACCGCCTGAGCATTGTGACGCTCGGCCATTTCTGGAAAGGATTAGCACGTTAGCAGATACATATGTGTAAAATATTATAAATAAATCACCATTGAAGAACTTGATGACATCGGTAAAGTCCATGCTGTTGGACAAGATGATGTCGCGATAGGTTTCGAGCAGCGCCAGAGCCAGGAAGAGCACAAAATGC
Organism: Drosophila formosana; assembly: GCA_035045625.1. Taxonomy (NCBI): domain Eukaryota; kingdom Metazoa; phylum Arthropoda; class Insecta; order Diptera; family Drosophilidae; genus Drosophila; species Drosophila formosana. Next base: position 971,140 of record JAWNOW010000062.1, read on the forward strand.
CCGGATGCGATGTGCTTGGCCGCCCAGATAACCTCCCAGGTGGCAAAGACATCGTCATAGATGAGCTCGCGCTTAAAGTCCAAGAGGAACCAGCGGTAACAGAAATAGAAGTGCGTGTAGTCGCCATTCGAGTCCATCAAGTCGTACATCTCGGAGTCGAGTATTTGAATCAGCGAACTGTATAAATGGATTAATGATTTATAATCTCTAGTCTCTGGTCTCCACTCTCCACTCCACTCACCGCATATTAGCAAAGTGCATGTCCATCGCACCTCCGCTGGGAAAGTTGTCGATCATGCGTTCCATGAGCTTGCAGAAGCAGCTGTAGCTGAGCGACTCGTCGTCGAAGATAACCAGAAGTGGAGCGACCAGATCGCACATGCCCTGCATGTAGCCGACGTCGAGATGCTCCCACACATATGTGGATATCACATTACGCAGCTTGTCCAGATTCTCGTTGGCAAAGTACCAATAGTTGCGATCGCAGCGCTGCACGTCCTTCTCAATGCGATGCAGGTTCAAGCCGAACTGTTCCAGCAGCTCGCTCTGTAAGCAAATGATGTGAGTGCACGAAGTTGACTATGATTATCATGGCTTACGCTATAGACCCCGCCATTTGAGCTGGCTGGCGAGGCGCAGGCAGACTTTGGCTGCTGCAGTGCATCCATATTGGCTGGATTGCCAGTGCTCTCCAGATGCTCGACCAGCGGCGGCATTTGACTTTCGCCATCGGCTGTCTTCGTTGTGCGCTCCCAGCTGGCAATGTCAACCGAAGCATTCGTTACGATTACAGCTGCCTGTTGTGTGGACTTCACAGGGTCCTCGTCGTGGGCCAGTTGAGCCTGCAGATCATCGGCGCTGAGGAACTCCGGACTGAGCACGCCACGCGAATCACTTGGCTGTGGTGCACCGCCTACGGTTTCATATGAGGATGCTGTCGAGGTTGAACAACTTGGGTGTTGTGGTTCCTTCTCCAGCCCTGGTTTTGTTTCGAGACCAGCTTCCTCTGCGGGCTGCTGATGTGACTGTGGCTGTGGCTGTGGCTGAGCCTGTGGCTTCTTAACAAACTCCTCCTCCTCCGCATCCTCCTCCTCTAACTCATCAAGACCCTCGTCCACATGGCCGGAGTCTGTGCTTGTTTTCATTGCACGCGGAATGGGTTTGACACTCAGATGCGTGGCGCTGGCCACTGAAGATGCCTCTTGGGAGTGTTGTTGCTGCTGCTGATGTCGCTGCTCATCGTCAAACTCGAAGTCTCCCGGATCGGAGATATCCGAAATATCCTCAAACACTTCGTTCTCCAGCTCCCCGCCAGCTTCCAGATCGGCAGCTCGCACAGTTCGCTCGTTGCCACTGTTGCTGCCCGAGCTCAGCTTGGCCACCGCACGCGCCGTCTTCTCCTTCTCCCGCTGCTGCACAATGGCGTCCACAGCCAGCCATTCGCTCATTGTCGTCTCATAGTAGTGCTTGCAGGTCTCGTCCTGCTTCTGTCGCTCCTCCTGCGAGGTGCCGAACGCATAGTGTCCCAGCAGATATGGCCAGACATCTTTGCGCAGCTCCGGCTGCACGCCACCAAAGTAGATGAGGCGATAGAACTCCGTCGAGTTCGTCAGCTTGCCGTCCGCATTCAGCTGTGTCCAGCGCTCCTTTGTCAGGCCTTCCTCATCAGTTTTCACTTGCAGAAGAAGAAGCACACGACAAAATATAGGTTATATACATACATGTGTATATTTATTAAAGACACAAATATATTTAAAATCTGATTTTTAATGTTCTCCTTCTAACAGAGATAATTCATTTTGAGTGATTCAATGCATTTAAAAACATCATTATGTTAAAGCAAATAACAGAATGTGTTTATTGTTTTTTTCGCTGAAAACAAATTGAAATTCCATATATCGTTGAGCGATCTGCATCAATTCCTTATTGCGAAGGACTAAGTGATGGCTGTACTGTACTCTTTCCGGAATGAAAATTGGCTCAGTCTTGCTGGCAAACCGCATTTGATTATCTGAGAAGGTTTATGAGGGCCAACTTACATACTACTGTGGGCAAAGATTAAATTTGATTGTGAATTTGTTTGTAAAATGAAAAATCTTTATTTATTCTCCTAAATCAATTTCACCCCCTTCAACGTAATTCCCTCCCGATAAAATACACCTATCCCAACGTTTTTTCAAATCCTCGAAACATACCAAATAGTCACTTTCCGGTATAGCCATGAGCTCCGTCTTCGATTCAGCTTTTATCTCCTCAATAGACTCGAAACGCGTTCGCCGGAGTGGTCTCTTGAGTTTTGGGAATAGCCAAAAGTCACACGGTGTCAAATACGGTGGTAGCGGAACGATATGCGTCGAATTTTTGGCGAAATGCAGTGTGAGATAGTGCATTATCGTGATGCAGAAACCAAGAGTTGTTGGCCCATAATTCTGGTCTTTTCAGACGAATTGCTTCACGCAAACAACGCATAACGCTCAAAAAATAGTCCTTATTAACAGTTTGGTGAGGTGGAAGGAATTCATAGTGCACCACACCACGAAAATCGAAAAAAAAAACTGTCATCATGACCTTGATTTTTTAACGACTGTGACTCCAAGTCATCAACACGTTCCCCACCCTCATGAAGACATGATAGAATCACCAAAGGCCTTTCGCAACATCCTCAACGTTTCCGCAGCCGATATTTCAATCCACAAACAAAATTTGATGGCACTTGTCTGCTCAATTAAATCAGACATTGTAAATATCGAAGAATGCACTCTTGCACGTTTGGTAAACACAAGCGTAAATATACGAGTACATAGGACTGATACCCAGATGTCATCCACAGTCCTGCCAACTCAAGAAAAAAAGAACTAGTCCGAAATGTTAGGCTCGCGAATTTTTGATTGAAAATTCACCTTACTTTGTGGTAATTATGGTATTCGAACTTAATATAATGGCTATATCGTCTAGACTGTGACACTGATCAAGAATAAATATACTTTATGGGGTCGGAGATGCCTCCTTCTGCCTGTTACATACATTTTCTGTTGGCACTTAGTTATAATACCTTTCTAGGAAACTCATTTTTGTTGCTCATTCTCTGATCATGTCAAGTGAAGGAAGAAGCTAATTATTTATTATTTATGCACATATTAATATGCGAAAACTTGGTTGGTTCGGCGTGTCATGGAACTTCCACATGGAAGTTATTTATGAGACTGGGAGACCGATATCGAAAATCATAAATAAATGAACTGCGGTTTTAATAGTTTCCGAATGACAGAAATGCTAAAATCGATTTGAATTTAGTTGCTGAGTTGTTGCTAAGTACGAAAAATCCAAAATGGGGAGACTTACTCTCGGGAGTTATGCGGCCGTTTACAAGTCCCGACAAGTGCGTTCGCACTGTGGAAAGATGGCGACAGTAGGCCAGCCAGCCATAGAAGGCGCGCGAGATTATCTGGCGACGCATCGTGGAACAGACCATCTCAATGCTGGTGCTCTGGTGGTGTTGCTGCAACAATGGCGATTCCAGCGGATACTGATCGATGGACAAGCTCTTATTGGAGCAATCGCTGCTGCCGGTGGTGGAGCAGCTGCTCAGTTGAGCGCGTCGTGGAGTGCTGCGAACGAAGTCCAGAATGGAGTGTGCAGCAGCTGTGTGGATGGCAAATGAGTAATTGGTTGCTATAGATCGGGACAGTTACACCTACATAAATTGATAATACATATAAGAATTCATGATATTCACTCTGGCAAAGGCACAAAGCTGAATGGTTACTTCTTGGTTCTGGTTGGCTAGCATTTCTCGGAATTGAGGTTTTGTGACACCTTTTCTATGTATTATTTATAGTGTCTTATTTTTGTAATTGTTGGATACATCTGCTCGACTTGCGGAATATTTGTAAGAATTTTGAGACTCGTTTATACAGAAATAAAATCTAAAAGTGAGCATAAAATTAAAAATTTCACTCCTTAAATCGCTTTCTATATAGCCATCTCTCGGTCGCATGGACACACTTTATTTAGTATCAAAATCGTACTTGGTGAAGTTGACGTAAATGACCACAAACAAAATATACATAATAATGCATCAGTTAACGAATTTTCAAGTGACGTTATATTATTTCAGTCCCAGTTGAGGCCGTTTATCTAACATATGTAGTATAGTATTATATATCGGAAAAACTTACCAAATTCTTCGTGTCGACTCTTGCTGACAATGCGAAAGACATAATCGATGGGTGTTTCATCCACAGATTCCATGACAGAGGGCAGAATGCGTCGACGCATGCTCTTCGGCCAGAGAAACATTTTGCCGATGCCACGCTGCGACCACAGCGGCGGATCGAGCTGCCCATGTGGCAGCAGACCCGTCTCCAGGCAGCTGAGAAACTGCTGCATGTGGCCCCCCTCTGGGAAGTGAATGGGAGGACGCTGAACGCCATCCTGACCGACCAGGATAACAGTGCCGCCACTGTCCTCGCCGCGACTCTGGTGGCAATGCACATAGACGATCTCGTCGACATTGATGTTCAGCGCATATGCCCAGAAGGCTTCCTTGTCGATCTCCTCCTCCTCCTCGGACTCATTGTAGCCATTCATCAGCTGATTTGGCGTCCACTTGATGGTCAGCGTCTGTATGTGTTGATGTAGACTCAGATAGCCGGGCATCAGTTCGACGACATCCTTGGGCAGCACATGCACATTGTTCTTGCCGTAGAGCAACGTGGCCTTCGCGTTCTGATGCAGGGACTCCACATAGTCCTTGGCGACGCTGGCCGATGCAATCGATTTGAAGGAACAGCTGCTGCCATCATCGGAGCTGGTGTTCAAGCTGCGCTTAAAATTGATGATGGCTGGACGCGAACACGTTGAGGACGATCGTCGACAGCTGATGCGGTGCCGTTGTACCTGCAAGCAAAGCGCGTTCATGGAGTAATAGATTCATTCATAGAACTGATTCAACAACAAGAGATTACTAATTAATTTCATAATATTTTTCCATTTCAAATAACACTTTTTTATCTCAAAAAAGTGTTCTCGAAACTGTCATTCTGTTCAAGTAGAAAATACTAATTGCACTGAATTCAACAGTAAAATGTACATATTTTTATCAAATAAGATAATTTCGATGGCAACTGCTTACCAGCTCATCAGCATGCGGATCAGTCCAGTAGTGATCGGCCGTCTTGGCGCGCGTGAACTCGAGAGCACAAGGACCCACAAGCAGAGAGCTGAGAATGGAGCCAAAGTCGGGATCGGCGACGAGAGAGTCGCGTTCATAGTAGCTTTGGGCATTGCTGACCAAATACTCGATGATCTTGGTCAGACGTTTCTCGTAGAGTGCCAAGCGAATCCAAAGATATCTGCAAAAGCAGAATTTGATTCAATTCCACTGAATGGTATCGGGAATCAGAGCTAATCGCATCACTCACTTCATGCTGGCCAGCGACATGCTGGAATTGCTGGCGCTGACTGAGACTGAGACCGAGACTGAGGCGGACGCTGAGCTGGTGACCGTTGAAGATGTTGTCGCAGTGGCGGTAGACATCGAATTACTGCTGCCCTTCTTGAGCATCGGGGGCCGATTGAAGCTGTCGCTGCTGGACGACGATCGCTTGTTGGGATCACTCGACTCGATCTCCTGCACCATTTTGCTTATGTGCTCCGCCTCCGCACAAGTCTTGGCAATCTTGTGCAGCAGCGCCGTCGTCGATGAGGTCTTGAATAGTCCAAGGGCACGACGACGCAGTCCCTGGCTGAGGCAGGCCTCGACGGCGGCGCAGAGCGAGGTCACCGAGCTGCTCTCCTCGTGCACATACTTCTTGGTGACCGCCTCCTCCATCAGCTGCTTCACCTCCTTCTTGACGCTCGCGATGAGCCGCTCCTTGTAGTCCACGCCATCTGCGCCATGCAAAAAGAGGATACAAAAATAGTAGAGCAAACATTAACTGTGTGCCACGCCACGCCACGCCACGCCACGCGAATCTCATAAAAGCAAAACCCCGCGGGGCCGTAAAGCGAAATCACAGCCACAGCGATGACCTGGCCACGACTTCGGCTCCAACTTTTGGACCGGCCACCCGAACGTCCCACTGTCCCGCCACCCCATTGTCAACGTTTCAACGTGCGCTCGGAAACTCAATATGTTGAACATGTGTGTTGACAGCCTCCCCTGGTAGCCATCAGCGCTACATGAAATTAAAACATACGCCCCAAGTCGCGCCCCCGCCGCCCAGTTGCCCAGTTTGCTGTTTGCTGTGCTGACCAAGAGAAGCCGGGAACCCAGAGACTGGCGAGTTCCGAGTTCCGTCGCATCCTTCGCTTCGTTTGACGTCCAACGAATGCTAATGGCATTTGCACTCAAAATTCATGGTGGCTTCCGGCCACGTATAATTTTATTTTCATTAATGGTTTTCCATTGCCAGCCAGCCAGCTAGTACACCAAATGGAAATGCGAGCCAATGTATAGTACATAGTATATACAATTTATGTACATACATATGTTACATATATATACAGTACACGCTCGCCAATTAGAACCACTTTAGTTTCAAGGCAAAAACTAAACATTTTTTTAATTCTTTTGCATTTAATGTAAGATGTTGAGAAAACTAACTTAAAGAAAATAGTTTTCTTCTTTCTAAAACTTAACTGTACCTATTTTATTGATTATTTCAACAAAACATTCATAAATTATAATGTGAGCTTCGACTGTACCAAAGTTGTCACTGCGTGTGTGCTCGAAAGATGAAAGATAGTTATACAGGTTGTCAGGCCAAGAGTAGGGTCTGTCCTGGGCCCCTTCTATATATTTTAGTCTTTCCAAATCTTAGTATCGTTGAATGCAGAGAATCTCTTCGAAATACTAAATGAAATGTCACAAAGTTCTCTTTATTAAATTAAATTAAATTTCGTTCGCCAGTTACTTTCGTGTTAGATGCTTACATACTTGATGCTAAACGGTCAGCATTCTATATACCCATGTATGTATGTATGTATGAATGTATGTACATTTGTCACACATACATTTATGCTGGCGTATCGCAAGGAGAACTTGGAGAACACTTGGCCTGCCCCTTGTGGGGCAGCAAGCATGTGTAGACTGCTGTGGCAGCTGTTGCACCCGGCTGGGTGCTGAGGCCATTTGCGACGCTTTGGCGACAACTCTCTGTCCGTCTGGCCGTCTGTCCGTCTGGCCGTCTGTCCGTCTGGCCGTCTGCCCAGCACAGAGGGTCGACAGTCGCCACATGCTGATATGAAATGCGTAAACGAATGCCATGAATGCCACGAATGCAACAGGCTGTTGACTGGAATGTCTAGCCGGGTGGTCGGGTGGCGTCACTTGCCGTGAAAAGAACTTAAGAGAGTCGGGCACTGCTGTTTAATTGCATCTCCTTTGTTGCATCATTCCGCCATTTGCCACACTGTTTTATAGGGCAAGTAATTAGTATTTAAATGCAACACCAATAGTATGTTAGCATGCAGAAAGTGCTTAAGGCCAGCCAAAGGACAAAGTTTGAATAACTTAATTTATACAGAACAACCAATTCAAAGAGAACGCGAATTTGCCAATATAACAGACACAAAGTACATCGTAGATCACACTCTTGTTACATTCCATAAGTATTATTTTACCTTTTATTTACATATATTTGCTATGGACTGTTGACTTCCAAGTGCTAACTGTCTGCTGTTTGATATAAATAAATGGAAATAGCTCACATAGTGTATAACAATACTGGGGTAGCTGCTGTATGGTTTAGTAGCTGCATTTCATTTTTAATTACAACCGATGTCGACTATCAATGAAATATTTGTATTCTTTTTGAATAAGGCCGTATTTCATCGTATTGTATCATTTTATATTGAACAATTTAAAAAATATCCTTCTTTTCGTAATCATAAAAAGACAGCTTTACCTTAAGTACCTTATGGAGAGATGCCTCATTTCGTTGCATTTTTGCTGTCTTACTTACTTCTGAAACTCTTGCCATACATATTTTGTATTTGTTTATTATTTATGTATATTATTTTAGCAGTACAAGCTGAAGCTTATTAATTATGTCACTAGTCACTAACAACTTAGTTAGTATACAAAAATAATTAAATTGATTATACTTTGATATAACAATTAATTTGTATAATCTCATCGCTATATATATACATTTACGATACCCATAAAACGATTTTAGTTAGCTTTATTTCCGGCCTTCTTTGTTGAGCAATTTAAGATTTAAAGATGATTACAAACAGTTCATTGAATTAATTTCGTTTTTGCCAGGTCTTTGAAGATCGATGCGTTTGTGTGGAATGTTGAAAACATTCCGTAATGACATTTGCCACAAGCTCAAACGCAAAATATTTCAAATCTCGGTGTCTCGCATCTCATCCAAGCCAAATGGCAAATCACACATCCCAATGGGCGGACAGAAAGCAACAACGTTTGCCAGTTTCTATTTGGTTAATAGAAAACGGAATGGAATCCCAAGAGCCAAGAGCGTACACACAAATGTAACGTATGTCATATGACTGGAATGCCCGGCAAACTGCTTTTAAAGCCGCAATCAGTGTGTTTCAGATTCAGTGATTCTCCGATACTGCGATTGCAAAATGTCGCATTTCGCATTTCGCATTTCGCATTGCGTACTCAATGGCCATTTAATTTGCAATCATCGTAAATTCATTAGGCCCCGACCACACAAATGCCAAATTGACGGCTCAACATGATGTCAGTTCCCGTGGAGAGGACTTTAATTACGGTTATCCGCGTCAATTTTAAAATAAACCCGCAAATTTCTATCTGAATGCTCGTTACGAGCTTTCCATCTCATGTTGCTTTCATCGTTGTCGTTGTCGTTGTTGTTGTCCCTGTGAATTTTGTTTTTATTTCTGGCTGTCCTCGTAAAATGATTTGACCCTTGAATGTCATGACCCTGCTCTCGACTTGACTTATTTGACTGGGGACCGGGAAGGGCCCAACAAATGCACTGCGAGCAAACTCGATGTCATGCGAATGTTCGCTATGTGTCAATATCGTACTATGTTCCGCCACAAAATTTAATATTTTCGAGATTTTAAATGGTAGATCGAGTTATCATTTTGTGTTTTAATATCATGCAAAATGAACTCCAGGAGCGACTTTTTTGTGCCTTTCATGAAATTGTTTTAAAATATTTAAGTGATTCGAAGGCGTCAGCAGTCAATGTTCTTTGTATTGAAATGAATACCAGATTCAATTTATTGAATTATCTTCACATTTTCTTGCAGGTGTTTTATGTATTGCATATGTACATATGTCTGTACCGGATAAGATTACTTCTGAAATTTGTACATAGGTTTGCATATAAGATGACAATATTGATGATAAGGGAGCAATACTAAAGCAATCGTCAATACTAAAATCTTGAATATCTGGATTTTATTAACCGCGATGCCGAAGTAATTTTCACGCACTTTTCAGCAGTGTAAGAGCACATTAAATTCTATTTATGCTCAGACGCAAATAAAATATGAATTGTATTGGCGTTAGTAACTGTGTTTATTATCTTGGCATCAAAGCGACAATTATTTGTAGAGAATTAAGATAAACACTTAATTAGGTAGACCACGGGACTGGCTGCGGATTGGAGTTCGAGGTTTCTGGGGCTGGGCTGCGGGTCTGTGTGGCGTCAGACCTTTGTTGCTGCCCCCCTCCCCCTCTCTTTCTCTCTCTCTCTCTGTCCTAGTAATTTTGTTGCTATCGTTTTATTGTTCTTGTTGCCAAATGAGCTGCTTGTCCCCCAAAAAAAGTTATCAGCAGCAGCAGCAGCAGCTGCATTAACCAAGCCCGCATAGAAATAGCTGGCGACTCCGAGACACACACACAATCTGACACATCCATGTGTATGCGCATTTCGCACTTTAATTAGAGTCAAATGTATGCTACATATTGTATTAAGGTATACTTACATATACACATATGTAAATATATGTACATTCATATGTAGTTCGACTGAGTTAGCATGAGCTCATAGAATTATGCCACAAGCAAGGCGGGAGATGAAAGTGTAGAAAGAAAAAAATTGTAACGAAAAATGTTGCCTAAATTTCAGGGCCAGGAATTTGCGGTATTTTCTTCATTGGATAGTTTTGTGGTTGAATGGCTTAGCCAAGTCTTATAGACCGAAAGCTCTTTGCCCGTTTTGGCGAATTGATTAAATCGCAGACATCCCACACACAATTCTCCGTATTCCGCATTCCGCATTCTGTATTTGCAATTTCGTATTAATTTGCAATTCGATGTCCGTTTGCATTGCATTGCGCATTTCGCATTTCGATTACTTTCTGTAGTTGCAATTTGAATTGGCAATGCGAGCATATTGCAATCTGTTGTAAAAACAGCAACAACAGCGCCATTAGCTCATTCTTGATCCTAGAGCGCTTAATGTAATGGATGGCATTTATGTACATATATTGAAATGTTTTTGCTGCTGGTCAAATGAAGTTGGTAGGTCAAAGTGCAATTGGAAATTCAACTGGCATGAGCTATTACAATTACAAGAAATTCCTGATTGCAATTTCTACGAAGCGTAGGCGTCGCAATCGCAGTCGCAATCGCAATCGCCATCACAATTGTAATTGCAATTCAAGTAGAGGCTAAAAATACGACTTCATCGCAGTTGATATTGAATGACATTTCCTGCTAACCGCAGTTGTTATGGCATCGATTGCATGCCAGCTTACATCAATTGCCCCCTGAAGCGTCGAAAGGTGTACTTCACTTCAATTTGATTTCGATCGAAACTATCCAACGTGCTTCGTCCCTTAAAACATGATATATTGATGCGACAGCTGGAAAATTGAACTCTTTGTTTGCTCTTTTAATAACCATAAAATGCTCATCGTATGTCGGCAGCTTACTCGTATTTATGTACTACATATATCACTATTAGCATCAGCATCAGCATCAGCATCAGTTGCGTACATAAATATTCGTTACCCGTTGCCAAGTTTTTATTATGCTCTCCATTGTCCAGGGTATCTGCAAGCGATATAAGGTCGAGTGGCCGCGTTTCCTTCGCTTTCGCTTGGACATATTATGGCAGCTGTCAGATGAACGAAAATTAATGATAGCCAGACGCTGGATTTCTTTGGATATACTCGTATTCTTCGTCTTCATTTTGTTTTAAATTTTAAACGGTTGGCGCTTGGTTGTCTTCAAATTTAATGGCGTCGTCGCATTGCATTGGTCGGACATGCGAGGAGGACATGTGAGTTTGACATGCGTTGACAATGCGAGAGCAAATACCGTAAGCGAGGCTTTTTATGGGCTGTTTGGCAGACGACAAGCACACGCAACACGCAGTCGAAAAACGTGCCGAAGAAATTTACTCTTTCCGCCTGAGAGTATGCGATGCGATGCGATGCGATGCGATGCGTTTAGCGTGTTTATCGTGCGAAGCACGCATTAGCTACTATATGTATGTAGTTACACCCCCTGCTTGCCCCGTGCTGCGAGAATACTTAACAAAGACAAACCTGCGAATATTTGCAATGCGTGCTGAGCACCGAGTTCGACTGCTCAGCTGTTTAGCCGACATTGAGCCGTCATTAAGGGCTTGCCTGGCATTGGGAGACAGCATTGACAGGAGACGTCAGTTGTTGTGGCAAAGTCTGGACTAACTTACTGCTATCTCATGTGACCAGGACTGTGGCAGCGCCTACGTGGCACAACTTTAGTAGTGGCAACATAAACAAACGCCCACATGCAACATCAGCAACATCATGTGCTGCTGAGCCGTTTTCATTCATAAAAATCGTTACGTGTTTGCAACTCAAGCAAGTCCCTGACTTCAATAGCATTCACTGCCAATGCGTAAGCAGATTCAGCAGCTTTGGCTAAGCTGCAATTGTAGCCAATTACTGCACTGCTCCGCTTGTCCGCTTGCCCTGCCCCACAGCTCGGTTAATTGCAGCAGGAACTGCAAAACTGTGTAGGCTTCCCCTTTATAATGTTTATAATGTGGATGGAGCACGCAGCAAGCGCCAAGCTCAGCTGAACTGCACACAAACGCAGCAATAAAGTTTCAAGCTGCTTAGGCTGCTGAAAACTAATGCAAATATCGTTGCATACTTTCTGGCAGTGCTGAGAACATCAGAACAATGCATTGTCGTAGCTGCTTATTCAAATGACTCGCAACAATTGCAAATTAGTGAAGCGTAATTGCTTCCACGACATTGAGATGTCTGCTGGGTGTATGCAATTGTGTAGCCTCGGCGATGCGCCGTAAATATTAACTGGTCTTGCAGTTAAATACATACACAGATACAGATAGCAATAAATGTTTAACATTGCAATTAATAAAGGTAGCAGGTAGCAGGAATTGACTTAAATCAAAGACATTCAAATTGATAAATTGTGTGGTGTGAATATGGCGCTTAAATATAATATCTACTTGGATTAATGTACATGAATTTGAGTTTGAAAATGTATGAGTATTTTGTCGATAAAGTACCTGCTGTTGTTTGCACCATTTTATCTGCCCCAAAGCTGTGAAGCTTTTACCGTTTACACAAGCGCGCGTAAAATATATATTTGTATTTCGCGTGTGTGTGTGTGTGTGTGTGTGTGTGTGTATGAAGTATGTACTGTATAATCTGTCTGAATGCTTGTTGTTGTGGTTGGTTGCTCTGCGTTGGGTATCAGATTTGTTTTGCGGTTTCCTTTGCTTTTATTTCCGCATACCACGCTGCGTATGCGTAATATCGTAGCAAACGTTGCGGTCCCAACAAGCAACAAGCAACAAGCAACGCGCGAAAACAACAACAACAATGAAAAAAAATTGCGAGTACTCGCTTTCACATTCACTTGGCCATGCCAGCCAAATGCCTTATTTACCAGTTGCTCCACTGGTTGCGTTTTATAAATAATTTGGCATGCTGACGCTAGCCTGCAAAGCTGTTGTTGTTATTATTGTTGGTGTTGTTGTTGTTGTTGCTGTTATTATTGTTGCTGTTGCTGTTGTCTTTGTTGCCATTGCCAGAGCCAGTGAACTAGTGCACAGAGTAATGGGATTCGAGCCACAGACGGCGCAGAGCAAGCGAAAGTGACTTCTTCAGACCGCTGTGTGTGTGTGTGCGCGTGCGTGTGTGTGTGTGTGTGTGTGTATGTGTGACTGCACTGTGTATAATTTTTCTCTCTTCTGCTATTGTATTATAATATTTTATTGGGTCGTTAAGCTAAACGCGTAACGTCCAAACGCGAGCAGCTCAAAAGTAAAACTGAAAGCATCTAACGAAGTTCAGCAACGACGAAGCTGTTGCTGCTTTGCTGATGTTGCCTGCTTGCAGCTATCCACATGCCTGCCTCTTATCCCTCTCAGCCCTCTCAGCCCTCTCAGCCCTCTCAGCCCTCCTGCCTGTTGCCTTCTGTCACTTGAAACGCTTTTCAGAAGCTTTTCGCTATCGCTGCCCTTTGGCCATTGCCGTCTCGCTCCCACGCCTGCCTCACTTTCCCACAATCTCTCTCTCGCTCTCTCTATGTGTGTGTGTATATACATATACATATACATTTATGTATATTGTATTTCACTCGGTGGTGTGATGTGTATGTGCACAATGCTGACGTCGAACGCTCACTATATGGGTGTGTGGCATAATCCACAAGCAACAGGACAAAACAGAGCTACCCGGCTACTCCGGCCGCTGTCTGCCCCAAATTCGGCAGCTATTTAGCTGCCGCTGTTGCTTCGCAGCACTTTTCTTGAGTTTGCGCGCTGTGCCTTAACCTGCGGTTCGCTAACGGCGCCCTTTCCCACACTTTAGCTGTGTGCCTAACCTGCACACTTTGTATTTCTGTGTGTACCAAATATCGACTTTAGCTTTTCCACGTCTGCCACACACAAATTATCATAGACAGCCAAGCAGCGTCATCATCTTCGACATCCACACCAATATCGATATCGACATGGACATCAATATCATTTCCATTTCCATATCCATTTAAGCTCTTTCACTCTACTATCCAGCACACTTGCAGGCAAGTGCTTTGATTCTCAGAAGAAACACAATGCTTCTAAATCCAGCCTGTGCTTCGCACTTGAATGATAAACTAGAAACTACCCCTCAATATAAACTATTACCATTTTTATTTTTATTTTTAATTAATCATAACGAAATAAATAAACTCAAATGAAAGAAATCTTATGGTCACAAAATAATCTCATAGCTAAACTTTTTGGATATTCTACAAAGAAAGTAATTCCGTATCGTACTATTATTATTGTCTATTGTGAAGAAATGTAAATGGTAAATCAATAAAATTCCTGATCTCCCACTATGTTATACTTGAATAATAATAATAAAAACATATACATCCGAAATAAAGAAGGATATGATGGAAAAATAGATTTTTGTTTCACCTTCCATATACAAATCTGCTATTCCATCCATCTTAATAATACTTAGACTCTTTTTGTAACTGACCCTTAGAAAATTAATATAAATCGTATATTACGGTATTCCGGTAAAATTAAATGACAGCTTCATAAAATTAAAAAAATGTTAGTCTATCGAATACCGCACAAAAGTATGCTATACAAGTGTGCGAGATCAACATTTCTATTGGATATGAAGTCATGTCACATTCAGTTGCAGACATTATATTGCAGGGTAGTTTAGTAAGTTTATTTATGCGGAAAAACACATGCTGAGTACTTCTGAATTTTATCCTGTAAGGCGGGGAATAATGGAAAATATTAAGCTTTCTTCTAGGAACTACTTCAAATTTTTCAGTTTCTATTTTGCTTCATCAATGTTATAAATTCGAGAATGTCAGCGGATTTGATGCTACTTAGGGTAGCTTGCCGACTGGATCTACTCAATCTACTACAATACAGATATGTGAATGTATTTAGAAGTAAATGTAAAATCCATTGCATTTTGGATTAATTAACATTTCTCTGGCTCCCTCTCTCTAAGTGAATTTTTGCTTCAATTCTTATTATTTATGGCTCATCTGCTCTCTTTTGGCTCGTGTTTGCTCTTCGCATTTCAAAATCGTCCGATAAATGAATAGGCATGTTTGTTTTTTTTTTGTTTGTTTTTTTTTTTTTTGGTTATAACAATACAAATACAAATATACATATATGTATGGTATGGTATATAGTATATGTTTATGTATATATTTTGTATATTTCGACAGGCATTTGATAGACCGATAAATCGATCGATCGATTCAACATCATTCGTTTCGTTATTATGACTAGCAAACAACATTTTATCATCATTATAACATTTCGTATAGTACTTCTATGCTTTTGCATCATCATCATATATATATTCTACTAATCTTGTTCGATCTACACAGTGCTGTATTACATTACAATGGAACTATGAGATCTGCCCCATTCACCTCTCCCGTCCTTCCATTCAACTACAAGTGTATGCTTGTGTGTGTGTGTGTTAGTGTGTAGTTTTGTGTGTATATGACATGGCATAACATAACATTAACAATTGTGGAATCAGTTTCTGTTTCATCTAAAAATTCCCCGCCCCATAAAACCCGCACAGCATTTGCAGTTAGTGCATATGTATGTATATATGTATATGTATATATATATATACATATATATATATATATATATATATATATATATATATATATATTTATATGAATATGTAAATGTATAAGTATATGTATATAATACAATATTCTCGCTTCTAAATATACAAAAGGTATAAATATTATGCATTTGCATTTGGTAACTTCCTCTAAATAGGTATTTATCATGTATATATGTATATATCGATTATTATTTTTTTTTTACAGCGAGTTTAGTGGTTAATTCATACTATATATTTTGTTTTTGTTGTTTTTTTATTTTTGCTGTTTGTTATTATTTTCAGGTCACTACATTTCTTAATGGCTTAGTTTCGAATGCTTTTTTTGTTGTCCTTGACTTGATCAAATTTCTCTTTTAATTTGCATTTAATAATGATTTTAATGTGTTATGTTTGTATTATTGTTACCAATGTGTTCAGTGTTAAAGCGCTTCTAAAACGATTCCCAGCCGTTTCATCTAAAAATTTCAAATAAAGCCCTTCGAGAGGACGACACTTTAACTTCAATAACCGTTTGCCGATAACTATGTATGTAACATAACAATTGTGTGTGTGTTCTAACGTGTGCTAATTCAAAGGATTTATTTTGCCGTTGCTTCCTCTCAGAGATCTCACAAAGTGAATGAGTATGTGGGTGCCGTTTTCCTCTTTCTCTCTCTATATATTCCTTTTTTTACCATAAGTTCCAATACTGCTTGCGAAGCACACTACTTATTGCATGTGCTGCCTGTTTAGTTGGTTGAGCATACTAAGTGCTAATAAACAACTCTTCTACATCTACACACGCACACACTCGCACACCGCAACAAAAAAAAACAACAAAGCACACATAAAATGAGCGCCTCTACCACTTCCATTTCGAGTTCAGTTTCCAGTTCCATTGGCCATTTTCACGCATTCAACCAACTTATTTGTTCTCAATTATTGTCTGCAGCTGCAGGACGAGACTGCGCGACAGCTGAAGAATCGACTGGGCATTGTGACGCTCGGCCATCTCTAAAATATAAGGATTAGCACCACTCAATTATTTAATATTCATAATTACGTTACACAACTAATTACTAATATATACACTTATGTGAAATTCAAATCATACCATTAAAGAACTTGATGACGTCGGTAAAGTCCATGCTGTTGGACAAGATGATGTCGCGATAGGTTTCGAGCAGCGCCAGAGCCAGGAAGAGCACAAAATGCCCGGATGCGATGTGCTTGGCCGCCCAGATAACCTCCCAGGTGGCAAAGACATCGTCATAGATGAGCTCGCGCTTAAAGTCCAAGAGGAACCAGCGGTAACAGAAATAGAAGTGCGTGTAGTCGCCATTCGAGTCCATCAAGTCGTACATCTCGGAGTCGAGTATTTGAATGAGCGAACTGTATAAATGGATCAATGATCTATAATCTCTAGTCTCTAGTCTCCACTCTCCACTCTCCACTCCACTCACCGCATATTAGCAAAGTGCATGTCCATCGCACCTCCGCTGGGAAAGTTGTCGATCATACGTTCCATGAGCTTGCAGAAGCAGCTGTAGCTGAGCGACTCGTCGTCGAAGATAACCAGAAGTGGAGCGACCAGATCGCACATGCCCTGCATGTAGCCGACGTCGAGATGCTCCCACACATATGTGGATATCACATTACGCAGCTTGTCCAGATTCTCGTTGGCAAAGTACCAATAGTTGCGATCGCAGCGCTGCACGTCCTTCTCAATGCGATGCAGGTTCAAGCCGAACTGTTCCAGCAGTTCGACGCTGTAGACGCCGCCATTGGAGCTGGCTGGTGAGACGCAAGCGGATTTTGGCTCTTGCAGCGCGTCGAGGGAAGCGACCACAGTGATGTCCTCGTTGAGGGGCGACATCAGACTAGTTTTGCGTGAGGTAAATTCCTCGGTGGGATCGTCGTCGTTGCATTGTATGTCGAGATCGTCCAGTGAAGCTGCCTCGGTGATGATGACAGCGGTGGCCGGATGCTCCTCATCGTGACGCACATCGTCAGCACTGTGAAACTTACTCAGCTGACCACATGGATCATCCTCGCCCTCTGCCTCTTCGACTTCGGCCTTTTCACTGGCCTTGGCAAAGGCGAGATCAGTAAACTCATTGCCCACCGTCTCGTAGCTGCTGGTGGACGGTGAACTCTTGATGCTCAGCATTAAAATATTGCCACATCCGTCGAGGGACAAGCCCAGGTCGCCTTCAACTTCCGAGTCTGCAAAGCAGTTCTCCTGCAAGCGCAGTGGTTCCATGTCATCGATATTCTGGAACTCCAACACCACATGCTCGCTAAGTTGCGGCCTCTCGGGCTGCTCTGCTGTCCGCTCTCGTTCTGCATTTGGCTGTGCTTGCTGCTCGTCCGTTGGCTGGTCATCGAACTCATCGCCCGGATCGGATATGTCCGAAAAATCATTGTCATCGAACACATCGTTCTCGCCCTCGTGCTCGGTGTCGTCGGCCACATCGATCCGATTAAATTGCCGACTGCTGTTATTGGGCAGCAACAATTCATTTGGATTCGAGCTGACTTTGGATGCCTGGCGAGCCTGCTCCGCACTTAGCTTGGCCACCGCCAAGGCCGTCTTCTCCTTCTCACGTTGTCGCACAATTGCCTCCACAGCCAGCCATTCACTCATCGTGGTCTCATAGTAGTGCTTGCACGTCTCGTCCTGCTTCTGACGCTCTTCAGGAGATGAACCGAACGCATAATGGCCCAACAGATAGGGCCAGACCTCTTTGCGCACCTCGTGTTCCACGCCGCCAAAGTAGACGAGGCGATAGAGCTCCAGCTCGCTGGATACAACACCATCCACATGCATCGCATTCCATTTTTGCCTCGATAAGCCTTCCTCATCGGCGGCGACTGCGGCAAAGGGAGATTTTTATTTATATTTTATTTCTGACTTAAAATCACTAAGAATGAGCATTCGAATTTTAGTGTATTTCTACCACAGAAAAGTCGTCAGTCAGTATCAGTAAAAAGTACAGCAGTTCTTACTAAGCTTTAGAAGGTTTCGTAAATACAGCATAGCAAATAAGAACTGAGATATTCACTACCCGTTTTGAGAGAACGCGAAAATGCGAGTATTAAACATAACATACCTAAAAGTATATTTGATGTGGAATATACTATTATTATTATTCACCAAATTTTGATAGCATTCGGATTAGAAGGACAAAATATATTTGTTCAATTACTTTTCAAATAGGGTGTTCTCAAGCAAAATATATAGGTTTTGAGTGTGTGCTATGATTACAACCTATTGGGAGCAAGTTATCTCGTAGTCGGACACTCTCGACTAAATCGTTCATTCTTCATTTAGTTTAATAACTTTACTACTCGTTAATAAATAATTACAATAACTGCAGTCAAGTGCCTGATGGAATACAATACTATAACACATTTTATATCTATGAACCGATTAAAAATGCGAAATTTTCAAACAACTGCTGAGTTGCTTGCATATTGAAAAACAAAAATTTCAAATTGTTATTATTATAGAAAAACTACAGAAAAGTAACTAGTTTTGCATGTGGATGAACTAACAGGCCTAAATATAGTATACTAAAAGAAACAAATTTAAAATACTATAATTAATATATACTTTATCGGGTCAGATGCCTCCATCTGCCCGTTACGCATAAGTTGATGCTGACGGATAGACACTATTTACATTTTTCCAAAGGGAAACCAGTCTAAAAAAGTAATATTTGAATGTGGTCATGTAGTGCTCATCCCAAGACTTGAACCGCGACTTTGACACTTACGATCTGGTGTAATGCGTCCATTAACGAGGCCGGAGAGATGGGTGCGCACCGTGGATAGATGGCGGCAATAGGCCAGCCAGCCGTAGAATGCTCGTGAGATGATCTGGCGGCGCATTGTGGAGCAGACGAGCTCAATGCTGGCCGTTTGACTGGCCTGTATCAAGGGCGGATCCGGATTGCTGCTCTGATCAATAGACAGACTCTTGCTGGAACAATCGCTGCTGCCCGTGGTTGAGCAGCTGCCCAGATGCTTACGACGCGGACTGGAGCGTCCCAGTTCTAGGATGGGATGTGTGGCCACTGAGAAATGCAAATATATATATTTTAAAACTCACTGTATAGACTACAGACAGACTTACAGAACTCTTCGTGCTGACTCTTGCTGACCACGCGAAAGACATAATCAATGGGCGTCTCGTCGCTGGATGACTCCATCACCGATGGCAGAATGTGTCGACGCACACTCTTGGGCCAGGGAAAGAGCTTGCCAATGCCACGCTGCGACCAGAGCGGCGGATCTAGCTGGCCATGCGGCAAGAGACCCGTCTCCAGGCAACTAAGGAACGCCTGCAGGTGCCCTCCTTCAGGGAAATGAATGGGCGGACGTTGAACGCCATCCTGACCGACAAGGATGATGGTGCCACCGGTGTCGCCGCCACGATTCTGATGACAATGCACATAGACAATCTCATCCACGTTGATATTGAGCGCATAGCTCCAATAGAAACTCTTGTCAGCCGTATCCGTATCGTTATAGCCATTCATCAATTGATTTGGCGTCCACTTGATGGTAAGCGATTGGATGCTCTGATGTAGACTGAGGTAGCCGGGCATCGGCTCGGACACATCCTTGGGCAGGACAAGCACATTGTTCTTTCCGTAGAGGAGAGTGGTGCGTGAATTCTGATGCAATGACTCTACATAATCCTTGGCCACACTGGCAGGCGAGCAAGCCTTGAAACTGCCGCTGCTGGTGTCCTCGGAGCTGGTGTGCAAGCTGCGCTTGAAATTAATAATGGGCCGATGACAGGTGGGCGGTGTCCGGTTGCCAGAGCTGATGCGATGACGTTGCACCTGCAAGCGAAAGCAAAAAGGATTAGCGTTAAGAATTTAGTGTATTCAACAAGAAGCCATAATTCATTTAATCATAAAAACTAAAAATCTGTTGTGTGACCAAACAAATAAAAGTTATTAAGATTTGTATACCCGCTACCCATAGGGTAGAAAGGTATTATAACTTAGTGACAACAGAAAATGTATGTAACAGGCAGAAGGTGGCATCTCCGACCACATAATGTATATATATTCTTGATCAATGTCAACAGACTAGACGATATAGCCATGTCCGTCTGTCTGTCTGTCCGTCTGTTCGTCTGTATGAACACCTAGATCTCAGAGACTATAAGAGCTACAGCTACCAAATTTGGTGACAGTACTCTAATAGGTCCTACGCAGATCAAGTTTGTTTTAGATTTTTGCCACGCCCCTTTCCGCCCCCAAAAGCCTGTAAAAGCCGTAATAAAAGACCTAGAGCATTGAATTTATGCATAATAATAAATATATTCTTAATGATTCCTATGAATTTGGTTGAGATCGAATGAAAAACAAGGAAGTTATTAAAGAATTAATTTTCTATGCAAAATGCACTTGCAACTGCCCGCGGTATTTTCAAATATATACAAAAAAAACAAGTTTTAGTATATTTGGTATATTTTTTGCTAAAATATGATTTTAGTTTTATGTTTTCTCTCGAAATGGGTTGGGGGTATCATACGGCCGAGCACTCTCGACTGTAGCTTCCTTACTTGTTTTCACTTATAATGATTATTTTAAGTGATTCTTTTTTAAAGTCATTACATATATTAATTAATATTTGTCGAGTATGCTCGAGTATGCTCGACTGTAAAATACCCGCTACGCATTTCGAGAGTATACTGATATTTGAACAACAAATACATATACCGAAAATATTTTTTTATGAATTTGGAAACAAATCCATAATATACATACATGGTCACACTGTCAGCTAAACCAACAAAACGCTTGCAGCTGCATACAAATTTTGCCTATAAAGTTGTTTCTTGAATAACTTCTATATCTTTAATTCGATTACAAACTAAATCACAGAAATCATTGATACTGTACTTGTTATTATACTTCAAGGTGCTAGCTTTATTATTACGGTTTGTACTTTCGATTTGAGGGGGCGGAAAAGGGGGTCGCAAATTTCCATAACAAGCTCGATCTGCGTAATCATTCTTAATACACTTCTGACCAACAATTTGAATAAAGACTCACCAGCTCATCGGCGCAAGGATCCGACCAGTAGTGATCCGCAGTCTTGGCGCGCGTAAACTCCAGGGCACAAGGGCCGACAAGCAGCGAGCTAAGAATGGAACCATAATCGGGATCGGCGACCAGCGCCTCGCGATCATAGTAGCTCTGAGCATTGCCCACCAGATGTTCGATAATCTTAGCCAGACGTTTCTCGTACAACGCCAGACGAATCCACAAATATTTGCCCAACGGTGCAGCAACGCCATTAGCCCCCACACCCGATGATGAGGAGGCGGTGTTAATGGTGGTTACAGAGCCACTGCTGCCGCTGCCCTTGCTCAGTAGCTTGGGCTTGATGATACTATCGCTACTGGAGGAGGAGCGCTTATTGCTGACCGCATGACTCTCCTGAGCTAGCTCCAGTTCGAGCAGGCGTCGACTCACGTAGTCGGCCTCTGGACAGATTTTGGCAATCTTTTGAATCAGCGCCGTGGTCGACGAGGTTTTAAATAGGCCAAGGGCACGTCGACGCAATCCATGACTGAGGCACGCCTCAACGGCGCCGCAGAGCGAGGTGACGGAGCTGCTCTCTTCGTGAATGTATTTCTTGGTGACCGCCTCCTCCATCAACTGCTTCACCTCCTTCTTGACATTGGCAATCAGGCGTACCTTAAGCTCGGTATCTGTGTGTGTGGTTGTGAGAAGAGGACATTAAATAAATGAGCAGCTATGCAGGAAAAAAAAACAAGTTACAGAAATTGTCATTAAATCCCAAGTCCTAGACCCTAATCCCAGACCTTAACCTAACCCTATCCAAATCCTACAGCTTCAGTTACGCCTTTGCGCCCCTCCCAAAATTCGCATTTGATTGATGGCACACTCAACTTTGAGACCCCTTCCCCCGTCCTTTGCTTGGTGTATAGAGCGATCTCAAACATTTTGTCCTCACTGTCAATTTTGCTGCTCTTTCTGTTTACTCAGCGTTCATATCAACGCTTACTTACAATGTCTGTATGTATTTATGAATGATATGCATACACTAGGCATTAAAAGGCTAATGTATATATGTATGTACATGCATATATAACAAATCGTTGTACATACTCGTATGTATTCACAAATATGCTAATAGGATAGGAGAGCAAGGCGCGCGCGCTTCTAATTAGAATGGAAATTTGATGAAAAGGATTTCAGATAGCGACTTCGTGACATGGCAACTCAATTGCCTAGCCCAAAACGATTTATACGTAAATCTAGAAAGATTTTCTCAATCGAATTACGTGAAATCCAATTCTCAAACATTGTGTATTGTTGAACATCTTTATATGGTTTCTTGTAGGAATAATGGAATAGCATTTACATTCCCAAATTCGATCAATAATCAAAAATATTTTACATTGTTTTAATATTGCAAGATGTCTTTTATTTACAATTTGTGTATTATAAAAGATACAATTTTATTTGTATGTATTGAAAATCATTGCAAAACATCGTATATATTTACAAATTAATAATTTCAATTTTAAATTCTGAATTTTTTCGATAATGCATTTAGTTGAACTGAAATCATATTAGACGCAAGTTGTCAAAATTTAAGTTCACCTCTAGAATTTTTCAAGAATTGTAATCGATTTAAGTTATTTTATAATATTATTTCTAAAATACAAATAATGATCTATTAATCAAAATAAAAATTTATTTTCATTTTCGAATTTAATTTGTATGCCAATGTTTCATTGTTTAATTAAAATTAAATTTAATTAATGTTTGTTTAGTATAAATTAATTTCATCATAATAGAAAAAGACATGCAATCGGAGATGAAACATGCTGAGCTCTCAATATATCCGTTATTGCCTATAGGAATTAATCACAATAACGTTGCCAGTTCAAACCTTATTTAAACCCATTTGTGCAACGTTTAAGCAGTTCAATTAAGAAAGACGCCAGCACACAACAAGACCTAGACCACACCAGGTCAGGCCAGGCAGCGGGCGGTCGGTCTGGTAACCTTGACTCGTCGATGGCAAAAATAAAAAATGGAAAAAACAGCGAAGAGAAGAAAGCTTTCCTGAATCCCAAACTAGATAATGTGTCTACCTAGCGTTTGGATGTTTGTGTGAGTAAGTCGACTCGTTTGCAAGGAGCTCTTGTTGTGACGAGTGCGACAGGAGCGGGGCAGACGAAGTGAAATACGAGCATGCGGTGTTGGTCGCAACACCTGCGACGCACACTCTTGACCCTTAACAACATAAAACAGCTGATGACAGGCCGACGCATTGAGCACTGTTGAGCGTTGAGCGGGCGAACGAGACGGCAGCACTTTATGCCTTACGGGAGCGGCGAGTGTAAGAGAGGGACAACGAGCAGCGCAAGCACAGGCAAGAAAGAGACAAAGGGTAAGAACGTACAATGTTGCTTGTTTCGCTCAAATTGCTTTTGCTTTTATACACCACCATCCCCCTCAACAGTGCCATATTGTTAATGGAAGCAGGACTCGAACATATGTTTGCCACACACCCAATACACACTCCCGCGCACATACACACAGTGTACCTTGGCCATGGCCACGAAGAATGCACCTCTGATTACACTAATTGCACCACAATCTAATAAATATGCAATGCGGCTGTTTAGTGCAATATAGGATATAGTACGACAGCAACATTTTAGAGTTCTTTAAGGACAAGACGTGCAACCCAAATGCAATTACCGCCTCGCGACGCGTCATTAAAAACCAATATATACACTTAATTAGCCTAACAAACGCGCGCAACCAGGACAACGCAACACAACCGTAACCCACAACCGATGCATTGGAGCTCAACAGGCCACAGGCCACAGGACACAGGCTATAAGCAATGAACGTGGGAATGAACAATGCAAATTTTCCTTGCATGGCCGTGAACTTTTGCATTTGACTGTGGCGCAACAAGCTATACATCAGGTCATATGTGTAATTTAATTAGCTGGATTTCGCAGTGAGCAGGTAAATGTATCGTCGCTGCTGCTGCTTTAGTATCACAAGTATCGACGCCAATTAAGTGGCACATTAGCAATTCCAAGAGCAAATTGATGATAGCAAGCAATAAAAGCTGATAATGATTGTAATATTTGGAAAGTCGAAAAACTATGTTTTGAATAGAATTTTCTAGCCAAAAATGTATCGTACAAGGAATTGCTAATTTACCCATATCGTCTTTATATTATTAGCACCACAAATAAATTTGGCAGTTAAGGATGAACTCAAATAGGTGTACAAATTAACCGAACGTTTAAAAGGAATAAATAAATGTTTAGCAAAATGATTTATCTGTTCTCTGTATTATTGTCATGTGGGAAAAAGTTTCATTTTAGTGACTAGCACCTGAATTTAAAAGCTTAGGCTTGTAGCGCCAGGAATGGTAATAATAATAAAAAAGATTATTGGGGATGGTAGTTATAGATAAATATAAAAAAATATATAATTAAAATATCAAGAAAGTCGGCAAAGAAATTTTATGTACTTTGATGTATACTAAAAATGTTCCGGTCTTTGCGTTCTACCCCAAATAGTATGCTAAAAAAAATCAGTGATAGGGATTTTGTCATCGAAATTGAGTGTATATACTCACTGGTATACATTTATTAGCAGCACAAGCTAAAAAGACTCATACATTCTTTGAACAACAAAAAACTTCCGTTCCAATAGTTCAGGATATACTCTCATTTGTCATATATTTTGCTTTCTCACCTTCAGCTGCGAAACTTTCTAATCATAAACAATGCACTCAGCCACAGATACAAATAAATTATTGTACAGACGCAGCTATTATGCTTTCAAACAAAAGTTACACCTTGTGCTGGGCTTGTACAAAATTACAAAAGGCAGAACATTTTTGAAATTAATACAACTTCGAATATTTTTTCAAAATTATATTTTAATACGCGTTATACAAAATAATACTGATTAAAAAAAGAAACCTTGTAGTTCATTCTAATACACATTTGATTTCCTCGGACATATTTTAATCAGTTACCCACCTGGCGACCAGTTTATAAGACCCCTTTGCATAGGGGTTACAGGGTAGCGATCTAAGCAAGAGAACAAGTTTTTTCTCACTCACCGCTGGCGACATCGGCTGCGGCGTTGGAACCGCCTCCACTACTGAAACTGTGTAGCATATTCATTTTGTTTGGTTGGTGGAACGTGTCAGGCTCCCGTTTTCGATTGTAGTTGTTGTCGTTTCTATTTTCCTTCTTCTTCCACTGACACTTTCCACTTTTTCTTCTTCTTCTTGTCCTTGCTGCTTTTTCGTTTTGCACTTCGCTTTTTGGGTATGTAATTCTTTTGGCAAATGTTTTCAGCTTCAGCTTTGTTTATGCGTCGCCGTTCTTAGTTTGCAGCAATCTCTTGCTCTTCCTCTCTCTCTCTCTCTCTGTCTGTCTCTGTCTTGCCTGCTCGCTCTCTTTGATGGACTATTTTTCGTTGTTGTTGTTTGCTTTTTAGTTATTGTTTATTTGTATGTTTTTTATGCAAAAATCAAATTGGATAAAAATGTATATTCGTTGTATTTGTTGACGACGACAATAATGACTAGTTTATTTAGTTGTTTGTTGTTTTCTTCTTTTTTTGATTTTCCTGTATGGTTTTATGGCTGTATATGAATGTGTACACACACACGCGAGCTGGCAACAAATCACTGCGACTATGTCACTGTTGCTGTTGCTGCCGTCGTTGTTGTTCTAGTCGCTTTTGCTGTTGCTTTTTGAGAGCTTTGTTAGAAAATGAATTACGTATTTTGGCCAATGTGTTTTTGTTTTTGTTTCTTTGTGTCTGGTATTTGGTTGTGCATATGTGTTTGCATACAAATTTGTGTGCGCATACACATACAATGGACATACATACTTTCGTACATATAACAACAAGTGTACGTACAAATCTACAACTCTCACATTGTATTTATTATTGTGTGTATGTGCTGGTATTTATGTTTTGCAATTGTATATAATGTAATATGTTCATTTAGTTATGAATTTTCACATTTTAGCTGCTCAACGAGCGTTGTTGCTGCTGTTGTTATTGTTGTCAAATAAAAGGACGAATTGTATTTGGCTGAACTTCTCGTCATGCACAGTTCTTTATTTTGCATACTTTCAGGCGCTGCCTCCTCACTCCATATTCGTGCCTGCCACACTGTTTGTGCTTGCGCGTAAATGCGTGCTAGCTTATGTGTGTGTGTGTGTGTATGTGTGTGTGTGTGTGTGTGTGTGCTCCTGTGCTTGTGTCTGTGTGTGCTTGTGTATGTCCGTGTGTTGTCCGTTGTCCGCTTGCTTAGCACTGTCCTTGTTCGTCGTTTTGTTCGTCTTCTGTCTGTTCGCCAGCAGCGTCGTTTGTTAACTAACGGCACTTTACGAACTACGACGTTGTGGGACTAGCTACTGCCAATTTCGGCTGCCAGGCGCATCGCGATAGACACCCCATAGCTCGATTGTCGATAAACGTCGATATACCTACATGTGCTTTTACTTGGCGCGCAATCACCAACCCTTGTGCTAAACAACCCTCATTTCGAAAACCAAAGATAAAAGGCAATTATGTTTGTAGTATTATATATTTTACTATTTTATGTATCCTTTTTTTATATGCATTTTTATTATTATATAAACTATGTACAATTCCAGGATTTTTTTTTATACATTCGTTCATTTTATTTGACGACTGTTCAAAGATGACCTTAATTAAGTAATTAAATAATATAGAACAAACCTAAACGATGAACATTAACTATTGTTATGAGTGTTATTTTAAATAAAGTTTTGATTTAATTCATTATTTTTTATTTTAACTGTCCACTCTTGAATGGTGAATTATGTATTTCAAGCTAATATAAAAAATTACTAATAATTGAAATGTCTGTAGTTAAAACTCGAAATCGTCTATAAAATTAAAAAAATTTTCCACGAAAGTTGATAATATTAAAATAATTAAACATAATAAAAAAAAAACATAATCAAATAATTAAAAATTCAAAAGAAAACAGTTTAATTTTTCAATAAAATGTAAAGTCTTCCCTCAATAAGCTCACAGTGCAAACCAAACTAATTCAGTTTCGATGTACATTTCCTACTTTTGATTTATTGTCATCTATTTTGGCTATCGACAAGTAAGAAAGCTACAGCTGAGAGTGCTCGACCGTAAGATACCCGCTACCCATTTTGAAAGAATACAAAATGATATTTGTATAAAAAATATACCAACTAAATATATAGTACATATGTATATATTTAGTTAAATATATTCTGATGTCGAATGCGACATTAGTACGCAATTAAACTAAAAAAAAAATGTGCAGAAATTTTTTTTAATTTTTCTAAATCCGAATCTTAAAGCTCTTGGTTAGCACTATAATCTGTGCTAAGATCGATTTTGAGCAATTGTTTATTATCAAGATAATCACAAAAATGTGAGGCATTCGCACGCGACACAAATATGTATAAGTCACTTTTTCTAAAACCAGCTCAAGAACTGATTTGAGCGAAACGTGATGGATAATTGTAACGCAATTAATTTTAAAATACTTTTTATGTTGTTTTTGTTTCTTTTTAAGTAATGAGAAGTGCAAAGGATGTATTTAAATTATTTTTAATGCATTAAATATTGTTTTCTTATTTCTTACATCAATTTCAAACAAAATATCTCCAATAAAGTAAAACAAAAACAAAATATATTATTACAAATATATATATGTTATATTATATAATATGTACATACAAAGATGAATATCTTATATGATAAACTTAACTAATTAACGCGAATTATATTATTATCAAAAAGCAATATTTTTAACTGAATATGCTGTCCTACCAGATTCCGTTTGTTGGCCATTGCAACCAAACCAATGCATCTGGCTTATACCAGGTATGCTTTGCACATCCTTCCATTTTTCATTTATGATAAATTGACAAACTTTTAATTTCGTCAGATGGCATAAAATAAATTTTAACTCCCTTTATGCTGTTTTCTGCACACTGATAAAATGCAAGTGCATCAGGTAACACCATATTTTTTGATTTTGTTATTTGCCAGACTTTTCTTTTAATTACGGCTCCAACACCGTCAACAGCTCCTTTTCCGTGAGAACTGGCAAAAAAATTCCATTCAATGTTTTGACTTAAAATTTGTTTTAAAATATCGGCCAAATTGGTCAAAATATATTTATCTTTAAATTGTGCGCAGCTGCCATCAGAAAATATAAACACTTTTGAAAAATCTCCATACATTTTTTTTAATTTCAATTATAAGGCTTAGGATAAAAATATATACGTCGTGTTTATCACTAATAACTGCAAGCGACTGTGAAGCGCCAGCAAACCAAGCTACGCAGGTAAAAATTGTTACCTGGTGGTAGCAAAAATGAGATCTTCGTATCTCGTTTTGGTGTGTCAACCGATAGTTCTCCGCAAAGTCGATTTGAAGAAGTAGCTCAGATGGATTTAAGTTTCTTTTTGTTTCCTGAAAATATTTTTGCTGAACTCTTTTTACATAAAAGTGTGTATTGAAAAATAATGACTTAGCTTCTAAACTAAATCTAAATCATATACAGTTGAAGTTGTATTTGAGAGAACAATGTGGTTTTAAATTTTACGCCATTGTTGCCAGTTTATTTCCTCTTCCATATTTGCCAAATATGAAAGAGGAATTAAATTATCTTTAACTTCTATTAAACATTTCTTACAATTACTTGTCATGCTATATTCATTCTGAATATTGCAGCATACTTCTTTCAGAAATGTTTCAAAATCCCTCGGAAAAGATGGAATCATTTTCGAGCAACTTTCCAAAAGAAACCCGAAATTAGCATGATGCATGCAAACACACATATTGTGCGGCATTTTATTTGCAACTGTACATGGCGAGGTCGCATTTAAAAACAAGTAAGAAAGCTACAGTCGAGAGTGCTCGACCGTATGATACCCGCAACCCATTCCGAGAGAAAACAAAAAACTTAAATGATATTTTAACAAATAATATACCAAATATACTAAAACTTGTTTTTTTGTATATATTTGAAAATAGCGAATAAAAATCCACAACACCGTTATTGTCACACTGTCAACTAAACAAACAAAGCGCGGGTAGCTGCAAGTGAATTTTCCATATAAAATTGATTCTTTAATAACTTCCTTGTTTTTCATTCGATCTCAATCAAATTTACAGGAATCATAGAAAATATAATTATTAATATGAATACCAAAATTCAATGCTCTAGGTCTATTATTACGGCTTTTACAGACTTTTGGGGGCGGAAAGGGGCGTGGCATCCAACATTTGAAATAAACTTGATCTGCGTACGCCCTATAGGAGTACTGTTCCCAAATTTGGTAGCTCTAGCTCTTATAGTCTCTGAGATCTAGGTGTTCATACAGACGGACAGACGGACATGGCTATATCGTCTCGGCTGTTGACACTGATCAAGAATATATATACTTATAAAGCGGGTATAAAAAGTCAAATGTATATAAAATTGTTATTTACGTTAAATCAAAGTGAATCGAGGGAGTGCCACGTTAAATTTCGTTTTAATTTGTAGAATTCTTGTTGAAATTAAAGTTACCAGAATATCCACTTTTACCGATAGTCGAGAAATTTAAGTTTTTGTTAGTCACTAATAAGACGAAACAAAACTGATTACTATATTATAAGGTAACTATAGAAAATATTACTAAAAAAATCCAAAATCGTCAATTTGAACTGATGATTCCCATGGCAGCTTGGGATACAGTCATCCGAAACTTAATGTATAGAATGGAAACTGTATTAATTAACGATTCCCCAATTTGTAGTAAAAAAAATATTGTTTGACCCGATTATGATATATGATACAGCTGTCTGATACGATAATTTTTAAACACAATATAAAATAATAAGATATCATGATTGGTAAAGTTTCATGAATTTATCTTTAAAAATTAGCTAGTTATAAATTTTGGCCAGAAAAAGTGGTCAAAGTTCCTATAAGTTAAAAAAAATAGTCCGTGCTCATCGTTCCGCAGTCGATCCGCGACTAAACGAATTCGAGGATGTTCGCTGAGCACTGCTTCCGATGTTTGAAATTTGAAATCAGTCGTTCACTCAGCGGTTGTTGCCATCGCTTGGGGTGCCAATAATTTTGTTTCAAGTGAAATCATTTGTCGGCGCTTTGACTCATCTACACATGTATTCCTTGGTTAGTGACAGCGGGTATCTCACGGTCGAGCCCTCTCGACTGTAGCCTTCTTACTTGTTCAAAAACTTTTGCAGAAGCACGTTAGAAAATGGTGGCATTATAATTGAAGTATATATTTGCTAATAAACATAAAGTTGATTGTAATTCAAGCAGTAACTGGTCTTGAATGATAAAAGCTCCTTGATCTTAGCTTAAGTGAATACTTTCATTAATTTCTACTATTAGTCAATTTCAAGTCTACATTTATAAACAAATGCCATAAAAACAGCTTAGTATATTATTTTCTTTATGAAATAAAATAAACAATATTTCCATTTTCAATAAATGTTTGTAGTAAATATTTTCTGATGTGTATAGTTTTCAACAG
Organism: Drosophila formosana; assembly: GCA_035045625.1. Taxonomy (NCBI): domain Eukaryota; kingdom Metazoa; phylum Arthropoda; class Insecta; order Diptera; family Drosophilidae; genus Drosophila; species Drosophila formosana. The sequence continues at coordinate 1,002,344 of JAWNOW010000062.1, forward strand.
CAATTTCTAAAGCATTATTTTAAGCAAATGTGGCGAATTTCGAATGAAACTTAATTGGTGTGAATTGATCTGAATCAAATAAAAAATAAAAACAGAAATTCAATGTAAACTAAACACAGTGTTGGCAAGCTATCTAAACAAATCGTGCACATAATTTTGCTAGGAATGTGTCGCGATATTCAATATGTACATATGTATATCGTGTTGTACTTTTGTACTTTTTTACGACAATTGCACAACCATATTTTTGTTTGTTTTTTTTTTTTTAATTTTTGCAATTACCTTGGTTGTGCAAAAACCGACATTCTACTGTATTAACTAATAATAATGACATCGCCGCACATCATTTGTTGCTGCTTCGAATCTTCCGTTTCGTCGCCTTGAACCCGCGATATATAGATGCCGAATCTCATTTTGCCGCTCTGCATGCGAGCGATTGTTGTAAGCGTCTCTGGCGAACGTTCGCCAGTGCGTTGGTTAATGCAAATCATGTCGCAACGCTGACACGGTCCATCTACATGAAAGTGAACGCCTCCGATGTTTAAGTGAGTGTAGGACAACTCCTCGAAGGCCACCTCCGTCTCGATGATGATGTTGGCACGAAAGCGATCAACGGTCTCGTCCAGCGGCTCTTCGAATGCCAGCGATCGCACCGAACTTCGATTGACAAGCAGGAATTGAGCCTGATTGACGAGACTCAGCTTGCCACTGTTTGGTGCACTGCGCTGTCCTGACTGACGCAAAAGACGTAATCCATCTATGCCCAACTGCTCACTGAGCCAGTTAGCCACCTCATCGCCGCAGTCAAAGCCCTCAATGGGCTGGCGACAGACTTTGCTGCGACAACGCGCCGAATTCTCCGCTTGCGCGCTAAGCGAAAGCGGCACGCAGACAAAGTTGGAATTGTTAGTGCCGTTAAAATGCAATTGTAATTGTTGCTTTACAATTAGCGGCTGCAGCAGGCAGAGTTGCGTGCAACGTTTCTGTGTGAGTGCCATGCCACTCGTATCGACAATCATCCACTCGCGATCATACTGCAGTCCCTGCTCCGTCAAGGGCCAACTTTCGCCAGAGTTTGTTAGCTTAAAAGCAGCACAAGACTTTATCGGATAGATGGCCAGCTGTAGGAGACGTGGCTGCAAATGTTGCGCACGCTGCTGCAATGGTTGGGGCAACTGTTCGACCTGCTGTGCAATGAAATTGAGTCGCTGCTGGCGATTCACTTTCAAATAGCTATCGCGCAGCATTTGCAGCAGTCGCTCCACATCCTGCAGGCGCGACATGTACCCAAAAGAGACACGGACCGCGCCCGTTGGCTGCCCATCGAACAGATCATAATAATCTCCACAAACTCGTCCAGCACGCTTATAGATCGCATCCATTGTCCCATCGCTGAGCTGCAAATAACGCTGACAGGCGCCAATGTTGCAGAAGCAGCCAGTGCGCAACAGAATGCGATGCAGCGAAGCCACACACGCCACCTCACCGAATCCCACATATTCGCCACTAGCGGTCAGTACATTAAATGACACAATGCCGCCTTGTATTGCACGATCGTTGTAGCCTGCATTGTTATACAACCGTATGAGTGGCGCCCCATTACCATGTTGCAGCTGCCGCAACTGCTGCTCACAATAACGAGCCAGGCCGTGCACATGCCGTGAGATGCGCTCCATGCTGTGACCGGGCACCAGACGCTCGAGTGTACGAAATCCATGCAACAGTTCGACAATAGAAAGAAATGGAAGTGTGCCGTCCTCGAAGCGTTCGTGGAACGTATCGCGCAACTGATGATCCATGCTGTGCGGATAGGCATAGTTGATCGTGCCGCCACCAAAGTAACGCTTTTGAAGCACCGCTGCTCCACGGCGACTGACCAGTAACGCGCCAACGCCAGTCGGATAACCAAACAGCTTGTAGAAGCTAAGGCAAACGAAATCGGGATGATGGCGTTGCAAATCCAATGGAGTGGTGGCTGCCATTGAGGCGGCATCCAGCAGCACATAGTGCTGATTGTGATTAGCTGTTGAATGTGTTTCTTCTTCGTTGACATCATTTTTCTGCCACATACACTTGCCCATCTGCTGCAGACCATGTTTGTGCAGCTGCTCAATGATGGTTAACGGCAGCTTGTTGCCACTGAAGTTGCACTGACCGGAGAAAACAATCAGCGAGTTGCCAAACGCACCTTCTTTGGAAATTTCACTGGCAGTCGTTGAGTTGTCCAGCAGCAGCTCCTCCTGGCTGAACATGTAGATGCCCCTGGCTTGCACCAGCTGCCGCATACCCAGCACCGATGTGTGATTCTCGCGGCAATAGTGAAAGTTGCCCTTGCTCTGGAAATCAAAATGCTCGGCAACCAAACGCAGCGCAGCCGTCGCATTTGCCGTGAACACCACATGATAGTCCTCGGCCGTTGTGTTGAAAAACTCCAATATTCTGAAGACGAAAACACAAAGTAAGTGAGCAAGCTATAGTCGAGTGTACTCGACTGTGAGATACCCGCTTCCCATTTTCGACTAAATGGTAAACACTCAAGTGACTTAACGGAGTGAAAACAGACCATTTAATACATAATAAATACTATAAATTTACAAATTCGGTATTAAAATATACCATATGCAATTGTTTTTTGAATAGTTTCAAAATTGTACTTAGATGTATTGTTGTGTCCAACAAAGTTCGAGCTTTAAAATAACACTCGTCATTTGATTTTTCCTCAATTTAAGGGGCGTGTCTGTCACGTAAGATCCTAGGGTGAGAAGCTCAAGAAATATAAACAAAACAAGGACTTGTCTTTCAAATCAAAATATTTCTTAACCCATATAAATTGTTAATAGAAAATCTTGTAAGTGTATCATCCGATTGCAAGAAAATGTTCAGGAATGATTCAAACTAGGGTAAATTTTACGTTGTGTTTCAATGTTTAAAAGTCTAGCTTTAAAACTACGTTCGAATATTCGAATAGTAGTTTAAACTCTAAAAGAAATGGGATCTAGTTGTTATTAAAGAAAGACTAACTGACACGGCTACACTTTTTACACTTTCCCATTAACTTATAATACTCTTCCAGATTTTGGGTGCGGGGTATCCACGTTAAAGTCATTTCTATTTCATGCACAATTTACTTGTATCGCACCTGATCCACAAAGTCGCCGGTGGAGCGACAAGTGTGTGGATTACATATTACATCGCGTTGCAACTGCTGTGCTGCGGCTGCCACTTGACTCTCCGCGTAGAGCGTTGTGCCCGCATGATCGAGGTATGTGCTATCTAGAGGAGGAAGCGGACGATCGGCAATGTCAACATTGAATCTTATCTGTACGAAAACATTAGTTATTTCGCCACCTTCTTGACTTACCAGCGAGTCTAGAAAATTCTTTGTCGATTTGCGCTTGCTCCGCAACACTAAACTCAGCTGTGTAGTCGCCACTCATTATTGCGCATTTGCAGTCAACTCCATCGACTTTTATACCCCACGATACTTATTAAACAACCGGCAATTAAAAAAGTTTCTAGTAGATTAAAGGCGATTACACATCGACGCATCATTGATTTTGTTGCAATCGATTGTTGAATGCCAGCTTCGGCATGCCAACTCTAACGACTTGGAGGTGGTTCAAATAAACGTAGCAAATACATAACCTGATTTCTAGAAAAGTAAACTAAGAGTAAATAAGATATATTTTTATTTAAAATGTACTTTGGAAATTGCATTAAAAATTGAACTCAGTCCATAGTATCCAATCAATCGCTAATATCGCCAACGGCTCTATCGATAACTTGACAGCTTTTCGCTATTAATCGCTTCTTGTTTATATCGCAATAAGTCATTCATTTCACAAATAATAACTTATATTCAAAATAAAAAAGAGTTCTTGCTGCTTACTTCTGCAAAAAAATAAATATAATAATGGTAAAATTTTATTGTGGCCGCTCCCAAGTATATAAGCTGATCGAATGGAAAAAACTTCGGCGGCCAATTTAAAAATACACCACAAGCAAATAAAGATTTGAATCGGATAACATAGCAACTATTGGACGAAGTAGATAAAAAAATATGCCAACGATCGGCATTGCCGTTGATGTTAATTTAGTTATTCAAACCTTAGCGCGTTTTTTGTGGTGTGGGGAGCTCAGTTTTTGTTTCACCAGGGAGAAGAGAAAATATACCAACGTCCATTTTGGACGCGGGTATTACCAGCTCGTTTTAAAGTATTTTAATGTGGTATATCCGTTTTACAAGTAAATTTTTTGGAGATTATCGATTTAATTTAGCAGAATTTGGAAAAAAAAAATGGCGAATAACGAAGACGAAGACAATGAAATAAAGCAATGGAAATGGTCCGGTATTTTGATGATAACCCAAGGGTTTATAAAGCTACATCAGTTCGATTCTCTATTGGTATAGCTAAACGAAAATGGGTGTCTTTCGTTAACAATTCTGGCCCCAGAGCAACCAAATCATAAACATTGTTTAAAAGCAGACTGCTTCGTGCTTCCAAGCTCAACACATCTGATATAGCTTCCGACATTTTGTTTTGATGATGTGTCCTTTTTTGCATGACATTTGAAATAATTTGGTAAAATTTCATATTGACTAAATGCGCGTGCAATTTTGACAACAATGGGTATATCCCATATTGTATCATGCGCTGTTTTCACGTTAGCATTAACGCAACGCTAAAAAAATATTATTGTGGAAACGGTACTAGAATGAAGCGAACTACACCGAAATAAGTATGTATTTGTGAATGAACTATACATATTCCATGAATTAGAAGCTTAATATTTTTAATTTCCAACAAACATATTTCATTTTAATTTAATAATTTTATTTTATTTTATACCAATTTCATTCATGAAGTGAACATCAAAATATAATGAACATCATCTGTTTTTTAAAATACAACTTAAAATGATTCTATGACTTATCGATTGGTAACGTATTTTGCCACCGTTAAAGTGCGACTACTCTATTAATAATCGATAACAAACACAAATCAACTGTGCACGAGCAATTGCTATCCGACATTTGATTGATTGTGTTTTGTTTCGCAGCAAACGTTCATATTTTTGTGCAGGAAATGCCCAAGGGGAAATCACGACGTAGAAGTCGGAGTCGCAGTCGCGACCGGACGGATCGACACCACAAACGAAACAGCACAGGCGACGCGGATCGCGAGCGGAAGCGAGACAGAGACAGAAGCACACACAGAAGCAAAGACAAGGAACGCAGTGGAAGGAATAGAAGAGGACAAGAGAAAAAGAAGGAGCACCGTCATCGCACTCCCTCCTCCTCCAGCTCCAGCTCCTCGTCGTCATCTTCATCTGCCTCATCTCCGCTGTCTAGAGAAGCAAGAAGCAGACGCAGTCCCGAAATGAGTTCGATAAAACTGCTACAAACGCTGGAGGAGCGACGTCTGCGCGAGCAGCAGGAACGCCAGCGTGTCAAGGAGCAGCTTAAGGCCAGCGAAACACCCGAGGAGAAGCGAGCGCGTCGCCTGCGCGAAAAACAGGCTAAGGAGCAGCGTCGACGACAGCGCATGGGCTGGGACAACGAGTATCAGACGTATTCCAACGAGGACAATCCCTTCGGCGACTCCAATTTGACCTCCACTTTTCACTGGGGCAAGAAGCTCGAGGTCGAGGGCCTCGCGAATCTTTCGAGCAAAACAGTCGAAGTGCTGTCGCTACAAAAGCAGCTGGAGAATCGTCGCGAGCTAGAGAAGGTGAAGAAACGACGACAGGAGCGCGAACTGGAGCGTCAGGCGCGCGAGGACGACGCCATGCAGCAGCAGCGATCCAAGGAGGCAGTGCAGTTCCGCGAATGGCAGCGTCAAGAGGATCAGTTCCATCTAGAGCAGGCGCGTCTACGCAGCGAGATTCGCATACGCGACGGGCGCGCCAAACCCATCGATCTGCTGGCCCAATACGTTTCAGCGGGCAGCACATCAGACACAACGCTCGAGGATGCGTTGGAGATGCAGATGCATGAGCCGTATATGCTGCTGCAGGGCCTGCACATGGACGAGCTGGAGGATCTGCTGGTCGACATCAAGGTGTACGAAGAGCTGGAGCAGGGCAGGCACATGGATTTCTGGAATGATATGGTGACTATTGTGCAGGACGAGCTGCAGAAGCAGCTCAAGCAGCAGCAGAGCGAGGCGAATGCGCTGAATCAACGACGCGATGGCATCCATCAGAGTGTGGTCAAGGATGTGGCGGATATATTTCGGGGCAAGAATGCCAAGCAGCTGGATGAGATGCGCGGCCGCATCGAGGCCAAGATCAGTGGGCGCGCCGATGGCGTGGACATCAGCTACTGGGAGAGTCTGCTGTCGCAGCTGAAGGCGCACATGGCGCGTGCCCGTCTCAGGGATCGGCATCAGGCGCTGCTGCGCGAAAAGCTGTCGTTGCTGAAGCGCGAAAACGATGGCAGCTCATCTGCCCCTGACGCCTTGCCCTTGCCCATTAAAGAGGAGCAAGAAGTGGAAGAGCAGATGGAAGCGGAACCGGAAACGGAACCCGAACCCGAGCCAGAGCAGCAGCGGGACCGAGACATGGACAGTCCGCTACGTGAGCTGCAAACAGCGCTGCGTCTATATCAGCTTGGCAACTATAGTCCCAGCTACATTCGCGACGAGGACTTCAACGGGCGCCGCTTGACCGCCGCCGACGAGGACAATGTGGAGAACGGTCTCTATGTGGACAGTGATGACGAGCATCGTGTGCGCCAACAACGACTGTTGCTCATCCATCCGGAGCGGGTGGACAGCGTCGAGTTGACGCCACAGGAGCAGCGTATGCGCGGCGAGGCACGCAAGGGCATGCAGGGCGATGAGGCAGAATTCAGTGTGGAGACCACATTGGATGCAGTGCCGCAGCTGGCCACGGACAAGTATCGGCCGCGTAAGCCGCGCTACTTTAATCGAGTGCACACCGGATTCGAGTGGAACAAGTATAATCAGACGCATTACGATATGGACAATCCTCCGCCAAAGATTGTGCAGGGCTACAAGTTTAACATCTTCTATCCGGATCTCATGGACAAATCGCAGACGCCGCAATACTTCTTGACGCCTTGTGCCGACAATGCGGACTTTGCTGTGCTACGCTTCCACACGGGACCGCCGTACGAGGACATTGCCTTTAAGATCGTCAATCGGGAGTGGGAGTTCAGTTATAAGCGCGGATTCCGGTGTCAGTTCCACAACAACATATTCCAGCTGTGGTTTCACTTCAAGCGCTATCGCTACAGGCGCTAGTCTTTGTCACATATTTTTTTTTATACAAACATTATCTTGTAAAACTTAATAAACCAACAAAATTTTCACACTATCAGTGGTAATATTTGAAAGAGAGTTTTATATAAATAGCTAAACAACAGCATTTTTGTACATTATCTGCGTTTCCGTCATACGTTAATTCACTCCAATTTGGTGGGAAGATTAATTTTGACTCCCCATTTTAAACACTTAAGGTGAATATTTTTGCAAGTGTCTTTTGATAACACGATTAGGAAATTGAATTAATTGCAAGCTTCTAGGATTAGAAACTTGACTTAATTGCAACCTTCTAGCTCCTATCGTGTGCATTAAAAGTTCTGTCAGTCGGTCAATCAATGCAATACATTAAATAAATATGTACAAAGGTATGTAGACAATACATATATTTATGAAAAGCATGTAGAAATTTTAATAAACTTCGTTTTATTACAGGATCAGAGTCGTAACAGCTATGCTGTGCACGAATTTCATCTAACCAGCTCATATCGTTTAGGCTGTACATTAAGAATTCAGTCAGGACTTAGGTATAATAATCTGCTTGCTTCACATAATGCTGCAGTCTTTGATGGGCGCTTCCTTCACTTTTTCCAACGGTTCGCCACGTCGCGCTCTCTCCACCTGGATGAGCACGCTTTTGTGCTCGGGAAACGCTAAACAACTGAGCTTTGAGTGTACCAAATGCTCGTCGATCTTCACCTCAAATGAACCGCGTCGTCCCTGGTTGCAAGAGACCTCCACATCGGGTGCTGCGTCCAAGAGGAACTGCCGCAAGAGCTGACAGTGCATCGCAAAATTGCAGACGCCACTGTGCACAACGAGTTGGTTTATACATATGGAGATCAATCAGTGTATATGTACATATGCATATGTAGAATGACAGTTTGATTACCAGTATTCGACATCCACATTGACCATTGTACAAATAATAATAGAAGGCGTTTAGTAGCAAATAATAATAGTACGATTTTGCGATTGCATAAACAGTGAATTTAATTTTGCTTCATAACAAATCGTTGAATGTGGGATAGTTTTGGGTGAGTTTTTAATTTCAGTTATCCACAATTTTAGTTTTAATTAGGCAACCCAATACACTAGAGCTGGAATACTTGCAATATATTTATATTTCGATTGCACAAATCGATAATTATCGCACCTAAGTGATGCGGTCGCAAGGCACGTTTGAATGTCTAGAATCTAGAGCATTGCAGATATTTCTATCCAGAACGGTGAACTCCTTTTTTCTCCAAATTTGAACTAAATTTATATACTTTTTTTACTGGAAGCATTTAATTACATATTTTTTTATTATTATTTTATTTACATATATTATATTATTTATCACCAAACGTCGCCAGAATATAATCAATCGAAATAGAACCGAAGGGCTCGCTACTAGTGCTACCATTTATCTTAGTTTTTAACCTATAACTGTATAACTGTTGTAATAAATAAATAATTACGCGACAAATGAGAATGTAAAGCAGTTATAGAGGTTACTTTTTTATTTTTGTTTACAACACTTTCAATGAAAAATGTACATCCTCTTTCAAATACATTGGTACTAGAAATAACTTTAATTTATTTTGTAGAATGTGCCATGTGCTCTATAATTATGGAACTGCTCAGCCTTTGACGCGTGCACGAAGAAGCGTCTTGCAAGCGGCATTGTGCGTCTTCAGTGGCAACTCATCTTCAAGACAAAAAAAAAATGGTGGTATTAATAAGCTGTAAAATTGTTTGATGACATGCACTCACAAATTTTATGCTCGCCGTGGACTGGCAGCAGCATGTGTAATTGTTCTGGATGAGTGCAGACAAACACGTAGGGACTTTCGGATTCACCAAGAGGATATAGATCACGATATTCCTCCTGGGGCAGGCAATTCTCTACATGCACACAGCCCAACAGACTGCTGGTTGGATAATGCTTTGGGAATTCAAGGTTTTCATCTTCAAATATATGTAAAATAATCTGTTTATTGCATAAATGACAAAGCAATGTGTTTTTTGTATTTACCATTGTACAGCACTCGATAGAACTGCTCCATTTGAGCGATGTCATCCGCATGCGGCTCCTTGGACGTTGAGGCAATCCAGAGGCGTCCACGATGCTCACTGTACCATACACGACCCTCGTGTCTGTAAAAAAATTCTTTGTGTGAATAACTTGATAGAATTTGATCAAAATGTATTTCTAATTAATTTCTAATATGAACATTTAAAGCATTATTTGTTACTTGAATTATATTGTTGGGGGTTTCTTTTCTGAATACGAACATGTTATAAGAATGTGTATCACACAAATTGTGAGGCATAAAATATAAAAACAAGGAAGGTTGACTTTTAATATAAAATGAAATTAGGCGAATTTGAGCTAAGGTAATTTGATTTGTTAATATATATTAGTACCCTTTCCATCAACGTGTTACATAAGAATACAATTTATTTATATACAATAATATGTTCAAATATTTGCTTAGGTAATATTTAAATTTATTTAAAAAAAGTGTTTCATATATATTTAAAAATAAATTTGCCTAAACAGAATGATGCGTGATTTACATATAACATATTTCAAAAGTAATATAGTTCCATCGTTCGAATTCAACTATTTCGGACGAACGAGATTTGAAAGTAAATGTACCCACGATAAACCAGTATCAGCTTAAGTAAATATCTATCGAAAAGTTAACCTTTTATTTGCAATAATAATAAGGACTTGTTTTGCGGTAAACAATGTAAAAAAAGATCTGTATGAAAGCATCAGCAATGGCAAAAGAAGCGAACATTCTTATATTCATTTTAAATTGTTTTTCTTTTTTTAATAAAGTCAACTGTATTTCAATAAGAATATATTAGAAAATATTCAAAAATTAAATAATCTCAACATTTTAATCAAATAGGAACAGCGAAAATAAACTCCCGCCAATTAAATATTCTCGACGTTTCAGAAAAGTTGGAAACTCGCACTTCCGGCAGTTTAAATGCAATCAACGTTTTGAAGTTTTGAAGAAGTCTTACTTTTCGCAGTTTATATATTTTCTTAATGGTAGGAAAAACTGTAATTTCTATTAGGTGAGTATGATTTCTTACTTATTGTCACAATCTGTAAGTGCAGGTCGAAAATTGCACCTAAATTTACTCCAAGATAATTGAATAAAATGGTTTGTAAATCGACAAATTCAGTTTATTTCCTCTAAATCGTTTAACTTAAGGGCATTGCAAATATTTATATCTTTCGACGCACGAAAATTTGTTGAAATGGCCTAACGAATTTATTAAAGTAACTTTAAAAAAAAATATAGAAATATTTCAGTCGTGCAAAACATTCGAAGCATTATACAAAAATTTAAAAATTAATTGTAATTGAAACGAAATAAAAAAAAATCGATTGGATTGAAAAAAAAGAAAATTTGAACAAGAACTCTTTCGTCAAGAAGGTACCCGATCCCCTAGAATTATATTTTTTTTAGTTATTTTATGCTTTGTTTTCAACACTTTAAAGGTCACTAGTTCAACCTGTTACATAAAATATTGTTCCGCACAAATACGACATACATACATACATATGTATGTACCTAGTTTTAATAAGAACAGATTATCAAAAATTGAATATTGGAAAAAAGGTAAATTTAAAAAAAATTTGTACTCACTTTTTGATGCCCGCTACCAGTAGTGAAGCCCAGGGCTGATGCATGGAAAGACACTGGCGCATGTCCTGCAGCTCGAGCAGCTCCTTGTCCTGCACTCGATTGTAAACACGCTCCAAGCCATCGTGGGCGGGCGCAGCTGGCCACTGCTGTTGCTCCTTGCTTGTGCTGAAAGTGGGCGGCTTGGCCACATCCAGATTGGGCGCCAATCCCATGGCCGAGTGGCCAATGAGGCAAGTGGTGGTAGCATCCAGCTGCTGTTGCTGCTGCTGCTTGCTAACCGCGGCCAGTTGGCGTATCACCTGCTGTTCGTACTCCTTGCTGATCAGTGATTCATCGGGCAGTTCGCGACCTGCAAAATCCACTTTGATTTTGCGCTTCAAGCGGCTGCCGTGCTTTAGATCGTGCATCTCGCTCTTCAGCTGCTCGTACTTCTCGCGCTCCACGTCCGTCAGCCAGACAGAGTTCTCCTGGAAATAGTCGAGCTCATCGTCAATGACCGTGGTGCGTTTCTCGCTGTTCTTGTCGTACTCCAGCAGACGATCGCGTTGGGCCAACGCCTCCTGCAAGCCACTCGATGATGATAAGGACTTGCTTGACTTTTTAGCCGACGTTGGTGCTTTGGGACGCGTGGCGACTTTGGCCAGTTTCAGCTCCTCTTCGGGCGTATAGACGAGCTGACCGCAGTAGCGACAGGGACCGCTGCCCTCCTGCTCGCATACGATGCGTCCGCAGCCGAGACAATTGTTGATCAGCTTGTGTTCGGCTGCCTGGCAATCGCAGCTGCGTCGCCCCTTGAGCAGCACATTCTGGCCCAGCACTTGGCCATCTTTCGCATACATGTTCACATATTTTCCCTGCTTCTTAGCCGCTCCCCCGCTGCCTACTCCGCCACTACTCGTTCTTTGAGCTGACGGAGATTTGGCCTTGTTGGCTGCTGTCGGCTGTTGTTGGCTACGTGGCTGCTTCCCGCTGAGCAGCATGTGGCGGCAATTAATCAGAAACATGCGATGCTCCTCGTTATCCTTGTTCAGTAGATTGTCAAAGTAATTATCGAAATCGTAGTCATCGCGTATGGCCAAAATGGTCCTGAAAATCACGTTTTATTTATTGGATAAAAACAAAATAAAGTACATGGTCACTCACGACATCATTTGGTCGGTGACCACGCAATCAAGGCACTTGGACAAAGTGTCGCCTAGCCACTTTTCCATGTTGCTGCTAACTTGTATTGACAAAATTTATAAAAAAAAAAAGCAAACTCGAATGGTCACGAAACAGCTGTTTTGGCTTGCCTATCGATTGGCCGTCAAGCACATGCGTTATTGAAAGCGATAACACAACTATGCAACATTACTTTTTGTTCCGTTTTGTGAATTAAAAGATGTCAATTTAAATTGAATTCCCATTAAATGTATTTTTTTGGGTTTTAAACTGTTTATTTAACGTGTAACCCTATTTTGCCGACATTAAACCTGTTAAAATACCCAACAAATACGAATATGAATACTTATCGATACAAAAGCAAAAATGGTTGTAATCTTAATAAATATGTACGAGTTCTTTGCAAGCCATGCTTGAACTAGTTACTGACAAATGTAATTCTTTTTCGACGAAAAGTTCGACCAACACACTCGACTATTCATTCGATAATTTTGAATTTCTATTTCGATTAAATGACGCGACACAAAAAATACAACAATTGGCAATGAGCCGCTACAGCGCAGTCTGGCAACACTGTGACAACAAAAATATGCGAAATGCAAGTAGAAAACAAAATACAATAAATATTCGTGCACAATGAAAGCAATGGAAACATTTTAAACGCTCTGCCGCCTCCCGTTCGTGATGTTGTTGCTGCTGCGCTATATCGCTGACTGTGATCTTACGTTATAATCAATTAAAAATCGTGCTTGTGTTGCGTTCTATTTGCAATTGTGAAGACTCGTTCGCAGTGTGTTTATTTAATTGGTGTGTTAATGTGTGTGTGTGTGTGTGTGTGTGTGTATTTAATAAACAAACGAAATCCAAAATTATTTTCGAACTGGTTAAAATAGAAAGTGGCTACAACAACAATGAAAGTTATTGGCATAAAACGGATAAATCAAAGCAGACGACAACAACGCAAGCCAATGGCGGGGACGCCTCAATTTTTTGCCTTAACCTTAGTCGCAGACGGCGTCGGCGTCAGCAGCCACCCTCAATGAGCATCCATGATTTGCACAGCTGAATTTGTTGTTGTCTTTTATATACAACACACGCCCCGTTACTTTCAACGAAGTTAAAGCTTTCTGTGTTTCAACTATTGTTTTGCCTTGCAAATTGCGTGTGTCGTCTTGTCACTTTGTCTGTTCGTCTGTTTCGTCTTTTTTTTGACTCTCTCTTTCGCTCATACGCCACGCCGCTGTTGCCGTTATATCGTCGTTGTTGTTGTTGCTGCGATGAAATTTGACACGCTGCTCGATATGCTCGATTTGTTATTAACTCTGATTTATATTTTTTGTTTAGTGGTCGTCAAGTCTTCGCTTACGTGTAACATCAGCTGTTGCTAACAGCAAAATAGTCAAGTAATAAATAAATAGCAATACAATGAAACAACTGCTGCACTAACAACAGCATCCACAAAACAAAAAAGAGCTTTTCAATTATATGCGCCTGCGACATTGTGTACGTGTGTGAATCGCAAGGAGTGCTACATGGGTGTGCCTTTGCGTGTGTGTGTGCGTGTGCCTACTTGATAGTGTGAGTGCAACTGTTTTGCAAGCCGGCAACAGCTGAGCAGCGCAGACGAAGAAGGAGAAGAAGCAGCAGTACAGTGCGAATTCCCCCATCCCCAAGATATCCCCAACACAAAAGAAGACTAAGCAGTGCTAACACCCTGTCCTGCTCCCACACTCATAATTGTATACTGTTACAAATCTTTACACACACACACTCTTCACAATGTATCGCATCGGTCCAATTGGACGCAAATCGAACTTCCATTCGCGCGAGAAATGTCTAATTGGACTCGTGCTGGTGACGTTGTGCTTCCTCTGCTTTGGCGGCATTTTCCTGCTGCCCGACAACTTTGGCAGCGAGCGAGTCCTGCGCGTCTACAAGCACTTCCAGAAGGCCGGGCCCGAAATCTTCATACCCGCTCCCCCATTGGCGGCGCATGCGCCACGGGACGAAGATCCGCATTTTATGGGCGATCGGCAGCGTTTGCAGCAAAAAATCATCGCCGAACTAGGCGATATACTCGATGAGCCGCAGGTGGCAGCTGTAGCGGCCGATGCGGACTCCAAGATGGCGGCAGCGGCCGCAGTGCCAGGTGTGCAACAAGAGCAACCGGCGCAACAGGAGACGGCGGCAGTGCCGTTAGCCGATGATACCACAAGCAACAACAACAACAATCCACAGCAACAGCTGTTAAAGCTGCCCATGGGCCTCACAAAGGAGGCTGCAGCCGAGCATGGCGACTCTGGAATGGAGGAGAAGCGTCTAAAAGTCAAAGAGGTGAGTTTGAATAATATGTGTATGTATATTGTCTCCGTCTGTCGTCCCTCTCACACTCCCACTCCCACGCGCGTCGTTTCGCTCCCACTCGAGATAAGCTCAGTGTGTCAAACAACGAGCGAACTTTTTGCTCGTGTTTCCTCTTCGTCGCGCATGTTACTTCCGCGTCCGCAATCACTAAGCCGAAAAACAGCGGTAACAGTTGACGAACGCTCCGATGATAATGCTGCTGCTGTCAACTCGTTGATTCGTTCGTCGTTTGTAAAGATCAGCTGCATCGGCTCTCCTCTCAATTCGTGCTGATAATGACGCAACACGAAAATCAGCAACAAAAACGAAATGAGAGCAAGAGTGAGCTCGCGATTTGAAAATAAAAACAAAAATGCTTATTGGCAAATGCATAATTCAATCAGCCCATTAGTACTCTAAGGCTTAAAATGGTGTTCCAAGGCGCCCTAATTAATTGGTACACATTCCAATGCATTTCAACCCATTTTATTGCTTTGCCATATTAAAATTTCACGAAATAATTGAACTGTCGTGTAAATCAGGTGTGTTTGATAAAATATAATTGAATTCTTGTGTCTAGACTTTCCTAATGATCGAGTTCTGCCTTTTTCTTGGAAATTTTAAAAATCTGTTTGTACACACTTGAAACTCAAAGATTGCAGGAAGTTTATCAACAAGACTTTCAGTAGTTTTGTAGTTCAATTGCTGATAGCGTTCTCGGGATTGATACAAACAAGAAACCGCTAATGAAAGTTTTGTGAATCTCTACGATTGATATCATCCTACATACATACATATATGTACTATGTATATACGTATCTGTTGTACTTCCTTGATTTTTATTGAACATCTTGTCTGTGATATATGTAACTGTGTTTGATCAGATATAGCTACTTTAATTATGTATGTATATGTATGTTGGTATTGTTCAATTACCATGTTTATGCTACCTCAAACAAAAACAGTGTTGTTTCATTTATCTATTTCCCGTGCCACAATCGTTCATGGTTGCTGAAATGGTCAGTTGAACCAACATCTTTCAACTTGATCAGTTTCCTCTTTCCGCTTGCATTGGCTTTCAATACCTAGTGTACAAATCCAACCGGGTATTACGATGCAAGTTATGATTCGCAACGAGTTGAAGAAATGAGTGTTCAGGACATGTCAGTAAATTTCTTCGAACACTATCCAGATTGGTTCGTAGCTTGGTTAAGCATTGGTTGAAATATTTCCTATGAGTTGTGTCTTAACTTAACGAAGAAACACACTGAAAGCTCAGTTCAAGAACTAATTTTAATTTATAATTATCATTACTTTGATTTGGAATTTTTTTTGGATACCAGTTGCAGCCTCAGTTCAGTTAGTGAGTCAGGACAAGAAATATATGTACGTACATACACTCACTGTAAAATAAGTTTACAAACAATGTAAATAACATTACTCATGATTTTTAATACATTTGTGCTTTTCTTTACTAATGAAAAAGCAACTTTGTAACAAAGAATAAGATCGTTTTTTACAGTACACAGTAAAAAAATGGTGTTAAGTTTTCCATAAAGTTCATATAACCGATTGTTCACTTGATTATATACTTTTAGTATTTATTTTAAGAGTGATATCAATTACAAAATTGTGAATTATTATCAAATGTTTTAAGGAATAATGCTTGAGATGAAATGACTTTTAATTTTTCATAATGCCAAAAACAAGGTAGTTTAATAAAATATAACCAAAAGTTGAGAAGTGCTTCTCAAGTCGTGTTACAGGGTATTCGTTAATCGACCAAACATACCATTTCGTTTTCCAGTTTTTATTTCTTGATGTGCGATTTGTTTTTTTTTGCCTAACTGTTTTCGTTATTTGCCAAGTCCCAAAAAACTGCAATAATTTTGATGTGCTTTCACTTTGTGAGTAATTTTTCTGTGTTTGTCTGATTTTGGTTTGCCATTTGCCCCTAGCATTTTGTTTCTGTTATGTATTCTACTGACCCAAAAATTTTCTTAAACGATATTAAGTAAGAAAGAGAAGAGGCAAAAAAAAATTTTTATAATTAAGCATAAACAAAAGCACTGCTATCAGAACACGGACAACAACAACATGAATGAAAAAATTTTTATAATAGCGGCAACCGAAACATCGCGAACATGGCCACAAAACAAGAATACGAATAAGTTGACGTTAACGCTAACGTTGACGTTGTCGCTGCTGTATGCTGTTGGATTTGCCGTTCTTTGTTTGGGTTTAGATGGAAACTGAGTGTTGTCGTCATGACACATACATATGTACATATATACGCGATATTCATTTAAATAAATTCTGTTTTTGATCGGATAGTGAAAACTACCTGCTGCTAGGTCGCTCACCTCTTCACACCTTTCCCAATCATAAGTTTAACTTTTGTTTAGAACATGAACTTCATTCACCAACAGCTAATTCGTTTTAGGGTTTTATTTTGTACATAGACGTGGAGCTCTATGAAACGACCTTGGTGTGAACTCTGTGTCATGCTTAGTGGGTTAATGCAAATAATCAAAATTGCATAATTTCAAACCGACATTTCATTAGTATTAGCTAAGCCATAGTTGCTTTTTTAACTGGTCGCATGTTGTTCGTAGTTTTGAATACATCTGAGCTGACTTTCTCAAAGGGGTTTCACTGTACACAAATGTTTCAATTTGTAGCTGTCCGCTTATTTCCCACTTTCATATTGGAGTTGCTTGCTCTCGACTTTCAAGATGTGTGCATAGCGATAACATGCTCTTAATTGGTTAATTTATCGCGAGCAACTCACAGCTGTAGCTTTATTTAAATGCCAAACGTAAGCGAGATGGCGATAAACTAGTTTAACTGAGACCACATCGAAATAACAGTCTCAAGGTTTTCTGTAAATAATTGAATAACCATTTCGTTTTACTCATCTCTATGAATATGTGAAGTCACAGCCACACACTGATCGGCTCACGTGAGTATGTATACAAAATATTCTACGTACTAAAATACAATTGCTTTTGACTCGTGCATTGGTGTAACTTTCTAGTGGAAAATAATAATCATAATACACATGTAAGTTGAACTTTAATCCTTGGCCAACATCTAAAACACACTCGATCTACTTGCAACATACCACCTACACGTACTTATGGGCAGTGGGTAAAAAACTCGAATTTGGATTAACCGAATATAGTCAAAACGAAATTATTGTTTGTTGTTTTTATTATTATTAAATAATTGTATTTTATAAATTATTAATTTGTTTTATTTATATTATTATTGTCTTATATGTAGTATATTTATATAAAAATGCTGGTTAATCAACGATCAGCGTATCATAGGATCCATATAAAACTATTATCATAGATGTATGCATATTCATATGGCGATATATATCGCGTACTGTCTTGAAAGTATTTTTTACGAAAACTAAGAGACTTGATGATTAAATAACTTGAACATATCTCAAATTTACATCTCGTTAATGTAATCTAATAATAGCTGACGCCAATATTGAATGAAGCAAAACTTTAATTTTAAGATTTTAAATTCTTACTGTACACAAATTACAGCTACACAGAATGTTGCACTTCATGTCCATTTTTGGCAACTAAAACTTGATCTGAATTTGGTTGGCATACCGCCCACAAACCCACATACCATAATTGAATTATCTTAATATAAAAATGTATTTAATATTTTAAACATACATACATTACTTTATTGCCTATTTTTACTGGTTATAAAGATTGAATAAGAATTAACAAAATAATGTGTTGGGCGTGGTAGTGGTTGATACTTGAGCGTGTAAACCAAAAATTTGTTGGAACACCAAAAAAATTAAGAGTTGCAACGCATTATGATAACACTTTTTATTGCTGCATGCAGATCAAGTTTGTATAAGAATTTCGCCACGTCCAATACCGCTATCAAAAAAATACTTTAAAGCTGTTGTATAGCTGTAGCTGAGACCTTTCGCCCACTAAATAAATTGCGCGGACGTTTCGTGAAATTTTGAGTAAAATCGCATGATGAACATGGAACATATATAAAACAAGAAAGAAAGCTACGTGGCAAAAATCTAAAACAAACTTGATGTGGGTCAGACCTACACGATTACTGTCACCAAATTTTATATCTCTAGGACATTCACATTATTATTGATAAATTCATTATTTTGATAAATAATTTATCCGATTTTAACCAAAATTGCAGAGTACATCAATAGTATAGCACAGATGGCTTACCATATGACAGATCATTACACAAAGAACTTTTGGAGTTATACGCGATGTGTTCTAGATTTATGCACATTGTGTCGTTATGCATATTGAAGTAAACTTGATCTGCGAACACAATGCAGGAACCTACGTACCAAATTTGGTGTCTCTATGTCTTATAGTCTCTGAGATTTAGGTGTTTGTACAGACAGACAGACGGATGGACGGACATGGCTATATCGTTTTGACACTGATCAAGAATATATATACTTTATGGGATCGGAGATGGCTCCTTCTGCATGTTACATACATTTTCTGTTGGCACTAACTTATAATACCCTTCCACCCTATGGGTAGCGGGTATAAAAATACAATAAAAGCTCATCATAAAATTACAAACATATTAATTGTAAAAATTGAAATAATTTGAAAATAATTTCATTTGTAGTCCTTATGTTGACCTGTTCTATTATATGTATAAATTTAGTTCGCTGAATCATAATGATGCATTAAAACACATATAGTATGTACTTCTGTATATCATATATATATAGCAGACAATGCCGAAACTATATTAGAAATACGCTCCAAAAAATAATTATGTTTATAGTTAAACATGCGACGAGAGTAAAAATAGCACAAGCAGTAAAATATGTGTTGAATTCAAAAGAAAACAAAGATGAAAATAAAATATCTGGAACAAATATCATGCGAAAACGAAATGAATTGTAATTAATTTAAATGCAAATCTAAAATTGTTTTTAATTTTTTTCGTTTTGTTCGTTTCTATTTTATATTTTACAGTTTAAAAATTGTCGTTATTTATATATTTATATTTATGATATCTGTTTTCTCAACAGTTGCTATATTTTTGTGACTGCCTACCAAAATGTGTGTAATAAAGGCATCAGTTTAGCGACAAAAATCATTTTGCTTAGCTCTACTCAATGGATTTAAAACATATGAACAATACAGAGCAGGTGGAAATTATTTCCACTCACTATTCGATTGTTAATTTAGTCATTGATTACATTTACAGTACATACCCACTCACGCTTACAAACCACTTTTGGGATTTCAGCGAATGACATCCCTATTTTTTTTTTTTGTTGTTGGTGACATTTAATTGGCCAAGTGCGTTGGCTTGGCTTTCACAAATAGAATATAACAACTTCGTGTGTTGTTCATGCTATGCATACCTATGTATAAATAGAGACATAAAAAGCAACAATAACGAAAACAACAAAAATGCCGCACAGTGTAGCGATGTGTGTCAATAACCAAAGGCAACAAAAACAACATGACAAACAAGTGCGTTGTGAATACTCTATGTACACACCAAGAGGAGAGGCGTGTTAGTTTCATAAATATGGTTGGGGTATTATTTGTTGGGCTAGTTAGCTAAGCTGAAATAAATTAAAATAAGCGCGTGAAGCTGCATCTGATACTAACTACCCTATACAACTTTTCTTATATAACTTCTTTGTTTTTCATCCGATCACAACCAAATATTTCGGAATCATTTGACCTATGGATATTATTATGAGAATCAAAAGGATCTAGATTTTAAAATACGTTATAGTTTTTCGTTTTAGAGGGTGGGAAGGGGAATGTCCCAAATCTAAAACAAACTTCATCTGCGTAAGGCATTAACCAATATTGTTACCAAGTTTAGTATCTCTATGTATTAAAGTCTATGAGATCTACTTGTCTATAGAGACAGACAGACGGACATGGCTATAGCGCAGATGTGTTGAGCTTGAAATCACGAAGTAGTCTACTTATAAACAGCAATTTTTATGATTTGGTTGCTCTGCTGCCAGGATTGTCAACGAAAAACACCCATTTTCGTTTAGCTATACCAAAAGAGAATCGAACTGATGTAGCTTTATACACTCTTGGGTCATCATCAGAATATCGGACCATTGCCCCTTTGTTTGATGATTTTTAATTTAAATTCATAATGCTTTATTTCGTTTCGTTATTCGCCATTTATTTTTTAAAAATTCCAGTAAATCAAATCCAAAATCTCCCAAAAATGACCAGAAAAACGGATATACCACATAAAAATACTTAAAAACAAGTTGGTAGTACCCGTGTCCAAAATGGACGTTGGTATATTTTCTGTCCTCCCTCGCCGTGGAGCTGCCTGTGCTCTTGTATGGGATCGAACACGCGATTGATACGGACGCGGATTACCTACTTGATTGTGATAGGAAGGTCTTACTCTACGTTGTCTGCTGGCGAAGTGTTTCGAGGTCACGTCTGCGTGTCGTAATGTGACTCGGTGCCTGAGTTCGAATCCCCGTTCAAAGTTTTACTACGTCGATTTTTTTTTTTTTTTTTTCATTAAAAATATTGAACTCAATTTTTTGTTGTAAATAAAAATGTGTTGTTAATGTTTCTAGGGTAAGTTTTGTTGTTGTTCCTTCCGAAAACAACGGCTTACTAATTCTAAAGCGTGATTTATTATAGTTTGAGAAGGAATTTTGAGCGCAGGCCTATTGAACGATATGATTTTAAAAGCCAAATGCTGTGAAAAATTAGTCTTCTAGCTCTTTCCGTTTGTGCTGAGTGTTGATAATTCACTTAGTCAGAAAAAACAGTTTAATAGTTTAAGCTTAAAAAAATATAAATTATATTTTGTATTTTGGATTTTCAATTGGTATAATCAACTTTAGATACATTATACAATAACAGCCAGTTTTTCACACAGCTTCGCTGGCCGTCACTGAATTAAAAAGAAGTATGGATCCTGTCAGGGATCGAACTACGACCTCAGCATCCGCGATAGACGCTCTCACCCCTGCACCGCTTGTATTAAAATTTGGCACCCAACTATTTTAATGTAAAACTAACAAGTAAGAAAGCTACAGTCGAGAATGCTCGACCGTATGATACCCGCAACCCATTTCGAGTGAATACAAAAAATTTAAATGATATTTTAACAACAAATATACCAAAGAATATACTGAAACTTTTGGTTGTATATATTTGAAAATAGCGGTTAAAAATCCACAATACCGGCATGGTCACACTGTCAACTAAATAAACAAAGCGTGAGCAGCTGCAAGTGAATTTTGCATATAAAATTGATCCTTTTATAACTTCCTTGTTTTTTATTCGATCTCAACCAAATTCACAGGAATCATCAATATAATTATTATTATGCATACCAAAATTCAATGCTCTAGGTCCATTATAACGGCTTTGACAGCTTTTGGGGGCGAAAAGGGGCGTGGCAAAAATCTAAAATAAACTTGATCTGCGTAGGACTAATAAGAGTACTGTCACCAAATTTGGTAGCTCTAGGTGTTCATACAGACAGACAAACGGACATGGCTATATCGTCTCGGCTGTTGACACTGATCAAGAATATATATATACTTTATGGGGTCGGAGATCCCTCTTTCTGCCTGTTACATACATTTTCTGTTGGCACTAAGTTATAATACCCTTCTACCCTATGGGTAGCGGGTATAAAAATTTAGTTTTTTTGTTTATAAATTAACAGCCAGCTGGCCTCGCTTTGCAAGCCTCCCGCAGCGGACCTAGTCTGAAAGCTTTCGATGTTAACGTGAAAATTTTTGTATATAGCAATCGGATGTTCTCCGCTGAATGCACTTAGCTTTCATTCAAATTAGTTTAAGCTTGAAGATTTGATAGGTTTTGTTTAGTCAAAATCATAGTGTAGAGATAGATGTGCAAAACATAAATGCGTAGCGCATCGATTTTGTTTGCCGATTAGTACCGATACCGATGTTTTTGTAAATATGGCTGTTCGGGTATGCATATTTTGTAAAACACGCAAAAAACACCAAATTAAGAACAATCATCTTTATTAAAGCAAGAAATTTGTTAAACAAATATTTTATTTTTTTAAAGACTTTCATTGCATTGAACCTACCTTATCATAAATCCATCGAGGGTTTAACCCAACATCAACATTCTAATTTAAAAGCATTGATCAACATCGAAATCGATATTTTTCTCTAAAAATTACATTTCTATCCCACAAAAAAATTAACCAATTTATTAAATTTTTAAACAGTGATTAAAAATCGCTTATTAAGCGCCTATATATTTATATCTAGATTGTGTTAAAATTACAGCATCGTAGCTTCTATCATTTGGGCTGTGCGTTGATAGTACTATTGCTGGATTCGTGTCTACGAACTAATATATTTGTATATATTTAATTTATGATTCTCATGATTCTTGAAAAGTTGCCTCTGGTCTATATCAAATATTTTTGGGACTGAGCAACAATTTTCGATTGTCATTTGAACATGATCGACTCTCGACAATATGCTCTTATGGTTGTTGGTTGATTCCAAATCCGGATTGTCTATGGGGTAAGGTCAAAGCACACTCAATTCGTGTCGCAAATAACCCCAAGCGGCGGCAGATCCTTGGGAATTAGCCCACGACATTTGCCACTTCCCATTGGAAACTTTGACCTTTGGCCAGTATCAGCCACTTTTCGTACACATGCAATCATTCAAGCTGAAACTTTATTTTTTTACCCTTGCGCGACGTTTATCTCCATTGAGCCAAACAGTAAACTCAACCATTCAATGGTGCAGTGCGAGTTTAACTGAAGAAGCTACTGCCGTAGCGCAGCTCTACCAATGTTTTGCGTGTTTCAATGCCAATTCGTTCCATCACAAAATGTTCGCAGAGTGAAAGCTACGACTGAAAGCTCTTCTAGCGGCAGCTTTAACAGGCCCAACAGTTTTGGCGCCAAAAAACTCGCGCGCTGCCTACTCAACTTATTGGTTGGGGAAAGAAACGTGAACTCAATTTTAAGAGTCCAAAGACAATGTGATCAGATGTGCACAGAACATTTTGTATAATTAATTCAATAAATGTTGAATCATTTTATATTTAATATTGAAATAGTATAAGTTTTAAAGTCTAATTTATGGGGTTTTTTGTAAATAATTTTTCCCACTCGAAGGTTCATTATGTGAAATTCCTTAATATTATATAATTTAATATATTATTATGCTTATACTTATACTAATATAATGCTTATACTAACATAATTCCCTTGTAACATTTCTGTTGTTGGTCAAAATAATAACATGATTTATTAAAATAAAATTTATGTTCGTTGGGTAGAAGACAAATTTGGCTAACATAAGTAATTGTTATTTTTACATTTAGCAGTATAATGGATGTTTTCTATGCTTTGAGTAATCTTAATAAGTTGACTGATGAAAAATGTTATCATTAAGATTATAATTGAAGATTTCGACTTTATAAGGTTTATACGTCGGGTTCTCCTAACTGAAAACTATTTTACATAGGTTTGTATAATTACTTGTAGGCTATTGAAAGCTAGTTACATGTTCTTTGGTAAAAAAAAAAAAACAAATGTAATTTTACATATACTTTTATTGGAGTAAATAAATGTAACTATATTTCGCTCAGAAATCCAATTTTTAATTTTTGTCAATAAATCGATTTATTACTTTTGTTGTCTGTGGCTGTAGTGTTAAAATGCTTGTGCATTTAAAAAATTGTAGGGTAGAGTATTGCAATTTCGTTGAGAGCTCGTTACTTAATTCCTATTCGGCAACAGACCTCGTCGCGACTCGACTCTTGACTCGCTTCGTTTGACACGATTCAAGGTTCGTGCCGCAGCTCGTGTTGCCTTCGTTCGTTCGGATGTCGCTTCTGAGCGTCCAGCGTCACGACGGCCCCAACGGCGTCGTTTGGCCGCCTGGCCGGACGGACTGCCGTTCCGTCGGTCTGTCTGCCTGCTTCGTTGGTCTCTTGTGTTGATGTTTTGCTCTGGCTTGTTTAATGTCTCGGCTGCTCTGGTAGCATCAACTTCACGCAATTTTTGTACGCGCTCGACTCTCGGTGTCAAAACGGACCAAAAATTCAGTGTGTGCGCCAACTCGTTATCGTCATTATCGTCGTCGTCGTTGTTGTCATTGTCGGTGGTAGCGCCGCGTGTGCCATCCGTTTTCAAGGCTACCTGCAGCAGCAGCATCCTAGCTGAACTCACTAGAAGCTGACAGCATTAAATCACAACTAAAAAAAAAAAAATAAAATAAAAAAAAATTACAAGAATCCGGATTAAGAACCCGGAAACCCTTGGGCGGTCTTACCGATATCGCGTACCGCGTTGACCCCTTTCCTGCCTAAATGACCCCAGCACGTTCCTAATACCGCGACGATGCTCAACCGGTCCAAAAGTGTTGCGTGTTAATTCACAATAAACAATGGGCTGCACAGCCTGACGACGGTTTGCGAAGTCTGGGGCAACGCACCGCAGTCTTCATTGTTTGGCGCTTTTAATTGTGGTTAGCAAGTTGCAAAGTTGCAAGCTGCCTGCAGCCTTGCAACGGAAGTGCAATATGCTGCTGACGCCATTTTATGCTGTCTTCCAACTGTCATTTTTCTTTTCTTTACTTTTTTTTTGCTGTGTTGTTTATTTTCAGTGTTTACATTAAATAGAAAAACGCGTCGAAAAATTAATAAGTTTAAAGTGTATATTTTACATAGTTTACAAAATGTAAGCTTCTTGAAAATACTTCCCGAAAGCCTCAAGTCAGACCCAGTTAAAATTGCGAAGCGAAACGATAATTTTAAAAGCGCAAATCTAAGCCTAGTTTGTTCCCCAAATAAATAAATATGAATTACGAGTTCGTACATATGTATGTATATATGCATGGGTGTATATATACACACATACATACATTTTGTTGTTTGTTTGGCATTATGCATTATGAACACAAATTTATCCAGCTTCCTAGCGCGTGAGCTTCCATCAACAAAATTCAAATTCGAGCACAGCAGGACAGAATTTTATTTAAAAAAAAGAAACAAAAAAAGCATGAAACGTAA
Source organism: Drosophila formosana (assembly GCA_035045625.1). Taxonomy (NCBI): domain Eukaryota; kingdom Metazoa; phylum Arthropoda; class Insecta; order Diptera; family Drosophilidae; genus Drosophila; species Drosophila formosana. Next base: position 1,027,862 of record JAWNOW010000062.1, read on the forward strand.
AAAACTGTTGAAAATTGCACATAAAAATCTTTGCCATAGACAACTTTTATGTATGCCTCTGTGAGTTTCCGCGTGTGTTTGTATGGTTACAAGGGGTTTCATTTGACTAAAAACAAACACATATACAGCCCACAAGCACATTGGGATCGTGTAAGGGCTATATAAAAAGAGAACGTAATTCATAATGCGTCATTTTTCACTTGAGCGCCATAATAACGAGCCCCGAGATTCCTGGTCAGAGATGATTTGGCTTGTGTTTGTGTTGCACGCACCTGAAGCACAAGTAAAAGCTGCAGCTACATCTAAAGCTGAAGTTAAAACTGAACAGCAACTGAAACTACAGCCGAACCCGATTCTAGAGCCAACAAAATATATGTAGAAACATACATAGTTACAAAGCTGCAACAAACATCCTTACAGCAGCATAAGCATCCTGTTGGGCCAGACAAAAGCGTAACATGTCTGCCAATCTGTCAGTCGCCCTGCGGCCACGCCCACATCACACACTCTGCGTACTATGGTGTAATTTTATATGACTGCCGCGCGTTTTGAGGCGCGTGTGTGTTTACAGGCAACTCGAGTGCACTTAAGCACTAGAAGTAAGCCAGGCCAAGCGTATGGCGGGACAATGATGTCTTTGTTGTTGTTATTGCTGTGATTGTTGTTGCTGCTTTGGCTTTTGCCGTCAACTTAATGTTGGTCTGATTAGCGTCTGTTCACTGATTCTACGTGCGCTATCAGTAACAGGACTAACACCACAAACAAGCAACACTAGCATCGACGATGCATTTTGATCAGCAGTATCGATAGCGCTAAACCTATTGCTACTAGCGATTGGCACCATTTTTTAATAGTCCTTTGCTTTTTATTTCAGGCCTAAATTTGGCACGCAAAATAATACAAATGTTTGATGGTTCAAAACGATGTGGCATTAAAATAATAATATAATAATAAAAAATGTAATGACACAATAGTGAAGATGAATTAATCATTTAAAGAATGATTATTGGCCGAGTTGTTTTATCAAATAATTATATTTTATTCATTTAATAAATTATCAGTAATTTTATTCGAAACTTTAAATGATCGCACTCCCTGACATTGTTTCTTTACGAAAAACTGATCTATTTCATAGGATTTAAATTTTGCTCGCCTATTTTCTCTTCAATGCTGGGCAAAATAATTAACTTTGTATTATTCTGATCATAAGCGTAGCTGATTTAATATCCACACACATTTCTATAAAGTAAATATCGATACTATACATACATATATAAATATAAATTTTAGACAGCCGTTTTCTATTAAATGGGCCCGTCAAAAATATTACGATTTAGTTTGGTTTTTGTACTTATTCCCTCAATGGTCACTCAAAAAAAAAAAATGTTCAAGTAAGTTTAAGTTTGACGATTTGAAAGATTTTGTTCCGCTAATACCATCAATACGAATCATAATTCCCTTCATGCAATTTTTATTTGTATTGATGGTAATAGCTGAATAAACCATAAGTGGGTCGAGCATCGATTTCGTTTGGCGATATATAAAATTTTTGTTATTAAATAAGGAAATTAATTTTAAAACAAGAAAGCTACAGTCGAGAGTGCTCGACCGTAAGATACCCGCAACCCATTTGGAGAGAAAACAAAAAACTTAAATAATATTTTAACAAAAAATATACCAAAGAATATACTGAACTTTGTTTTTTTGTATATATTTGAAAAAAATGCATAACATACCGACATGGCCACTCTGTCAACTAAGCAAACAGAGCGTGAACAGCTGTATGTGAATATTGCCTATAAAATTGATTCTTAAATAACTTCCTTGTTCCTCCTTTTGCCTGTTGGTCAACTGTAATAAACCCTTTGTGATTTTTACAGTACAGGGTGTTCATGCAAAGAAAAGCATGTCATTCCCATTACGATGGACAGATACATAGAGGGAGGGGGATGGAGTGTTGAGTTAAAAGAACCGCTCTCGGGACTCCATTTGACACGTCTGATTTGATGTCAAGACAAATTCACATCCTTAGCTGCCGGTCCCGTGTCTCGTAGCCATTCTATCTGCCTGCCGGCTTCTGTCTGATGTCTACGGTTGTGTGGGTTTGGTTTTTTGTGTTTTGTTGGTGTGGTTACATTACAAGCCTTTTGCATTTTATTGACTTTTGAGTTTTGTGGCGTCACAAAGGGCGACATTGCCTATGCCTGTGTCTCCATCGTTGATGTTACTGCGTTGTTATTAATAATTCATTGTGCTTTCCACGCCGTTTTTACGCCTGGTCATAATTCTTGTGGCTCCGCCTTCAAAGTATGCATTGAAAACGAGGCAGAAACAAGAAAAGCACCGGCAAAAAGAAAAATATGGAACACAAAAAAAAGACAGAATGAAAAACCAAGTTCTACAATTTATCGGCGCACAACGCCATACTTGTACTGTCCCGTATTGTTTTTTTTTAATACCCTGTACTCATAAAATGGCCAGAACGGGTAAATTAACATTGTTTGTTATTGTTTAGTATTGACAAAATAATTTGATTGCACAAAAGACGATATCTGTTAGTTGAGCAATATTCGCAAGCTGCTCATTGTTAATTATTATTTTACCTGTTCTGTGCTTTTTTTGTTTTTTTGCAGCATGGAAAAAACTTTTTTGTGCTGTTTGGTGGTTGGTTTCCGCTTTGGCAATTTTTGTCGCTGGTGCTGCTGCTTGGCATGCATTTTGTTTAGTTTGTATACCTTGTGAATAGTGAGAATGGTGAAAAAGAGTGTAATAAATACATAGGTCCAAAATTCAGTATGTTTCAAATGCCTTGAGCCAAATTAAATAGACAAACAATGTTTATGTAGGTTGTTATTTGATAATACATTTGAGATTTGATAAACATTTTAGTATACATGTATTCTATCCTTCAGTTATAAATCGAATTGTGTTCCCCAAAATAATAAATAACATAATAATGAATAACCATTGATGATAGGCAATTTAAAACATTTTCGATCATAATCATTGTTTTCAAATTTTACCTTTTTTTATTACTAGGCAATTAATAAAAGTGTTTTCAACTATAAAATCCACTATAAATAATACAAATAATTTTAAAGAGTAAAAAAAATACATTTAGGCGTAAATCAGATGCTATTAATATGACATCTTTTTTGCCTTATAGTTACCATGTTTGTCACATCAGGAAACGTCCGCGCTGGTCTATTTCTTAAATGTGCGAAAAACTACAGCTTCAGCTATACGGCAATACAATTATGTTTTTTGAAGGTAGTGGGCGTGGCTAAATTCTAAAATACACTTGGTCTGCGTGCATGCATGACTAGTGTTTTAAAAAAATCGTAGCTCTAGCTCTTATAATCTCTGGGATCTAGGTGTTCATACAGACAGTCGGACAGACGGACACGGCTATATCGTCTCGGATTTTGACACTGATGAAGAATATATATACTTTATAGGGTCGGAGTTAGTTGGAACTACGTTATTCGTTCAGAGTCATTCGAATTCAATTTCATTTGTTCATTTACACATTTGTTTTTATTAATAAAAAAAAAACAAAATTTAGTGGTCCATGAGTTTTAAAAGATATTGAGAAAGCAGATAGATGCTTGTATTTCTAAATAGATATTTTTCTGCTAGACGTAGGGTATTTTATGTTAATACATTCTCGACAAGCCCGTTTTTAGTTATTTGTTGTTTTTATTGTTTTACTGCAGCTGGATCAGGGAACAAATTGTAAAACAACTTTTTACTGATTTTTTGGCTTTAGAATCGAAACCCTTTTTTTTTTTTGGTAAAAATGTTGCATACAAATAAAACAAGTTAAAACGCGATAGCCTAGTAAGCTTGAGGTACTCAGGTACTTGTATCTTTTGCAATAGATTTTGATTAAGTTGCAATAAACATAAAGTTGCAAAAACCATTGAATATAAGCTGCTAAATTGGCTAGAAATTGAATTTGTGTCAAATGCTTGATAGAATAGCACTGATATATTGTAACAAATTATTCAGAAAATTAAATGAATATTTATCTGATGCACGCAAATATGCTCCCAAATAAACTTTATATTTGTTACATCATAAGAGATAACTACAAGGTGAAAACTAATTTATAAGTGATATTTATTCTTGTTGACTCTTTCTCAATTATTTGCAACATTATTATTATTATTTTAACACAATAAAAAATAACTACAAAAAAATAAAATTAATTTGAAAGTTCTTTAAATTAATTTTGGCGGTTTACCAACTCTTTGCTTAATAATAAGCGATTGCCCTTTTATTTAGCGACTCTTCAAAGCAACGTCTTTTCAAATCTTCGAAACATTCCAAATGGTCCCTTTCCGGTATAGCCATGAGCGCCGTCTTCGATTCAGTTTTTATCTCCTCAATCAACTCGTAACGCGTTCCCCGGAGTGGTCTCTTGAGTTTTGGGAATAGCCAAAAGTCACACGGAGCCAAATCAGGAGAATACGGTGGTTGCTGAACGATTTGCGTCGAATTCTTGGCGAAATGGTCACGAAGAACGAATGCAGTGTGAGAGCGTTTTTGCTACCAAACGAGATTTGACTTTTCTTAGACGCAAATGGTCTTTCAAAATGGTTTTCACAGATCCTTCTGATATTCCGATCATATCAGTAATGTCTCTAACAGTCAACCGATTCTGAGCACTAATTCCTTCACTTCATTGACGTGTTGGTTATCTGTTGACGTCGATGGTCGTCCGGGGCGCTCTAAGTCATCAACACGTTCCCGACCCTCTTTGAAGTCTTTGTACCACTTATAAACATTTTTGTGGGACATGATAGAATCACCAAAGGCCTTCCGCAACATCCTCAATGTTTCCGCAGCCGAAATTTCATTGCGCAAACAAAATTTGATTGTATTTCTCTGCTCAATTAAATCAAACATTGTAAATATCGAAAAATGCACTCTTGCACGTTTGGTAAACACAAGCGCAAATATAGTACTGATACTGACATTGACATGAAATTACCCCCAGATGTCATCAACAGTCCTGCGAAATCAAGAAAAAAAGAACTAGTCAGAAATATTAAGCCTGGGAATTTTAAATTGAAAATTCACATTACATTTTGATAATTATTGATAATCAAAAAAAATTTACTAAACTGTTCACTAGAACTTTACTCTATGGCAATGGCTTATCGTTATTATTCCATATGCTTATCATATCACTCTCCTAATGTTCTATATGGCTTTAAATCAATAGATATACAAGCATATTCACAATAAGTTCATTATGTGCGCGTAAAAAACCATTAACAAGTTTTCTGTGTGGGGTCAAATTCATTTATACTTCATTTTAGTTTCGTTAAGAGCATACGCGCAAAATGGGAGTTGCTTTTTGATACCAATAAATCACGTATGTACTTGTGTTATTATGATAATGTTTCAGTAGAAGTCTTATTCAGCGATATGCTCTGTACTTTGTAAGTTATATTTTTTGTTCTCCATCAAATTTTGCATTACACATGCCAATATCCTCGTCGTTTCATTTTTGCTCTGCTTTTGGCGGCACATGTCACAATGTTTTGCATGCACACACAAAGTGGGGTAAATAGACGACACTGAAAAGTATGCTAAACTTTTTGCAAGATAGGAATGTGTGCAGCCCAAAAATTGCTGTTTGTTGTTGCCGATGTTGCTGTTGGTTTTGGAGGCACCTGTTCTTTGGAAGTAAAACTGAAATGCAAATGTGGCACTTGCAAGAACGCAAAGAAGGAAGCGGGAAAGGGCAGCGGGAGGACCAGAGAGTCATGTGTCAGACATGTCTGGCATCTTGCCATCCTTGGTTGAGAAGTCCTAAGTCGTTGTTGAATTTATCTGCAGGCAGGTCGCTTACTGAGTTGCACAATTTTTATTATTTTTGTTTTCTATCTTCTTTTTTTCGTTGCATTTATATTTTAATTAATTTATTTTTGTTTGTCAACACAACTGCACGCTGAGTCGAGCATTGCATTTGTGTTGGCCTTGGCATTGACTAATTAAAAGTAAGCAGGATGTTTTAATCAATTCTTTTATTTCTGTTATTCTCATCGATTGTGTGCGATGGTGAATGTGACCTTTTAGCTTAGACAATTCGCGATTAGATTAGAGAACCGAAATATCGAGCTTACTTCAACAGCTGAAGTGGACAGCTCAGCTGGAGACAAGATGAAGGACATACTGAACTGGGCAATGGGCAATGCAAAAAGCTAACTTGCGTGTTTTCTCTGTAACGTTGTTGTTGCTGATGTTGTTGCATGTGTTGCTGCTACTTTCTGTACTCTGCTGCTCTGGTGCTGTTTTAATAATTGAAAGTGCTGCTGAAAGAGACTGCTGCGTGTTGGATAACAGCTGCATGTAATTTTCTTTTAGACCATGTCCTTTTGTTTAGCATTTCGACCAACCGCATTGCATGCGCACACACATTACGTATACGCAATGTAATTCAACCCAATGCAACAGTGCACCATACACAAGGGAAGGCACAACTAAAATAAAACATAATAAAACCAAAAAGAAAATCAAGGAAATTTAACTGCATGAACAGCTGTCAACTTACAGCAAAGACGACTTTATCTTTTGTCTAATATTTGTCAATTTTTGAAACAAAGACTCATTGATTTAAATGATTTTTAGGCACATTTACTAATATTATGGTTAATTTAATTGTGTTTACCAAACTCGGGTTCGTTGGCTTCTCTAAGTTATTTATTGCCAGGATAAAGTAATATCATCATCATTGAGTGTGAATTACAAAGAAATTATTGAATAATGGTTCTCAAAAAAACTACAATTGATACTTAGGTTAAGTTTGGTCAATTATTTGTTTTCAAGACAATCACAAAAGACTAAGGCGTTCTTACACGACACAGACAGAAGTCACTTTTTCGAAAACCAGTTCAATCACTGATTTTAAGGAAACTTGATCAAAAATTGTGATGCAATTAATTTTTTAATGCTATGTATGGATTTTTCTAATAATGTTTTTTATTTAACTTCAAAATATTAAGTATATTTTTTGTTATATATTTGATATTTATCTTATACATTAAACTAAGCCAATTAACTTTAATGGTATCATTAATGTTAAAAACCATTTTTTTTAATGTCTGGTTGCAGTGGAATGTATTTTAATAGTTGCCTTCATTGATCTACATTCAACAAATCATGCAAACTTTAAATAAGTTTTAAAATCAAAGCGCAGCTTTCATTCCACCAAAATTTTTATACCCGCTACCCATAGGGTAGAAGGGTATTATAACTTAGTGCCAACAGAAAATGTATGTAACAGGCAGAAGGAGGCATCTCCGACCCCATAAAGTATATTCTTGGTCAGTGTCAACAGCCGAGATGATATAGCCATGTCCGTCTGTCTGTCCGTATGAACACCTGGATCTCAGAGACTATAAGAGACACCAAATTTGGCAAAAAGGTTTCTTCATACCCTATGCAGATCAAGTTTATTTCAAAAGTTGGATGCCACGCCCCTTCGCCTACAATAAGCATTAATCTAGAAAAAGGCAAGTTTTTTTTTTATGTAAAAATTAAATTATTTATCAAAATTGTTGTGCCCAATGCATATGGACGTTTTAAGTGTGTGAATGACCTAGAGATATCAAATTTGGTGACAGTAATCGTGTAGGTCTTACGCAGATCAAGTTTGTTTTAGATTTTTGCCAAGCCCCTTTGCGCCCCCAAAAACTGTAAAAGCCGTAATAATGAATGAGCATCGAATTTTGTTATGCATAATAATAATTATATTCTCAATGATTCCTGTGAATTTGGTTGAGATCGAATGAAATACAAGGAAGTTATTCATGAATCAATTTTATATGCAAAATTCACTTGCAGCTGCTCACGCTTTGTTTGTTTAGTTGACAGAGTGACCATGTCGGTATTTAATGGATTTAAAAAAAACTATGTATATACAAAAAAAACAAATTGCAGTATATTCTGTGGCATATTTTTTGTTAAAATATCATTTAAGCTTTTTGTATTCTCTCGAAATGGGTTGCGGGTATCATACGGTCGAGCACTCTCGACTGTAGCTTTCTTACTTGTTGTAAATTACTTTGGTTTCAAATGATGTGTTTGGACCCAAGATTTTATGCACATTGGGCAAAAACCGCACGCGTCAGTTATAACAACAGTAAAGCTGATTAGAAATTATCCGTAATGAGCAATCGTTTCATTTAAATTTTTTCTATAAATTCTTTAGTTACATACATACCTAAACTTAAAAGAGCAAATTTCAATGCATATTACTCTATTGGTGAAAATTAATCGAGTCAAAACGTGCAATAGAAAAGTTCCAAACAGAACTTTCGAAATGTTTAAAAATGTGTTATGACTAAATGAAAAATTCGCTTACATTAGTGAAATTTGATAAATAAACAAATGAAAAAACACTTTTATAGGCTTTGATGTTTTTGGTTGGTTGACCTTTCTAGAGAATTGCCCATATACATATATGTTATGTTCTATTTTAATTATTTTTTTGACATTATAATTGCGACAACGTGAAATTCTTTAACAACTTGAGAGAAAAAAATGTAATAAATTTTGCAATTCCTTATTATTTCAGTGTTATATATATACATATATATTCATTTTTCTTTTTAAGTTGCTGGATTTTCCAACAAATTTTTAATTTACTTGAAGCTGGTTATTATTTATATGTAGTGTCTTTGTGCAGGGTATTTAAAATGTCGTCTACTTTCAACTTTGCGTGCTGGCTTTATTTTTTCTTCTCTTTTTTTTTGGATAAGACATGACGTTTCTTTGCTCCATTTTATTGTGCCAGATTTATATTTTATTTTTAGCCGTAAAAAATACAAAAATTGCCAGTAGGCAGCAAGCCTGAATTGAAGATTAGGGGTTGAAGAGAAGAGCTCTTTTGCTTTTCTCCATTTGTGCTATTTTGCTGTCGTTACGCTTTGCAGTTGCAGTTTTCTGCTGCCGCCCGAACGCATTATTTTGTCATTTACATTGGCCGTGGCAATTCATTGACATTCAAAATGCTCATTCCATTTTTGGCCACGTTTGTATACTATGATAATAGTATAGTATGTATTAGAAGCTGATGCATCGGCTTTGGGTATTCTGGTCTCGCGCCACAGATGATTCCTTTTGGGCCTGCGTTTTTGTTTTTGCCACGTCTCTTGATTTACAATCCAAGGCTACTGCTCAGTGGATGACCTTGGTAGCCTCTTGCTCTAACTGCAACCAGGGGCTTGGCCCAAAATTCGACTTCATTTACAGATTCAATTTCACTAAAGCTACCTAAATCAACAAAGCTGCAACAGCAGCCAACATTAACAGCAACTGCCGCAGCATTACTTATCCTTGGTACATACGTCTAATTAGTAGAGCTGCCTCCCCCTTGGGTCTTGCTTTTAGCCATAATCTTAGACTGGCACATTTTTTTCCATCTTTTCGAGAGCCTAGCGCAAGCCACAGAAGGATAATTGTAATGAGCCTTTGAGTTGCTGTCAATACGGGCCAAGAAGAGAAGGATGCGAACCAAAAGCAAAACGCAAATGCTTCGCACATCCTTGAATATACAGCGTAACACTTTAACGCTCATACACATTCAAAATAAATAAATTCACGTTCTCATTATTTATTATTTTAGATCAAAGGTTTAATTTGAATGCCAGGGGACATCTGAATTGATGTCAAGGCAATAACGTGTATTTCTTTAGTTTTCAGCAAATTGTCAAGTGACTATTTGATTCTTCAAATTTGAATTTAAGCTAAAACTATTTTGATAAGTTCTACACGTACTCAATCTTTATTTTATGTGTTTTTAATACTCCACGCAGACAGTAATCAAACTCTATGTTCTCGACTTTCCCATATAAATAAGTTAAAAATGAAGTAGACTTCGAAACCCTAATACAAAGAGTTCATTTCTTGATTGATAAATATAGTTTTTAACTTTTTAAATACTTTAAATACCTCATATAAAATATAACAGAATAATTGTAGTTATAGTATTCCACTTTACAATAAGTACATTTTTTGTATGTTCATTTGCACTGCCTTGCAATTGTTTTCATCATACGTGTGTTTATGGTTATATTGGCTCTGTTTTGGCATCTCGACGATTTTCTAGTTAAATGGTTGAACAAATGACTAATGTATACCCAATAATGTTATCGAAAAAGATAATCGCAAAAGCCGAACGAATTTGGCACACACACTAGGTACAGGCGATTTAACTACAATAATGCAGCACGGCTTCGTTTTATCCATCTGTCAACAGGGCCTGGTCTGCCTGCCAGATCACATGTTCGCCAGATTATTATTAATTATTTTATAATTAGCTTCGATGTCTTTTTCGCTGGTGGCGGCGACGGCGGCGGCAGCAGTAAGCAAACAAACAAACAGATGCGCCGAAAACATAATCAAAAACAACAGCAACGACAGAGCAGACAATCAAACAAACTATATCAGTAAATATTTATTAATCTTGTCCACAAGTAAATATCATTAATTATATGTAGAAGTAGAAAGGCAAAAAAAAAAAACACAAAGTAAATAGGAGTGCGAAAATATTAAAGTTCTAATCGAAAAAGTGTTCGACTATGGTATACCCCAAGCTTAACTTTCTCTTATGTTTCACAGTGCAGAGTTGTAACGTAACGACCTCTTAAGTTTGCTTTGATTAATACGCAAAGCGAATAACAATTTGTCGATGATGGTATTACGCATGTTGTGGGATCTATGGGAGATGTTTTTTTAGAGACTAAAGTTTAAAGTCGCTCCGCCATGTCCTTCCGATTATTGTGTCCCTCATATGAGGGCGGGAGACTCACAAAGGAATATTTTATGAACTAAACGGGACGTGTCGAGAGCCATTTAAAGAACGAAGCAATTAGCAGCCGATGGTCAGTCGCATGTGAGAGTCGTGAGTCTGGGGGTTTCACTAGAACTGAGAACTGGGAAATTGCTGTCCACCCATTTATAACGTATACGCAGTGTTGCAATTAAATGGCTGTGCTAAACAAAATTGCAATTTGCTTGCGTAAAATTTAATAAAGTCGCCAACGGGTAATTCTGCCTGCTCCTCTTCGGTTTCCTTCACGAAATGCACATCATGCACCGTGTCCTTTATGCTGCTGCTACCACCGCTTGCTATTTGTCTTGTAATGTAATCTGCCCGGTCTCGGCTATAGACGACGTTGGACGTCGTCTTAATACTGGTGCACTGCCACAAAAAAGCTGTTGAAAACAATTACTTGAAAGTCAGTGCAATTTTGCATGCTTGATGCGCAAAGCTCAGCCTCGAGCTTATGGCATATTGTTAATGGCTTTTCCCCGAAGTATGAGCACTGAATGATGGCATGATGCAATGATGTCTACAGCGATAAAAAGCAGTCTCCTTAATGCATTCTCACCGCTTATTTCCGCAAAAAAGTACCTGTGAAATAAGCCTTTAATATAATTATAATGTTCAACGGCTTTTGATTTTTAAAGTTAGATTAGATGTGTTAAAGATATCGCTGTCTACACATCTGAATTGATTTTATTTTAATAATAATTACGTAAAATCCGCGAACAAAATTTATCCCTACGGGTGAATTAGTTATATAGAGAATTCTCGTTTATCAGCTGTACAAATCAATTGGCAAACCAATTACAAAGCAATTATAACAATTGGCAAGGCAATTATTTTATCCGATTGAATTGAATCACAAAATATATTCATTGTGTAATTTGTGCTAATTACAGAAATTACATTTTTTTGTATGCAGGTAAACAGAAATAATAAAATAACCAGTTGAGACGCCAAAACCACGCGTAAACATTAATTTTAATTTTAATTAAAGGGATTTCAAGCAATTCTTTTTATGCATATGACATTGATTGAAACAAGTTTTTATTACTAGCATGGAATTAATACAAAATCAATGTGAAAATGTTCATCGCCATGTGCCACTTTATTGAAAAGAAAACTACTAAGAATAAAGAGTCTAAGAGTGACGACGATGTGTCAAGTAGTTACTTACATGCTAAGCCACTCACATTCAGATCGAATTTCCAGCACATACTCAATAAATAGCGTAATTAATCACGGCAATAATGAATACCAAATTAATTGATTTAAAACAACTGACACAATTGCGTTGCTGGCATTCATCGTTTTTCATTCAATGTAGATTTTACGAAGTGCATATAAAAGGTATAAGTAATGTTACAGTAATGGTAATGTCAGTATAGATTAAATTGAAATTCATTAATTTCATTCATGTTATATGTTCACTATTATCCAATCAAGCAAATCGACGGCCTTCACCTTAATATACCCTTAGAAATGCCCTTAGACAACGACTTAACACAAAAATCTACATAGTAATTACGAATTAACCCAGTTTGAACATCCACTTTTGAATTCTTTGAAATTGTATTCTTAAAAGGTAATAAACTGTCGAAAGTTGTCAATAAATGTATTCTCAACGGTTTTTCCTTTCCTCTGATATGCTATTTTGACAGCAGTGGCTTAGTCTTTATTCCATTTTCCTGGGAGAAGCACACGCGCTGGAGTTTTGGTTTCGGTTCTGGTCTTCGGGGTTCTCGGTATTTGAAATTCGGGAATTTGGGATTCGAACTCGGATTCAAGCAGCTTTATGCACTACTACAACTACATGCTGCTGGCTTGGGGGATACTTGCGCGCTTAATTGAGCGGCATGCGAGAGCTTTGACACGCACGAATGTATCATTCATTTACACACGCGCACACACGCACACACTCACGCACTCACACAAACACACAAGCAGGCCAGGCATTCGTAAACACATATACACACACTGGACTATACCACAGCCAAAGTCACCACCGCCAAGAGATTAGGTTAATTGAATATTAACGTCTGTTGCCCAAGCAAAATATTTTCGAGCGAATGACATCGACTACTAATAACGATATTGCCTTGCCCCCTTTTCTCTCACTCTTTTTGGTTCCATTCCATTGCAATGCACCGTCTCTTTATTTTTTTCATTTTAATTGATAAAGCTGCGTCTTTGTCGATCAATTAATTTGGAAAAAGACCTTTACCAGTGGCTAACATGGCTTATGTATGTACATACATGCGTGTTTTTATGCCCTGTACGTTTATGAATTTCCACAAACGAGTTAATAGCTTAGTTCTTGCACTTGAAACTAAAAAATTCTCAGCCGATTTTATTTTTTAGCATATTCTGTAAAATTAAATATTCAGCACACATTTTTTATTCGAAAATGTTTTTTTACTCAATAAATACAATAAAATTATTTCTTTTTCTTAATATTATTTAATATTTAACAACAACGATTTACTTTAATTCTAATTTCTGGAATAATCCAGAGAAATATTGTACATACTTAAGAAAACATATATTTCTAAATTCAAAGGGGAAAGGGGAAAAAATGTTAGTTTTACCGATCTAATGATAGTATATTTTGTGTGCGAATATATTATATTTGTACTTTGAAGAAAATCTATAATATACATTACACGGTCACACTGTCAACGAATCAAATATATTGCGTTCATCTACATCCGATTTTTACCCTACCTTCTATTTTTTATCTGATCACTTCCGAATTCGTGAATCATTAAGACTGTAGTTTTTATTATTAATACTAAACCTCAATACTCTAGCCTTTAAATTACGGCGTGTATCGTTTTTCGTCGATTTAAGGGGGCGGAAAGGGACGTAGCCAAAAACAAGCAAATATAAACCAATACTGTTATCAAGTGTCATGTCTCTAGGTTTTATAGTCTAAAATACAGATAAACTGACGGACATGGCTATATCGTCGACAAGATGGGAGACAATAGAATTTCAACACTTATCTCTGTGACGTCCGAGTTCGCAAGCTCGGCGTGAGAGCTTCAACAAGAAGAAAATTGGTGGTCGGCGTTAGTGGGACGACGAGGGGCGAATCAAGCGCGTTTTGGGAATCAACGGATTACGTTTTCAATTTAACATGTTGAAGGCATTTCAATTAGCAGTAATTAGTGACAAATTGGTTTGCATGTAAGATTTTGATGAGCTTGAAATTATATGTATGTATTTAGGAGCTTAATTTATAAAAGGCTCAACTCATGTGACGATGAGTAGGGTATCAAAAATAAGAGTTACATCATCGCAGAGTTTTGAGACACACCCCGAAATAAGAAAAAATGTTTCTTTCTGCTCCTTTGCTTATAAGCATTTTATTTTTATTATTGCGCTCGTATCGTATTACGCATTTATTTTAGTTTTAATCGGATCAGCAAATGAGTTTGAAAATAGCAGGTAAAGCAAGCAAGCTGATGCGCCACAGGTCGAAGCATAATCAAACTAATTGCAAACAACGATAACGATATCAGCAGTAATATCGCAAGTTAAAAATATCAGCAGTAGAACAACAACAAGTGAATATCACACAAAGATGCAAATTCGCTTGGCGCAGCGCGCAGCTGCGACGGCTTCGCCGCCACCGTCAGCAGCAGCAGAAGCGGCGTCGGCGCCGGCGCCAAGGTGAACAACAAGCACAAACATTAGAGAGAGAGCGATCGGACAACAACAGAAACAACACGCGCAAAAAAAAGCAACACAGAGCTGGCAGCAGCAGTCAAGAAAAAAGAGAGCGAGAAATAAGAGTGCTCGAGGGCAATGCGCACAGTGCAGCAGTAGCTCCGCTGCAGCTGCATTTGAGTCTCGGCAGCGGAGCGCAGCGGACATCAACGTCTCGAGGGCGCGACAGCAAGCAGATCAACTGAATCGAACTGAAGCCGAGTCGAGCCGAGCCGAGTCAAGTTCGCGATTCGTCGACCCGAGCGAAGTCGAACCGCAACTGAGCTGAACCGAATCGAGCGACGAGGTTAAAGTGCAGTGTGCGCGTATGTGTGTGTGCGTGTGCGTGTGCGTGCGCCAAGAAACGATTAAAAGCGATACACGATAATCGAATCTATCGTCGATCAACGATCAACGATCAACAAACGATAATCAATAAAAGTAAACAGCTTTTAAGTGCTCGGCAAAATGTGCAGCAGAAAATGCTTTCGCATGCCCACGTTAGTCATCTGCGGCGTTGTACTGACCATTGTTCTGGTCTGCATCACGGGCATCACGCTGACGAACAGCATCAACATATCGAACATTGTGAAGCTGCGCGAAAAGGTCGCCAGCGATTCGGCAGCAGCCAATGGGGGCCATCAGGCCGCCCAAACCCGGGCGGCGCTTGTCGAGCAGCAGTATTCGACTCTGCAGCAGCATCACATGTCCCAGAGCGATTTGAACTACATATCGGCTGCAACGCATCCAAAGAACTTGCAGCGTTTACAAGGTACGCCTACGCCGGTGGTGCACCAGCCACCCAATAAAATAGTCATCGAGATTGGCCTTAGAAATAGCGGCAGCAACGACAGCTCCTCCGGCGCGAACTTAATGCCAATGCCGCATATGTTGCAGGCGGCCGATGCCCTGATGGAGGGCAATGTTGATTCGATATCTCTGCCAGCAGCTGAAGTGGCAACGACAACAAGAACCACAACAGCAGCAATGGAATCAACAACAATAAGAACAACAACATTAGCAACAACGGAACTTATAGCCGCATCATCAGCTGATCCACTTGTGTTTGGCATCTCAGATCACAATCCGGCGAGCATTCAATTTGAGAGACGTGCACATGTCAAACAGGTAATGTTCCCGTCAACCACTCGCAACTCTGGCCGCTGATTTGGTGTTCAACATTCAGTTGTCATATGTTTTTGTTGCCTGCCGCCAATATTCATTTTCATACGTATCCTCAATTCACAATTTCAATTTACCCAATTGGAAATTAACCGACCGAATTTCTAAAAAAGAATCATTTTTCAATTTTTCGATGTGGCTTTTGTTTGACTCATTGCTGTTGTTGTTGTTGTTGTTGCGTTTGTCGCTCGCTAATCATCATCGCATTGTCATATCAATAGCGGCAAACGGTAATTGAAGAACACAACAGCGAACGCGTTCATACAAAATTAAAAATATTAAAATGTATACTCGTATTTACATATGTACATAGATCCATGATTATTTTGTTGTACTTGTTTTATACCCGAGACACATCCGAATGACATGTAATAACTAAAAAATCTATCGAGAGTGCTCGACTTCTAGAGTGCTGTGAATTTTGAATTCAATCGATTTGTCTTTTTGGGAAAATAATTGAATCGATTTCTGGCCTTTTAAATACCTTAAATAGAAATGGTTTTTTGATTAAAATCAATAAAATTTCCTGATTTTGATTAATATATTCAGAAAAAATAGCGTTTTCTATTAGTTAAAAATATGGTTTTTGTTTCTATTGAAATCCAAATTGTTAACAAGTTGCATAGTTGTATTGAGCCTAATTACATTAAAAATTAATAGAAAACAAAAAGAAAACGATTAGCAACAATTTGAACAACTCCGCGTTCCATTCGAGCTTCGAACCATTGTAACTAGTTCATTCATAGCGTTTGAATCAGTTGCAATGAGACAGCACAATAACTTAAATACGATGCATACAGAATAAACACCGAACAACTAAAAAGGTTTCTCTTTGTATAAAGAACAAAACTCTTTTTTACAAAACATTTTTTTCGATGCGCTGTGCTAGATTACAATAATTAACATTGTTTTCGATGACACTAAGTAAAATAAGAAGATCGCGTTAAACGAGCGTGAGCGACTGCGAGTTACCCCGCCAAAGTGTCGTCAAACCTTTTACGTTTATTAGTTATTCAAAGCGGGGTATCTAGCAGTCGTTTAAACCCCTTTAGTTGTTTTGTTTGGGGTTATAAACAAGTTCAGCGGGAAGTTTTTGCTGCTATTCTGTTCTGTTCAGTGTTGCCCCTTCGAATGCAATTGCAAAACCAAAGTTGAATAGTAATAGTTGTTAGTGCGGGGATGGCTGGAAGCTCGAGAGAAGCGGTGGAGGAGGAACAAAGAGAAGAAAAAAGAGAGAAAAGCAAAATGTGAGAAAAGCAGCCGTAAGCACAGTGAATGTTGTTGAATGTTTAATGCTGAAAACTCAACGCTCCGTTCGCCCAGTTTGCAAGTCGCCCCATCGTTTTTGCTATGTACCCTCGTCAAGTTCCCTCTGACCTCCAATCCGAACCCAGCAAAATGGCAGTCAGGCAGACAGTCATTCCGTCAGTCAGTCAAAAGCCAACGCTAAGCCAATTAACTTTGCAAAACTTATTCCGTGTGAAATTAATTACTTGATTTTTAATGCATCGCAATGCGGCTGTTTGTACATCCTGTACTCTTTATAATGAGGTATATTATAATTGACCATCTATACGCGTAACTTTTACATACATAAATATTTATATAAATTAATGTATAACATTAAATGTTCTGTTAAAAATGTTCGTCCAAGAGCGAGCACCTTTAATGTGTGTTTACTTCATTAACACCAATTTCTAACTCATTATTTTCAATTATTTCAAAGCGTATCACAAATTCGACGCTTCGATAGCCACTTCTCCTTCTAGTTATTTATTAATATTGGGTTTCTAGCTGTTTTTTTGCTGTGCGAACGATAACACAAGCAAATTTAGCTGATGATTATTAATTCAGAACGCTAATTTTAGCGTTTCCTTTATTTATTGCATTTCTGCAATAAATGTCATCTAATCTCTCAAAAATTCATTTGTGTTCCACTCATAAAAAAATGAAGCAACTGTTACACAAATCTATAACGCAGATCTCTTAGCAATTATACTAATTTTATTCATTAATGCATCATGACGACGAGCTTTGTGTGTGGAATTTTCAATTTCGAGATCGCTTCTCTAAAATTATTCACTTCGAGAAAATTATAATTTAAGATCAGGAATACAATCTTGGGTATTGCGTTGTATCCGATATCATAAACGTTTTTACTAGCAGCAGTAGGGATGCAAAAAACATCGATGTTTTTGATGTTTAAAAAAAAAACATGGAGTGATACATCGACAAACAAACACATGCAGTTTTAACCAAAACAAAATATTTTATTCGAGATCAGTATGATCAGTATCAATAGTATTATTAAGACTCGTATTCTTATTGAGGAATAAAAGCTTATCAACAGCTTCTGGACTGAACCTCGTCCTGCGGTCGCAAACAGTTTGTCCAGCTTTGTAACACTTTTTCTGCTTCGCATGAAGACGCTTGTACGCACAAGCTTTTGTTCGATTTTTTTGTCGTACTAATATATACAAAAATATTGTTATTTAACCGATGATTTGCAAACATCGATAACATATATGTTTTACTCGATGTTTCTGCACCCCTAAGCAACATCAGGAGCTAAGGGAGAAGAAGTTCATGACACTTGGAACTTTTGAAATTTTGTGCGCAACAAACTCAGACTTTTGTCGCAATGAACAACTTGGAATTTTCCCTTGACAGCTTTTCGGGCCTTTTTTTTTTGCCTAGGCCTTTTATGGTTCATACTTGGTTCTGAGTTGCTCGTTATGTTTTATTTAATATGCTCATTTATCATACACAGGTCTCCCATTAAAGTATTTTCTATGTAGTTCTGTGCTGTTCCCAACAATTTGGTGGATAACGGGGTGAGGAGCAGCTTTGCCTTTGTCAATGCCGCGAGGGCTGGTAGAAGTTTCTTAATAATAAATTGCTTAACTTTTATGTAAATTAAATCACAGAGTGTTCCCATAAGAGGGCCGGGGATTGGCCTGGACACTCCTACGGCTATCAACACGCTAACAGCGGCTCGTCATATGCCATTTTTTTTTTAGAGCGGGGGGGTGGGACATCTTAACTTATTGTCATTATCCCTCTTGAACTAATAAATATTGTTCATTACTAAAATAATGATAATTGCGAAAAACGGCAAAAGAATAACTGTACTACAGCTTCAGAAGATACACCTCTTGAGTTGGCTCCACGAATAAATGCTTCAACAGCGTTTAGTTTTTTTCAAGAGTTTACTTGTTTCTATTTTTAAAATAAAATAATTGCTAGCTATGTACCCTGTTAATTGTATATATTTTCAAAGGTTATAGTGTTCTTAAATATTTAAAACAAAAATGTATGCCACGCATAAATTTGTGCTAGATGACGTTTTCGGTCTGGTCAAAATAATAAGTACAGTGGTGGTAATTTTAAATTTTATAGAATTAAATGTAAAAATGATGTTAGGAATGTTGATTTATTTTGACTTCTTGCATATTTAAGTACATCTGTGTCAAAACAAATGTTTAGAAGAACAAAAAAAAGAGCATCGCACTGTTAAAGAAAGGTCTATTTACGTGAATCATCGAAAAAAAAATTAGAAAGTCTTCCAGAAATTGCAAAAACTTTTTAAAGCTGCGTATATTTCGTTCAGAATGCCTTAAAATAAAAATTGCCTACTAAAAAACGAGGGTGACAGAAGAAATCCTCACAAACTTCAGGCATTCGCATGGTCACTCTTGCAAAAAAGGACATAGTCTTTCAAGGTAATTTCCTCACAAATCAGCAATAGAATATCATCTCAAATGGTTTGCCGTTGATGTAAAAAGGTAGATCTACTAGACCCCATACCCCAAAAATGTCATTTTTTTCGAGAAAACAAAATTTGAAGATGAACCAATAGTGTGGTGTTAATTATTTGGCATGCTTTGGCCCAGAAGGTTCTACAATGTGGAATACAATTTTCTGGAGCGAAGAAACAAATCTAAATTCTTATGGTAATGACTACAGACGATACGTAGATTGCTCAAAAGGCAAAGAATCTGAGGTTCGGTACCTAAAGAAGACCGGTAAGGACGTAGGCTGATGCATAATAGTTTAGACCTGTTTTTTTGTTTAATGACGTTGTACGGATTCATCGGTAAATTGATAATATTACCCTAGTAGGATATAAAAATCATTTCATATAATGATTTCAAATATTCCCTTCCTTACGCTTAGGAAAAAATGTCCTTGTGATTGGTCTTTCCACAGGATAATGACCCAAAACGCTCGTCGAGTCTGACCAAGGGCTGGTTTACAGAGAACGAGGTAAACATTATAAGTTGACCAAGTCACTTTCTTGACTAAAAAACAATTGATTACTTATGGGGAGACTTGAAACAATAAATTGGCATAAAAACCTTTACAAAATTCGAAGGATTGTGGAAATTATGTGTAAAATATGAAGTATGAGATTCGAATGGAGATTTTTTTCAAATTTATTACTATAATGACAAAAAACATCGCAAAAGTCTTACAAAATGAGTGTTTCTGAATTTGATACTACCATTAATTAATAATAGCAAAAATTGTTATGTTTCGAGTTTTTGGCTTTGTAGAATTGGTGTACTTATTATTTTGACCAAGCCTTGCCTATGAATTTTTGAATAAATCGGTCACAAACTTTAAACTTAAAATGGAAAATGCTCATGTTTACTATTTTTATAATCTACTATGTATGGTATAACTAAAAGTTGATTTGATTTTTTTTCAAGTTACTTGAATACGTTTTACGAGGTGTGAAACAAATGCCATAAGCGTGTACTTATTATTTTGTCCAGTAGTGTATATACTTTATGGGATCGGAGATGTGTCCTTCTGCCTGTTACATACATTTTCGGTTGGCACTAAGTTATAAAACCCTTCTACCCTAAGGGTAGCGGGTATAACCACAAAAATGACAAGTCGAGAAAAAAACGGACGAAAGTTTTCTTTGTGATTGTTGGGCACAAGCGTCATTTCTTTCAGAATAATTCGGCTTATAGCACTAAAAAAATAAATAATTAATAATAATAACATAATTCTTTGCGGTGCTTGCCGAGTATATATGTATGTATGTATGTTGGCATCTAAAGATGCTGTAATAGCTGAAACTGGCTTCTAAAACAGCTAAGTTAAGACTTGAACTGAAATTGTTCATTGTTTTGACAAACTTCAAGTACAGTTCATGCTAATTTCCTGCAAGCAATTATTTTTATTTTTGTATGTAGCTGCGGTTTGTGATTGCAAACATCGACTTGCTTCAGCGTTGTCATACGATTTGAGGTTTCCGGTTTGCCGTTTGCTGCTTGCTGTTCTCTGACTGTTTTCTATTTACCCATCAGTTGCTGTCAAACTCATCTGTATCCGTCAGTCTTGCCGCGGCATAATTTATATCAACAATTGTGATGCAAAGCAGCGTCTTTAAATAAAAAACACGCGCTTGTCACTTCTCCACCTTCTCCTTCTCCTACGCCACACTGTAGTCCTCTTCACAAACAAAAGTACCAGAACTCACTGTATCAACTGAACCAAACTAAATCCTTATTTTCAACTTTGTTTTTCCCTTTCATTCTCTCTTGCAGGTGAGTTGAGTTGCAACTGCGAGAAATTTGTGGTGAACGCTAAAGCATACCTGGAAAATTTTCGACTTGAACTTTAGTCTGATAATGGAGGGACTACCTTTTAGTGCAATATCATGGCAGGTAGGTGGAGAATTTGAGACTGTGGGCTGCGAACAATAAGCTTCAATTTGACGCTAAGAGGATATTGCAAAGGCATTGCTGGTCTTATGACAAGGAGATATCATCCCTACAGTGGGGTCTCAACATGTTTCCATTAAAAAAACTCGTAAAGTAATAGTAATGCATACTCTTGCTTGGGTAATTAAAGCAAGCTTCCTTAAATTAAGTGCAGAATTCTACATAATTGATTGGTCTAATAATAGTACTCTAGTTTGTTTAGTACAATCTCTTGTAGAAAAATAAACTATTTTCGTATGATTTATGAAAATCTATTGATGTTGCATTTTATTGCCTCGTTGGTTATGCGTATATGCATATATTAAACAAAAAAAAAAAAAAGAAAAAAATTGATCGACTTTCTAAAATATCTATTTAGTAAGTAATTAATACTTATTGCGGCAACAACAGAAAACTGTCTTAATTGTATCATCTCGCCTGTCGACACTGATCAAGATCGGGGTGCCGCCTACTGC
This sequence comes from Drosophila formosana, assembly GCA_035045625.1. NCBI lineage: Eukaryota > Metazoa > Arthropoda > Insecta > Diptera > Drosophilidae > Drosophila > Drosophila formosana. Next base: position 1,049,791 of record JAWNOW010000062.1, read on the forward strand.
ATGTTACTTGTATTTTTTGTTAGTACTAACCCTAAGACAGTGGGCATAAAAATTTGAAAATGTGGGCTAAAATATCTGACGTAGCTTTGAAACTTGAGCAGTTGAATACCTGCTAGAAAAAGCTATTATGATTATAAGTCTCAGACAAAATACTGCAATTCTTTAGTGTTGAACTTAAAATCATATTGAAAATTATTTACCCAGTTGTTTCAGCCTGAAGCTGCATTGTGCGTTGTAGGAAAAACAAAACAATAACAAAAAAATAAACTTTTATTTCCGTTACTAACTAATGGGAAGCGGGAACGATTCAATGCTTTCAATTTTAGTCACAATATTCTTTCTTTCCCTAGTGTATTTGTAAATAGTGTACTGCGGGCAAATAGAAAGTGCAACCAAAAATGGGTATGTCTAATGGTTCTTGATAGGAACACAGCACAGCTATTGTCATAAAAGAAAAACTTTTGTAAATTCATGACAAGAAGCGAAAAACGAGATGTACACGGATTACGCTTACGAGACACAAACATGGAAATATTGTAGTTTGATGTGTCTGCAAAGGCGTTGAACATTAGAAGAGCCAGAAAAATCCATTGCATATCAAAGTTTTGCTGTTACTCTCTGTGCTTAGTTGTGTCTCCAGTTTGTGGGTTGACATTTGAGGGCCGAAAGTAATCAATGTTCAATACCGGAAACTATTCAATTTCCACACGGCATGAAGCGTGCACGAAACCGAGCGACAAGCAGACGGACCGGCAGACAGACTGAGAGGCACATGGCACAAATGATACGGACAGGGGCAAGGACATGGCACATTGAACAGCACAAAGGCATGGAGGAAGATGCAGGGAGAGAGGAAGAAGCTGCTGCTGCTCCTTGAGTGCGCATCACCTGGACTTGTGTTGTGGCTGTCGCTTGGGCTTCTTATTGTTCCTTCTTCGGCACGCACTTTTTATCATTGATTGCATTAGCTGAACGGAAATTGCAAAAGCTTCTAAATCATTTAGAGTGTTGTTCGCAAATGCATTCAGACGATCCCACACTCATACCACACACACTTCTGATAAAACACTTAATACAAATATACAAATTTGTATTATATTTTTGTAGACAATCAAAATCTAGAGCTGATACTCGAAACACTTAAGCAGTTTAAGAACTTATTTTTCTAGGTATAATACTCCGCCTTTAATAAAAACAATAACATTTTAGTCGAAAGTGCTCGACTACGAGATACAAGTGAAAAGACCTAGACCTAAACCGATCACTTATCAGCTGATCAGTAAATTTAACATTTTGTAATTGTTGGATAATTATCCACATATTGTAGTATAAAATGATTGATGATATTTCATTTCATCTCATACATCAACATTTGTGCCAGTGTTTGCTAGTCATTTTCCCCTATCTCTCCCTATAACTTGGCATAGTTATTATTTGGTTTTAAGAATGTTCTTCATTTTCAATGTATCTCTTTTATTTTATCGACAATTAGTAATTTGTAGTACATAAATTTATAGAAGAGAATAAGGTAAATACATTTTAACCCAATCCACATTTATTAAGGTTATGCTTAGATAAATTTACAAATAAGTGAATAAGTAATCATTTAAAATTGCAGCATCCATTTAAATGAACAATTGAGGGGGGAGAAAGAGTGCAGAATCTTCTTCTAATTTATTTAATTGTTGAACTTAACAATAAGGACATGATTTTGCATGTTACTAAACATTGCACTTTCACCCATCAATCAATCAAGGGCACTCAATTACTAATTGCAGTTTGCTTAAAATAGCCACCTAAAATATTTCGAATCGAACGACAGGATATCAGTCTGCCACATTCAAGAAACCTGCTGCTGCTCATGATGATAATGGTCAATTAGATAGCTTAGAGATTGCAGAGTCAAGTTTTTACTGTCATATATCATGTGAAATGCATTCATCTGGCAACTTTACAAAATCAATGCTTGGCGTTCAAAGCCGACAGAAAAAAAAAATCCGAAAAATAGGAGGAAAAACTACATTTGACAGTCTTTTGTTTTACGACTGATTCTAATTGCTCACATGCTGCTGCTGCTGTTGCTGCTTGCTTTTACCATTCTTTCCCATCTCCCCGCGGTTGTTATCTGTTCTTTATGCTTGTGAAGCAAGCGGAAAACCTTAGGCCTTATTGGTTCATAGAGCAACAAGCAGGCAAAAAAGGAAATAACCAAAGATAAAAACAAAATGTTTTACGCTCTTGAGACTGAGACGGAGACCAAGCCAGAGTCTGAGACGAGACGCTGCTAACTCGAACGCCACACTGGGGCTCTTAGACCATGTGAGAAATGCCTATGAAGTGGTCATAAAATCGGTACCGAAACTTTGGCAATTTCCTTAAAAGATACCCGTACTCGAAGCAAAAACCGAGAACACTTAAAGCCAGCCTACTCGTACATAAATGGCTGAGAGACACAACACAAGAGCCCAAAATAGCCAAAGCCAATCAATTGGGGCAGCAGCAGCGTCAACTCCTTAAACTTTCCATGTTCTCTGCCATGATTTCAACTCTGTCACTAAAAACGCTCAACAAAGTTCCAAGTGTGCCAGACCTTAATTCGCAACTGCAAAATGGTTTTGTCACCTGCTGATTTGAATAAACTTAACTTCAAAGTCAAATTAAAAAAAAAGAAATGTGAAACGAAAGCAATTGAAAAGATTGGAAATTTTGTAGAACCAGCTGAGCTCAAAAAAATAAAATAAAAAACAACAGGAGAGCTACTGTCGAGTGTGCACGACTGTCAAACACCCGCTACCCAGTTTTGAAGAGCCTGAAAATATTTTTGAAATATAAATGGACTCGAATACAGGCACTGAAGCATGTGCGACAGGCGAACGGAGGTTTTAAAAACTGCGCCACCATCCTATAAGAATGAAATAGATTCACAAGTTATTGAACGGATATTTTTTGGTATTGAAAAAAAAAAAATCGCGCAAAGGTTTTGCGGACAAAAACTATCATATAAGATACAAAAGCGATAGAAAAAATAAACCACTCGTGGCTCAGTTTGTGGCAGTAAAAGTTTCGTAGTTTCCGCAAATCATTCGCTTAAGATTCATTTGTGGGCCGTTAGAGATACTATTTTAAAAAAATTATTAAAAAATTATTACATGCGAGTGTATAGGCATTCGAATGCAACAATATAAAAGATAACATTTTATTTTGCTGACGGTTCGGACGACTTATTAATAGAGATTCAAATTAAATGTTACATTTTTTTGTAAATTGAAATTCAAATTTGTCATATGTTTTAAATATTTAACGTTTTAAGTATTAATATTATTTTAATTTCAATTTTATGAGGCGGTCCTATGCTCTTGCTTTGCGTCTGTAAATAGAAAACTATTTTAAATATCATATACAAAAAAACCTTAAAAAATGTTAACTTGTAATTCCGAATGTTAAACGCTTTCAGCTTTTGGACTTCTTCGACATAGTTCCGCTCCATGACAACAGTACGGCCACATTATCTGTCTCTCATATCTAAATTGTATTAATTTTTATTGCATGCCAAAACCATTTTATTTCAATTGCACAATTGCAATTAATTTTCTTACCTTTTTGTTTGGATAAATGAAATCAAACATTTTTTGCACGAGCAAAAATCACAAAAGCATGTAAACAACGTGACAATTCCGATTCCTTCATTTTGTGATGCCAGATGCTTCGGCTGACAACATATAAATACCATTTGCGTCAATTTTGAGATGAACATTGGTTTCTTCGTTCGCAAAGTATTGTTCAGTTTTTAACGTTCGCTGTTCTTCCGCGAAAGTATCGGTTAAGTTAACGCTTATACCTTGCGCACAATTCTTAAATTAATATTCGTTTACTTTCCGCAGAAATTAACGCTTTTAAGTTCGTGCACGAATATTTTGCGGTCAATTAGTTTTTCTACCGCAAATTGTTTGATTTTGAATCAGTTTACGATGTTTTGGATGAGGCTCGCTGCATTGTCCACTGGATTGCTGCAACATTGACAGACAAAATTGGACTACTTTAGGTAGATTTTTTTGTAACAAATATTAACTTTTTTATTTTTTCTATTCATAAACTAAATAAATAATTTTGATCCGCTGTCAGAAAAATTGCCCCTTTTTGCTTATTGTTTATTACACTTTTTCCTCAAATCATCATGAAACGTCCGCGCTAGTCTTTTTATGCCCGCTACCCACAGGGTAGAATGGTATTGTAACTTAGTGCTAACAAATAATTTATGTAATAGGCAGAAGGAGGCATCTCCGACCCAATAAAGTATATATGTTCTTGATCAGTGTCATCAGCCGAGACGATATAGCCATTTCCGTTTGTCTGTAGAGTAGAAATTTGTTTTTAAAACACTAGTTATGCTTGGTCACAGATCAAGTTTGTTTTAGAATTTTACCACGCCAATACAGTTTTTAAAAATCATACTTTAAAGGTGTTGACGTATATACAGCAACATGGACGTTTCCTGAAAATGAGTGAAATCGCGGGAAAAAATCATGAAAGATATAAGCCATAAAAGATGTAATTATAAGATGGTGAAATTCTTACGCCAACATGAAGGAAAACACTTATAGCTAAGCAGACAACAGCGGTTCGAGTGACGCTTCAGACTATTTTTTTTTTTAAATGTGTATGTTATTTATGATAGATATACTAGTTGGAAACACTGTTGTAAATTGTCTAGTATATATATTAGTTGGAAACACTGTTATAAATTATCTAGTAATAAAAAAAGTTAAAATTTGAAAAAAAAAAAAAACAGTTTATGTTGCAAAACTTGCAATTGCTAAAGAAAAGCCTAAACAATAAGTAATGTGAACTTTATTCCTATAAAAACGCTTCACACACAGTCGTTTGGTGGCGCAGTAGTTAGAGCGCCCGCATGCATGTTTTTTTATAGCAAATTTACGAAGTGGGTTCATATTTCAAACATTTTTTCGTGCTTTACAAAACTGGGTAGCGGGTAGTCGAGCACACTCGACTGTATCCTTGTTACTTGTTTATATGTGTGCCAAATTAGCAATACAGCTATAAAGCAACAGCATCGGCAGCAGCGTCAAAGTATTTTTTTTGTAATTTTGCAAGAGGTTGTAGGCATGTCTAAATTCTACAAACTTGTTAAAATAAAATTGTTGCTTTAGTCTAGGCAAAGCGATTGCCTAGCACAACATTTTTAATTAAATATTAGGTTGTCAAAAAAGTCTTGCGGTATTTTCGCTAGTTGGCGCTGAAAGCGCGTTGATTGTCGTTTCTTTTAAGTCGTTCGTGAGTTATAGCGTCGCAAACATGGAGCAAAATAAAGAGAAAATACGGCATATTTTACAGTACTACTTCGATAAAGGCAAAAATGCATCTCAAGCCGCCAATAAAATTTGTGCAGTTTATGGACCCGATGCAGTTTCCATTTCTACCGCACAACGATGGTTTCAACGTATTCGTTCTGGTGTAGAGGTGGTCGAAGATGCGCCACGCTCGACCCGTTTTTGAAGCATATGGTGACTGGCGATGAAAAGTGGGTTACTTACGATAACGTAAGGTGCAAACGATCGTGGTCGAAAAGCGGTGAAGCGGCCCAGACGGTGGCCAAGCCTGGATTGACGGCCAGGAAGGTTCTTCTGTGTGTTTGGTGGGATTGGCAGGGAATAATCCACTATGAGCTGCTCCCCTATGGCCAAACGCTCAATTCAGACCTGTACTGCCAACAACTGGACCGCTTGAAGGCAGCACTCAGGCAGAAGAGGCCATCTTTGATCAACAGAGGCCGAATCGTCTTCCATCAGGACAACGCCAGGCCGGACACATCTTTAGTGACGCGCCAGAAGCTCCGGGACCTCGGATGGGAGGTTCTTTTGCATCCACCGTATAGTCCGGATCTCCAACCAAGTGATTACCACCTGTTTCTGTCCATGGCGAACGCGCTTGGTAGTCTGAAGTTGGCCACAAGAGAGTCCAGTGAAAATTGGCTCTCCGAGTTTTTTGAAAATAGGCAAGCAAGCTTCTATGAGAGGGGCATTATGAAGTTGGCATCTCGTTGGCATCGCGTCATCGAACAAAACGGCGCATATTTGACTTAAATCGCATTATTGTAACCAATTTTATGAACAATTGAAAATTTAATAAAAATACCGCAAGACTTTTTTGACAACCTAATATATTACAGAGATTGTTTTTGGGAGAATCAGCTGCTCTCTGTATCTGTTGCAGCATTTACTCGCAACTTGTTCAACTTCGTCTTAAACTCTCTATATATGTTATATAACTTAGTATCAGTCCGTGTCCCATTTATTTTTATTTTTTTGTCAAAGTCATGTTGTCATACGCATTTTTTTGGCTGCTCGTAAAACAGACGAAGGGACAGCACAATTTAAATCCATTCTGTTCGATTTAACAACTCACTGTCTGCGTGTGCAGGGCAAAAACAAAAGATAGACACTTGATACATACTCTGGATGCCCTGTAACTAATACTCATGCTAAGGATACGCAACGTATGTCCGTTTTTATAGAGTAAAGGGCATCTGTTAGTAGTTGATAGTGACGATGTATTTAAATTTCTTTGAATTTTGTTTACTTCAACAGCTGCTGTCACGAAGTATTTCTCTCAATCGCTATCTGTGAAAACTTTGCGACAATCGTCAGTGACACTAAGAGCAACAACTACAAAAACAACAACATCGACAGTTGAGAAATTGTGAGCAGCTTTGAAGTGCGTTGGAGTGGCTGCTGTTTGGTCTTTGGTCGTGAAGTGGTTTAGTTTGGTTTTGTGGTTGTCCACAACAACAATAAACACTGCCCGCATGTCAGTGAAATTACCACCAAATATCTAACACTGACTGACCTCAGTTTATGTGACCGACAACAGCCCCCCAAAAAATCCTGTCTTTAATTTTCAGCTTATGTTGCATAATTTTGGGCAGCATTGAATTTGGCGATAGGTTGCACTATGGGGAACTTGCCCACTTTTTGTGGACAAAACCCATTTTCTAAATGTCATAAAATTGAACATTTTTTGAGTGCAACGCATTAACTAAAGATTTATAATATTCAATGTTGCGTACCAAAGGCGCACTACAATGACATCAGTTGATAAACACAGCTTTTGCAATTCCAATGCAAGTGCTTTTGCAGTATGCACAATTTAAAAGTGCTAAAAAGTGGAAAATTAAGAATGCCCATGAAATTTTTTTTTAATTATTTCGAATAAATGTGATTTCTTGTATGCGTTTGTGAACTTTAAATTTATAAATCCGCCTAACTAAACAAAAACTTGATTTTTGGAATAGAAGAGGCTATGCCACGCCCAATTTATTTTTAAATGTAATAATATTGGTTATATAAACCCAATACAAAAAACAGAACTTAAATATCTCACTTCGTTCTTGAGTTATTAATTTTGGTCGCAGGAAGTGGTCGAATTCCCCATAGTGGGTTGCAGGGCTGAATAGAAGTGTGTGTAAAGGATTGGAGATTGGCGCTTTGAAAATTGTGTGCTGACAGCATCAGCATCGTTGAAAGTGCTTACTCGGAACGTTCTTTTGGGATAAATACGATGATGTGTGTTATCTGCGAATTTTCTATAACCTCCTCCATTGTCTGGAGGAATCAAATCAATGGGCGGAAAGAGGATACGCAGTCAGTATCATTAGCTGTGTAGAAAAAGCGTAAGGGGAAGTGATGCTCAATCACTTGATTGACAGGACCAGCCAGCAAAAGAAAACTACCTGACGAGCATACACACACACCTCTACACATACATAGACTTCGTTATATTGCGGTTTGTATTATGTAACGAATCGAGTTCGTTAGGCGGAGTCTAACACATTCACAGTGAGAACAATTCCGATATAAAAATCAAGACTTGAAAAAGCAGTCTTCAGTTGTTTTGTATCCAACACCTTTATGTTAAGTGTAGATTTTGTGATGAACTCTTGAATCAAAAGTAATCAAGGAATCCTTTATAAAAAATCATAAATTGATCGTCTGTCTTGGATTGTTCTTCTGGATACAATCTATAAGAATATGCAAAAATAGTTGGCCAACAATCTTAAAACCATTTCAATCAAGTTTTGAATATAACTTTTAATGAATACGGACCCTTACGAAAATAAACAAAAGCTAACGATATTCATATATTTAATTGTCCAACTAAAATTTGGATAAAAAAAATCTGGATTCAAGATTTCTAGTGTCACGAATTCTAAGTAACAATATTGGAGTTTCTCTCTGTGTAACCATGCGGTAATGGATTGACTTATTTCAGCATTGACTCGGTACCCGCATTCAAAGCTACAACGAGTATGTATATTGAATACTTGCATAATTGATGACATAATCGCTGGGATTTTCGGGCGATTCATGCGCTAACCATAAGTAACATATGAAGTCTGATGCTCACCTGATCGCTTGGTAACATTGGTAGCCAACCATTTGGTCCTAATTGCGATAGTCATCGCGATTTTGGTTAACGGCTTGCATGTAATGCTTAATGTAATTGCTGCAGTCAAAGAGCAGCAGGCAGATGGCAACGAATTCATTTCAATTACATATCCTGTTGCCAATCATTTCGAATTCTCGGCTAGGCTCTGTTCAGTTATGTTGCTGGCATAAGGCATATGGAGGCAACATTTATAACGCAGCGCCACATGGCCGAGGCGGCAGGATATGCACATAATGCTGTGTGTACTGTGGTGTGGCGCATGTCTGTTTGCATCTCACATCTATCTCGACTGGGCTTTAATGAGGAAAATAACATGCCATATTTATTCATTAATTTCGGCCATGACCAGTAAGTGAACTGCCTTGTGTTGCGTTGCGTTGCTATTACTGTGTGTTGGTGGCGGCGTTGTCCAGAGTTGTGCACCTCATCGTTGCAATTAGAAATTTGATATGCAAATGCGACCGGAACAGAAGGGAAGCTGCTGTTGCTGCAATAAATCATATTCATAGCTTGCCAGATGAGCGAACATTCAATTTGCATGCGCTCCTCCTGCATATCACAGACAGGTTATTCTGCTGCAGCTTCCTCTCTGTCGATTTGGGGCATTTAACGGACCAGCGAGACATCGAACAACAAAACGTTTTTGCATTTCAATTTGTATGTACGAGTATATGCAAATATACATACCAAATTATGATCCAATTGCAGAAACTTGCAAATTTGTAATATTAATAATACACAATAATAATAACTTACATGTGGGTAGCAAAAACATTGACACACATCATTTAGAAATGAATTGTTTAGTAAAAATACAATAGGATGACCTTGTTGATATACGAGGAATTAAAAGGGTTTATTCAGACCACGGGGGCCCAATAAAAAGGGCGTTCGACAAAACAGTGAAAGCAACAGCATTTTTCCACACATTACAAGAGTACTGATGTGTAGATCATATCATACATATACATGTTTCTGATGTTACCCGTTCAATTACTTTCTATACTAAATTGTTAAAATACAACACTTTTAATCATTTTTGAATTTTATTTTAAATTAATTTTATAGTAAAAATTTAATTGTATGTATTTTTAGCTAATTTTTAATGTTTATTACAATTTTAAAGTTAAATCATCGTTTGATTTATATAGGTCTATTATTACAGCTTTTCCAGTTTTCGGGGGCGTAAAGGGGCTTGGCAAAAATCTAAAACAAACTTGATCTGCGTAAGACCTACACGAATACTGTCACCAAATTTGATATCTCTAGGAAATTTACACACTTAGAACGTCCATTTACATTGGGCACAACTTTTTTGATAAATAATTTAACGAATAACTTTTGATTTACTTATCCGATTACCGATAACAAAATTATAGGGTATATTAAGTGAGTATTAAGCTCAGATGGCTTACCAAATTACACATCATTACACAAATAACTTTTCGAGATATACGCGATATATATACAAAAAGTGACTTGTTCTAGATTTATGCAGATTGTGGGCGAAGGGGGCGTGGCATCCAACTTTTGAAATAAACTTGATCAGCGTACACAATGCAGGAACCTATGTACCAAACTTGGTGTCTCTATGTCTTATAGTCTCTGTGATCTAGGTGTACATACAGACGAACAGACGGACATGGCTATATCGTCTCGGCTGTTGACACTGATCAAGAATATATGTACTTTATGGGGTCGGAGATGGCTCCTTCTGCCTGTTACATACATTTTCTGCTGGCACTAAGTTATAATACCCTTCTATTCTATGAGTAGCGGGTATAATCAAGTTTGATTTCCGTTGTCGCCTGTATCGCCTGTATGACTAGAGAGTTGCGGGCAATTAAAATATGTCTTTATTTATAAATCAAAAACATTGGGCACAAAGCTGCTGGTATGCGCCTCGTATGCTAGCCCACTCGCATTATCATATAATGAGATCAAAGCACCAGACGCTGCCAACAATTAGTTGACAACAGTTTTCAGTTTCTTAAGAACTGCACGCCTGCGGCAATGTTTCACATTTGCCCACATTACCGAGTACATGGGGTTGAAGCAGGAGCAGATGGCAAATGGGTGAGGGGGTGAAAGCTGGAACAGCAGGCCGGAGGACGGCAACAGGTTGCCAGGAGAGTGTGGCTGTGCAGGCTGTGCGCCTGGCATGTTTGTGACTCATTCAGACTCAGACATCCAACAGCAGGAACATCAGTATCAGCAGCAGGTTCTGGTTGTAGGAGTCTTCGCCTGTGAAATGAGCGCATTTAATGCGCGTTAACTTCATAAGTTGATTGAATTTGCCAGCTCGCTCATGCATGCTCATGCACAACACACACACACACGCACACACGCACACACACACACACACATAGACATACACGCAGGAGATGAGGAAGAGAGTGGGAAAGTCTCACAAATTAACTTTGACTTTGAGTTTGATGGGAGCATAAAATACATTAAGCATACGACCAGCAGACCGCACATGGTAACAAGAAACCAGAATGTAAATTGTTTATACACACTGTATGCAGTAAACATATTTTTGAGTCGGGTCACAGCAGCCAATGTGGCTTTAGCTGGAAAATTGCTGGGCGTGAAATCTATTTTCTGTTGGCAATTTATTTTAAATCGCATATTATCACGCTTTAATGGATTGTCCTTCGTCCAATGCTGCTTCTTATTTTTTTCGCTTTCCTTCATTGTTGCTTTTCTCCGACTATGCATACATAGAAAAAACATATTTTTATTTATGACAGCGCATAAAAAAATAATACGCAAAAGTTTATGGTTCGCCGGGAAAAAAATGAAAAATTGGTTTTACACGCTGCAAATGCGTTGAGACAATAATGATGATAAAGCTGATAGTAACGCAACATGATGATGACAATGATGATGCTAATGATAATGCAGACCAGTTTATGGTGGAGCTGCTTAGCCGGAAGCTGTCCGCATGACAATACCCAGCCGGGCAATCCAAATAACCAACCATAAATTATGGCCTAACGTTAATGCCGCAAACACACACATGTAAGCGGCAATTTAATCGATAGAGCAATGCAGCATTATTGTTATGGCGCAGGGCGTGTTTCAGTGTAAGTGGCACTGCAATCGAATAACATTGGAGATAATTATGACCATTATTTAATTTAATTTTCACTGGAACTCGTTGTTTCAACAAAATAGTTTCAACAAGCCATTTGTTCATATATTTTCAAGAAATCAATTCAAAAAATAAAGTTTTTCAAAAGACAAAATTTCTTCTACTATCGGTTTTTAGAAACCCCTAATTCGATAAGAAACAAGTGAGAAAGCTACAGTCGAGAGTGCTCGACCGTATGATACCCGCAACCCATTTCGAGAGAAAAACAAAATTTTAATGGTATTTTAACAACAAATATACCAAAAATATACTGAATTTTGTGTTTTGTTTGTAAATATTTGAAAATAACGGTTAAAAATCCACAACACCGACATGGTCACACTGTCAACTAAACAAACAAAGCGCGAGCAGCTGCAAGTGAATTTTGCATATAAAATTGATTCATTAATAACTTCCTTGTTTTTCACTCGATCTCAACCAAATTCACAGGAGTCATTGAGAATATAATTATTATTATGCATACCAAAATTCAATGCTCTAGGTCTATTATTACGGCTTTTACAGTTTTTGGGGGCGGAAAGGGGCGTGGCAAAAATCTAAAACAATCTTGATCTGCGTAAGACCTACACGAATACTGTCACCAAATTTGATATCTCTAGGTCATTCACACACTTAATACGTCCATATGCACTGGGCACAAAAATTTTGATAAATAGTTTCACGAATAACTTTTGTTCTACTTATCCGATTTGTACCAAAATTACAGGGTATATTAAGAGTGTCAAGCGCAAATGGGTTACCAAATTACATCATTACATCATTACACAAAGAACTTTTGGAGTTATACGCGATTTACTAAAAAAAAAACTTGACTTTTTCCAGATTAATGCTTATTGTGGGAGAAGGGGGCGTGGCATCCAACTTTTGAAACAAACTTGATCTGCGTAGGGTATGAAGGAAACTTTTTGCCAAATTTGGTGTCTCTATGTCTTATAGTCTCTGAGATCCAGGTGTTCATACAGACAGACAGACAGACGGACAGACGGACATGGCTATATCATCTCGGCTGTTGACGCTGATCAAGAATATATATACTTTATGGGGTCGGAGATGCCTCCTTCTGCCTGTTACATACATTTTCTGTTGGCACTAAGACATAATACCCTTCTACCCTATGGGTAGTGGGTATAAAAATCGAAATAAACAACACATAATATCACAAATGTATAATACTACTAGTCAGATATCCGCGCAGTTTAAGCCGCTAAACACTTTAAAATAATTGTTTTATTTCTTGATGTTGTTGCCTCCCGTTATTTTTATAAACAATTCCTTTTAAAATTAAAAAAAAATAAATAAAATACTGGAAAATTAAAACTTTATCCTCCGACTGCATCCTCCCGATGCTGACCCACGCTGCAGCCACTCGATGTTTATGCGAAAATTATTTCAGGGACTAAACCAACGTTTTTCATTTCTCTAAAAATTATTGTGTTTAGCTTATTTTTAAATTAATTCCAGCTTGACGGCTTGCAAGATTTTGTTCAGTCAATACAAGCAATACAAATCAAAACAGAATTGCGAAGTAGGGTTGTGCAAAACATAAATGCGATGAGCATCGATTTCATTTGACGATATGTGCCGATATCGATATTTCCCATGGCTTTGTAGATATCGCTATTCATGAATGCAACTGTCTTTTGTAAAACATGCAAAATCAAATTTAAAAAGTATCCTTATTCAATGAAAAAGCTCATATAAAAATAAAATTAAGATTAAAACTTTTGCTTACATTGCAAATTCCGGATTATCAATCCATCGAAACTCTAACCCAACATCGATATTTTATTTAGAAAGCATTGATCATCCATATCCATATCCATATTTTTTTCTAAAAACACATTTCTATTCCAAAAACAAAAATAAGCTTATTTATTCAATTTTTAAACAGTGATTAAAGATGGTTAGAGTAATTATTTCGGTAAATTTCGGTCCTTAGTGGACACCTACATGTACATATCTAGATGTGTGAAAATTGCAGCATCATAGCTTTTACCGCTTGGGCTGGGCGTTGATAGTACTATAACTGGTTCAGTGTCTACGAACTACTTTATATACATACATTTATAAATACGTGGCCTTTAGAGAAACGCGATTTGAATTTATACGCTGGCTAGAGATAGATCTAAGTGGAACGCGTATATATATTATTGCACATTTCGTTTGGGATTTCAATTAGCGATTTCGAGCAATATTTTTGTTTTTTTGTTGATGTTGGTTCTACACCAAGCCGGAATCAGGCCGGATTGCATCAATAAACGAGACAATTAGCAGTGCACGCTTGAGCGTTGCTTAGTTATCTGTTCGAGTAGATTGCGCGGCATGTGAACAACAGACCTTGCTAAAAGATGTGCACTGATTTTCATATAGCTGCTATAATTGCTGCTGCTGCTGCTGCTGCTGCTGCTGCTACTGCTATGTCAACCACATAGTACATATATTCAGCTCGCTTTGGTTGCTAATTAGATTTTTCTACACTAGCAAATCCAAACGAACCGTATCGGCAAAGTTTCTAACCCTTTCCAATCCGAAATCACAACCGGACGTATTCAGGCATGAGCAATAATTCTTGGCAGTCATAACCGTAATCACAATCATGAGCACAATTTCGTTTGAGAGTTGTGTGCTTCACCAGTCTTCAAGTGTGTTTAATGGGGCTAACTAAAGAGGATGCTTGCAACGCTTTAATTCGGAGTCCCAATGAGTCAAAAATGTATATTATATTAATTTTTTTGCAAAATAATGGATTTTAATAGTATACACAATAAATATTTTGTTTGATTCCGTCGATTAGTCGCTGACTCTACATCCGGCCATTGCTCTACTTTCTTTTATACGCGCTGTGTAAAAGGCTATTATAACTTAGTGCCAACAGAAAATGTATGTAACAGGCAGAAGGAGGCATCTCCGACCCCATGAAGTATATATATTCTTGATCAGTGTCAACAGCCGACACGATATAGCCATGTCCGTATGTCTATCTGAACACTTAGATCTCACAAACTATTAGACCTAGATGTTTCAAACCGTTTTTTGATTTCGCCCGCCCACTTCCGCACCATCAGAAAATATAATTATGTCTATAGTCTATGATTATTGAGAATATGGATGTGCTCCGATGAAAACCAGAAATTATTTAAGAGACAACTTAACAGGGCAAAATTCACATGCTGCTCGCGCTTTGATTGTTAAGTTAACAATATGACATAATTTAGGTAAATTATGGAATGAGAATTGACCAAAAAAAAACAGTATATTTGAAAACAAACAAACAAACAAATTTCAGTATATTTGTTTGGTAAATTTTTTGTTGAAATATTATATGAGTGTGTTGAAGTCTCTCAAAATGGGTAGCGAAAATCTTATCTTGGTTTATTTAATTTGTTTATTTTATTTTACTCACCGCCTACTCACTCTCCTTTTTCTGGGTATTTTGCGATGAATACCGCCAGTTAGCCACAAACTGCACTCGCAATATTTCTCATGCCAATACACTCACACACACATGTGTGACTGAGGGTTAAAAAATAAAAGATAAAATAATGTTTAGTGCTTTTTGTTGTTAAGAGTTTTTTGCTCGAGCCATAAATTTAATGTGTGTGTAATGTGCTGCAGTCGACACACACACATTCTTAGGCAGGTAAACTAAAGTTTCTATATACTCGTATAACTATAGTATATAGTAATATAACCCTGTTCTGTGGGAGCGTTTAAAGGGATTTCAGTTGCACATATACCTGCTCTGAAGTTATAGACAGCAATTACACTAATTATACGCAGAGATTTAACAGTTATTTGCAATTTTCTTTTATGTCTTGCCAAAAGGTAAAATCGAGTAGAATATCTAAATAAATAATAAAATATTGAAATGCACAGGCGTCGACTCATCGCGAGCAGTCGCCAGTTGCTAACCAGTTATCAGTGCTCCTTTCACTCCACATTTCTTTCTAAAAGTCTGTAATAGTGAAAAAAAAGATTTCAGTGCTTGATCAAAGTTGAACATGGGTGGCCCGGAACCCTAAAATCTGGGACATAATTGGTTCAGCACTTTGGTCCGCCAACAAACAAACGCAAACCCCCTGCAATACCATTAAACGACTTCCCAAAACTACCATCAACCAGTATCTAGCCCCAAATATTTAATAATCCAAAGACTGAAACCAAAGAAATAGGTTATAAGATATAATTATCACTGAGCTGATAATTATTATATCTAACTTGGTAAAATCAAATACAATTTA
Source organism: Drosophila formosana (assembly GCA_035045625.1). Classification (NCBI taxonomy): domain Eukaryota; kingdom Metazoa; phylum Arthropoda; class Insecta; order Diptera; family Drosophilidae; genus Drosophila; species Drosophila formosana. The sequence goes on from JAWNOW010000062.1 coordinate 1,065,652, forward strand.
AATACATTTAAATACAAAATATTTATTGTATTTATTGCTTTTAAATCTCCATAAAGCTGTAAAAAAAGCAATTTGTAATTATTGGTCTTCAATAAGTACGTCATCATGAGAAATTATTATGCATCCCTCGGCTATGAAAACTATTAAGGTACAACAAACCAATTTGCTTGTAAGCAGCCGAGCATTACTTTTTATTTATCTTTAAACTTGACACACATTAACAAGTGCCCCGAAATCGAACACATTTTGCAAACTGTTCACATTAAGGATCTGCCCCTGGCCATTCCCTCGGTTATGGCCACATTCGATTTTCCTTGGCAGGCAATGTGCGTGTGTGTTGTTGTTGTTGCAGATATGTATCAATGAAGGTCATAATATAAAAATTGAAATATTCATAAATACTTTCAACACATGCGTGCAAACGAGGGCTTTTCATTGTCATTTTCCTTGCTGATGTGGTTGCTGTTCTACTCTTGGTAGCTGTGACCTTATAAAATAACGAAACTTATTTGCGACCAAGAAATCACTTAAATATGCTGCCACGTGCTGCCCGCCTCATCTGCCACCTGTTTTCCTTCCTTTCCTGCAACAACAATATTCTGCTTAGCTCTGCAGCCAAAGCTTGAGTTTATTATTTCATTTGCTTATTGGTAAACCTAGGAATGGCCAAGGGCGTAACTCACTTGCCATGGGCGTGTCATCCTGCACAGCACAGCACATAGCTCCCCAATAAATAGCGCTCCTTTAATTGAACTGCAGCGTTACCAATGGGTTAACCGTTACGATATATAGAAACACGCCCAGCTCGCCTTTGTGTTTAATTGCTGCAACATTTGCGAGTCATTTGCTAACCACTTTCATTACTCAACAACAAGTATCTCGAATATACATTATTATTTTACGGGCACTTAGCTACAGTTAAGCGGTCTTAATTACAGCGCCGAAAATTACTGATATTGAAATATGTAACGCGTTAACGAAGGCTTGGCAGACAGTCCCAATAAAGCATGAGCATACAAAAATAAGGCATTGTTCTTTGATTTATATTAGGATATGTTGATAAATGGTAAGAAACTATCAAATATATCTGCATCATATAAACATATACTTTATGAATAAACATTGCAAAGTACTTAGTAGCATTTATACATTTAAAATGTACTTGCCAGCACATAGAAAATGCTGTGTGCTGACTGATTGAGTGACCGTATAACATAGCAATTCACAGCTTCAACGATAAAATTTACTAGTAAACTATTTCTACTGTGAACGAATCAAATCCGGTTTTCTAGTTCAAATGTATTGGCTTTAATCTATTTTGATTTCTACAGTCAAGAGGTTATTTGATATATGAAATATTATCAATACATTTTATAGTTTTAACTCTTCTCGCATGTTTGAGGTGTGCTGACGCATTGCTGGCTGGCTGTTTTCTATCGCTAAACACAAAATATCTGAATATCTTTCAAGCTACAAATTGACATTTCCTTTTCATAATCGCCGTCAGCTAATTAACTGTTTTCATTCACGCGCCATTGTTTATGGTGACGGCTCAGAAGGAACAAAGGATGCAAAAGGATATTTGTTGTGGCTGTCTTTGTAGCTCTTCTTACGACGTTCTTCCCCCTTCGCTCTTAGCCTCTCTCAAACATAGCTTTCATTTGTTGCTCCTTTTTATTGTTGTCGGCAGCGTTACGCCCTCAAATATCTAATGCTGCATCCTCAGTTAGGCTGTTATTTTTTGTTCTTTTCTTCTCACAACACAAAACACTTGTTGTTGGGCATGCTGCTTTTATTTGTGGTGTTGCTGTTGCTGTTGCTGTTGCTGTTGCTTCTGCTGTCATCGTTACCTTTTCTCTTTTTTATTAAAAAGCTCAGACAAAAACATTTCACAAGAGTGGCAAAAATGCAGAAGACCATATCGCAGTTGTTGTTGGGTTTTTATTGTTGTCATGCTGCTATGAATGTATCTGCATTCGTCCCAGAGTATGCAGAAATCTTAATAAAAGGAGACAACAACAATAACGACGAGCTCTCCCAAATTGGCCAAAGAGATGTTACAACTATATGGGAATACTCTACGTGTGCGTAAATTGGCGATTTTTCAGCAGTTATCAATCGATGCAAATTAATTATAAATCTAAAATAGGCAGGGTATTTTGCTGTTGTGCACACTCAACGAGAATGTTACGTATTTGAGTTACCTATAGTTGTTGCCATTGTTATGGTAGTTTATTGTCTTACTTTGTGCCGTGTTTGCCTTTGTTGCTTGTTGTTGCTCTTGCGTGGTTGTCGCGTTACCATGTCCATGTCCTGGCTTTCGTGTCGTCGTCCGCTGTCAGGCTTAAATGCAATGCAGCGAAACGGCGCACAGCAAGTGACAAGTGCAAGAATACTTCGCACTTACTTACTCGGTTAACGATCCAAGCTTATTTTTGGAAGCAAGGCGTACAATAATTGCTGTTGGCATCTTTTGTGCCACGTCCACCCTCCGCTCCCCTACTTCTATTATTTTGCCTTGTCTTGCTGTTGCTCAAAAATAAAAATTAACATCAAAAGGAAAGTAAGCAAAAGTCAAGCGTGCTCGAATATGCGATACCTGTCCCTTTTTGTTATTAGAGAATGCAAGTTAATAATAATAACTAGAGACATTCATAGTTTCGGACAAGAGCGTGGTCATGATCTTCATCTTATCAAAAATTATTTATTCATATCGCCTATTGACAATATTTATGTTCCTTATAGCGGACGAAGATGTCAGCCCCTCCCTGTACAATACATTTTCTATTGCACTAAGCTATAATACATTCTGCGATGTTTTTAACGGATAAAACAATGGTAAAAGAAGTTTGTATGCACAAAGCTTTGTTTAGAGATATAAGAAATGTGGAGGGAAAAACGGCAGCAGGGAAATAATTGGCTGATAAAGAAAAATTTCCAATGCTCCAATTTCGGACTGAAAAAAAAGTTCGAAAATTATTCAAGAAGTCACATTTAAAAGTAACTATTCAACAAACAACATATTTATATTACTAGCAAGTTTCACCCGCAGCTTCGGTAGCGTTACATTTTTTTTTAATATAATATTTTTTTTTTTATGACCTAACATATTTTGTTCTTGATAACTCATATAGTTTTGCATGTTGAACATGAAAATTAAAACTATATAAATTTAATTGTTGCTTACACAACACTACACATATTTGCTATGTTGGCAGCATTCTTTAATTAAAACATACATGTATGTTGCTAATATTAAAAAATTAATACCTCATCCTCCAAATACAGCCTTCGACTGCAGCCTCAAAAAAAGTTTGGTCGTTGCTGAATTAAAAAAAGCATGAACCCCCGTCAGGATTCGAACCCTTCTCATCCGCGTTCAGATATTCTAACCCCTTAACGAGGGTGTGGCGATAAAGAAGTAAATTTATTGTGAATTAAAAAATTAGTTTATTGTAAATTTAAGAAACTTCACGGCGGGCAGGCCTTCTAAAAAACTTCCAATTTAGAGGCGAATACTCTAACTTCAGAACCATTACCGTTTCCAAATACAAGCTTAAGCCTCTAAAAATATTTTTAGTTTCAATGCAAACAAAATTCCGTTGTTGCTTATTCAACATTACACATATGTATATATTTTAATGTTAACAACATTTGTTGTGCACTACAATTTTATTCTACAACGTACTTAAATTTACAAATTTTTAAAAAGTAAAATTGCGATAGAATATAGTGAGAGTTGAACTCGGTCGCCCAGTCGACTAAGAGCTTGCAACTTCAGCCCCTGAGGCACTACCGTCTTTGCGGACCGCGCGGATAAATACTTATAAATACATTGCATGCATTGAATTCTAAAACTGTGATTAAAGATAGCAAGAGTAATTATTTCTGAAAATCGCTTTTTAGATGTCCATATCTAGGAAAATTGCAGCATCGGAACTTTTACCGCTTGGACTGTGCGTTGATAGTTCTATAGCTCTGTCAGTATCTACAAACTACTTTATATACAGTCATGGAAAAAATAACATAATAGAAACGCATTTTCTTAGTTTCTTAAACTTTATATTTTTATTGGAGAATCTAATCTTGAGTTTAACTTTTTAATTTTTCTTAAACATAAATATATCAGTCTTCAATAATTAGTAAAAAAAATATCAATTTTTGACTTCAGATAATTAAAACATTTAAGTGAAATAAAATTTTTGAATTTCGGCCTGGAAAAAATAATATAAACGGTCACGTGTTTTGCTGAAATCTTTGGTAATTTTTGGTCAAATTCAAAATAAAATGTATTATTACAATTATTTCGTATAACAGAAATGTTAATATACCAGCTTTTGGTAAATCCTATCATTAAATTTTGACATTTAGTGTCAAAATGGGTCGAGCAGAGCATTGCACAGGTGTCAAGAGAAAAAAAATACTTAGACTTAGAGAAGAAGGCTAACCCATGACTCAAATTACAGAAGTAATGGATTATTACACAAAAAATATGTTTGCTGCAATCCACATCATAGAAAAATCAGAGAAACGGAAGCGAGCAACTTCGGAAAATTTTGACAAGGGGGTTATATGAAAATCGAAAAGTACCCACTCCTTTCATTAAAGGACTTCAAAAATTAGTTGAAAACGATAGTAACTAATCGTTCTATACGTATTAGGCTTTTCGAGCGAAGTTTGAAGGCGCATGCATCAAAGAGAGACCCTTTTCTGCCCATAAAGCTTATGGGCAGGCAAATATTTCATTACATACATATACTAAATTACATAAGATACTACATTTTACAATGTTTTTTTCGCCATATTCCTTTACGTTAGTAGATCGGTTGCACATGGTTTTCGTAAAAGGGAATATTGAGATGTGGAAAATGTAAAAATTCCGTTAGATTTACTATTTTTTTTTTAAGTTTTTTACGCATTCTTGCGCTGATACCCCAAATTTTGTCTGCTCGCTGAAATAGCAGTTTTTCATTTTCTTTTACAAAAAATGACGAAAGCATTGAAAATTTTCTAAAAAGTGAGTTTAATTATATTAGTTAATATAATTTAAATGAAACTACACTAAAACAGTGTAAACATTTCCATTTAATTAGGTATAGGACACTGTTCTGAGGCACTATTCCGAGGAAGGAAAAAATTAATAAGGACGAAAAAAACTTAAAAATGTATATATGTTTAAATATATTAGCATTATTAGTATATAGTATTAGTATATTAGTATACATTTATTCTTTTCTATTAATAAGGAAATTTTCTACCTATTTCAAGGAATTAATCTGAATAATACATAAGTACAATAGACTTTTAAGTGGAAAATTGTTTTGCTTTTGCACCATTGTAATTACTTAAGTAATGGTAATTGATGAAATGCAAAGTTGGCATTTTTTGCCTTGAGCTCTTAACGAGCTGAAGTTGTTGCAGTTCAAGCTGGTGATGCTTCCTACAGGGCATAACCCTTAAACGCTTGGGGGATGATGATGACGATGAAGGAGGGCTTGGGGAGTTGGCGGGGTAGACACTTCATTCATTTGGTGGGGCCACATGGCATTCGTTTGCCGCTGTTTCCCGCACACGGCGTATACTTAACATTCACGACATTCGCAGTTGCCTTTTAAGTCGTCTTTTGCTGCCATAAATTAAACATAATTAAAATGTTAATGGAGCAGCAAGCAAATCACACACACACATACACAAACACACACATACACACACACTCATACACAGATTGCAAAAGTTTGTTGTTGGCGTGCTAATTATTTTGTTATTATTACCTTTGCTTGGGGGGTAATTATTTATTGGGACTTATTAAATGTTCATTTAACTTCGGCTTTGGTGAATAGCTAACTCATTTGCTCTCCCTCTATCACTTGCAATCTATTTCTGTGTTGTTGATCGCATTTGTTGATCCTGCTGTCTCAACATCATCATCAGGCTCAAGGCTATGGCTATCTGCAGCAAGCTTAACCAGCACCGCTTCCCTTCCCTCCGTTAATCAGCTAGGGAAAGGCCATTTGAAAGAGCTTTTGCAGCAGCAACGTTTCGTTTACCAATTTGTTGCTCCTCTGTTTTGATGTTCCGTTGCCATTTCGTTACACGCTCGCGCTTTCTGTTTCTTGCATTTCGGTTGCTCTCGTCGCCCGCTCAATTCATTTCATTTCATTACGTTGCGTTGCTTTCAGTTTCATGCCATTTCGTCGCTACTGTTGCTGGTGCTGTTGCTTCTATTTAGGGTGTCGTCGCTGCGTCTCATCGGAGAAACGGCATCGAGACATCGGCAACGGTATCGACTTCGGCATCGGCATCGGCATTGCGATTCCATGTCGTTTCAGTTGGGCCAGTTGGCTCTACTTACCGCACTCGCCTGTTGTCTGCTCAACTGCGGCCACGCGTTGCTCGCAGCAACAACAAGAACGAGAAGAGTAGCAACAACTACAACAAGAAGCAATAAGCATAGCAAAAATAAAAACCGAAGCCAACTCGAAAATTGAAACAATAATAAGAAACACAAAAATAAAAGTAAACATGTGTCTCGTGGTATTTTGTCGTTGTTGTTGATAAATATTTAATATTGTCTAACGGCACAACAAGACGACGTCAATATAATTTTAATTAAACCAAGTTTAAAGTGTATGCTATGCCTGTTTGTATACCACTAGCGTAAGTGTGTAAGTGAGTCTGTGTGAGCGCGTGTGTGTGTGTGTGCGCAACAGTTCAACGAGGCGGCACAAAGTTTTACATACAAAGTTTTACTATGCACAACTCAAACTAATCAACAGCAGCAACAACAAACAACAGTAGCAGCATCATAACTTGCATGTGCCCCTAAGGAAGCGAGTAGGCATATGATGCTGATGCTGATGAACGGGATAGCGAGAGAGCGAGGGAGGGCTCGTAGTTAAAAGTACATGAGCTGCTAGCTGCTTGACACGTTTCTTCTGCAATCCTAGAGCGCATTCAGCAGCCTCCTGGGCATCTTGGATAGGTATATTGTCAGTCTGTCTGTCTGGCCGTCAGCTTGGCAGGCAGTCCAGCCGTTTTGCTGCTGGGTGTTTGTTTTTATTTCTTTTTTTTTTTGAATTTTCGTTTCGTTATTTTTTTTTAATTACCGCATAGTCATGTCCTTGAGCCTCGCTCGTTCATCTTATGTCGCCAGCCAAACACATATCTTGCACAATGTTTATATTTAAACGCATCTCTCGAGTGTTGAGAGCCAAAACAAAAACAAACAGAATGAAAAAAAACAAAAAAAAATTAAGGCATCAGTCGCGCACATTGTATACTATATATGTATATACGATATACATATGTATGTAAATACATACATACATATTATGTATGTACATATATATTTACTTGGGTATTCAAATAGATGCTTGCACAAAATCGTTTAGCTGAACGCTGCGTGCGAAGTGAATTGATGTGAATTGAATTAAGGCTAACGATTGTCGGTTGTTGATTGTCGATTGCCGACGGACGACTGCCGATGCCGATTGCCATTTCTCGATCGAATCGAAATAAAGCTGCATTACATCCAACCGAAACTTTTTATTTAAGGATATCGCTCACACCTCTCAACGTCATCGTCGGTGATTGTCAGCCCCTATAAATAGGCAATGCAAGCAGACGTTGCGTATACGCAAGGTATGACAGCATCATGTGTTCTTGACTCTATCAATTAAATGCTCTCTAATGCAGCAGTAGCACCTAAAAGATTTCCTTCCCACAAGGTCAAAGTCAAAGTTAAAATGTCTTCGAAGCTATTGATTATTGGAGTTTTTTGGAGTGCACACAAGCATTTTGTAGTATGTGGGGCACTATACCTTATACTAAATGCTTGTTAGCTTTCTGTTCAAGACATTCATTTTAAATAAGTGACGGCTTCAAATGAAAGTATTCTGAAGATCATACAAACAAGCGAGGGAGAATTAATTGATTGCTCTCCAGCTTCTTTTTGCAAACCTGACCTTGTCAATGATGCGGTGATAACATTGCCAATGCTCACTTTATCGTCAGACGATGGCAACAACTCGCTTGGATTTAATGGTCAACATTAACAGATAGTGCAAGCAGCAGCTCTTTAATTTAGCTATGAAAATTTACTATAAATCGAGGACCGTTTAAATATTGAAAAACACAAATTAGACACAAATAAATAGTCTTTTAAGAATAAATGTTAATGTAAAGCATTGAAATTAGCTTTAACTAAAGTACATCTAAGAAACAGTACATTTCAACTAATAAAATCGGAATGAATACAATTGGAAGCTAGTAAATTGCAAAAGCAAAAAACTTTCGAGCTTTAATTATTAAAATAAATAAAAAGATATAAATATTGGAATTGCTTTAAGGATAGCTTGACTGTAAGTGTTTCATATTAGAAGACAAACATTTCCATTTAATTAGGAAGAAAGAAAAATTTAATACATACTGCGCATTAACTTATAATTACAGCTGTTTTTTTTTTCTGTTTGGTGAATCAGAAAAATGGAGTAATTTTCAAATAAAAACTGTAAGATTAATAATTGTTTTAATTTAAAAATAAACATAATTTTGAATACAAAACATAAGTAAAAATGGCTTATTTCCAAGTAGTTTTAGGAATTATAATTGTTAGAGTCCATGGCTTTTTGAAAAAAATTTCAATATATTTTCTCAATAGGTTCGTTTTTAATTTAAATAACTTTTATTGGAAATGGCGAGTGCTGAGATTTATGGTAATTGTAGTTGAAACGCCCACACTCTCGTCTGTCGCTTGTGCTCTAAAATAAATAATGCGCAAACGAACTGAACTGTTGTTGCCACAACAATAAGCAATACCTTTATGTGTATGCGTGTGTGTGTGTGAGTCTTGTGTCTCAATGTGGTGTGCAATCAATTAAGGAATCATCAAAATAAATCAATAGAAGTGACCAGACGCGACCAGATCATGTGATGGCCGCAACAACAACGACGCCAAACGATTAAACAAAGAGCGCTGAACATTTGTTTGTTGTACAATTTCAAAAAGAAGAAGAAGAAGAACAACTGGCAGATACTAGATAGATACTATGTGCCCTAAGACATCGAAGACAACGCCAGTGCTGTTGATCGGCGGCATTGTGTTCGTCATCGTTCTGGTGGCGATCACTGGCATCACGCTGATCAATAACATTAATTTGTCGAACATCATTCGGTTAAACGAGAAGGTGGCCAGTGATAGCGTCAGTGCCAATGATAATCAGATCAAGGAGCTCAACTATGTCAACAATCATCCCAAGAACTTGCACGCCAAGCAAGAGCAACAACAACTTAACAATCAGACCAACGATGCCGCTGGCGATGCTCGGAGTATGGAACAAATTCGTCAGGAGATGTCCTCGCTGATGGTGGCAGAGCCCAAAGTGTCAGCGGTCATCGCGCACAATGCTCAAAATGAAAATGAAAATGAAAATGCAAAAGAAAATGAAAATGAAAAGAGTCGAGCTCTCAACAAAATGCTGTGTCCACAGTTGCCCTTGGGCGGCGATGTTGCATTGCTGGACGACACGTCCGACGGCAAAAATGACTTGATTGATTACGAGAAGCGCGCCCAAATCGTCAAGGTGAGTGCGGTGTCGCATGCCCCAAGTCCCATGCCCCATGACCCATGCCCCATGCCCCATGCTGACTGCTAGCTGCTTTCCAATTGCGTATCAATTTCAAATGTCTGACCTTTGGTGGTCTGTCACGACCCCAGGCAACGTGCCACCTGTTTTACAACAGCCACAGCAGACTGACAGCTCCACTTCCTCTTCCCCTTTGCCAGACTTTGCCAATCGACTATTGACCATCGCCCCGCTAACACACAAAAAAGTAATTAAATCTCTGCACAAATCCCCAAAGTTCTGCTTAATGCCGCCCCCGAATTCTATTGGAGAATTCACGCAACACGACCAAGAAACTCATATAGGGTTCAGGTATTTCACATTGCTTCATTTCACATTTTACACTGGGACATTGCTTCCATATCTCAAATGCACAACAATCGTCAAGAAATATAATTTAAGAACACACTTCCATACAAAATTCGATTTCGTAAACGAAAGAAGTAAATATATTTTTAACACGTCTTCAACTTGATTTTCATAATCCTTTTTTGTTTGCTGGATAAATAAAACAATATGTTTTATTTGTTTTAATTTGATTTGTTACCCGTTTTTCTGTATGAAATGCATATATGTTTGTTACCACGTTTACCAATTTTGCAGGAAAAGTAATTAAATATTGAGCACTGAAAACATTGAATAATAATTGTATTGAATGCTTCTCCCCCATGCAAAGGGTTAATCAGCGATAACAGTCAACTTAAGGTTATCATCAGCATCTAGACGATTTTACGGACTAAAAAGCTAGAGATTCTTTTACATTCTTTTGTAATTCTAACATACATATGTATATATATATAATTGAATTAATGGGAAAGTAGATAACTCGAAATGACTTTTAAAATGAAGTCAACAAAAAAAGAATGTTGACGTGCTTAAAGTAGTAATGAAAAAGCGAAAAATTTTAGATTAAAATCCACAATATATTAAATTTCACTTGATCTGAATTAAATGATAACTGTGTTCAGTATTTTAACACTTCCACGTCAATAACACTATACAAAACAGAGCTGAACTCATTTTCATTTACATGGTTTATTCCGATTGCTTATCAGCTCAGCTTTGGCTAGATAAACTAGTGAGCATTACATTTAAAATATACATATGACTTGGAAAGAAAATGCTCTACCCTGTACAATTTAAATCATTAAAGTCATATACGCAGCAACAAGACTTAACATACATATGTATGTCGTGTGTCGCTGGCATCATAATTAAAAGGGTTACGAAAAGGGTCTTTTACAAATTACACCGATTTTCTAAAAATTGTAAGGTCACATTTTTAAAATGGCTTAAATTTTTTTTTAAATTTCTTGAAGTTAAGCCATGCACAGACCAAAGTCTACAGGCGGCGGCGCACGCAGCGCAGTCGAAATAAATTTTTTCCGAAAAATTAATTTTATCACACATACATATAGTACATATATTAAGTTGTAATACCGTGGTCTTCGATATGCGTTTAATACTAATTAAACTACTTGGATAAAACTAAAATAATAAATATGCACGAACTTGCTTATTTTATGGAATGATATGATATTCGTCCCAACAAAAAGCCGGCGTGATTTCCGTTACAATGAATTTTAGATGTTTTGGATGCAGCTGTGTTTTCATTTATTACTTATTTACATATTTGTATAAAAATCATATATTAAATGCTACAGCCGTGTGACTGCAATAGATTACTATAAATGTGCGTGTCGGGTACAATAAATATACTAAAAATATACTGAAAAATGTAAATACACCGAAAATTGTCACTTGGATTGTTGAGCCGTAGATTTTTTTGTTGAAAAACTTCCTAGTTTTTGTATTCGGTCATTTGATGTTATACACTTTTTACACTTTAAGAGTAGCGGGTATGAAAATGTTCTAATACTGCTGATTGCATTTATTTTATTTAAATCGCAATCTTTGGGATTATGAAATATGAAAAACATCAAAGCTCTAGTTTAACAAGCACCAGCTCCAATAATGGAGTGTTTTTCCAAACATTTGTACATATTTTTTTCTTAGACTACGAATTGCCTTTTCAATTTTTATCAATCAATGATGCGGACCCGATTGTCGTATTTATCACTAAAGAACGAGTGTCGACAATAGTTCGGTGTAATTTTATAAAGATATTGACTTTAAAGCCGCAATTTTTTGTGGTTCGAAGAACTGCTATTACTCTATTTAATTCAGACACACACAGACAGAGAGATGGACGTAAGGACGTATTACCAACAGCTTAAACACTCATGTGACAATAGCAGCAGAAACATTGCCAAGAGTTGATTGCGTTCATCGTTCGTTGTACGTTGTTCGCAGCTCTCTGTTCGCAGTGTTGTGGTCTAAATTTTGACGTTTATTTCGCTCACTTGGCTCACCTGGGCCCCGGTAGTTGTTAAAGGTTTGGCCTGTTGCCAGTCAGGCAGTTGTCTGGCATTTTATTGTTGCCAATTGCCAGCGACAGGACTCGCTAGCTCTCTCTCTCTCTCTCTCTCTCTCTATCTCTGTCTTATTTATCTCTCACTCTCGCTTCTACTAACCAGCATTCACGCGCTCTCTGGGAATGCGCAAGGCCGTCAATTTCTTAACGCTTTTACGGCTCGAGTGCCGTGTCGAGGCCTTGGCAAACGAGGCGCTAAACAAATTCTTACCTCAAATGCAGCTACAACGGTAACGGTAACGACAACTTGCCACCTCGGCACTGCAACAACAATGACAATAAATAACCGCATGCCCAGGATACATGATGCGATTAATGTATGTTGTATGACCTCCACAAACAAATTCGATAATTCGTCCACTTTACAATTTCCACTGCAGTTGATTATTAACAAAGCCTGTATTTGAAATTTTATTGCAAATATACATTTCAACTGATTTTCACTTTCGTGTTTGAAATTCTAACAAATTCAGGAATCCACTTTTCGTTATTCGTTGTTTGTGGTTATTATAAGAAGCACACAACCGTCGTATGCTACTAAATATTCACCACCATTTACAACGAGTATTATTATGATTATTTCATTGCGAACACTTAAAATACTTTAAAAATTACTTAATACTTTTGTTCAATGAATTACTTGGTCACTAAATACAATTAATTCCTTGCGCAAAATATGGAAAATCACTATCAATAAATTCATGGAATAAAATTAAAAGCAATTTTATTTTAGAGCTCAGCAAATTTATTTTCTGAATGCAACATAAAACAGTTTGATTATGAATTTCCAAATTAGTTAACATTGTAACGAATGACGTATACTACATTATTTTTCAAGTTTTATTCGCCTATTTGTTTTCATTCGAACTAAAACAATTTTGAAAATGTAGTTTATGTAAATCGTGAATGAATTTTGTTGATTGCATTAAATACATGCTTTTAAAATTTTGGCTAAAATAGTTTTAATTATTTCACTGCAACGTTGATATAATATTGCATTTTTGATGGATCGAAGCGCTCAGGTGAAGTTCAAGGAGAATGCATAAATCAAATTCAATGTTCGCTTTAGATGTGTGCGATGTACAAAAACAAAGGCAAACAGAAACGAAACGAACGAGATCCAAATGTCATTTAAATGGAATTCCATTTATTGACTGTTGTATAGTAATAAGTATTTTGCATACACACCCTCACATATTTGAAATTGTGTTTCGATGTATTGCAGGTAGTTTGTCAATTGAAAACATTCATTTGTTGTGTACTCAATTGCTGCACATGAAATGAGTGGATTTGAACTCATTTCAGATTACACAAATCCGCAACTCCTCCCCACTTTAAGTGGCAAATGCATGTTATACAAATTGGCAAACTCGGGATTGCCACTTCGAAATGGATGAACATTTATAGCAGATGGGGTAGATAAGGAGCCCTTAATCATAGGTCGCATCTTCAGAGAGGGTCGCTGGCTAATGGATTTCAATTGGAGTTGCGTCGCACACATTTTCGAAGCTAATAATCGAATTCCATTCATTTCATCCACCCTAATGGCCCCCCATATTCGTTCTGTTTCTACTGCTTTGTTTAGCACCCTTGAGGCAATTGCATTTGCATTTAACAACAACAACTACTACAGCAATGCCATCTCATGTCAACTTTTCACCCCACCCAAAGGGGCAGTCCATGGTGAATCACCTCAACTGACCGCCAAAAAGAACAACGCAGTGTAATGGATAACTAGCACAGTGACTCCAAAAGCAAAAAAAAAAATTTACATTACATGTCACATTTGAATTTGATATTTTCCTAAAATGAAACAAATTCATGTCAATGAATTAAACGGCAAATTGGATAGTGTCTTGGTTATGGTGAAAACCAAAAAAAAAAAATATTTCTAACTTAGCGCATTCGTTAAACTCTACAGTTGCCATATTATAAATAAATATCAGGTGATTCCCTTCTTTTGTTTTCTCGAGCACAAGATAATAAATAATAAAATAGTCCAATTTAAATAAAAACCAAAAAAATATATATGTCTATATTTCAAAATAACACTAAATTATTTGCACGAAATTTAAATAATATACAAATAAGGTGAAGAACTTAATTTTTCTCGAATCATAAATCTGCACTGCTGTTGGCATTATTTCTTGTACAACAATCAATGAACACATTGACAATACTGATAATTAAAATAAAATTATTTTAAAGAAGTTGATGCTTCAACAATTACAAATTGTTGTTGAAATTGAACATCAAATTAATGTTAACCTAACTAAATATTCTAGATAGCTAACTTGAAGTACTGCCCAATTGAAGTGGTCTCACTGTGCAGTCAGCACTGCATTCATCAATTGAATCCCTTGGAACATCAGCATAGCCATAGAAAATAGCAAACGACAGAGAACAACATTGGCACTGACGCTGACGCTGATGTCGATGTCGACGTCGACGTCGATGTTTTTGGTCTGGCTGCGTTTGGTTTTGGTTTTTGCTTTGTTTGAGCTTCTGATTCTATTGCTGTTGGTGTTTTCGTTATGCTTTGGCCCGCCAGCCATGTTGACCGTTTGGCCGACTGCCCGTTTCATTGTCAATGGAAGCCACAGTCCGTACTCCAACTGCGATGCGGGCTGAGAACGAAATGACCATCGATATGGCTATTGATGGCTTGGCATTGCTGCAGGATTGAAAGAGCGCCAATGCTAAAGACAACTTAACATTAAATATTGCGTGGTACACAGTACACAGTACACAGTGCACAGCAAGCTACTACTTTGACCGTTTTAGTCTATTTACACTCATAAAATACAAAAGCCCCTCACTGCCGCCCTCTTTCTATATATTGGTCTTTTATTTAGTCGCCCTCTCTTCTTGCACGCAACGACTTAACTTGTATCTGGCTTTATATTCGTACAACTTGTGACCAAGTAATATAAATTTTAAATAGTTTTAAACGCATTTCTGTACTCTATCCAAATTGACCAAATAAATTGATGTTGCTATCTTTAATCACATTTTAGCTCAATATCTCAAAAATATATTAATGTTAATATTTGCTAATTTAAATGGACTACGGTTTATATTAATATAATGTCAAATTCCCGAGCGATATTATTAAAATATTTAGTTATAGTTAGTGAAATTCAATATATAATATAATATAATATTCGAATGTAGTCGAAATAATATTGTAGTACATGTTTAATATTGTGTCCGCTATAATTGCATTAGTTTCCAAACAAGAGTTATAGACTTATACATTTGTCTCTTTGTGTTTTCTCCCTTTTCGTTTCTAAGGAGTAATCTCTCTGCCACAGCGCAATCCTGCAATCCCATTAGGAAAACTTTGTCTCCTTTATTCCCTGATTTTCTTAATAGTTAGTTTAATTTTGCTGCGTACACAAACACACGCACATTTGTTGTAGTTTGAGTTAATATCTTGACGTAGAGCGAGGAGCATGCAAAACCCCCACAAATGCCACAAAAATAGTTGCTTAATTTTTATACCGCTACCGTACACTTCAGTGTAATAGGCAGAAGGAGGCGTCTTCGACTACATAAAGCATTAATGTATATTCTTGATCAACATTAATAGCCGTGACGATATAGCTATGTGCGTCTAGATCTAAGAGACTATAGGAGATAAAGCTAAGACATCATTCGCTCACTTTTTAAATAGTTTGAAATCGTGTGATAAACGTGAAAGATATAAGCCAAAAAATATGTAATTTTAATTGCAACATTTTTAAGTCTTAATGTATAAAAACACTTGCAGCAGGCAACAGGGTTCCAGTCCCGCACATTTTTTTTACTTTTTAAAGTTTTGTTTATTAATATATAATGGATATTCAAATTAAAAACCCTTTTCTAAAAAAAAAATTGAAAAAAAAAATGCACCCAGAGTATGCTGCAAATCCCGCAATTACTAAAGCAAAAACCATATAATAAGTAATGAGTACTTTATTCTTATAAGAACGCAGTGGTTAGAGCGCCCGTTGGCGTGTCGCCAACGTTTGCGTCGGTGCCTGAGCTCGAAGCCCACTCGCAAAATTTTTGACATTAGGTTTTGTTTTTTTCTTTTGCAAATTTAAAAAGTTTTTAAATATTTTAAATATTTTCATGCTTTACAAAACATGGTAGAGGGTATTTTACAGTCAAGCACACTCGACTGTAGCTTTCTTACTTGTGTTATTTTGCCTTTTCTTACACCAAGCCAAACCCTTCGAAAATAAAGAGAATTAACCTGCTGGTCGGAAGTAAGCATCTCAGACCTCAGCAATGTTCAATATCATTTCTCGAGTCGATAAAGACCCTACGGTATTTCAAGGTATTTTGGGGTTGGGCACTCCCTATTCTTTTGCCGAAGTTAATTTAAATACTTTCAGAAAAGTATCCGAAAGTTCTTAAGTTACCTAGACCCTTGCCGCAATAAAATTGCTACAGAATTAATGTGATGATATGGCAATCATTGATGTACAAATAATAAAAAACTTTGTTTTGTTGTTGACAAATTTGAGCTGTACAAATATTTTTTGTGTTTGGCTGTTTATTTTTAATTTTGCTACCATATGGGCAATTCTCCAGAAAGGTCAACCACAGCCAAAAAATTCAAAGTTCATAAAAGTTTGTTTTATTCGCATATTTGTGCAGGGAATCTATTAAATGTAACTAATGTAAGCCAATTTTATGTTTACTCATAACACATTTTGAAATTTTTCAATGCAAAGTAGACCAAGTGCGAAAGTGCTGCTTTGAGCGTTCTAATGCTCGTTTTGTTTTGATTCATGTCGCGTGCGAAATGTAGCATGCGACAGTGATTCAAACTCAATTTAAAACAAGTAAGAAAGCACTCTCGACTGAGTGCTCGACCGTATGATACCCGCAACCCATTTCGAGAGAAAAAAAAAACGTTAATGATATTTTAACAAAAAATATACCAAATATACTAAAACTTGTTTTTTGTATATATTTTAAAATAGTGAGTAAAAATCCACAACACCGTTATGGTCACACTGTCAACTAAACAAACAAAGCGCGGGTAGCTGCAAGTGAATTTTGCATATAAAATTGATTCTTCAATAACTTCCTTGTTTTGCATTCGATGTCAACCAAATTCACACGAATCATTGAGAATATAATTATTATTATGTATACCAAAATGCTCTAGGTCTATTATTACGGCTTTTACAGACTTTTGGGGGCGGACAGGGGCTTGGCATCCAACTTTTGAAATAAACTTGATCTGCGTAGGAACTATAGGAGTACTGTCCCCAAATTGGTAGCTCTAGCTCTTTTAGTCTCTGAGATCTAGGTGTTCATACAGACGGACAGACGGACATGGCTATATCGTCTCGGCTGTTGACACTGATCAAGAATATATATAGTTTATATCGTCGGAGATGCCTCCTTCTGCCTGTTACATACATTTTCTGTTGGCACTAAGTTATAATACCCTTCTACCCTATGGGCAGCGGGTATAAAAAAACTACTTAATATTTGTAAGTCAAACGAAATGCATTATTAAGAATAATCAATACAATTATCCATCACGTTTTGCTGAAATCAGTGCTTGAGCTTGTTTTCGAAAAAGTGACTTCTATCTGTGTCGCGTGCGAATGCCTCACATTTTTGTGATTATCTTGATAATAAACAACTGCCAAAAACCGATCTTAGCACAGATTATAGTGCTAACCAAGAGTTTTAAGATTCACATTTAGGAAAAAATACAAAAAAAAATCTAGGCACATTTTTGTTTCAGTTTGATTGCCCATAAACCAAGTTTTGTTTAAATCGGACAATCATTTAAAGCCATTGTTTCTTTATTATGAAAAGGGCATTCAAACAGCTGCGTGCCAAAAATAGTTTTTCTTTCTTGGTTTTCTTTTTGTTTTTGTTGTAAGATATTTAAGAACAGAGACGTCGACTTTCGCATTATTTTTTGGCCTTAAGCAAATTATTTTCAGTCGGCTTCGGAAGAATTTGCCAAAAACTTTTGTGCGAACTGTGTGGTTGATGTAGTGAGTATGTGTGTGAGTGTTGTCCTGCTTTGTGTCTTGCTTCTGGGGCATGCATATTTTGCGCAAAAATTTAAACTTGCTCCATCGCTTTCTTTGGCTCTTCCCGCTTCCCTGCTAACCATTGACATTGGCACTGCCAAACTTCCAGTTCCCCTTAGCCATTTCCGTTTTTAACTATTCCTTTTATTTCCTTTTCTGTCATTTGCATTGTTTTGTTGTAGTCGGTCGCAGCCCGGTGGCATTAAGCGGCGAAGTTTCCAACTAAAACTTGCACTGCTTCTCGAAAGTTGCAGTTTGAATTTGCATTAAATTAAGCTATGCCAAACTCACACACACACAACTTGCTACTTGGCTTGCCCCAAGTACAGACACTTGACTTAAACTGCTAGGCTTACGGTTGTGACTTTACAGCAAGAACAAGCTGCACTTGAAAGTGGCAATAAAAAGCTTACTATTTGAACGACACTGTCGCATGCCACATGCCACATTCGCGTAAGCTTCAGGGATACCCCACCAGCAGATCAACTGCAAAATCCGTCCAGAAACCCAAAAAAAAAAAAAAACCAGAAAAATAGCAATTCCCAGCGATTGAAACGGACGATGGGCGCAGCTGACAGTTGGCCGCTAAGTAGGCTGGCTAGGGACGAATGAGTATGCTGGACACGGGTATGGTTAAGGGACACGGGGGAAGGCACAAGGGAAATGCAATGCAATCGCTATGTGTGTGGAATTTGAGGCATTTGAGTCCGTGTGATTGTGTGTGTGCCACACATTGAGAGACGTCTCTCCGCTTGACGCTCGTCGCTCAGCACGTTTTGACTCGCACACACTCGTACCTACATACATATGTACATCTGTATTTCAGTGCTGCCAGTTCAGCCCATTTTCAGTGGATATATTTCAAACGTTCTTTATCTTAAAAGCAATCAATTTTTTTTTAATATAATATCTATTAATTGGCATTCATTTTATACATTTATGAACTGGAACCATAAATATTTGCAGTTTTTTAAATTAATACTGACTTATAATTAGGAAGTTGAAAACAACAAGTACATCTTTATAATCCTTATTTCATGATTTTTAAAAGAAATGAGCTTTTTAAATAAACATAAATGAATAAAAAATAAACTAACTGCTAAATTACAACTTTGATGTTTTTAAATTTCATTTGTTTCTGCCTTAAATTGTTAGTTTGAATGCACTCTATAGGGGCATGCATTAATAGTTAATATTAAATATAGTTTAATGTTGATAAAAAACAAGACTCAAAAATTAATTTTTTTCGAGTTATATGCTTTTGTTTTTCAATGTCACTTAAATTTAATTATTATGTTATTATATATTATAATCATTAAATTGTAATTTTGCTAATTTATCTAGTAATGATTACGGTCTTTCTATCTTTGCTCATTCATACTATCGACCTTATCTCATTTTCTTAGATTGTTACAATGTTGTGATTGTCAACAATATTTTATGTAACAATTAGGATTATCGACAAAAATGCCTACCCTATAATTTGATTTCACATTATGTTGACTATTTTGTAGCCTTTTTTTGTGACGAGTAGTTAGCACTGATTGTTACATACATATGTATGTACAACTCACACATTTAGTAGGCACGATTCGCGCGACGTTTGCGCATTTCAAGGATGTGTAACTTAATTTAATGTAGACGTGCGAACAGCAACTGTGCAAGCGTGTGTGTGTTTGTGGGTGTAAATGTGTAGTGTTTATGTGGCGTGTATTTGTATAGTGTACTTGTACCATTAGGAGCTAGCACAGTGCAAGGATGCTCAATCAATCAGTCAAACCAGTCATCAAGTAATTTCCGTAAAATTAGTCAAGCTGATGATTTTCTTGCTTCTTTTAGCATACCATCCCGCAACCAAAAAAAGTCAGGTCAAGCTGGGGTCATACCCTGTTTCCTATCCCCAATTTTACCAAGTTTCTTGCACTCAGTACCCTTTCTAGTCTCCTCCTATTCAACCTTCAACTGTGTATTGTCGTCCAAATCTAACGCACTATGTAGATTAATAAACCTTAAACGTTACCTTTGACTTCGAGCTTATATAGCTGTAATCAGATGCGGCTCATTAAACATTAAAAAAAGCTGGGTAAATTTATGGAACAATTACCCCACTTCTCAATTTCATTTCTAATCTAATTGCACATTGTGTGAAATATAAATTCTGTGTGCCAAATACAAGGGATATCATAGCTTTCTTATAGACGGATTCCATTGGCAATTATCTGTACTGTCTTCACTATTACTGATGAGCTTCAAATTTGTACGTGTGCGAAATTGTACGTGTGTGGACATTATTATCATATCGAAATGATTGAAACGGACATTACGATCTCTATAGTGTCCATAGTCAGTGCACCTCGAGCCCGAGGGCGTGTCGTAACATAACCCATGGTCCGGCATTTTTATTTTTTTGTTCTAATTTATTTTTAGATATTTAATATTAGCACTAAATTCACCAGCAAATTCATGACAATGCTTCTATTAACAAAAGAATCGTGAAAAATGTTTAATTGCTTACGTTCTACATGTACATGCATATATACCCCCATAAGGTCATCTCTTCAGCGATATCTGTGTAATCTGTCAGAATTCCAAAATATTGTTAAATATATAGAAATTTAATTTAATTTTACGAACGTAATAAAAATGTGACTAATGCCTTAATTAATATGTTTAAACTTATAGCACTTGTATGAATATAGATAACAAAAAAAAAAATATTTTTTTTACACGAATAGGGCTACAATATTTCTAAGTTAATTTAGTTTTTATTATGCGATTGATAAAATGTCTTTTTTATTTAAATGTAAAACATACATACATATGTATATGAATATTTTTTTTTTAATTTGAATATAATTAACATACATGCATATACATATAATCTATACAACTATTTGAATATTTTCCTTCTATATAGAATTTCATAAATACGAATTCCGTGCACTCGAACATTTTGATTACTTATTATTATTAAATGGAAGAAATACAAAAATAAAATCTACTGAATATTTATCGAATACGAAAACTGTTCAGGAATTTAAATTTATAAAAAAATTAAGAAAAAAAAAAACAAAAATAAAATGGTTACAATTTGCGAGCGCCCACTCTCCCGTCTTTATTTTAATTGAAATAATAATAAAAAACCATTTCTAGAATTTTGCTTTGGGAATACTCATAGTTTCATGTAATTTAAAATATTAATTGTCTATACATATGTTTTATTTTTTACAGATGATGGAGCACGCCTGGCATAATTACAAACTGTACGCGTGGGGCAAAAACGAGCTGCGCCCTTTGTCGCAGCGTCCGCATTCCGGCAGTATTTTTGGATCGTATGATTTGGGAGCTACAATTGTGGATGGCCTGGACACGCTCTACATAATGGGCCTGGAGAAGGAGTACAAGGAGGGACGCGATTGGATCGAACGAAAATTCTCACTAGACAACATCAGTGCCGAGCTGTCCGTGTTTGAGACAAACATTCGCTTTGTGGGCGGTATGTTGACACTTTATGCCTTCACCGGCGACCCGCTGTACAAGGAAAAGGCCCAACATATTGCGGATAAGCTTTTGCCCGCCTTCCAGACACCCACAGGAATCCCATATGCGTTGGTCAACACCAAAACTGGTATGGCCAAGAACTATGGCTGGGCCTCCGGTGGCAGCTCCATTCTGTCCGAGTTTGGCACGTTGCATCTGGAGTTTGCCTATTTGAGCGACATTACGGGCAATCCACTGTACCGCGAACGCGTCCAAACCATACGTCAGGTGCTCAAAGAAATTGAAAAACCGAAGGGACTCTATCCCAATTTCCTCAATCCCAAGACAGGCAAATGGGGTCAACGTAAGTGACGAGATCTATGTACTATTAGGGAAGTAACTTCAATTAATTTTCGCCTTGCTTTTTATTAGTGCACATGTCGTTGGGCGCACTGGGCGACAGCTACTATGAGTATCTGCTGAAAGCGTGGCTGCAGTCGGGACAGACGGACGAAGAGGCGCGCGACATGTACGATGAGGCGATGCTAGCCATCATGGACAAGATGGTACGCACCAGTCCCAATGGTTTGACCTATGTGTCCGATCTGAAGTTCGATCGATTGGAGCACAAAATGGATCATCTGGCCTGCTTTTCAGGTATATCGTTTAGGGAATATGTTGTCAGCAATTGTCACTCTCTCTTCCTCAATGTTATAGGTGGACTTTTTGCGCTGGGTGCCGCAACGCGACAGAACGAGCACACGGATAAGTACATGGAGGTGGGCAAGGGAATTACCAATACCTGCCACGAGAGCTACGTTCGCACACCCACTCAGCTGGGACCTGAGGCATTCCGGTTGGTAGCCGTCCACTATACTGCCTTGACAACTTTGTTATCGATTTACCTTGCAGTTTCAGCGATGCGGCTGAGGCACGGGCTCTGCGCTCCCAGGAGAAATACTACATCCTAAGGCCAGAGACATTCGAAAGCTATTTCGTGCTGTGGCGTCTCACGCACGATCAAAAGTATCGGGACTGGGGCTGGGAGGCGGTACTGGCGCTGGAGAAGCATTGCCGAACCGCACATGGCTATTGCGGGCTGCGCAATGTCTATCAGCAGGAGCCGCAAAAGGACGACGTCCAGCAGAGCTTCTTCCTGGCCGAAACACTCAAGGTAAGTTTACCACTCAACTTGAACCTGAGACCTGAGATCTTAATCACACGCATCTTTCAGTACCTGTACTTGCTGTTCTCGGACGATTCCGTACTACCGCTGGACGAATGGGTGTTTAACACAGAGGCACATCCGCTGCCCATAAAGGGAGCCAACATTTACTATAGACAGGCGCCAGTTGCGCTGCCCGCATCGAACGCTTCATAAGCGGCCACGAAGATGTAGACATGGGTGTGGATGTAGAGTTTAAAGACCATGTCACTTTAATTTGTAATTTTCTCTTTTTTTTTATATGTATTTTAATTTTTTGTCTGTTAATTTAGTTAGTGTATGTTCAAATGCTTTTATTCTTTTATATAATTTGTAATTAATGACGTAGCAACGCAATGATGACGATTTGCATTAAGGCAATAAGTGTGTAATCTATTGATCTTTAGTTCGATGCATCCAGCAGCAGCAACGAGCGACAACTTTCTGTGTAACATATTTAATGCAAACTTAATTAATGATAGCAATTACTCCTTAAGTAGTTACACTTTACTTACTTATCAAGAATTCTATCACCCTATACCCTTCTTTCTAAACTAAATCCCCTAGCTTATGCGGTACATAATATGTATGTTATACACAAGATTCCTAACTCTTTTTAGGACATATTTGACAATTTTGGCATTTAACGTCAAATGTAAAAGCAGCAGTTAATATGGTAATAGACCACAAACAAAAATACACACACACTTACTCTATCACTTACACATACGCCCAACCAACACAAACATAGATAAATTCTATATGTAAACTCAGGTGTTCGAATAATGATTTACCTATTCCTTTTCCGTTTCTAGATTCATCTCAATTGTAATATTTCCTTTGCCAATCGATATCTGTAGTTCTATCTATATACTGAATCTAAACTCTTATTTACAATTTTTCGCGAGAGGTACTATGATGTGCAACTCCATCTCTTACTAGCAATTTAAATATGAGAATATGGGTAACAACTTGCAACATTCGGTGTCACACTCTGGGTTTGACAAACTTAAAAGCTTTGTTTTGTAAATATTTCCCCAGCGGCAAAATGAAGGCATCTATCAGAAAAGGTTTATAAATCAAATCATATAATAATGTTATAATTGTTTTTGTGGTATAATTGTTTATAACAGTATGTATTTAGATATATATATCTACATATATAAAATATAGTAATTAAAAACTAATTATGTATTGTAATAGCACCTAGCTTACTTTAATGAAATGTAACGTATAGTACTTTTCATCAGCAAAACGAATCTTAAATGTATTTAATAAAATCACCATCAAAAAAAACAAAGATAATGAGAAATATGTAGGCAATCGTTTAAATAAAATATTTATACAATTATACAACAAATGCTAAACGACATGCGATAGCGAATTAATTTAATTTGTAACAATTTAGAAGTTTTTTTTTAATATTACTAAGCCTACTATATATTCAAGATCATGATATTAATATTAATTACATTTAATTAAATCTCAATTAATACATAATAAAATAATATAAAATCGAACAATAGCAGCAAGGAAGCACATCAGAAATAATGACAATTATTCAAAGCAAATATATATATTCAATATTTTGTAACATCTCCTGCACTTTGTATGAGCTCTTGTGCTGTGAGAAGCATAATAAAATACGTAGTACATATTACGTAAATATTACGAGAATAAACAATACGCAAATGAAATGAAAAACAATTTTCTAAGCTATAATAGTTTTATCATTAAAACTATGTTTTTTTTTTGTTATTATAATGAAGTAAATGTAAAACTGAACATAAATATTGTATAATTACAAGTCTAATAAAAATGTAAATGCGTGAACAAAATGAGTCTTATGTATCAGATAAATGTCTCCAAATCGAAGATAAACACAAAAACGATTTGACAGAGTGATGTTTTAATAAAATACATAAACTATAAAAAAAAAGTATTAGCTATTCTGATTTTTATTATAGATGCTGGAATAATTATGCTCTAGATGTTCAATACTTAAGTCATTCCCAATTTGAGCTACCCACTGCTTACTGAAGAATTCAAAATGCTGCATCAGATTTATTTATTATCATTACTCGTTCATAACAACCAGATAGTGTAAAATGCTGTAGCTTTAAAAGCTTTAAATCGTTCTTAATATAGTGTCAAAGACTTAATAGTTTATGCAGATGGATTTTGTAACATACTTCATAGTACAGTGACTGAGATGCTTCTATTCTGCCTGTTGTCAAAATATTCTATGGCCGCACATCTTTTATATTTTGACATGTTATGGGTTCATGTATAATGAGGGGTTTTGAGTTATTGAATATTTAAAGATGCTTTGTTTTTAATGCACGATTAAAAGGATTGTTTTAGTTATTATCGACTTTAACAGGGAATTTACTGCCTGTTTATGGTTTCGTTCTAAAGCCAATACGAAATTGCCAAAATATATTGAAAAATTAGTTTTGATATTTGAATAGTATTTTGTTCAAAGAAGATAACATAATCTATGTACACACATACATAGATTGTATGCAATATTTGATATGTTATAATTAAGTAAAAGTTGTTCAGATTGTCAGTAGTATGTATGTACATACACAAAGTACATATGTCCGGCGATAACGTGCAATCTAATTGGAGCAATGTATAATTCACATTCAATTTCTCATTATTAAGCAGTTTTAGAAAACATCCATAAATTCAGTTATGGAAATAGTTTTATGCGAATGTACATATATTATAAGTACATATGTATGTACATTTAGACGTTCACAGCTATGGATATGAATGTATGTATGTATGTACATCTGAATGAAATTACAAGGCAAACAAAGCACAATGTAGAGGTTAACAACACTTTACGCCCGGACTCGCGAGAAACCCGGAAAGGGAATATTTGTCGTCGACAATTACCAGTCGCCAATCCCAGCTTGCAGTTGGTGCAGACAACATTCTGAAGCACGGTTGCTGGAAACAAAGCAAACCCATTAAACGAATAAGAAACGAAGCCATTGCTTTCGTCGACGTCGATGTCAACGCGAACGCCACTCAATGAAAACGTAGAGCGTAAGACATTTGATTAAAAAGTCATTCCACCCACAAGCAAACCACAGACATAGAGAGACGACACAAAGGCTGAGACAACTTTGCTCTACACTCTCGCTCTTTTTCGCTCTCGTTTGCAAATTTGCAATTTTATGCTCTTCATGCTTTTTGTTTTTTTATACTGCACACAGTGCTTCTTCTTTATCGCTGGCTAGACGAGCCCGCCAGACCAGCTGAGCTGCTTATTGCCGGTCGTTTTGGTTCGACTACGTTTTTGTTGCTGGCTTTTTTTGTGTTGTTGTCATACTCTAACTTAGAAAAACTATAGCGACTATTATAGCTGCATTAATATTTTTTCACCAGTTTAGTTTAGTTTAGATATATATGATATCTAAGGAATAAAGGAATATTAATCTACTATCTGATCACGTAATTCAAAACAATGCATTTTTTTTTTAATTTTTGATTATTTATTTAAACCGAAATTATTTTATTTGTATAACATAAATAAACAATTTATATAATATAATGTGAATATTCGATAGTGAAAAAATTCAATATTACATAAATTCATGCAAGTAATAGAAACCCAAATTGATGATTATTCGTGTTTAATATATATTTTTTTAATAAAAAAAAATTAAACGAATTACACTAAACTAATTTTTTCTGAACGCACACCCATATCATTCTTGAATTTGAATTTGAACGACTTATTTGAGCTAATTTAATATATTTAAAAACACAATTACATTCTCAATATTAAAAAAACTTAATCATTTTGATTTATTATTAATATTATTGACCAAAAAATAAAACTGAAAATAATAGTTACACAAGATTTTTTTCCGCTTACAATAAATTGAAATGAAATATGTATATTATCATAACTTTAATGATCCTTTTGTTGTCACTCAAAATAAATGTCAAGAAGATATTCAATTAATCACAAGTCGACCATTTGTTTTTTAATTTTAAGAAAGGGTAGAGTATACGGAAATTGGATTGCCAACAATGTCTACTCTTTGTGTTTTTGTTTTGGTCGTTGACGTGAATGGCGTCGCTTCTAGCAAGCCGCACAGTTGACAGCGGGTTTTCAAGCGAGTCGGAGCGTCGTCTCTTGGTTGCAGCTGCAAACAGTATTAAATAGTGAACAAAGTTAAACTCCTTAGCAGAGAGCATTCTTAGTCTACCGTCGACTTTAGTTCAGTTTGCTTCTACTTCGTAAGCAAGTGGTAGAGTGTGTCTACAATGCCGTTCCCCATACATCCGCCCAAGCAGATGCCCTGCCCCCATTGGCAGCATTTCCCGATTAGTCCCGTGGACAGCAAACCATCGCCGTTTGGCAACAGCAGCAGCAACAACAATGGAATGTCTTCCAAAGTCGAGAACAAGCCACCGGAGCCAGTGTCCTATCGCTATTGCGTGCATTGCAAGGCAGCCAGCAAAGATGTGAGCGACAAGGATTAGATGAGAGATGGAAAGAGTTGCACTGTATTCACCTTGACGCCACTTCACCTTCACCTCAACCACACTTCATTCTCCACACACACTTCAATCAAAGCAATGTGTTACTTCACTTGGCCCGGCCCTATCTCAAAGTGGCGAACCGCAATGAGTGCAATTTATTGATACGTCTTATTACAGTTAGTTTCATGTTATGATTTTCTTTAGTTTTTTTTTAAGACACCAAAATATGTGCTTGCCTTCAGTTTGTCATTTACTTTGCAACCTTTTATTGTGCCAATTTTGAAATCATTTGCATTTTGTACACATGAATACATTTATTTGTTGTATGCTTAAGCTAAGATGTTTTATACACATACATTTTCTAACTATATTTGGTATAAAAAAAAAACAACCAAAACTCAAATAAAACGCACGACGCATTTAAAAAACAAGTTTATTCTACACGCACATACACACTCAGAGCAGTGCTACGTGCATGCGAATGTGTGTGTGAGAAGTTTGTTTTCTTGAGCGGCACACTTCTGTTTTTTGGGACTTGTTTGTTTGTCTGCTGCTTCTTCTTGCCCAGCTCTCTGCTCGACAACGGATCGTGCGTTACTTTTTATCAGTTCTCAAGGTCAGGCCATGGCGTAAATAGCACCAACAACATCGAGAATCAGAACAACAACATTACAATTTCAGGCATATGCATTAGCACACAGTCACACATACAAATGTTGCTACATGTGTATGTGTGCGATAAGCATGGAAAGGCGCAGAACAATCCAGCACTGTTACCGTTTAATCCAGCAACAAATTCATGTATTCCGAATCTTAAATTGATTCTTCTTGTTTTTTCGCTTCTTCATTGTTCTGGGACTCCAATGGGTTAATTGTTAGTGCACCCAACAGCTGTCTCAGTCGCAGTTGCAGTCGCCGTTGACGATGACGTTGGCGTCACTCGCAATTGCTGTGCAACAGAATTGTCAGATGGGTGACACAGTTCAACAAACTTAACTCAACAAAGCTCAAGTGCAAAAATAAACACACACATACCAACACACACAGAGAAAAGAAAAACTAATAAAATTGCAACGACTCCCCCTCTCTTGACAACGATTCAACTTCAGCAAAGAGAGAAAACCACTCCCATCATCACAGGAAACCATTCGAGCCCCTCTCTTTTATAACCACTTCTATTTCGCACTCTTATCGACGGCTGCTGGCGAAAAACGCCGAAAATGTTATCTTATGTGCTGTATTTACCCATATTTATCACTCTATTGGAACGTTTCTTTATAGAAACCATGTTTAATACTGTCGTTAAATAGTTTTTCGACAGAGCGAAACACGATACAAACCTGGGTATTGTGTACAAATCACTGTTATCCTATTTTCTTTACATTTATCATATAGCCGGCGAATTTATTACTATTTATTTGTATTATTAGTTAAAGTTAAAATATTGATTGTAATACATATGTATTTACAGATACATTTCAAAAAAATTGATTTGTATTCATTCCCTATATAATTTTAATTTATATTAATATCATCAGAAACGGTGCCAAGAAATTATAAAACGAATAATATACATATGTATAAAAACACACTCGGGAAGAAAAAGAATGCTTGGAAGAGTACTCATTCTTCATTCAAAAATCAGCTTTCAAATCTCTCTTAAAATTGGCTTAAGAAATGATTGATTATTTAGTTGTATTCTATTTAATTATATTTTCTTAAAGAGCATTTCATTTTTTTATGTTGCTTGTTTTGTACAAGCAGTTATTTTTTATTAAAATGTATTTCTAAATACATAGGTCCACTTTAAAATTCTCTCCCATATTTTTAGCTTTGTTAGAAAACGTTTGCCTGTCAATGTTTGTCATTAGCCACTAATTTGTGCAGCTTTGCAAAATTGGTAGCTACAATTACGCCAATTAAAAGTTTCAGGTTATTTGTCCTTTGTTTCTTGTCCCTCACTCTTTTTTGTATATGTTAGAAAGATTGCCATCAAATTTAAACAAAGAGTATGTAAATGAAATAAACTGTTGTATGCTGATGTGGGCCTTTTTACTTTTAATGTTGGTGCGCGTGAGAACGAAATAGCCGGGAAATTCAATTTCCACGAATAAAACACGTTTTTAAAGTTTCCGACAAAATTTGCCGCACCCCAATTCTTGCCGCCCTAGGCAGTTGCCTACACTGCTTATATGTTAAATCCGGGCCTGAGTATGTATATATTTTATACCGAATTGAATTAGGATTTCTTTTTTAAATACAATTGTAACTGTAAAGTTTTTTACATATTTTTTGTTTTGTTTTGAGTTGTACTCTGAAATGTTTTTTTTTTCCACATAACGACCATTATTAAACTATACATATG
Source organism: Drosophila formosana (assembly GCA_035045625.1). NCBI lineage: Eukaryota > Metazoa > Arthropoda > Insecta > Diptera > Drosophilidae > Drosophila > Drosophila formosana. The sequence continues at coordinate 1,095,320 of JAWNOW010000062.1, forward strand.
TATACATATATTTTGTTAACAACACATAAATATCCGCCTGTCACTGTAATTTTGGAAGCGATTCAATTATAAATCAATGCAATCAATTATTTTCCAATAATAAAACAAGTAAGAAAGCTACAGTCGAGAGTGCACGACCGTAAGATACTCGCAACCCATTTCGAGGGAAAACAAAAAACTTAAATGATGTTTGAAATAAAAATATACTAATGAAATATACTGACTTTATTTTTATATATTTTAAAAATATCCATAACCACATGGTCACACTCTCAACTAAACAAACAAAGGGCGACCAGCTGCAAGTGAATTTGGCCTATAAAATTGATTCTTTAATAACTTCCATGTTTTTAATTTGATCTGCGTAAGTCCTACACGAATACTGTCACCAAATTTGATATCTCTAGGTCATTTTCAAACTAAAAACGTCCATATGCATTGGGCACAACTATTTTGATAAATATTTTAACAAATAACTTTTGTTCTACTAATCCGAATTTTACCAAAATTACAAAGTATAATAAGAATATTATGCACAGATGTGCGGAAAATTATCTGGTTATAATAATACCAAAAATTTAACTAAAAAAATATTCTAAACATTTTGGTATACAAAAAACATTTATATAATATTTCAATTATTTGAATTATAACCATTCTGAGAGCCCATATTCAAGATAATAATTTAACAGCAGATTTGTGACCCCTCAAATATTAGTAGAAACTTCTATTAACCGTCGAAGTTTTTAAACATTTGAATTTGAAATCAAAATGTTATTTTCTTTAATCGATTTTTTGGTAATAGGTATCGAATTCAGCTTGAATCTGATTGACGATAGCAAAATTCGATGTGCATCGGTAAAGGCCTTTAAATTTATAACAAATGCCAATTTAAAATTTGAATACTAGATCGAAATAGGCAATATATACATACATATGTATACTCTGTGCATTAGGCAATTTAGTTGTTATCTTTAACTTTCATAATTAAATGCACAACAAAAATTTGTTTTTACGTTTGTTATTTGAAGAAGCTATGGTCTAACTTTTAAATAAAATATTAAACTTAATAATTGTCTCAACATATTTATTTGGGTTAAATTTTTGTTTTGTTTTTCTGTTTGCAATCCTTGAAAAAATCCCAAAGCAATTTAAACAGCTGCGCTTAAATTCCGTGGAAGCAATTGTGGGCTTGTGGTATATTTTAGGTGATTCTTTTGTATGCTGTATATTTGAAGGAAAATGGTATATTTAAAAAGTTGATTTGCGGTCGAGCTGATTAAACATACGAAATGTATGATTAAAGATGCAATTATATTTAAATTGTGAGTGAAACGGTGAACAAGACAGAATTGGCTGGCGGTTGACGGAAGATGGATTATCAGTACTATGACGACGAGGCGGACTATATGGATGATGAAGGCGGTAACGATGGCATCGATGAATTCTATGCTGACCGCAGGTTCCACAATCGCTACGCCCGCCACTCAGATTACCCCAACGATGACGACGACGACGACAACGACGACGGCGATGGCGGCGTTGTGGAGCACGCCAGCTTAATGGATCGGCTGTACGATAGCTATGCTAATTGTATGCTCCCCTCGCTGATCCAAGTACTGAGCTACTTGCTGCCACTGCTGCTGGGCTGTCTGATCTGTCGGCTGCTTTGTCAGCTGTATGTGCGACAACAACGGCGCCGACTGAGCAGCAGTTCTTGCAGCTGGCAGGAAGCCAACAGCCTCCAGATGGGGCCACTGCATGTGATCAATGCAGCTTGCGGCCTGGCAATGATCTATGTGACGCTGGGCGAACGCATGATGCTGCTGCTTCTCTTGAGCGGCGTTAGCTATGGGCTGCTGCAGCTTGTCCGAGTGGGCAAGGGGCAGCGTTCAGCTGTGGTTATCGCTGTGTTGTGCATTGGCAGCCAGTTCCTCTATGAGTTACTCGTGCTGCAGCAGCGCACGGATTGGCCGCAGCTGCGTGGCCTGCAGATGGTCGCCAACATGAAGGTCATCTCGCTGGGCTTCGATCTGGCTGCGGGCACGGGGCCAAAGGGATGGCGTATGCCGCGTATTTGGGCATATCTGGGATATGTCTTCAATCCGGCCAGCTGCATTGTAGGGCCCTGGCTAAGCTATGGCTGCTATCTGGACGCGTTATGCTGCAAGCCCAATTGGCGTCGCTGTCTGCTGCAGGCGCTGTGCAATCTGCTGCTTTGTCTGGTGGCGTTGACGGTCTCCAATTGTATTGCGCCCGCCTGGGGTGAACTGCAGCTGCAGCAGGATCAACTGGCAGCCCATTGGCTACTTATGTATACGGGAGCGTTGAGTGTTCGCAGCAGCCACTACTTTGTCAGCTTTCTCAGTCAGGCGATGTTGGCGACGTCGGGACAACAGCTGGACACCAGTCAGCACAGCAACTCGAAGCTGCTGGGCGCTTTAGTGGCGCGACCTAGCCACATTGAGTGGCCGCATTCGCTGAGCGCTCTGGTACGCTGCTGGAATGTGCCGATGCACGAGTGGCTCAAGCGTTATGTCTACACGGCATCCAAGCAACGTTCGAGGCACAACACCATTGTGGCCGTCTTCTGCACCTACATTGTCTCCTCGCTTCTACACGGCATGGACTTTCGAATCTATTTGGTACTGCTTTCGCTGGCCACCTTTGGCGAGGGCGAGTCGATGCTGCGGCGTCATTTGGCCACGCTTTGCAATGCTTGCATCGCCGCAAATCCGTGTGTCGGTTCTGAGCGCTGTCGCTACTTGCGCTGTCCACGACGTCGTGGTTGGCGCTGTTTGAGCAGTTGGCTGGTAGCCGGTATCAATCTAGCGTTCACAGTGCTAGACATTTGTCATTTGGCGTATCTGGGCGTTGTGCTGCTGAACGAAACGCTCGTTATGGAATCGGAGCACGAGCTGCCATTCATGTATCCCTGGGCAGCAGCGGGATATCTGAATCATTACATTGGCATCGGCATGTTTATGCTTTATCTGTTCATATCATAAGTCCAGTGGACTGTCCAAGACAACAATGCACGTCAAAGACTGCCGAAAAGAGAGAGACTGCAACCTGCTCCGGCTCCAACTCCATGTGACTATTTGATTGAGTTGCTGCTGATGATAATCGGAGATCGGAGAGGCGCTTCTGCGCGCCCTGTGGACACAACGGTACTGATTAATCTAAAAAAAAACACTGAATCTCTAAAAAATCTGTATTTGTATTTGTATTTTGTATTTCTATGGGCGTAGTCGTTACCAAAATATCTATTTAATTTATACAGATATACCGATACTTATACATATGCTATACATACTTAACATATATACATACATACTTGCGATGCACCTCTCGAGTGTACTTAATAAATCGAAATCAGTTTTAAAAAATAATAAATCATTGTAGAATGATTACATTTATCGGCTTAGGTAGTGTGACTTTTCATTATGGATAGTATGAGATTTGCAAATTGTGGGAGAACTGACATAAACTACTTTGATTTACTTCAATTGAAAGATACTTTCTTCCCTTTGAGATATATACTTGAAAAACATCCCAGAACTTGTTTCTTTATTTATGGATAATATGCGAAAACCTGATTTGCACACTTATAATTTAATCTCTGTTCTATAAAATTAACAAAAATGACTAATTTTACTTTCGAAAATATAAATTGTAGAATAACTTATTTTTAACGCAAAATGCTAAAAAAATGTGTACTTACTGTTATAATTCTACAATGTTCTAATTTCCTTTTTAATATGGATATAGATTTCATACAGAACTAATTGATGCTGAAATATAGTAAGTGATTTTGCGGAGCTTCGAAATTTGGCAAGACATGATTAAAACTATCTTACGTTTTCAGCTTCTTGCTTTGCGTCGGTTAAGTTGACCACCAACTTCAATTTATTTAATATAAAAAATGTAGTGTTTGAACTATACCTTTTTTTAACACTACTTTGCTTTTATTCATTATCTACCTATTCCTGGGTTGGGAGGTCAATCATCGCGCTTGGTGATTAGGATGCGATGAACATTTTCTGTAGTATTGTTCCTTCGACTCAGATATTACTCCTCTGACTGGTTGAATATTTAAATCTCTGGATAGCCTTCCCCCAGAACTGGGAGCCACCAGTCCAGACTGGTTTAAGTACCTATTTATTGAGAGGGAGCTTGTAGTCAAAACTAAGCAAAGACCGTGCGTTGATGAGGATATTGGCTTTTTGTTTTAAATGTGTCCTTTTAGCTTCGATGTGTCTGTGCTGTGCGAGTCTTCTATCAAGATGTACTTCTTGCTCTCCATAGTGAGTGTTTTGGGTGAGCTTCCTTTAAGCGTCGCTTTTCGAGGAGAAGCTTCTCTATTTGAAGATTTGTCTTCTTTAATTGACGAAGACGGACTCGAGTGTGTCCACAAAGCCATCGATATCAGCTTCGGTGTGAGGGCTTAAGTATTTTCTGTATCCGAGGCAATTGGTCTTATGTGACGTCAATCTACCTGGCTTCCCTTTGATTGCAGGATGCCTGACTAGATTCATGAAAAGTGGAGAGATTTCTGATGAAAGACAATCAGCGTCGATAAGATCTCTAGGAATATTTTTAGTAATTGCCAAGTCAATTAATTCTGGCACTTTTTTAGGGTTTGTCGGTCAATATATTGGTCTGCGCAACACTAGCTTTAATTTCTTTTTTTTTTTTGGAAATGCCAATTGTAAATTATACGGTCCGTGATAAGAATTGTCATCAAGCATTTTTAACTGCAAGAGATCGAATTTATGTACATTTAATATTTGGCTTAGAACCCAACAACCAATTTTTCAAGCTGGAACTGCCAGTAATTTCATTCAGTTCTACGAGAAAACAGCGCCACAATCCAACGAATACAGTAAGCAATAGTGCCCTGTAAATTATGCATTATGTATACGCGGTGTTGACAGCAGACTTTTCTAATAGGTGAACTTCAACTGGTGAAGGCCGAATGCAAGTGATATAGCCAACTCGAGTCATTAATATTCTTTTTTTTCAACTCATATGTGCAAATTCTAACTCTTACCACAGAGTTTGAGTTTTAATTTTTATACCCCCTACCCATCGGCTAGAAGGGAATTATATATTAATGCCAGCAGAAAATGTACACATGTTACAGGCATAAGAAGTCATCTCCGACCCAAGACGATATAGCAATCTCTGTCTGTTTGTATAAACACCTAGATCTCAGAGGTTATAAGAGGTAGAGCTTCGCAAAACTGTTGCCTTTGCGTTTGCTTTATAGCTGTATCGGAGCTTTTAGATTTTAGCACACACGTTTCGTGAAAATTTTAGTTAAATCGTGTGATAAACATGGAAGATATTAGTTAAGAAAGGGGTAATTTTAGTTCGCTTAATCTATGAATAATATTATATAGGGAAACGCTTTTAAAAATTGACAAAAACGACAATTAAAAGTTTTAATTTTTTATTTTTTTTATTGTTTTTTTTTCATGTAGATTTTTTTTCTTGTTTTTGTTTTATGTTTTCTCATTGAGACAAATATTTATAACAATATTGTAATTTTTACTGCTTTGTTTTCTTTTTTTTTTCATTTTCATTTCCTCCATTTTGCAGATTTGTTTTCGGTTCTCAGTTGTTTTTGTTTTGTTGCTTATGTTTTAAATATTAAAATTACTACCTTAAAAACTATGCAATGACAATAAAAATATTTTATATTTGTTTATGCAACTTGTTTTGCTTTGTTTTCCATATCGCGTTTCTGAACTGCTAAAAAGTTTACAATCTTTTTTCATCTTGATTTATCTAATCATTATTTACGTTCCATTTTTTCATAAATTGTTTCGGTTCGATTTGATTTTGACATGAAAAATAGATAGATACATATACATATATACATTCATACACATATATATGTATATATATGCATTTATTTATAATTACGTGTATGTGTACATGCATTGTTTTTACTATTTTTTTATGTTTATTGACATTTTTATGCCTTTTTTTGTGTGTATTTTGTTTTGTTTCCATGTACATACATTTATAAAAAAAGAAGGGACATGCAACATTTTGGTGCTGCACGTTTTTCTTATTTGATTTATTTGCATATTCTTCTTTGCCTTGTTTAATTTTGTTTTTTTTTTTTTTTAATTATTTTTCATTTATAACAACTGAGTTGATCACAAGAGATAACGAGAGTTTTTTTGTTTTATATTTTTTGTTTTGTTGGTGTGTTTTTATTTATATTCTCGTTTTCTAGTCGCTTCATTTGCACTTCTTTTTACTTTACAAAATATGACTATGCTTTCGTTGATTTTTTGTTTTTTTTTCTTTCCGTCAAACATTTCTTTTGCTGTTTTTGCTTGCCACCTTTGCAAAAAAGGCGCAGAAAGGACAGAGCATTTGCAGCTATTCATTTTTGTTGTTTGTGTTGTGTTTTTAATTTTGTTTTCAAGCTTTTAGTTTATTTTAAATTTCATTCGTTTGCTTAGTTTCAACGCAAAATCAGTTAAAATACAAATGGTGTACAAATATTCGCTAACTACATACATGCATATGTATATATAATACACATAAATGTATATTCATATATAAATTGGTTTTGCCTTTCGCGCGCACAGAAAAAAAAAATGTGTAGCCTTAGCTAAGGGTAGAGGAAGTGGGAGGGGAGGAAGGTGTGTATGTGTGTGTTGGTGTTGGAAAAAAACTGCCGTATGTAAAATTATGTAACAAATACATATATTCTCCTACTCTTTTCAATTCATGTCTCTCACACGCTTCTTATACTCATTCGCCGATCGTTCTTTCTAATGGTTAAAAATTTTAAAACTTAATTTTAATTATGCTTTTACTCTCTCTCTCTCGCTCGTTTTTGTTCTCTTTCTTCTGTATGGGGTACAAATTGTTGTGGGAGGCTTCTGCTGGTGAGAGAATTTTACTAGGCGCCGCATTAAAAATTTAGCTAAACACATTTTCTTTGTATAATAATTGTTTTTTTTTTTGTTTGTTCTTTTTTCTTTTTGTTTTTTGTTTGTAAATTCCAGATTTCAGCTTATCATATAACAAAGTAGCGAATAATAGACAAAAAAACAAAAAAAAGGTGTTTGAATATTTAAAAATTAATAATTAACAGTACAAATTACTGTGTTGTATAATTTAATTAGCAAATATAACTAAATCAATAAAAATAGGCTTTAAAATAATATTACACTTTTACGAGTAAATTATAAACATAATTACATTGTGTGTGTGTTTGTTTGTCTGTCGCTGTTTTATGTTGTTGGCTGCTGCTGTTTGTCGCCTTGCACATTTTGTTCTCGCCAACACTTGGCCAACAACATAACAGCAACTCAGGCTAAAGAGTGTCCAATTGTCAGTGTCTCTGTGTGTTTGTGTGGTGACAACTAGGTAGTTTATATTACATATAGCGCTTTATATATATGCAAACCATGATATGCGGCTGGCAGCCATTGTCAGTGTGATCAATCCTGTTACTCTTGCTGTCTTTGTCTTTGATGTTGTCGGCGTCGCTGTCTATGTCCTTGTACTTGTATTTGTCGCCTTCGTGTTCGTGTTTGTCATCGTTGCCAGTCCGCCATTTTCGACATGAAGCTGCTGCTGCCGCTGTCGCTCCTGCTGCTGTCGCTGTTGTTGTCGGTGTTGCTGTCGTTTTCGATGCTGCCAGAACCAAGCGCAAGCGCCGCCGCTGCCCATTCCAGCAATGGCACCACGTTCAATCGTTCTTGGTCTGACAGTAGAGCTCTTTCAGCGACTTGAGCTCCTCGATGAGCGCTTTGTTTTGGTTCTCTAGCACCGCCACACGATTCTCCAGGCACTTGATGTACTCCTTCTTTTTTCGCCGACATTCGCGCGCCGCCTCCCGATTCTTTTGCAATCGGATCTCTCGCTTGCGCGTCTGATCTTCCGCAATGCCGCTGTTGTCTGTGTATAAAGGAGAAAGAGACAGATACAGAACAGAGTACGCATTAGTTTGGTTTTTGTTGTTTTCTGCAATGCTGCTGCTTTTTGTTTACTGGTATTATATGGTATCCGATTGGATAAATAGAAGGCCGAGTCAGGCGCCATGTGTAGCAGTGGACTGCCCGATGTGTTGCCGCCGCCGCCGCTGCCGCCAACGCCGCCGCCACCCCCCGCCCCACTACCACCCAGCTGTGAGCTGAGCACGATGCCATCAGGCATTTGCAGAATTGCGCCCGCTGCTTAATTTTGCAAATTGTTGTTGTTTTTTTTATATTTGGGGGAGATGGTTGGGGGTTGTTGTTTTAGGTTGGTTGTAGTAGTTGTTGTTGTTGTTGACATATTTATTGGATTTTTGTTTTGGATTTTTTTTGTAGCATATTCGCGAGCATTCAAAAAGAAAACGAAAAAAAAAATACAACAATAAAAATTATAAGAAAACATTTTGTCTTGACTTTATTGATTTGATGGGTGGTGTTCATTGTGAGTGCGAGCGGGTGATCGAACGAGCGAACAGAGCGACAGATTTTTGGTTTCATTGTTTTGCTTGTAGATGGTTAGTTATGAAAAAAAAAAAAAAAAATACCACTGCAACGGCGACGGCATCGGGCGACGTTTGTTATGATTACATATGTGCGTATGTATGCGTGAAGACATTGTGTGCGTGTGTGGTGTGTGTGGGATGAAGTGGTGTGCGTGTTGCGGCAACAACAACAACAACAACAACAGCATCGGTAAAGCAAAAAGCGACAATTTGAAAACGGCACTTATCATTTACATTTTACATTGTATGTATGTATGTACACTGTAGAAACTCGATAGTGTCGCCAGCATTAAATTTGTGTATTTGACATATATATTTTTTTAAATTATTAATTTTTAGTATATGTATTTTTTAAATATTATTTTTGTTTTTTTTTTACGTTTGAATTAATTATTATGTTAAGCGTTCAAAAAGTGTGTTTTGAGATGAAGGAGTTTTAATATAAAATAAGTGGAAACGTAATAATCGTATGTGTATAAGAAAAGCTTGGCATCGAGTTTCTACTATACTTTTCTTGTAAATGTGGGCGGGTTAAATGTGTAAAATGTTTTGCGAGGGATTTGATTGCTAGAAATCGCGTATACATATAGTATCTTCATAAGAATTCCATTTGGACTATACCGCAGAAACATTCCAAACGTTCCTTTTGCGTCAATTTATTCGTTAAGCAACAACAACAACAACTAATGACAAGGATACATGAGAAAGAGTTAAAGAAATAGAGGGAGAGATACAGAGAGAGATACAACTAACGGTTTAAAACAGCTGCATCATGATTCGTATGTTTATGTGTGTGAAGTGAGCTTGAATTTTTTGGTGAATAATTGCAACTATCACAACAGTCAGAATGTTAGGTTACGCACAGAAAATGTTTGATGGTACTATATAGGATTGACGAAGAGATTAATTGATGATAATGATGATGATCAATCCGTCGTCTCCATTTTTACAATACACAATGTTAAAGTTAGTGTCTGTGTTGTAAAGAAACTCTCCGCACATTCTGCAAGTATTACATTCAAAAATCTGCCCTGCGACTATTCACATTACTTTTTTCTTTTTTTTAAGTTAAGTAAAGCCTCAGTCCAAAGTGTTTTGGCAGTTCTTAAAATATATATTCGAAAACATGCCTCAATAATAGTATCATAGCTTCAAGCTTATTGTCATATGGTTTGAACTGTTACAAAAAACCCTGGTACAAATGAGTGACTGACAAATGCATTAATGCGTATACTTTATAATCTCCATAATCTCTAGCGCTCACAACTCAGACGGACAGATTAACATAGTTATATCGATTTGGTCTACCTATAATATATATTTGATTAGAAGGAATATCTTTTCTAGGGTACATCAAAATTGGCACTATCTTCCCTGTGTTTTTAATCCAAATTTTCTAAAAATTACATAAAAAATTATTGAAATTGTACCCTCCAGTTGGCTGAACTTTGGTATTTAGTTTAAAAATTAAGTGAACGATAAAGAAAGAGGCAGAGCGAAAGAGAGAGTGGGAGAAGAAAATCAGCAAAGAGGGGAAGGGGAAGGCAGTTAGGCGCTCAGCGTAGGTTATAAAATTACGAAAAACAAAAGAGAAGACAATTACCGCTTATGTCGGGTCCACTGATTTCGGTGAATATCTTGTTGTACGATGGCCTTCGCGTCAGATTACTTCGATGATGTTGTGAATCATCGTCCGATAAACTCTCGTCGCTATCCTCCGGATGCTGTATATTCGGTTCGGGTTTGATCTTACATTGAAAGTTTGGAGGGATCTACAAGATGGAAATGTTTCGTTAAACATAGTCACATAGTCTTCACATACATATATGATATTATGAGTTTCGACTGTAGTATTTTGATTCGATGAATGGCTACGCACTTTGTTACGCACTTGCACTGCATTGCCGGTAGCCGTATGAATAACAGTCGTATTTGCCGGTTTGGTCACATAGATGACATTGCCGCCGCCGCCGCCTTTATGCATCGTTGATGCGTCGGCCAGCGATTGATTTTGATGCTGTTGCTGCGTTCCCGCGGCGCTTTGTATGACACCCGAATGATTGGCTGCCTGTATCACGGATTGTACCTGTCGAACAAAATGAATGCATATACATATTTATTTGTCGCAATCTAGTAAAATCAGTTAGTGCTAAATTATCATCGGAAAATCTCTGACATATGTATCTACCTTGCTTATTAAGCAATAATTTTTAACGCAAATTTTCTCACTACCTAAAATTTGTTGTTCAAAAACTAGATTAAAAATGTTGGGTTAGGTGTACAAACAGAATTAATCATTTATCAGGCGCAGGTTGGCTAACATTCATTTCTGTTTACTGCAGGCTTTCCAAAAAATGTACGACAAATTGGTTCGTACGTTGAATAACAATAATAAGGTAATGTTGTTGTTGTCGAGTTGGTCTTTATAATTTCCAATTTTTTTTAATTTGATTGAACATACAATAATGTGCAAATCTTATAATATGTACTAGACAGCTTATGTTGCTACTTGGATCGCTTTGCATTTTGATATGCATATACATATATTTTTATTTGTAATTTAATTTTAAACTTCATAATGCCAACGTTTGTTGATTTTGAAAACTATGTTTACTTGTGTCTTTTTTTTTTGCAATTTTTTATTCGACTACTTTGTTCCGATTTCAAAATAACTTTTAGTACTAAAACATTGAGACTCTGAATTAGCCTTCAGGTTTGGAGTATAAATTCTATAATTTTTTTCTTGGGCAGTCGAGAGAGGAAAGAAGACCAGCCACTAAAAAATTGGAGAAACAATTATTTGAATAAAATGTTGTTTTAAGTTAATCAAATGGTTCTGTAAATTGATATATATATTTTTCAAAAATTATATCACTTTATAGAATTGTACAATTGTACACAAAAGTATATGTGTATTTTTGTATTTTGTTGATTCTAGGAAGTGAGGCCATTATTTGGCACTAATACAAGATTTGCCAAGAGCAAAAGGACTTCTTAGAGCCTAGAGGTTCTAATGACTGAGGTTCTAGAGGCTGATCCTAGCGAGCGCTCACCTGCAGGCCGTGTGTTAAGGTCCCCATGGGGTATTGTATATTGCAGTTGGTTGTGGTCAGCACGGATGCCGCGCTGCTGGCATTGTTTGTGCTGGCCGTCGCCGTTGTACTTTGCTGGTTCTGTGACTGTTGTTGCTGCTGTTGTTGTTGCTGTTGGCCGCCTGCTACTGCCGATGCTGCCGCCGCAGTGACATCAACAACATCGTTGACATTGCCGCTGGAGGCGGCCGACGAGTTGCCATTCTCCTCGACGATGCTGTCCATTTTAGCGATTTTCAGCAGCACCGTTACGCTCTCCGATAAGTGCTTCAGTTTGGCGTCCGTTTCCGTTTCCGTTTCAATGTTGCCAGTTTGAAATTGAAGTTGTGTGTTGCTGCGGCTGGACGACGACTGCAACGGCAATGGAAGGGAAAACAAAGAGAGAGAGAGAAAGAGAGAGGAGAGTGAGGAAGATAGTGAGAGATATTAGTTACAGTATTGCTTGATTGGTAATTGTTAATTGCACTACATCATATATCCCAACAACAACACAAGTGCACACACACACATACATTCTCTCACTCGCTGACTGTCACTGTTGTCGCTGCTGTTGCTGTTGATTATGTCTTTGCTACATTCAACTGTTGTTTGGTTTGTTTTGTTTGCCTGCTACACAAATGACGACGACGACAATACAACAGCAACAGCAATGACCAAACCGTCGTCTCAACTGTTGTGTGTATTTTTACGAAATGACGTCATGACGACGTTGTGTTATAGGCAAATAAAAAAAAGCAGCACAAAAAAGACAACTTACTTTCTGATGACATCACTAAAAACGTTGCTGCTCCTCTTGTTGTTGCTGCTTTTGTTTTTGCTTTTGCTCTTACTCTTGCTCTTGCTATTTCTCTGCTCTCTGCGCGCGCTTGTATTTGTGTGTGTGTGTGTGTTTATGTCGCGTTGCGCGCTGTGCTGGCAACTTGTTGAAAAATTCAACTGTACGCACGCCACACACAAGCTGAACCAGGATAGCTGAATGATATCCGATGTCCTCAGCGACCCCCCACAAAGTCAGCGCGATCCTTAAATGCAGTTGCACCAATTATAAATTTTGATTTTGGGTGACGGCAGGCGAACTGCGGTAAAAAAGGCAAAACACTTTGCACAAAGTTGGCAGCACGCGCGCACAGCACACCAAAAAAAATTTTCTGCTGCTGTTATCGTTGCTGCTGTTGCTGTTGTTGCTTACGTTCTTTTCTCATAGCAGCTCGATGCGTTTTATATTTGTAGTCAGATTGGCAAACACACAATTTATTTAATGCATCTTTCGTACATGGGTCACGTTTGCAGGACACATTAAATTTTAACAATTATTTATTGATCAGCTTCTTGGCCCTTTTTGCACAAAACTTATTTTGTATTGCTCGCTCGCTCGCTCGCGCTACTTTACTGCCTTCGTATGTACAGGGGCAACACACACACACACACGCACAAATACACACAATCAAAAGACGCACTCAAAAACACACACATACTCATGCGCACGCAGCGACGATTCGTTTTACTGTCAAGCGTTGCCAGATTATTTCAGTTCGATTTTGGATAAATACAATACACCCAAATCCACTTAAAAAATGTAAAAATCCTAGGCAAAATTCGACTAAAATGTTCCGAATTAAAAAATAAATTTTCACTGCTCCGATTGACTATTACTGTACATAAATATCAAGAGAATGAAAAAAGCGCGCTTACATTGCCACAAGCTGGCAGCACTGACTACAGCTGTTTCATCGTCCACACTGATGGCGTCAGGGCTGCATCATCGAAATTCGGTCGATAATCCAAGCGATTTATTGTCAACACAGCTGTAACCGCTGTTGAGTGTGACCAGCCGTTTATAACTAATGCGAAACATTTTCTTAACAAAGAAACTTCTACGTTGCATCCATAATTTTGAAATTATTAAAAAGGTTTTCGTAGATTTTTTGTATACACGGAAATAATATATAGATATGAATTTGTATATATATTGTACATAAATATCAAGTGTGAACATGTGACAATTTTGAGGATACAAACGTATATTTTGAAATTTTTTTGTGGTCCCACTCCCATACTGGTGTTTCTCGAGGCAAAAAATTAAATTTTAAAAGTCGACGTGCTGACGCCAATTGGCGTAATGTAAACAAATTTTGTGCAACAGTAAAAGAGCGAGCAATCAATTATTAAGTGTTTTTTATTAGAAACGAATATTTTATTTTCCTTTAGGGATTTTACTTGCCCAAAATGTTGTGTTAAAAAGACACTGAATTAATTGAAGAAAAGGGTCATAAAACAATTTGCAAAATGTTCTTTTACTCATGAAAGACGAAACTTGTCTTAAATAATAATAATATATTCAATAATATATTAATTTATATAATTTGTTTGTTTCACTTTTTAAAATTGTAATGGAAAAGTTGTAATTTTGTTTTGCAGACATTACTTTTTCAAATTTGCTTTACAACAATTCGCTTAACAAATGTAATGTATTAAATAAAAGTGAAATAAAAAAATAAAAGCGGACTTTTTAATTACATCCCCCAACATTAATGCCTTCACAATCACAATCAATGCAATTCTGCTTTAGGTTGTCGATCCATTCCCCTACATTCGCCAACCGCCATGCAGTCTGCGTTAGTCAGGGTCACAAAAAAAAGAAAAGTCAACAACAAACGATTAAGAAAGCAACAGTCGAGTGTGCTCGATTGTAAAATACCTGGTACCCTGTTTTGTAGATCACGAAAATACTTTTGAAATATTAAGAAAACTTGTTAAATTTGCTAAACAAAATAAAAAAATTAAATGTCAAATATTTCACATGCGCGATTCGAACTCACGCACCATACGCACACTGCAACACGAATAAGTGCGTTCTAACCACTGCGCCACCATGACTGTGTGTGAAGCATTCTAATATGAATAAAGTTCCACTTACTTATTGTTTGAGTTTTTCTTTAACAATTGCAAGACTTGCAGCACACTCTGGGTGAATTACTCTTTTTTTTTTCAAATTTTAATTTTTACAAGGCAATTTATAACAGTATTTCCAAATATTATATCCATTATAAATAACATACATGCTTTTAAAAAGTAAAAAAAAAGTACTCTGGAGCGTCACTTGTACCGCTGTTGTCTGTTTTGCTGTAAGTGTTTTCATACATGTAAGCGTAAGAAATACGCAATTAATATGACTGTAGCTTTCTTACTTGTTTGTTTCGAAATATGCACAAAAATAAATATCACGGCACAAAAAATGAACTGGCTTTTGGCACTTAAGTATTTTAATAAGACTAATTTTAATGTAATGCATTTATTTTTATGCAAAAATAATCATTTAGATTTAAGCTTTTTTCGGTCCAGTTTCTTATCATTTTATTTATATTATTGTAATTGCCTTCAGTAGTTGCCCTAAGGTGCACCACCCGCTGCAGCCTTTCGGTGCTTACAAGAATTTGAATTTATACAAAATTTATTTTTAAAAAAGTATGGTCCTTGCAAGGTTGACCAATGCCATCGCCCATTCAAAAAAAGTATGATCCCTGTAAGGGATCGAACCTACAAGGGTTTGTTGATAAGTAATCGACTCAATAAGAGAACGTAATTTTTTCACATGAAAATATATTAGAGATAAAATTAATATCTTTTTAGAGAAGTATGCCAAATTCAGAAATCCCGCCATTTGCATATGACTTCCAAATATTAAGATTCCTAAAGCTAATTTGTTTTGAATATTGAATATTTTACATCGTTTTTTAATTTTCGGTGAACAGTATTTAAAATTTGCAATAAATATTTGTCACGGCGAGCTGAATTAAGCGAATATAATGGGTTTATCTCCATTTTGGAGACTGTTTTTCATATTCAAGTAATTTTTTTGAAATTGTTTGATAAATTCAAAGAAGATGCCCATAACATCGACAATGTCGACCATTTTCACCCATAGTATATAAATTATCGTCAATTAAGATTGGAAAAGTGCTCAAAATTAAATTTTTCGAAAATTTTTGCTGAATTAATTTTCTGTGAAAAAATGTTGGAAGAAATATTTGTCACGGGATGGTATTTAACTGCCATCGCGGAATTAAAAAAGGACCAATGTCATTATTGAATGCATGATTTCCACTCACACAAACTTAAGCCTCTTCGAATATTTTATAAACTTAGTGGACGTGAGGATGATGGTATCTATGTTGTGTGAAAATTGCAGCGTCATTACCCTACAATCAGTGAATAAATGACAAGGAACTACTTTAGTTTTTTACAATTGAATTTGTATTTATCGTTCTTTTGGTGCAAGTGTTGATAAGAAAATCAATGTATACGGAAATATATCCATTAACAAAACAAATTGGGAAAATAATGGCAAGTGCCACACGATAATTTCGTAAAAAGGGTTGCATGGATCTACCAAAACTTTATTATAAGGAAAAAATTTAACATCTACCACAAACGGTGGGCACCCACAATCTAAGTTCGGCGCAAACACGTGTTAAGTAATGCTGTTTGTTTTTATCAGCTGTTGGTTAGAGAAATTGGTGCGACGTCACTAAATCGAATAAAATCACGAATTAAAAAATTATATAAAATTATTGTTGCAATTATTCTTGAAACTCAACTTCACTTTTAATCTCAAAATTCACGAAAGTCGCATTTTACTTTAGCTTATGTAAAATAGTTTCATTATGAATGTTATTTGAGATTAACAACAAATTAACAAAGAATATGCACTGGCTAATACATCGGTCCTAGATTGTCTAT
Source organism: Drosophila formosana (assembly GCA_035045625.1). NCBI lineage: Eukaryota > Metazoa > Arthropoda > Insecta > Diptera > Drosophilidae > Drosophila > Drosophila formosana. The sequence continues at coordinate 1,111,664 of JAWNOW010000062.1, forward strand.
TGTTATGAAGGTTGGAAAGGAGCTATAAATAATCAAATCGAATATGATAAGAAGGTTTAATATTTTGAAAAAAAAAAAAACCTGATATATAGTATTTGTAATTCTTCGTTGTTTTCGCAAACTTACATATGTATATCTGATAAAGAATTTATTAAAAATGCAACAATGCTTGATGTAGTTTTCTTTGACTACTCCTACTGGATTGCCGACTTAGTGCTAATGCTTAAAACCATTACCGATCTTCAATCGTAAAGTTGTTGTGAGTCAAATGTGGTTTGCATTCCAAAAAGCGAAAAAAAAAAAACCAATCCCCTGTACACTGGTTGGCAAATGAACATGAACGAACAATGTCATTGATTGGCAATTAAAATACGACAAAAACATTGCATTATTCTATTGTCTTATTGTTTTTATTTTTGTTTCCTTTGCTGATGCTCTTGTCCTTCATTTGTCGTCCGATTGTAAAATCGAGCTTCAAGGAGACTTTTTTGTTTTTTTCTCGCGGATGATTAAAATTATTTTTGTTGCCTTTAAATTGTTTGCTTGCTGTAGATAATGTCGACCGCTGACACTGCACACGATGCAAACAGTCAGACGCACCGACTCACAGAGCATTAAACATTAAGCACAGTGACGAGGCTGTTAAAATGACGGTAAACTTAACGACGCTGTGCTGGAAAGTGAGAGGAACCCCGGCCGATTCACTGAAAAATTATTGCTCTGCTTTGTTAGGGCTGAGGATGAGTTCGTGTCACGCACTAGCTAGTCGCCCTTTATTATTATTCTTGCTAGCCGAAATACATATTGGCATTTCATTACTTAGTGTCGGCCGATAAAATATGTTACAAGCATATGTAAACATCTATTTTCGATAACTATTATTGTTTTTTATTTTTATAAAACATTAAACCGTAGGATTCTTAAAAATTCGTTTAGGATCGAATGGTAAAGTGGAAGGAATTCGAATAAAAATGGTTTAGATGAGCTATAACAATAAGCCTAACTTCCAGTTCAACATGGCTGCTTAGGTCCTGTATCGGCTAAAAGTAATCGATGTTCTGTTGTTTTGTTATATTTAAAAGATGTCGATAATAAGATTAATTTATTAGTTGAAAGCAGATGCTTTTCTTAGGGTGTTTCGCAGTCGAGCCTCCTCGATGGAGGCTTTCTAGCCTCACCCCAGTTTTATCGTGAGTCAGTGCGTCGCGCTCTTTGTCATACCTCATCATTGTTAAATTGCGACGTTGTATGGGCCAAAGTAACATTTTTCGCAGTGATTCAGGCGGTAAAATTAATTCGATCGCTTCTCGATTGTATTTAAACGTTGATTACTGTGCTGTTGGGGGCCTGTTGTCACGCAATCATTTCTAATGCCTTCATTACACGAGTGTTTGTTTTAATTAATGCTTTCAGTCTAAGCAGTAAAGAGAATTAGGCAATCATGTATAACGATGAAACTACTCTCAACAAACAAATTCATAAATATAAATTCCCAAATTTATTGTTAAAGAGGTATTCAATTTACAATAGAGCTACTCTCTAGAAGAGGCGAACAATTATGAATCACTGTCAATAGTCATCGAGAATGTCCTCTAATAATTGCATTTAATATTTAATATTTGGTTTACTTTTCTCTATTAAGACACCGGTTATTTTTAATTGCTATATCTAACATATGTATGCACATAAACTAACCTGCGCATTTTACGCTGTATGTGTAATCAAGGCATAAGTTTTGTCAAATGTAAAATGTCGCTTTCGCTTCGTCACACAGTGGCGCTCGTTGAACATATCAAAAAAGTTTTATAGGATTTGAAAGATAAATTATTGCAATTACACATGTGACTCCCAACTAAGATAACGGTTTTTAGTTTAAAGTTTTTAAGTTTTTGGGATTAAAAATGAAACACATACACAAGCTCCGTTTAACTTTCTTGTAATGGTTTAAAAATATGAACATAAGTTATTCTTTAAGATATTCAAAAAGGGTTAATTTGCATCTTAGTGCAAATAATTGTTTTAGTCTCCAAAAATCAGCTTTTTCTTAAATTTAAATTTTGGTTACCCATAAGTTCCTTTCATAGGTTGAGCTTTTAGCTACATATATGTCAAATTTGAGAAATTCGTTTATAGACAGACTATTCATAAAAATTAATGGAATTGAAAAACAATATATATGTATTTGCTATATAAGTTATTTCGCTGAAATGAAAGATTTTGACTTTTTTATGAGGGGAAAACTGAAACGGCGCCACTGTGCGTCGTCACCGTACGTGTGTCACCTTCGCTTCACACGTCTCTCTAATCACCACGCCCCACATCCCATACGTAATCGCAAGCCCGTAAACAGGAGATGGATGCTTTGTTTTATGTCGTGTTTTGTGTATTATCATCACAGTATTTAAAGCGCAACTTTAAAATACTTGTGGTGTCCATTCAAAAAGGTAATTGACACTGGAAAGAATGACGAAGGAGAACACAAAGAAACGAACGCCAAAGACGAAAAGCTGAAATGCATAAATGTGAATGTGACAACGTCATCAACGCCATTGACATCATCGTGGCTTATTGAAATACACGCTTGGAGTCCAAAACAAGCGCCACCTAAAATGATGTCGTTGATGTGGATATTATTATTCTTTAAGATGTCATTGGATTTGTTGTCGTAGTTACTGTGGCGCAACAACAACAACAAAATAATAACATTTGTTGCACTTTGTTCAATTCCAATAAGTCGCATTTCTTATTTCGAATTTCGCAATTTTGTTTTTGGGTTTTGGTTTCTTCTTCGCGTGCACGCAAAATGTGACGTCAATAATTTTATTTTTAACCCATGCTTTGCATTGGAAGTACGTTAGTGAGCGTACACACACATAGTATGTACATATGTACATACATATATGTACATATAGTTTATATCGGTTGCATGCAACAAATAGGTAAATACACTTTATGTGATTTCAAATATATGTGCATCTTAATAATTCACTTGATTTTAATTTAATTTGATAACATATTTCATAATCAATTCTAACAAGTAAGAAAGCTACAGTCGACAGTGCTCGACCGTAAGATACCCGCAACCCATTTCGAGAGAAAACCAAAAACTTAAATGGTATTTGAACAAAACTTAATTGATATTTGAACAAAGGGGCGTGGCAAAAATGTAATGCAAACTTGATCTGTGTAAGACTTACACGAATACTGTCACCAAATTTGAAATAATTTAACAAATAGCATTTGTTCTACTAATCAGATTTGTACCAGAATTACAGGGTATATTAATAGTATTAAGCACAGTTGTACTCAATTTACATAAAAAAAAACGTGACTTGTTCTAGATTTATGCACAATGTGGGCGAATGGGGCGTGGTATCCAACTTTTGAAATAAACTTGATTTGCGTAATGAATGCAGGATCCTGTGTACCAACTTTGGTGTCTCTATGTCTTATAGTCTCTTAGATCTAACATACAGACAGACAGAGGGACATGGCTATATCGTCTCGGCTTGTAACACTAATTAAGAATATATATACTTTATTGGGTCGGAGATGGCTGCTTCTGCTTGTTACATACATTTTCTTTTGGCAATAAGTTATGATACCCTTCTACCCTATGGGTAGCGGGTATAAATACATTGAAACACAACTATGCCGATTTTGTGTTATTTAATTAATCATGCAATTTTATTTTCTTGATATAATATGATAAGAAATGAATTGTAATTGAAACATTTAAAAACATATTACAAAATCGGAATGTGTTTATTATCATTAATTGTATTTAGGGAATATTTGCATTTAACTGATAACTCAATATTATTTAAATCTCAATCAATTAATTTTAATGTTTTTGCTATTTTTGTCAGTATTGATTAAAATTAAACGATCGCAACATTTGAGTGTGTGTGATTGTGGGACCTAACCCTAACGGGTGCTACTGTCAAACATCGCACAGCATTTTCTTTTTATGGGCTTGCAGGGGTGGATTAACTTGTCCTGTTGCACTTGGCCATTAAAAGTCGACGCACCTCGTTATTCTCATCGTCATCGTCATCGTCTTCATTTATGCCCTTTTTGCACGTTATCAATTTTATTCGGATTATCGGCCAACGGTAATTTGATTGGCGTCTACATGTCACGCATCTGAATACGACATATAATCGCCAACATATTCTAAATAGTAAATATCTATATACATACAGTACATATGTAAATCATACATACATACATTCGATTGTATGAATGAGCATGTTGCTGTTATCAGCGCGTTATCAACATTGGATTTAGTTGGACGCAATGCATAGGAATATAGCAGTCTGCCAACAACATTCTATAAAATGTTCACTTACTCGTATTGCAACAGCATTTAGGACTCTTAATAAAAGCCGCAACCCTAGTGCCAACAGAAAATGTATGTAACAGGCAGAAGAAGGCATAAAGTATATATATTCTTAATCAGTGTCAAAAGACGAGACGATACAGCCAAGACCGTCTCCAAATTTGCTACATTGGCTCCTGCATTCATTACGCAGATCAGGTTTATTTCAAAAGTTAGATGCCACGCCCCCTTCGCCCACAATATACACAAATTAGAACAAATCAGGATTTTTATTATGTAATTCGGGTATAACTTGGAAAGTTCTTTGTGTAATGATGTGTAATTTGGTAAGCGATCTGTGCCGTTGTCGAGTTGAAGATGGTTTCTTTCCGAGAACATAACAAATTATTAATAAAATTGAACACGAAAAGAAATTCAAAGAATCTGCTAAGCCTCGTAGTATCTACAGTCATAGCGATAAGGGTTAGTTGTGCACGTGTTGATCGTGGATACTAGTTGAACAATGACCTTTAACACGAGTGCAAGAGTAAGAAAAAAAATCTACAGTTATCAATAGAAACTTGTTAACATAAAAACGTAATTTTTCCCTTGAAAATGCTGATAATTTCTAAGGGAACTTCTAATGATGAGTTGAGCTATGCTTTGGCAAAATATAAATCATAAAGCCATTATTATTATTATTCATAAACTTAAATATACTTTACCAATATCTCAGCTGAAACTCTATCTAAACTCTGGTTACAAAGTGCTAAAGCTTAGCAGAAAATATCAATCACAAAGCCATTATTATACCCGCTACCCATAGGGTAGAAGGGTATTATAATTTGGTGACCAACAGAAAATGTATGTAACAGGCAGAAGAAGGCATCTCCCACCCCATAAAGTATATATATTCTTAATCAGTGTCCACATACGAGACGATCGCGTATAACTCCAAAAGTACTTTGTGTAATGATGTGTAATTTGGTAAGCCACCTGTGCTTAATACTATTAATATACCCTGAAATTTTGGTAATCTGATAAGTAGAGCAAAAGTTATTTGTTAAATTATTTATCAAAATGAATGTGACGTCTTAAGTGTCTGAATGACCTAGAGATATCAAATTTGGTGATAGTAATCGTGTATGTCTGACGCAGATCAAGTTTGTTTTAGATTTTTGCCACGCCCCTTTCCGTCCCCAAAAACTGGAAAAGCTCCGTATAAATGGACCTAGAGCATTGCATTTTGGTATACATAATAACAATTATAGTCTTAATGACTCCTGTGAATTGAGATCGAATGAAAATCAAGGATGTTATTAAAGAATCAATTTTATTTGCAAACTTTACTTGCTGCTGCTCGCGCTTTGTTTGTTTAGTTGATAGTGTAACCATGTCGGTATGCTATGGATTTTTATACCCGCTATTTTTAAATATATGTATAAAAAAAACAAATTTCAGTATATTCTTTGGTATATTTTTTGTTAAAATGTCATTTAAATTTGTTGTTTTCTCTCGAAATGAGTTGCGGGTATCATACGGTCGAGCACTCTCGACTGTAGCTTTCTTACTTGTTTTTATTATTATTCATATGCTTGGCTAATTTTGTTTGTTGTTCATTAGGAAGGGCAGCGCATTTCTTACAGTTGCATGTGTATTATCTATTGTACGAAATTCTGTCAATAAATTACCAATGCCAATCAATAATCCTCAATCAATTGCGTTGATTTCTCCCTGTATGGGTTTGATAACAAAACTGTTGCGTCAACTATTTGCAGTCTGTTTAATGAATTAGTCGAAATGACACTGTGACCCACAATACATTTTGTGAAATTTGTTTCAAGAAAAAATTGCAGTTTAGTTGAGTCTTACCCACTGTGCCTCAGGTTGCCGCGTCTGTTGTTGCTGATGTTGCTGCTGACTAATAACAAATTCACATTCGAAGGAAACAAAAGCAAATTTCGCGTAATTGTTAAAAATTCGTAATTTTTGCAACCCTCTTAACGAGATGTTTTATAAACAATATATGTACATATACGTATATATTTACATATATGTGTACATACAAATATATATGTATGTACGATATATACTTATGCATGTACATAAATAAATAACAAAAAATAAAAAAAAGCGAATAAGACAACAAACAGCATTGCAGCACTTGTTGTTATTATTTTTATTGTTATTGTTATTGTTATCGTTGTTGGTGTTCGTTTTCGTTTTCGCTGTTGCTGAGCACTGTGCGGTGTCGTTTCTCGTTTTCTTTGCGTTGCGTTGTGTTGCGTTGCGTTGCGATTACGTCAAGATTTTTGTTGTTTTGCCGATTTGTATTTGATTACAATACATTATATGTGCATACATATGTATGTATACACATATGTACATACACATACAATAATATACTGTGTATGTAAATGCCATAAGCGTATACGTATTTTATTCATACGTATTCAGTGTATTCTTGTTGTTCTTCTTGTAAATTGTTAAATGCTCTCTCGCACTGAGAAAGAGTGAGCGTGTGCGAGAGCGAGTGCGAGAGCGCGAGAGCCGCTATAATTATTACTTGGTTAATTTTTTACACAAATATTTTAAATACTAAAAGCGCGAAAATGCATATATAACGCTACATAACATATGTACATATGTGTTTGTACATTGGTACGTATTCATGTACTCTTCTTTTTTTTGTACACAATAAAAGAACATTCACACACATACACACGAAAACATATTCACATGGCATATAGAAAAGCACTAGAATACAATGTGTTGTTGCTGTTCGTTACTGTTATATTTTTTGGCGCTCAAATTTGTTCGCGCTTCTTCTTACACTTTAATGGGCCGCACTCGTCACCTTTTATTGTTGTTGCTGCTGCTGCTGCTGTTGCTGTTGCTGTAGGTGTGTTAGGACTGCTATACAGCTACTGCTGCCGGCGCTCGATGACGCGACGACGACGCGACCGACAACTAACTGAGAATTGTGACTGCTCGCTCGCTCAGTGCTCTGTGCGCGATTTGATATTGTTGTTGCTGCTTTGCTTGTTTGGGGGCTGCCGCTCGCTGCTGCTGCCTCTGACGCCGCTTTACGTAGCTAAACTGAAAAGCAATACAGACGCCAATGACTGACTAAGCGGCCACGACGCGACTACAACGTCGACTACAAACATACATACATACATACATGCATATGTATGTACATATGTCGATGTCGAAGTCGTCGCAGCACACGTCACCAGCAGCAGCAGCAGCAGCAGCAACAGCGGCAGCAGCAGCGGCAATGACAGCAACGACGACAGCGGCAACAACAGCGGGTGGCTAGTGATGAGCGCGTGTTTGAGCATAATATTTATTTTCGTGCTTGCTAAACTCCAACTATTTTAATGAATTTCTATAACATTATTATTATCTTTGTATTGTTTATATTGCGTTTTATGCTTTGATTGGTGTCAATCAGCCAACTAGTCACAGGGAATTATCAATATACTAAATAAAATCGTTAATATTATTATAAATTTCGCTTGTTGTTACGAATTGATTAGAATTATTATTATAGTTTTTATATTTTTTATTATTATTGTTCATCGCAAACGGATTTCTGGGCTTTGATTGATGTCAATCAGTGAAAGAGTATTAATATATTATCTATTAAAATAATAATTATTATTATTTTTTAACATGAAGTTTTGAATTATTTTTGTGCTTTGATTGATATCAATCAGTAAAGCAATCACCGTGCGCTATTAATTTGATTTGATTGATGACAACCAGCCAAGCTGTTACGAAAACGCCCAAGGTAAGGTTAAAGTTAAAGAAGCGAATGGGAGTGAATCACAACGTATGCGGCTATCTAAATATCGCATTGGCAGTTATGCCCTCATAAAATTAAGTGAGTCATGTCAAAAGGTGTATGAAGATTTCTAAGATCGGTTTTTGATTGTCCATCGATATGCGAGATAAGATTGTCTGACAATTTGACTTCAATTGCATCTGCGACGCCAGATGCATGTGTGTGAGCTTCGTTTTCGTTGCCTGCTTGAAAAGTGGCCCATTCTGTGTGCTGTAAAGAGGAACAGATTCGTGAAGTGCGCCGCCAGTAACAAATAGAAGCAACACAAGCACAAGTACATGCACAAACTGAAACTGAAACAGAAACAGAAACAAAAGCAATAAGAGCAAAACATGAGCGTTAAACGTTATCGTCGCCACGTCAAAGTCACGGCGCTTGGCGCTGACGTCCATGTCGATGCCGATGCCGGCGCGACACACACACACACACACACATACATCTACATATGTGTTTACTACATTCACAATATCGCACACACCTTACTCAATAGCTTGCTTTCGCTCTCACTTTCCCTCTATCTCTTTCACTCGCGCTGTCTTCTGTGCTTACTCATGCAGAGCACAAAACTTACGTGCAAAAATATTTTTAAACATCTAATGAAAAAAAAAATAAAACTACAATTGTTTGTTTGTATGTTGTAGGTAAAAACACTCATACGAACAAGAAAAAGAGAGGCACAGCTGACGACGCGTCGTTGCAACGCAACGCTTAAGCGACAAACATATGTGCTTATGCCGTTATCGCTACTTTCATTATTATTAATAATACTATTGCTGTTGTTGTAGCTGGCACAATTATGGCGCACAGGCTTATTATTATGATAGGAGCGGAGAAGCGACTGCGCCGTCGACGTCGCTCTGAAGTGTGCTTCTTACTCGCTCGCACATGCGTGTGAGCAATTGCAGCTGACGGAATTATTACATATTTATTGTGTGGCATACTTTCGGGCTGAACGGCGAATTGTCAAGGAAAGTGACTTCAAATGGTTTAAATGGGTATCCGGAGACCATAAGGCTGTACACAGCTGTTGACAACCAATGGATGGATTCATAATTATTCGATGCATTTTGTCAAGTTTGTTTACTTCCCATATTTCAATATGCAACCGATAACGTAGTAAGTATTTCTTTCTAACTAGGGGGCAGCGTCAGTAATCTGATTAATCTTAAAATGTGCAATTAATTTTGAAATACGTAGAATTTAGGAAAATCAAATATGTAGCATTCAGAATATTTTAGATTTTGGGAATATGTACATACTATGTATGTCTGGAGGAATTTTCTGAAAATGATCGAGTTTATAAAAATGATTCTTACTCAGCTTATTTTCAAAACGGTTGTAAGCCGATAATGTAAATTATACGCAACCGAACCTATTGATTGGTTGTTTTCTTTTATGTGTAGCCAAATATGGGAATATGGTCATCGAATCAGTGAACTTTTAAAGTATCTAAAAGTGGGAAGAGGAGTACAAAAACCATCTGTACGAAAACTAAACTATACATTATAACAAATGTAGACATTTTACAAGTATATATGTATATTGGTCATTCTCTTACAAATCGCACAGATTTGTAGAAGGGTATTATAACATAGAGCCAAGAGTAAATGTATGTAAAAGGCAGAAGGAGGCATCTCCGACCCAATAAAGTATATATATTCTTGATCAGTGTCAACAGCCGAGGCGATATAACTATGTCTGTCCGTCCGTCTGTCCATCTGTCTGTCCGTATGCACACCTAGATCTAGATAAGACATAGAGACACCAAATTTGGGACATGGGTTACTGTATTTATTACGCAGATCAAGTTTATTTCAAAAGTTGGATGCCACGCCCCTTCGCCCACAATATGCATTAATCTAGAATAAGTCACTTTTTTTTATGTAAATCGCGTTTTAAGTGTGTGAATGACCTAGAGATATCAAATTTGGCGACAGTATGTAGGTCTTACACAGATCAAGATTGTTTTAAATTTTTGCCACGGAGCTTTCCGCCCCCGAAAACTGGAAAAGCCGTAATAATAGACTTAGAGCATTGAATTTTTAATTATAGTCTCAATGATTAGTGTGAATTTGGTTGAGATGAAATGAAAAACAAGGAAGTTATTAAAGAATCAATTTTATATGCAAAATTTACTTGCAGCTGCTCGCGCTTTGTTTGTTTAGTTGACCGACATGGTCACAGTCGGTATGTTGTGGATTTTTTTCAAATATATACAAAAAACAAATTTCAGTATATTCTTTGATATATTTTTTGTTAAAATATCATTTAAGTTTTGGTTTTCTCTCGAAATGGGTTGCGGGTGTCTTACAGTCGAGCACTCTCGACTGAAGCTTTTTTACTTGTTGCCCTTAAGGTTCCCTGAAATTAAGTTGCATTAAGCGATATTTTGTGCTATTCTATAGCTGACTGTATGTATTAAGGGTTAAATAAACAGAATGAGACAATTTGAGTGGTTTACTTATGAGCTGATTTCCAAAATGAAACAAATAAAAGGTCAAGGACAATAAATTGTTTCCAATTATGGAGACAGCGAAGCCAACGGAAGGCACATAAAAATGTCAAAAATGTTCGAGTAGGTAGTTATAATCGAGAAACAATGAGACAGCAATTGACGATGTCCATGTTAATAATGCCCCGTCCTTAGGAAGCTATTGAACAACCACAATAAGAGTGAGTGATCTACATAAATGACATTTGATTGTGTCAAATAGTAGAGTAGGGAAGCCATCGATGGTAATACATTTGATGAAGCGCTTTCAATTGTTACACAAACGGCTGAAAATGCCCAAAACCACGTACTAATGCAACCCCTGGCTTCTCACCTCTCCCCTCTCACCTCTCACCACTCAACTCGCACCACGGACCTTGTGTCCCCTTTGAAAAACAGAATGCGGGGACATCGAAACCAATACGTGAAACTCATGCATTTGAAACGAATTGCAAAACCAACGTAGCCCGAGGCGGCGAAACGTAGCTAACTTTTCAATTTGGCGAGAACGGTGTAATGTAACAATCAGAGCACATGCGTGCGCACACATGCACAAAAACACACACACGCACACGAACTTAAACCCAAGAGCTGCTATCCAACTATGCCAAAGCGCGGTTTTCGCATCACAAATACATATGCACACATCTATGCATACATTGAATATTGTGTGCGTACGTGTGTGGAGGTGCTTGTGCGCTTACATGACGTTTGCCTCATAAACGTTGCATAAATTACGCATACGCCGTGTGATGCGTTGCCGTTTGCGTCTGACAGTCGCAGCCTATAATGAAACTGAAATACGTCATGTCACCCCAATAAGTACAGTGAGTAGTTTCTAAGTGGACACCTCCATAATGCGGACATCTTTCTTGCTCTTAAATCGCTAACATTATCAGAACAGTTTCATTACAGTTTTAAACAATCAAACTAAATCCTCTTATGACTGCAACCGAATTGACTGTATGATTTGAATTGGGGGGAATTTAGATGCACCATCAAGAATTTACAATAACTTCTTGATGAATTATTTGTAAATTATTCAATTAAATTTTTGTCATTTCTCGCATTTTCTTGTAATAAAAAATTGAAATCACGGTTAATGGTATCTGCAATGAAAAATGTTAAAAGATGTCTGGCTTAGTGAGCTTTCACTGTAAAATTCAACTAGGCAAGCAACGAACCCCTTGTCCCACTTATTACACCCTTGCCATTGCCAGCCTTCTGCTGCTGCTACCTGCGGTGTCCTGTCCCGTCATGTTCTATCCTGTCCTGTGCTCAGTAGCAGTAATGTGATTTGAAAGTGAGCTGCTTCTGGCATTTATTTAATACGAAATGCGCAGGGGCGCGTAAAACATTCTACGTAATACGTTTATGCGCCGCCCCACCTTCCCACGCTCCCAAAAATTGTATCCAAAATTCTTGGTTGAGCCAACCCAACAACTGCCCCACACATTTAACATGCTCAGCACTCTGGAACCTTGTGCCAACGCCCCGCCCACACAATCATGAGGTGGGGTAGCGTGGACATCAATGATGCGATGACGTTGGTAGAACTAAAATAGCAAATAAATATTAATATATAATAAATACTTAACTTCGACTTACAGAGCAATAAGGAAGAGGTGCAAAGAAATGGACGAGTACAACTTGTGCACAACTTGGGAAGAGCCGGTAAGCTACGAAATGAATAAGCCAGTAATTATGAAGGATGACCCTCTCTAAAATACCCGGTAACATAATTCAACAAAATGTAATAATATAAAAATGCTTTATAATATGAACTTTTCTTTGATTTGTGAAGTTCAAAAGCTCTTTTAGTTTTTTATATGTAAATGTTAACGAAATATTCAAATATGAAAGAAATAACAACATGAAAATAAAGTAAAGCATTTTGTCGTGATAATTACATTAGAAATACAAAAATTAGCTTATAGCGCTAGGAATAATAAATAAATGTGTCAAGTATCGCTGCTTCCAATATACATAGGTGAAAACACTGTCCTTTGGAATCGCTGTCGAAATAAAAAGTCTCGTGCTCAACTTCTGGTTTTTCACTTCTTTATTTTCAAATACTTTTAAAATATGAACTTAACGCATTAGATATGCGCGTGTTAGTCGAAAAATTGTACTGAACAATTAATACAAAATAAAGAACATTTTCAGTTGGGTAACATACAATTGTATAAAATACTTTGTAACCGTAATTTGTAATCTATATTCTAAATTACATACATAAAGTACTATCAACCCGCAGCCAAAACGGTAAGAGCTACGATTCTGCAATTTTAACATACAACCTAGATATGGACATTTTGGCACCCACTAAGAAGAATTACTCTAATTGTTGTTTTTGGGATAGAGATATATAGATATTAGTTAAAAAATATGGATATCGATCTTGATTGAGGCTTTCCAAAGTTCAATATAAAGAAAGGGCTTATACTTCAATGGATTCCTTAATGTAATACAGATAACTTTTCTTAGTTTGTGTTTGCGTGTTTGACAAACCAATTGATGATTCTTCATTTTACACATTCCACATACAACTCTTTTTTAATTTGTAATGACTAATTTGAATGAAAGCTAAAAGCATTTATTTTTGGAGAAGTGGAGAAATAATTTGTATGTTATCATCGAAGGGCTGCTGTGGGTTTAAAGCGGGAGGCGAAGCTGCGGGGCCAGCTGGCTATTATTTTGTATAGATGGGGATCATGTCTGTGGTGCTGGGCTAGAGCGCCTGAATGCGGATGCTGTGGTCGTAAGTTCGATTCAAGATAGAATCCATACTTCTTTTTAATTCAGCGACAAGTTTTTTTTTTTTAATTTTAAATGGAAATGAAATAAGCGAATGGCTACAGCAGGAGAAACAACAAAAAAAATATCGGAAAGTTCTTCGCGGGCGAAGCTGCACGTAAATCTGGCTAATTTAACAATATATCGACAATCGCTGAATTCGAGTGAATTATGGATCCTTAGCTTAGAATTTTAAAACCTTTAATTATATTGGAGCTTACGGGCCATCAATACATGGAAGGTTTGACCCATCATAGATATTTTATTTTGAAAGCATCGAAGAGCATCAATATCTATATTTCTACTAAAAATTGCATCTCTATTCCTATACAAAAATAAGCAAGTGTATTAAATTGTTAAACAGTGAATGTTAGAGTAAATTTTACGAAAATCGCTCCTTAGTAGGCGCCTAAATGTTTATATCTAGGTTGTGTGAAAGTTGCAGCATCGTAGCTTTAACCGTTTGGGCTGTGCGTTGATATTACCATATCTGGATGAATGTCTACGAACTTCTTGGAATATGCATCTAACATATGTATGCGTATGGACAGATAGATAATAATAAATATGTACATTTATATTAAATGGATCACATGTCATACTCGCATGTGCCTTAAATTCTTTGTCACACAACGTTAAACTCAAAAGTAGTTTAGCCTAACAACTTTTACAAATAAATAAATAAATGCTAAAAAGTCAGAGGCACTTTCACGAAAATAACTTGTAATGGAAGAAAGGTGTTGGCTATCACATTTGAGGAATCCTTATCATGCTCTAAGGTCTTATGCAGTAACCCAACATGGATATTCCGACCCACACACACGAACACGCACACCGCAAACGTCTCTATCTTGCCCACCTTCCTCACAACATGGCGCAGTTCTCTGTCTCGCTCCAACTGGTAACGCGTAGGTAAACACATCTCATGGCACACAGTGCTGCAAAAATTGAGTTGACGCCTGGCAAGCAAACAAAACCTGTCATACGCATGCAACAGGCCGAGCATGTTTGCTGTGTGTGTGTGCGTGTGTGTGGATGTTTACTTAGCGTTGCCACACGACAACTTGTTGCACGTCTCATAGAGGCGTAAAGCGACGACTCGACGACAACCACGTCAAGACAAAAGAGGTCGAAAACGGAACAAGACTGAGTGACTTCACATCCACAACTGAATACCATGCAAGTCTGCGTGTGCGTGTGTGTGTGTGTGTGTGTGGGTGTCTGGGTGTAAGTAGATTCTTCTCCTAGCGGGTAAACACATACTTGTACATACATAAATACATAAAGACACGCCGATGCCCTAAGACATTTACGGATGTGTCAAAAAATAACAGCAAATTATTGCATACTGAACTTGGATTCCTAGCGATTTCCTATTATTGCTCCTTTGTTTTTGATTTTTATAAACAGATACGATGTAGATATTAAACTATTAAATTAAACTTAAAATAATTAATAAAGTTTAAAAAATAAAAATATATATATTTTTTAAATAAACAAATTATGTACTCACAAATGAATTACTCTGAAATCATTATTTTTGGACGATCATGATATTAAAATGTATGCTTTTGTATGTTTTCTGAAATAATAATGATAAGGTCTGCAATTCTTGATTTAGATTTTGAAGATTTGCAGTCTTGGTTTATACCGAACCTTGATTATTGAGAAAAAGTCTTAATTGTTGGTTTTAATAGTTGACTTCAAGATTGATTTGTTTGGTTGGCAGATCAATCGGCAGTTTCATCTTGTCTCATATTGCTGTCAAATATAATAATACCCATGACGAGGCGATAAGGTATTGTGGCGTCAAGTGGGCTGTATCCCAATTTAAATCTCGGCAAATTTTGTTTAATTAACAAAGTTTCATTTCACAGCCGAACAAACTTGACCACCTTACGGCTGCTCTTGCGCACAAGAACCTTGCCAAGCGGCTGACCGAATCCCTCGAACTGCTGATAGACGTGCAGACCGCGCACCACTGTGGCATGCACCACGCCCCTCAGCCGCTGCTCCGCATAGGGTGTGGCCGATTTGTTGGCCGCATGCAGTTCATCCTGGGACACCGTGAACTCCTCATCCGGATTCCAGACGCAAAAGTCCGCATCATAACCTTCGGCTATGCGTCCCTTGTACTTGCCCAGACCGCATAACTCGGCGGGTTCCAAGCACATCAACCGATGCACATCCTGCAACGTCAAGCGCTGCTGCTCCAGCTGCTGCCCATGAGTCCACACAATCGGTAGACTCAGTTGCAGCGAACTGATGCCCGGCCAGGCATTGGTAAAGTCGCCACGCTGCCGTCCATAGGTCAGACAACGTGCTCCGGGCGTTGCCGCCGAATGATCGCTGGCGATCAGCTGAAGCGCTCCCTTGGACCGCAAGAGTTCTTGCCACAAAGGCAACTGGTTGCATCGCTCGCGTATTGGCGGCCAGGTCTTGAATTCCGTGTGGCAATCGCTCACTTGCTCGGCACAGAGCGTCAGATAATGTGGGCAAGTTTCGGCTGTCAATTGTGCCCCACGTTGCTGGCTTGCTTGCAACAGTGGCAATGCCTGTGCGCAGCTGAGATTCATCACATGGAACCGACGCTGTGGATGCTGCTCGGCTAGCTGGCAAATCAGTTTGATGGCCGAAAGTTCCATTTCAGGAGGTCGCGTTGCCAGAAAGCTGCGATAACATTTTGATTCTTCTTCTTTTGGTGGCAACCCTTGTGGTGGCAGTGGTAGCTCTGCATGGAACTGTAAACGCAATGTGATTGATTAATCAACTAATTTAAGTTACAAAAGAAGTTCCTTAATCGCTATTTTTTAATATAATATATGAACTTAATTTAAAAAATTCTTTTTAATTTTAGCTTGTTTTTTCCCGTCTGTTTTTTTTAGTTGTTAGTAAATTTTACCGCTATTAATGCATCCGTCTCGGTTGCCTCATCTAACAGCTTGATGGCTTCGCGTAGCTGCCGCTCATCGATGGCAGCGAATTCTTCGCCAACTGGTGGGGCACTGCTACAGAGTGTGCACTGTAGTCCCACCACTCCGGCTTCCAGAAGCGGCACCAACTGATCACAGTTGTCGGGCACCAATCCACCCCAGAATCCCACGTCCACATAGATCTTGCCCCTGGCTGTGGCGATCTTTGCCTTCAGCGCTTGGATATTGACAGTGGTCGGTGTGGCATTGCTGCAGTGAAAATTTTTTCGAATTTCGAATATTAACACACCAAATTTAATGTGATTTTCATCATTGGCATGCTTGTATCTCACGTGGGTCGATCGATTATTGTCGTAAAGCCGCCGGCAGCTGCTGATTTTGTTGCTGTTGCAAATCCTTCCCAATCCTTGCGACCTGGCTCATTGATGTGCACATTCCCATCGATTAGTCCAGGCATCAGCATGAGATCCCCAAAGTCATAGACTGCCTCGGATTCCGTGTTATACAAATATGTATTCACTTCCTGAGGTGTTCGGAGTACTGAAAATTAAATTTCAATTTGTTTTGTCTTCAACTTAACGTCCACAACTAATTACGATCTTTAATTGATTAAAACGAAGCGAAGTTTTAAATTTGTCCATGTACAATTTACTGACATTTTACTTGCAATGCAAATACACATTCATTTTAAATTAATAATGCCTTCCAACAGTATATTTTTGTTTTCCATTAAGTTTTTCAGAATGTTCAAGTGCGCTAAGTATTTTTTTTTTAATTGTTAAATGTTTTACATAAAATCTTTTCACTTTCTCTGACTTAACCTACCACATTGAATATAAATTTCTTGGGAAAGAAATAAAGTCTCAGTCAACGAAAGCCCTGAGGCGCAGTAAGAGTAAAAAATAGTGCTTTAAATATTTTCTGGGCTTCAAAATTTTAAATTCATGTAAATAACATATTGTTGTCATGATTAAATTTTAGCTAGAGTTTGCAAAACAGAAAAAAGATTTAGAATGTTAATCGAAAAAAGTACAATAATATTTGCATGCAACAGTTTTTGCTTACTCTTAATGGCAATAAGTGCATATGAAAATAAATATAAACAATCAAAAAACACACTCTGTCTCATTATTATATGAAATATATTAATAATAAAACTATCCGATCAAGAATATACATTTGTATACACTTTATAGCTTGTATTCCCTATTACCACTAATTTAAAACTGTCCACTTATCAGGGTGTAAATAGTAACAATCAGCAAACACACTAATTTTCTCACTTATAGCACCGTATGTATGTATGTTCCATATACACCACTTTATTTCATTCTATACATAGATTGTACTGTATTTGCCATTGGAAATTGCTTTCAAATTTCGAAAGAAAATTGAAAGTTTTGTGGAAATGCTTGAGCTAGTTTCTCTCAGTCAGCCACTTACCACGTCTAATGATGCCATCGGTGTCTACAACGATTCCGCCATGGAGTGGAGTCTCATGACTGCCATCGCCTAGGTAAATACGCCGGCTGAGGAAAAGTAGATCCATCTAAAACCAAAAGTCTAGTAAAAATTAACAAATCTTTAGATATTTCTGTATTAACATAACAGATCGAGAGACTGTGTTGTATCAACTTTTTCTCTTTTCCACTCTCTGTTCTAGCTTTTTATGTGGTACCAATTGGTAAAAGAGCATATCACAAACGTGGCTCATAAGCAGAAAGATTTGGAATTACTTTGGTATTAATATTAAAATTCATATTCAATTTAAACTTGTAATATTTTTGTATGCTTTATATTGTAAACAGTTGTGGTTTCGTAATGACGATCGGATAATAAATATTTGATTTGTTAGGAAATAATAAACTATCGCTAGAAGAGTTGTAGCTTCACTGGCTTTTTCTTTTGTATTTTATAAAGTCGCGTAGCGGGTATCTCAAAGTAGACTACCCAATTGTAGTTTATTTAATTGAGCTTCTTGAGTAAAATTGCAAAAAGAAACAAGAAAGAAAGCTACAGGCGAGAGTACTCGACTGTAAAATACGCGTTACCTAGTTTTGTAGAGCACGAAAATATTTTTTAAATTTTAAGAAAACTTGTTAAAATTGCTAAAAATAATAAAAAATTAAATGTTTCACAAACGCGATTGGAACTCAGAAACAGATGCACACTGAGACACGCATGCGGGCTTTTTAACCACTGCTCCACCAAACGACTGTAAGTGAAGCGTTTTAATAGGAAGAAAGCTCCCATTACTTATATTGTTTTTCTTTATTATTATTTTTTTTAGATTTTAGCTTTTTTATTACAAGGCAATTTATAAGATTGTTTCCAACCATTATAAATAACATACACAATCTTAAAAAGTAAAAAAAAGGAAACAAAAAATAATCGGGACCGTCACTCGAACCGCTATTGTCTGCATAGCTGTAAGTGTTTTCATGCATACATATGTAACATATAGTATATGCGTAAGAAAGGCACAAATAAAATTACACCTTTTTTACCTAATATCATCCATGTTTTTCACGCGATTTCACTGAAACTTTCGGGAAGCAACCATGATGATCTATTTCATAAGTGTAGGCAAAAACAAAACTACAGCTATACAGCAACATCTTTAAAGTATGTTTATTAAAGAATGTTGTGAGCGTGGCAAAATTCTAAAACAAACTTGATATGCGTGTAAGCAGCAGTGTTTAAAAAAAAAAATTTCATAGCTATAGCTCTTATAGTCTCTGAGATCTAGGTGTTCATACAGACAGACGTACATGACTATATCGTCTCGGCTGTTGACACTGATCAAGAATATATATATGTATATAAATATATATTTATGAGGTCAGAGATACCTTCTTCTACCTGTTATATAGATATTCAGTTGGCATTATGTTATAATACCTTTCTACCCAATGGGTAGCGGGTATAAATTTATATATAAATATTTAAGAAATGTGAAAGCTTTTGCATTGATGTTAGTTTGTGCATGCTTGCTTAATTTATTTTTGTGTTCAATTTTAATTCCCTACACTCTTAATATTGTGCTAGGAAGAGTATTACATTGTTATGCTATAAATAGCACTAATAGCAACCAAAGTTTTTATTTTTATTTAATATTAATTAGTTATTTAATTTATATTGGTGTGTTTATCTCATTCGTGTGTTTTTATGCTTATCTTATGTGTTTTGCACATTAAGACTGGGGAGCTTTTGACCATGCGGCAAACATTCTTTTTCCTCTATAGTGTGTTAATTTGTGCTTTTCTCACTTACTACTCAAGGGGCACAACAGCATAATAATTGAGTGGTAGTGCTTGCAACAGTCAGTCATAGATATATCCCCAAAAATAATTTGTTTGTTTATACATACGTATTATTTTAATATTGCTAAAGTTACAAATTACATTTAAAGTAGATTGCTTATGTTTTAAATTACTTTTTCATTTACATAATCTATATATAAAACAAATTAACAAGAAAGCTACGAGTGTGCTCGACTGTAATGTACTTGTTAACTATCCGGAGGTAGTACTAAACAACTTAGTGTGACCAAAGCACCTAAAACTACTCTTGTACAAAATTAGTTCTTGAATAATTTCAATGCTAATTGTCCTTGTTTTTGAAAATTATTTTAATTCATTTTTGTAAAAAAATTTTGCCTCTGAAAAAAAAAAAACGTGCTTTAGTTCCTGAAACAGACACTGGTAAATCGTCGTCATAGGGTGGAAAGGTATTATAACTTGGTGTCAACAGATTTATGGAACAGGCACGATGAGGCATCTATGACCCCTTAAAGTCTAAATATTCTTGATCAGTGTCAACAAGGGAGATGATATAGCCATGTCCGTCTGTATGAAAACCTTGATCTCTGAAACTATAAGACTTAGAGATGTCAAAATTGGTGACAGTGACTTGTGTAAGTCTTACGCAGATCAACTTTTATTTCGTTTTGTTGCCACGTTCCTTTCGGCCGCCTCAGAAAACTGCGAAAAACCGTGATAATAAATTTAGAGCGTAGAATTTTGCTTAATAATAAATATATGTACATACTCGTAGTTCGGTAGATTTGGTTGTGATTGGAAACATAGATGTTATTCAAGAAACAATTTTATAGGGCAACATTCACATGCAGCTGCTCGAGCTTTGTTTGTTTCGTTGACAGTGTGACCATGAAGGTATAATGTAGTTTTTATTTTAAATATGTACACAAATGTCGGTATATTTGTTTGGTATATTTTTTGTTCAAAGGGTTTTGTATTCTGTCGAAATGGGTAGAGCGTATCTTTCGGTCAAGCAATCTCGACTGTAGCTTTTTTACTTGTTTTAAAGATCGAATTGAGTCTGGTTAACACAATTTGGTGCAGGATTTACTTAATTTTAATTTTGTAAAATTGTGTCTTAAATAACTATCTTTCGTAGTTGTATCCGATTATAAAGTAGTATTTATTCGAAACTAGATTATTTGAGTCAATAATTAAAAACTATTACAAATTTACATGAACGTAATCAATGAATTTAGTCAGAATTAAATAGCGAACTGCTCGAGTTGAGCTATTAAAATCTTCTGCTCCATAGATAGTAAGTCAAAAAGCTTTCGGGTTAAATGAAAAATAAATTAAATTTACGACGGTTAAAACATATTTCTGTGGAGAGGGGAGAAGCTACAAAATATTAAATTAAAAAAAGTTAAAATTAACGATATGTAGGAATCTTGTTAAAAACATAACAATTCGGATCGATTTAAATATATACGAAATACGGATGTCATGTATTATAGGGTGTCGTTGATTTGAGCACGCTCGACTGTACCCGTTTTGACTAGTTGAATTTGTTGCCACGGTGGCGCTTCCCAGCGGAAGCTTTTTGGATGTTACAGTAATTTGTGCTTTTTTTGTAGTTGAATTGTGAAAGTCGAAGGCAAAGTGAAGGCGAAAAACGAAACAGAACAGCAACAACAACAACAGTAACAGTAACAGCAACAGCAACAGCAATAGCAACTGAAACAGAAACCGAAAACAAGAACGAAGCGTATAAAGCGAATACACACGAAATACGAATGCTGTGTATGCAAGCGAGTAAGAGTAAGTGTGTGTGTGTGGGTGCGTGCGTGCGTGCGTGTGAGTGTGTGTGTGTGTGTGTGAGAGTTATGCCGACTACATAGAACCAGAACCGAATGTCAAAATTAAGTTCAACTTGTTGTTGCCGTTGTTGCTGCTGCTGTGGACGATGTCGGCACTGTTGCGTCTCTGCTGGCAGATACACACACACATGGCGTATGGCCCTGTCCTTAACACCAACACTAGCATTCCGAATGAGGCTGCAGCAACACCAACAGCAACAGTCTTCTAAGCCAGTTCCCCTTCCCCCTCCTTCAGTCATCGTGCAGTTTGTCAGCAAACTGAAATTGAAGCGATTTGAGTTCGAGACGCCAACCTCATGCTTGTCCTCGTGCTACCCTCGGCCTTGTCTTTGTCCTCGACCGCGTCCTCGTTCACATTCACATCAGCGTCGTTGTCGGCATCGCCGTAACTTCGGCTTCGACTTAGGATTCGGCTTTGTCTCGTTTCACTTCGTCTCCTCGCAAATGGCCGTCGTTGGACGTGTCATTCTCGTGCTCATCGTCGTCGCTGCTGGCCACAGAACCCGGAGCAAGCGCTGCCGTGCAACGGCATCCATTAATTCACTCTGCTTTTGAGCAGCATCGCGACAACCAGTTGAAGTTCTCTAGACGGCACTTCGGAACATAATAACAACAACTTCCAAAACAATCATTTAAAAAAAAATTAACATAACAAATCAAATCAAATATATAAATTCCGAATAATTTTTTTTTTAATTGTATTTGAATCAAATGTTTTTTGTCAAAACAAAAGTTTTGCTGTGTGCTATTCCAGTTTAACGGTTAATTTCGGAGTGATTTCTTGGTCCCAACGGTGAGCGCAATAATTTCAAATTGTTGTTGAAATAATTTTTTCTACCATTTGTGATTATCAATATGATCTACATTTTTTTTTTAAATTTTTTTTAATAATATCTCTTTGAAAAGAAATCCAAAATCCTGCACATAAATTAAATACCAAGTGGCAAGAAAACCCAAATTATTAAAAAAAAAGATGGTACGATACGAAATATGATTTACATTGAGGACATTTTTTGATTACCCCCTACTATATCTATGTTGGATATCTATACATGTAGTATTCTCCCCCATTTTGAGCCAAGCGGTTTTTTATTGGCTTTGTGATGCTGTGAATTTCAATCATAACAGAGTTTTATACACTTGATAAATGCGTGCGCGTGTTTTTTTTGTGTGTGTTGTGCTCTTCTGTAATCTTATTTTTTAAGAATCACTCTTAAATACCATAATTTCGGTTCGCTTTTTGTTTGCTAATTTTCAGATTTTATGGTCCAACCCATATAATGGCATTGGAAACAAGCAATATGTATGCAAACATTAATCTATGTTTATTTGAATATGCAATGTTTTTCTGCATTTATTTCCGCCATATAAACTTAGTAGAAGAAAGATTTAGTCATTGATAAATAAAATTCTTTGGAAAAAATGAATTTAAAGCATAGTGTAAAATACTGAAAAACTATGCTCAAAAGAACCTGTTATTGCTTACGTTTGTGGTGAATGTCAATATTTTATATATAAACAGTGGCTGGAGGCTGGCACTTTTGAGTTAATTCATTTATCACCATTTAATTTGCGAAAGTCCCAACTTCGATTGATTTTGTCATCCGGATGGGCTTGTAATTACATTCAGGGCGCTGTAAATGTATATGCAGACGCAATTAATATTGACGTTTTGCCATTTTTTCCATTGCGGGAAAAAAGCAAACATATTTGGTAAATATCTTTATTTCTTTTGGGAATCAAACAGCGCACAGTATTTAATTATATTTCCGTTCACCTTTCGGGCATATTATTTTTTGTCTCTTTCACGTGCTTGTCGAAAAAGGTACAATGGACGAAAAAAAAGAAAAAAATATATATGTATGTTGGCAAATATACTCGTACATACATACATCTACTACTCAACATTGTAATATATTTCATTTATGTTCATATTGATTTCATAGGCGGACGACAAAATGTACAGTGCTCCCGAGGGCAAGTCAAAATTGTTGACAGCTTTGTAAAATATTTACATGCCATTCGACTGGAGCAATAATAAAATCGAGAGCAATTGAGAGTGTACATCAAATGTGCGCTGACTGACGGACGAGAAAGAACTTCTAATCGCCAAGTGTTGGGTAACTAATTGCTACAAGATTTTCATTTAAAGATGACAAAATTCGTACAGTTAATACGGTACAAAAGCTCTCGACTATTTTATTGCCTACGGATATTTGACAATATTGTGGCCTTTGTGCAGCTTACGAGCAAATAAATGCATTAGGTGTGCGAGTACTAAGTACTTTGATTTGCAATTCGCAATAACAAGCAAAATTATTCGGAAAGCAATGATGACGGCTCCAATTAAATCACGAATTATTTAATAACGATTTGGATGATGAAAAGGCAATACAAAATCGACTCGTAATCGAAATTGAAAGCATTACCTCAGCTTGCTGCCACATGCACAATAAATGACATTTTATTGCAGCGCCAAAAAGTATGCAACATTGAAGCTCCAGCAAACGGGCTACGCATGCCATTCTTCATGTAAATGGCTGCGTGCCTGTGTGTGTGTGTGTGTGTGCGTGTGCGTGTGCGAGGGCGAGTGCATGTGTGTGCGTGACAGTTGTCGAAAGTGATTTATAAGCGATTTAATGCGTTGCTGCTTCAGCTACAATTACAGCTACAGCTACAGTTGCCGCTGATGCGGATGCCGATGCTGTGGTTGTTTTATTTGGGGCATTTCTTGGTGTTCTGCTGCAGTTGCGATTTTGATAAAATAAACGGCCTGTTAAATATTTTGCAAGTACCCAAAGGCAGTTGTTAATGTTGATATTATATTCTAACTCGTTATTTGACCAAAAAATATACATTTAAAGATTGCTAGCACCTCCTTTACTTTGTGAATACGGGGTATATTGCGGACAGCAAAAAAAAAAAGGGAAACAAAATGAAAGACAGCTTATGCGTGAAGTAATAAAAATAAAAAACGCTCTGGCAATGACAACGTAGCAGAAGCAACAGCACAAAGAGAGAATGAGACAGAGACGAAAACAAAGAGAGAGAGAGAGAGAGAGAGAGAGAGAGAGAGAGACAGAGAGAGAGTGTGGAAGAGACTGCAAAGTTTCAAGAAGGCAAAAATTTAATTTTGATTTATTCAGCCGTGCTTCACATTTACCTTTCACTAGTTTCATTTGATTTAATTGTTCCTACCTTTTACATACTATACATATGCGGTAAAAGGACATAACAACTATGTAACAGCCATAAGCAGGCAGCTCTGAATAACATAAAAGACAGTGATATACGAATATATACAATGAGGAATAGCAAATTAGAAATTTTAAAACATTGCTTTTAATACCCGACCCCATAAAGTATATATATTCTTAATCAGTGTCAACAGCCTGTCCGCCAGTCTGTCCGACCAAATGAACACCTAGATCTCCAAGACTATAAGAGCTTCTGTTAAAACACTAGTTAGTCAAGTTTGTTTTAAAATGTTGGCATGCCACTTTCCGCCTGCTCAAATCGCAAGAACAATCCGTATTAATAAAATTAGAGCATTGAATTTTTGTATGTACAAAAACGAACTCTTAATGATTCCTATGAATTTGTTTGTGATCGAATGAAAAACATAGAAGTATTCTAGAAACAACTTTAAAGGCCAAAATTCAAATGCAGCTGCGCTCGCTTTTTTGGTGACAGTGTAACCATGTATGTAAATTACGAATTTTCTTCAAATATTAAAAAATATATCAGTATATTTGTTTGGCGTATTTTTTGTACGAACATCATATATGTACATATGTAAGTGTTTTGTTTTCTCTCGAAGTGGGTAGCACACTCGTCTGAAGCTTTCTTACTTGTTCAATTTATTTTAAGGTCAGTTGGCTGACTTTTAATTTGAAACCAATAACATTATTATCCAGTTACACACGAAGGTAGACATGAAACTGTATTTCAATCGAATTGTTGCACTAAGTAAAATAATATTAGATGGTAACCAAATCGAAACCCGCGCATGCCAGTTATTCATTTTGTTTGTTTTGAAAATTTAAAAAGAGGCGCAAATTGATAGGTTGTGAACATTATTGTACTAACTAGTTCCATTAACAGAGACTTTGGCAGGCCCGAAAAAAAAGCATAAGCTGAATCGAAGGCTCGCACATACACAAATGCAAACGCAAACACAAACACCCGCACACACACACACACAAACAACCAAGCCCGCACAAAGCGGCAATGACAAAAGTGTAGCATATAAAAAGGGGAAAATAAAACAACAACAGTATGAATAGAGGGAGAACGTGACAGAGAGGCATAGAGAGAGGCAAATGAAAATGAAAGTGGCACAAAGTTGTGCAAAAACGTGCGTTTATTTGCGTAAAAACTTGCCATGTCCCCTGGCCCTATTCTAATACCCCTCCAACCACCAACCGCCCAGAATCGTTGCCCTTTCCCTTTCTCCATTTCCCCATTTCCTGCACTTGGTGTGCGCATTTTGGAGGAGTTTCTTTCCAAAGATGAGGCGACTCTTTTGGGTGGTACTTGAGGCGGCCCTTCGCCGCTTCTCACTATCTCTCTCACTCACACTACCTTCTCCCTCTCACTCATTGTGTAATGTGCGTGTGTATTTGTGTGTTGGCTTAAATTTTGGTTCCTAGAAAAAACTTTTAATTCCGCTTTTGTATCTTTCGGGTAGCTGTAGAGAGTCACCCAATAAGTTTTGGCTCTTGCTCTGCTGCTGGCTTCCTTTTATCGTTGTCTTTTTGTTTTATGTTTATTTTTATATCGTCATTGTCGTCGACTTCGTTTTTGTCTGTGTCTTTGGCATTTGTTTTAATGATGTTCACCAGCTAGATCCAAGGCTTTAATTGTATTGATTAAATGCTTAATTGTGCTTCGGACCAAACAAACAACAAA
The DNA here is from genome assembly GCA_035045625.1 of Drosophila formosana. Lineage (NCBI taxonomy): Eukaryota > Metazoa > Arthropoda > Insecta > Diptera > Drosophilidae > Drosophila > Drosophila formosana. The sequence continues at coordinate 1,138,106 of JAWNOW010000062.1, forward strand.
AAAATAAAAAAAAAAGAAAACAAAGACAAGAAAATAAAAATGAAATAGATATAAGACGAGAGAGAAAAATATACAATACACAAAAGGAAATAAAAGAAGTAAAGCAAAAGCCAAAGCCGAAGCCGAAGCCGAAGCCGAAGCGGACATTTAATTGTTATTAACAAGCGGGAATTAATTACTTTGATTAAAAATGAAACAAATAGAAATGCAAACGTAAAACGCAGCGCAACGCGAAGCAAACGAAGCAACGGACATTCACTATAATTAGTCTGCTAGACGCTCAGGTGTTTAATTAAAACTAATACAGCCAAGCGAAGACAGCGCAGGGAACTGGTAACAGGTAGGAGATAACAACAGGACTTCCAGGACTACGAGCACCAGGAGCGTCGACAATTTAAACGTGAAGCAATTAACGGCTGTGAAATACATAAAAGCCAAGGCGAGAACGCCAACAAAATGACAATAGAGTTGCAAGTAGCAGCAACAGCAACACCCATAATAACGACAACAACTGACAACAACTAGCAAACAACAACAACAACAACAACCTTGCATTTAAAGCGTGCTACAGAATCCGCAACTGAGAGTTTATGAAGTGTGGCAACTTGTGCTTCATTGCCAGTTGCTACTTGGCTGTTGGCTCTGTTCAATTCCTTTTCAGCTTAGATCCTTGGTTTTCGCTCCCTTTCTTTCTCCCGTCTCCTGCCTGTCAGTTAGCAGTCCTTGTTTTCTGGTCACGGGCAAGCGGTAAGCTGACGGCGACAACAGCTGCATGTTGTGCTCCCCATGCTGGCTGTAATAGAGGAAAGGCTACGGCAGACGCTTGAAGCTTTAATGTAATTAGTTTTTAGCTTCGACTTCGAGTTAAACATTAACATTCACATTAACATAAATATTAGCTTCTAAATTTGGATGTTATAATTACTTAATTACTTCCATTTCCGGCGCCAAATACAAAGGAAACAATCATTATGCACTTGCCATTGTTAACTTGTATCTGGAAAATTACTTAAGATAATTGGGAAATTTGCCAGAGTAAGAACATTTTTGTAAGTACCCGTGAAATATTTTATTGAAAAACTTACTTAGGTTATTTTAACAATTAAAACTTGGAACTAACTTTACATAGCTTGTAGTTATAGTTATTTTTAAACTGCAATTATGGTTTATTAATAATTGTGTAGATTACATGTGAAATGAGAATTAGTTGACAGCTGATAAATTAAGAACTGATAAATATACTATATTACAGCTTATTCATTTTGTATTTTTATTAATTTGCACTTATGACTGATTAGATTATTTAAAACTTATTGAATTGGCAATCAATTGTAGATATTAAATATTTTCCGGTACTATTTCTCTATAGACATATCTGCAATTCAGTATTTAGAATAGTTGTTTCACAACACATTGAATCATTTTTTGTTGGAATCGTAAGGCAAATGGAGACACAATCAGCCAGTGTCGATATCAATTATACGCCAACAAATTGATGTATACAACTGATGTGACAGACACGCCCACTGTGTCTCTTCAAATGGATATTTGTCAGCTTTGCGAGTGTGAAATCAATGCATTCGGGCTTGTCACGCAATGCAGCGTAAGCGTTGTTGTAGTTGTTGTCGTTGTCGTTGCGCACGCAAACAATGCATGTAATTTTAATCAAACTTGTGACTACGACTAAGAAGAACGGCAACAACTCTTAAGCTGTGCTTCGTCGAAGAGCTGAGCTGAGCATTGTTAGTACATAAATCTTTAGCCATGCGATTAGGTATAAGTGTTGGAGCGAGAGTTAGTGCGAGTGCAGCTAAAACCAAAGCTATAGCCATGGCTATTGCCGCAAAGCACAAAGCTGACACAAAATCTCATTACGTTACGTAACGTCACGTCAGGCGTGCACTACGTGTTGGCCGACAATGTCCACAAAGTCCGCAGTGTCTATCGATGTCGCCGTCGCTCTTCGCTTGTCGTTCAGATGCGTGTCCAGGATTGCTGAGCTCGCCAGAAACTTTTTACAGCTCAGCTTTAATTTTCTTGCTCTTCCTTCTTCACTCCTTCCATTCTTTCTTGTACTCTTTTGCTATCTAAGTTTATCGCATTTATTGAGTTCTCTTCTGATTCCTTATCCTTATTTTTTATGACTTTTATTCCACGAAGTGCCTTCAAAAGGTTAAATGGTTGACTTCCAACCAATCCAAAAAATATTTTTTTTTACATCATCACCAGCTAAGTTTTTCAGTTTCGATTTTATCTGAAAAGATGTAAGCGCAATTAAACACATCTAATAAAAATCGGGATAATGTACATTGCGGCTGTTAGTACAATTGTTCGGCTTTTTATACCCGCTTCCCTTATGGTAGAAGGGTATTATAACTTAGTGTTAGCAAAAAAGTATGCAACAGCCGGAAGAAGGCATCGTTGACTCCATAAAGTATAAACATATTTGGTCAGTCTCAACAGCTGTGATGATATATCCATGGTCGTTTTTCTGTCTGCATTAACACCAAGATCTCAGAGACTATAAGAGCTCAGTACTCGTGTATATCCAACGCAGACCAAGTTTGTTTTAGTTTATTTGCCAAGTCCCATTCCGCCCCCTCAAATTGAAAAGAAAACAATAACCGAAGGTAGTTTAAAAACTCGAAATACAAGTTTTGGTAATCACAATAATAAAGCCGAAATGATTTCTGAAAATTTGGATATGATCGGTCGAAAAACAATAGAGTTATTCAAGTTATTCGAACAGTTACCGCATGCAGAAGAGTATTACTGAGCTCCTGGAAAAAAATAAATTACACAAGTTGATAGCGTAAGAGAGAGACGTATTAATAAGTGTACAACGCGAGAAGACGCCAAGTTCAATAAAATCTCTTAAAATATTTAATTAATGGATTATTTACTAATTGATTAATCGATATTTACTTATATCGAATTGAATTCGATAAACTAAACCTAAGAAAATGAGTCTCGTTGCAACGAAACGACGCGTATTTCTCTTTTGTAGCCAAACCAACACAAAATTCTTCTGACGCAAAAGCGCAGCGGTCGTTCATGCTCTCTAGCGTTACCATCTCAGAACGCATAGTAATGAACTGAGAGACCTGCTCTTAATTACGGAGACTACCGTAACAGTCTCTCTAATTACTCTTTTTGTGTCATCGATGACAACAACAAAAGCGCTTTGCGAATCACCGATCAAGACAACCAATTACTGGCTCGTTTGTGCTGACTGGAATGGATCGTTACATTCAAATTAATCGGAAGTTAAGCCCTTTGAACTCGAATGCAAAAATTACCCGTAGAAGCTCCAGCACAGTTTCTTAACAGACCCAAAAAAAATGCACAGATGAATTGGCATCGCAGTCACTTAAAACATTCCGAGGAACCTGATCTAAGCCTTGTACTTAATCTTGAAGCTGACATCGACAACTTTGTCAACGCAATGGAAGCAAATACCCAACGCCACCATATACAGCCATTATAAAAATCTTCCAAAAAGCACTCTCTGTGGAGAGCTCATCAAACCCTATGCTCACCGACAGAAACAGTGGCGCCTATAAGAAACACAGTGGGCGGCTGGACCCGAGCTCTTCAATGCCATTACAAGGCTTGGCCACTTTCCAGAGAGATGGGAAATATCAATGACAATAATGATACCAAAATCTGTCAAAGATCACACAATTGCCTATTCGTACGAACCCATAAGCTTACTATATTATCATGCTTATCCAAAATCTTTGAAAAATGTGCGTGCTGACTCGGATCCATCCATAATCTATCGGATCCATCGAATCCATAATAATATCCCATCACATCAATTTGGGTTTCGTGAAAATCACGGAACTATCGAGCAGGTCAATCGCATAACTTCTGAAATATTCGAAAATCGTGCACTGCAATATTTTTAGATGTAGCCCAGACATTCGATAGAGCTTGGTTACCTTTACCCTAAAGAGGCAAAATTGCCCACACATTTGGCGAAGGCACATCGAAGCCAAGAGAACACAATTAAAACTAAAAGCCAATAGCCTTCATTGGCTCATTGAACGCTCGGTCCTCTCTTAGTCTTGAATACAAGGTCCTGTTCTACACTTTCGAACTTAAACCTATCTGCACCTTTGGTTCCCATTTGTGGGGGAACGCTAGTAGTAGCAATATTGATGTTGTCCAACGAGCTCAATTAAATATCTTGAGAACCATCACCGGGGCACTGTGGTACGTTCGCAACGAAAACATACATAAAGTCCTCAATATTCAAGCCGTCAGAGATGTAATAGCTGAACAGAATGAGAAGTATCACAACAAGCTTTCTTAACCCTCTCGCGCTGTGCAGCCGCTCCCGTCTTCGTCGTAATGATCTACCAACCCAGCGATAGAATCTAGGGACGTGCAACCCAAAAACAATTCAATTTGAAATTTTAATTAATGTATAGTTATAAGAATTGAAAACTTTTTGTTAGTCTCAACCTAAGAGAAGATCCAATAAATAAAATCAAAGTATTTAAAAAAAAATTCAAGAAAAAATTTTAATGAGGAACAATCAAATGGAACTAAACTTGTATAGTAGTATTTATGGGTAATTTTCAACGTCATCGTATTCTATGTCTCCCAAAATTGTTAGCGGGCATCTCGCAGTCAAAGTGTTTCGACTTTGGCTTTTTTACTTGTTTTTTTTTTAATTATACCAACTAAAAAAAAATAGAAGGTTACAGGTGAAAAATGTTGGTGCATTCTTAAATTGTATTTCATAAAAAGTTATCTAATTTTTAAAGTCCAGAACTGGTGGGCTTTGTAAACATGTTTTTTTTTCAAGTTATCTAATTTATAAAAAAACAATTTATATTTAACTGTTTGCCAAGTGTAGCACTTCTGTCTTAAATCAACTCTTCATTGATCAAACCATAAATTATAATATTTAATCGATTAGAAATAGTTTGCCTTCAAAAATGTTAAATTAAAAACTACTAGGTTCGGTACAAAAATATTGGGCATTGGGTATATCAATAGTTGGTATCATTGAAACCATAAAATTTAAAATTCAATAATTTCGTTTAATGATCGTTCCTTTGAAAAAATGTACTAATGAACAAAATGTAACAACAATTACAAAAATGCCAAGCTCCTGTTTTCTTTTAAGTGTATTTTGGAATGTAAAACATGTAGACGAATATATATTTTTATTTTTGCTTTAATGCGAGTGCTTCGCTGTGTTGTATTGTGTCGTGATCATCCGCTGAATGATTGTCTGTCCTGTGCTTACCTGTGCATTCCTATTTCACTTGATTTCTTGGCTTGCATGCATAAGCCAATAAGCTCATATTCAAGTTAAGCGAGCAGCTTACTCAGTTGGGCATTAGCTTCGTTACGTAACGTTACGTTCCATTACATCACGTTACGGGTTCATTTGTATTGTGCGTATAATGCACATGTTTTGACGGGACCAGAAGTGTGAACAGGTAGAACTTTCGCTCATTCTGTTTATCTTTGTCTTTACTTTTGAGCCTGGGAATTTGTTAAATTACGTGCGATTTATTAAGCTGTCGTTCTTGTTTTTTCCTTCCCTTCTTTGCTGCTTTGGTGCTTTGCTGGTAATATGGTTGTTGTTTAAGCAGCGATTAGCCCGAAATGAAATTGAAATACTGTGGGTATGTCCGAACGCCCTAATAGACAAATACAAACGCCTAACGATTATTTGTTGTAGACACCCATTCGCATTTGCTATCAGCTGCCACAAGGGAGTATACTGAATATATGTTATATGTACAGAGTGGCAAATCGTTGGCGAAAAATTCCATTGAATGCGAAAGCAGAAAAAATGCCGGATAAATTTGTCTAAATACTAGTAAGTTCTTTTATACCCGCTACCTACAGGGTCTAAGGGGGTTATAACTTAGTGCCAACAGCAAATTTATCTAACAGGGAGAATAAGCCCTGCGGTATTGGTGATATGCCAAGGAATTTGGCGATGGGTACTAGTGTTCACTCAATAACTAAATGACTTCTGAAAATATGGTTTATAATACTTTCCACACCAAATATACTGCTTAGTATATTTTAATAAATGTATGTCTTTAAAATGTCATAGAAGTGTCAAAACGGGAAACGGGTATTTAACATTCGAGAACTCTCGACTGTAGCTTTTTTGCTTGTTTCATATTGGTTTGTTTAATAATGATAATTTACAATTCATAGTGATTGGAAAATGACGTGTTTATCACATGGGAAAATTCAAATTCAAATTTTAATTGAATTTAAAATTTTGTACATCAGCTTATCAAACTATTTTAGGAGTAAATATTTAGAAGTTATGTAATTGTAATTAATAATCTATATTTCTTTAAATTTAAGTTAAAATTGTATATCACTTAATCAATAATATATACTTTTACATTATATTATTATTTTTCAACTATTTATACATATGTAAGAGAGTTAGCTTCGTTATTATTTGCCATTATTTTATTTTACTTATCAAAGGTGTAGCGAGTCGCAGTTGTGTTTCGTTCCGGTTCCTCCTCTATAAAATCCGTCCGCAATGGAACTCTCTGTTTCTCTATCTGTCTTTACTCAACACTAACATCATTCTTAACATTGATTCTTAACTTTAATGTCTGTTTTTAATTGGGACATGTTCATTTAACGGATGTATGAATTCAAACTTAAAATAATTGCTGCTTACTCTAAGACACATATATATATTTATATATTCCAATTTAAAACCCATTTATTTAAAATTGACTCGTTTTTAATTAATCAATTGTCGCCATGGATATGATTATTGCATGCATACGCTCATTTTTTTGTTAAAAATATGCTTGGTTTCATGCTTAAAATGTTGCTTATTTGTTCATTTGGAAGGACACTCTGTATACACCCTTTTGGATTGACCGGAACTGTAATTAATTAATTAATAGGGCTAACAAACATACATATTAATTGCACAAAAAGTCATTAGGATCCATTTGTTGGCTTATTGTCAAGACATTTCACCACACAAAAAATAAAAACGGACGAAGATATGAGTTTACAAAATGACCGCAATAAGAGGAAAAAAGTGAACTCTTTCATTGAGGTGACTTCATTTCGCTTAGTGCTTGAACCCTTTTTGCTGAGGATGTCCGAAAATCATATTCATGAGTCTGACTTTGACTTATTTGGGGAAATTCCCGTCACGGATATCCTGAGAAGCGACATTAAAGAAACGAGCACGTTAAGTACACACACAAATACACACACACACAGCCACACATAGGCACTCTTAATTTTGTATATATACACAAATACATATACGCAGGCTGGTATCGCTATCCAGACGACAGACACCATCGTTGTCGACTTGTTGCTCGCTTTCGTTGCTTTTCTCTCTTTCACTCGCAGACAACGCGAAGCTGCCGTGCACTAAAAGAAACTTCCACATGGCTGGAGATACAAGCACACATACACACACACACACACACACACACACACAAACACTCACACAGATGCCTGCACACACGGATATGCTAATAAAGCTGAGCCAAGGGGGGCAGAGCGAAATCTCAGTTGCGACTAATTTGGCATATTTGTGAGTCTCCGTTTTGTGGGATCTTAAAAACATTCGTGTCGCGCTGATTTGTGGCAAGTTTAATTAAGTAGCTATGGTACTATGGACCCCAATAAATCTATATAAAATTGACCGAGTGTTTAAAATTTGGAATAAACAAGATGTAGCTATTAAGTGGATACTTTCCAAGTTTCCGCTACAAAGCATTTATGGTATGAATTCATTTTTAAAAAGAGTTAAATTTTTACGGACATTTTTTCTTAAAACAAGACTAATATTTTTACAGATGAATTTAAATTCATCATAAAACTAAAAACTAAAAATATTTGAATTCAGAAAATATAAATCAAGCAAATCAAATATACTTAAAAAATTAAAATTAAATGAAAGTCTTCAGTCAATAGTATTCACGATAGTACCGGAAGAGTACTATCGATATCTTTCATCGTCTAAGCTAAACAAGCATGCTTGAAAGCAAGTGATGGCTTTTTGCTGAACGCGGTTTTTCATTTGAGACATTACGTATACGCATCATAAAATGCGCTCAGCTTTTACAGTGAGCCAACCATTTAATTTGAGCTCCAATTTGACAGCTATTGGACAGGCGAGCTGGTAAGCCGGCAGCCAGCAAGGGGGTGAGTAGGATGAGCAGGAAGGTCAGACGATGCTGTAGTTTTTGAGGCTAGGCTAGCCCCAGTGCATAACAAGGGCAAGTTGCAACTTTCCGGGCTTCACTTGAATTATTTTACAGTTGACAAGGAGAAAAAGAGCCGCGAGTATTTCCAGCCTGATTTCGACAACAAAAGCTTTTCAAGTCTTAAGTTTATGCGTAACGAAAATATCGAGTAAATTAGGTTCACTTAAGTGAATCTTATTAAAAGCTACGCTTGTTTTTATTCATTATAAAGTGTATCGAAAAACAATTGATAAAGCCAGAATAATAATAATAATAAGTAATCATTTTTGTGCGTGATCATGTGGTTAATTTCATTCCGCTTTTTGGACAATTTAACAACAATCATGCGATGTCATTTTGTGGATTGTAACAATAGAATTTTAGTAGCTGGACATTTACGTTTATTCACCTGTCAATTGCAATTGCTAAGTATTTTAAAGTGTATAATCAGAAAGCATACTTCTCTATCGCTGTCTGTGTCTGTATGCATTATTTCGTGCAGTGTATTTATCTTGCCAGGGGTTTTGCTTCAAACTGTTACATACGAGAATACGCCACACCCCGAATGAAAAGAAAAGCAAATCCGAGCGCCCGTGCGGTCGAGAGTGTGCTACTTAAAGATTCTCCCTGTTAAAATAGAAGTGTTTATTATTTTTCATTTATTACTTTTTATATATTTTTTTAATATTTTAAATAGTTTAGTGCTTGGCAACTTTATCAAATTAAAAAAACAAATACTAAAATAAATTATAATAACTATAATCATTAAACCAAATGACAGATTTTTCAAGTTTTTATTTTAAACTTCTCTTTTATAATGATTATTTATGATATAGTTTAATATTAGGAAATTTAATGATTTAAATGTAAAATAAAATACTATAGTAAATGATAAATGACAGTTATAATCAATGAAAAAGTGGGAGCCTCTTAAAGAGCCTTATCTATTTGGATACACACACAGGTGTACAGCGAACACCTTATGTCCATTTTGTAATGGGCACACGGGGTGAAAAGGAAAGTAATGGCAAAAAAATAAGGGAGAAAAGCACGAAACAAAACGAAAAGTTGGCAAAGCAACAAGCTGCGATGGCGACGATGATGAGAAATAAACAAAATTTGTGGGTAACGGCAATAGCGATGGCTTAACATGGTCACAGTTGCCTGGACTTGCTCTCTCGCTCTCGCTCTTGCTCTCGCTCAAGTTCGTGCTGTCCCACTCTATTGGTATTGCTTGCCTGTTGCGCCTTTTGCGTGTCGCTTTGTGTGGCACTCAGTTGCTTACAGTTTCACCCAGCCAGCCTACTAGCCTACATACAACAATGGGGCATGCCGAAATGTCTCGTTCTGCCTTTTATAACAAGGCTCACACATTTTATCAATGACAGTCCCGTCGCCCTTTTCCTTTTTCCAAATAAAAGAAAAAGAAATACAATAAAAAAAAGTGAGTCGACTGTCTGCCTAACTGTCGCCTTGTTGCTTGTCGCTTGCTGCTGGCCTCTTATCGCTTGCTGCGTGTTGCTGCTGTAGCAACAATTTATGAAATAACTCCGGCAATGGCAACGCGCAACTTTTGTGAGCACCTCTCCCCTCACTCTCTCGCTCTCTCTCTCTCTCTCTCTATCTCACACACACACACACACACACACACACAACACAACAGATACACAAACTTACTCGTAACTTAACTGAGTGTGTAAGCAATACACAGGCAACGAGCTGAAAATTGTAAGAAACGCAAGTGTAATACAAGATGCCGCCCCCCTTCCCACTCCTCTGCAAGGATTTGTCTGCCTGTGTGTGTGTGTGTGTGTGTGTGTGTGTGTGTGTGTGTGTGTGTGTGTGTGTGTGTGTGTGTATGTAGCCCATTATCACTGCCCCAGCGCCCAGCTGCGTTTCAACTTAAGTAACATTCCACGTTGCGAGGTCGTCGTCTACATTCCAAAGTTTGCATACATACTTGTACTCCACTCTACTCTACTCATCGTAGTCGTGCCCACTGTGAATTATGTATTGCGCTGGCATATAGATTACACACAGTGCTGGCCAATTGAATAGGGACAATGCGAATGTGTGCTTGGGGACTTTTCTGTTGACAAGCTTCTGCGATAAGTTTCATCAGCAATTGGGTAAAAGTTCGAGAACATTCAGTAGGCAACCTTGATAATCGATTAATTTCATCTTCACTTCATCACATACATAGTTCATTCAATTTGTTTGTGCATTTGTAAAGCGATTGCTATAGGTTTAGCTTTAATTCGCCTGTCGCCGCCAATTTTGTTGAATTTTTTGTTGCATTATATTTGTTTCAATTCAATTAGTCTTAAACAGCATGCTTAATTTGATTAACGATTTCATTTAAATTCTTTGCGACGCGTCAGCACTATTATTTCAGTTGGTTATTTTTGCAAATTCAATTATATAATAACCTATTTTAATTCAATTTAAATGTTTGTTCTGTTTTTAAATTGCAAAAATTTGCATTGAATTGAACGTTTATCAATTGGTCTAATAGAGCACATGTTTATTTAAATAAAAAGTATTAAATTCATTTGAGTTTCAATTGCAAAAATAAATAATAATAAAAATAATACTTTTACAAAAATAATAGTCATAGTCCTATGGCTCGAATATACCGCTTGTTTCAAATAAATTTACTACATGCCCCTTACTTGTTTTCTATATTTTTAAAATAATAATATACTTATCAGTAAACATGAAAATGCTCATATTTTATTTTATTCGTTGGCAATTGCAAATTAGGTTTTCACTCTTGGCTGCCATAAATTAAATAATGTTCCTTTTTTTCAAATTGTGTAATACAACATATTTTTATAATTGTTTAGTCTTTTTAAAATTGCATTGCGTTATTTTAAATACTATTACAAGATATTATAAATCAAATCTAAATATATGGGTCTACGTCAAATTAAATTGTATTTCCATTTTATGATTCACTTATCATCAGGCCCAATGCTTTCTGAGTGCAAATTGTTTGACGCCGACTACATGCCAACATTGTTGCTTTGCACAATTGTTCTTTGGCATCTTTGGAAGGTTCACTGAATGTAAGTGAATCAGTGACCATATTTGCGTGAATGTGTGCGTGTGCGTGTGCGTGTGTGTGTGTGGGTGTGTGTGTGTGTGAGAGAGTGTCTCAGTTAAAGGCTGTTTGGTTTTTGTGATTCCTCGTCGCGCTCGCTGCGTCGCTCACAATCATCAAAATTGATAAGGAAAGTTAAGCAAGGAAAAGAGGCCAGAGTCGCCGCCGCACGTATTTCTCATTTTGCTGCTCGGCTCTTGGCTCTTGCATTTCTCGCATTTCGCGTCCCGCAACTGTAAGCTAAATCAACTTAAAGCCAGTCGATGGCTGAGCTTGGCAGGGTTGGTTGGTTGCCTTGCGGTTGCTTCATTATTACTAAAAACCGTAAAAGCAAAGTCTGGCGGCAATGATTATGCTGATGTCGATGCTGCTGCTGCCGTCACTGATGATGATGATGTTCATAATCATCATGCCATGATTAGGATGTTGGAGAGGTGGTAAGCGGTGGGCGGACGACGCCATCTGCTGAACAACTACATTTTTGATCAAATTTTCAACAGATTTCTTTGGCATTTCTTCACCCTCCCCTTTTTTTTCGGTTTTGCAATTATTTTTAGGGATCAATAAAATAAGTTTAAAAATAGCTAACTCAATGAATGCGAGAGGCAGTGAGTGAGAGTGCGAGCGAGCTAAAAACGGGAGTCTGGTCAGAAAAGGGCTCTTCGTTGTTATTGTTGCAGGGATTTCTTTGCTTTTGCCTTTTCATTTGCCACGTAAACTAGTGCCAAGTAACACAATCGAGCTTACTCTACTAAGAGAGACCATGTACATAAGTATTTGTATGAAACAAAAATAATTCACATTACCATCGCTTAGCGGCCGCAATTGAGACCCTTAAGAGAGAAGTCGTTACAAATTAAATTTTACGTAGCTTTATTTATTTTTGTGACAAGTCAGATGTCGTGGCCGCTAAGCGATATATGTGTGTATTGGAACCAAACAACTAGATGGACAAATTTAGAATACACCTCTGCCAAATAATGGAAAGCGCCTTTATTATTTTTAAATTTTTGTATTTATTTTTTCGGCTTCGACCATTGACCACATTCGAGTAATATAATAGACCTTTTTTGCTTGTTAAGTAGAGGTTCTAGAAATCAAGTTGAAGCAACTTTGTTTACTCAATTAGTCGTTTTTGTTATTTGCTGGTTCGCTGGCTTCGTTAAGGCGACTTTGGTGATGAGCCGACTGGCAGACACAGGCAAAAGGGGCAGATAGCAAAACAGAATTCAGTATATTTGTGGGCCTTCCACGCTGGCAGGCAGGCAGGCAGGCAGGCAAGTTTGGAGGATGACAGGGCGGCTGGAATCAGGCATCAGGCAGGAGAACTACCACACTAATTGGCTTAGAGCGACAAGCGAAAATTAACTTTTATTTTCAGCTCGGCTGCCTTTGCAGCAATAATGTAAAATAAAATTTTCCATGCCCATGAAGTGAAAAGTTAACAAAGCCAAAAAAGTTGCCCACAGCGACAGTGAAGCGAAACTGCGACTGCGACTGCGACTGCGACTGTGAATATAAAATGCGAAATTGAAAATGGGAAATGCGAAATGCGAAAGCAAATGTGAGTGGAGAGAACGAAAGAAATCGGTAAATCAACAAAACACACGCAAGATAAACAGAGTTAAGAATACAAAAGCGTAGTGTACCTGTTGGTTATTTGGTCGGTTGGTTGGCCGATTCGTCGCTGGGCTGATTGGTTTGCTGGCTGCCTTTCTGGGTGGCTGGCTGGATGGCTGGCTGCTTGGGTAGTAGGTGGTAGGTGGTTTTCTGGCCGACAGTGCGTGTAAGTGCCTCCAAAGCATTTGGCACTGGACACTGGCAACGGAGAACAGCCAACAGACTGCTTGGGTTGATGGAGTTCAGCACAGAATTTATGTCGGCCAAATTGCCGTAACAAAAAAGTTGAAAGCAAAATAGCGTTAAGTGCTATACCATCATTTTGAAATGCACCAAATGCAAGTAATGAGAACTAAAAGCAACCTCTAAAAGCCCTCAAGCAGCCTCGCCCATTAATATAATGCTGCACAGCGTTATCTTCATATCATTTCTTATGCATATTCATATTATGTGTACAAGTACTCGAAAGCCATGGTAGACACCTGTTATGCGTAAGCATCAGGCCAATACAAACTCTCAAGTAAACATATTAAAATTGGGTTGTTGGCTTAGCAAACATAAAAGTAAGCCACAACCAGATATCAAGTAGGAAAGCTACTGTTGGGGTTTCTGGACTCTAAGATACTCGCTAATCATTTTAAAAGTTTTTTTTTTTAATATACTAAAAATGTTGCGCAAATCAATTTTCGGCTTTCTGTTTTCACAAGGCATTTGAGGGGAAGGAAGGAGACGTGTCGACATTGTAAAATCGGGAATACACAAATTTGTCATTAAATTGATGCTAATCACGAATACTTCTACTTTATGGGGTCGAAGTTACTTTCATTCGACTCTGAAATACATTCTCAATTGACATGAACCCTTTGGGTGGCACCACGTGGTGTATACACAATGTTTACAACAATAGATTTAAGTTGCTTTTTATTGATACTTTTTGTATTGCTTTCTACTTATCGATTTATGGATTAAGTTTGCTTTTTACTTTCAGTGCGAATATAGTGAATACAGTAAACGTAATTAACATAATTTAATAAAACTTGAAGAGTTTGGTTAAGCTTTGAAGTATATGAATATTGGGTTCGTTCACTCAAGACGTAAACAAGTTCACATAACATAAACTAGTGTTTTTTTGTATGTGATAATATAATTTACTAGAAATAACTATTTTGAAACTGTTCTATATTTATCGCATTATAATAATTTGACTACAAAACAAAACTAATTTAAAAAAGGTAATTTCTATAAATAGGTATATTCAATTCTAAAATTCTAGATCAAAAAGTTCAAATAATCCACGGAATATATTCAACAGACGTTTTGCTACTCGTAGCCTTTGCACTTTACAATTTAACATATAATATGAGTATTTGGGCGCAAAGTTTAAGTGGTTGTCGGCCTAAGCTGTACTGAGATCTACTTCAACTATCTAGCTGAGTGACTCTGTCCAATTGCACTTGAGAAACGTGCGAGCTTCTGCGGCACAAAGGAGCCAAATACAGTTGCCGCACGTGCTGTCGCCAGTTGCCAGTGGCCTGTTGCTTTCGTTGGGTTTCTTGTCATTATGTGAGCGGGCAGAATTCGAGAAGATTGTTTGCCTTTTGCTGCTGACAATTGAGTGAGCATAAGCTGTGTGTGGTGTGTGGTGTGTGGGTGAGTCCTTATGAGCTGTGTATACAAGCCACACCCGTGGTGATAGAAATACGAGCAGTGTTCAATTCGGAGTGCAAATATTCCGCACATTCACATCGCCCTGAATTGAAGAAAATGAGAGGAAAACTGCAACGAGGCATAGGTCAAAAAGTCATTAAATTTCGCCAGCAACATTTCTGCTGATGAGAATGCAAACTACACTTGTACTAGGATATTTTGCCTGTTGCGAAAATGTTTTTTTGAAGAACAACTGAATATATGGTACAGCGGTATTATGTGCAGGGGCCTTATTGATATGGCAAACAGATTTTCGCAATTACTTTTAATGAAAGCGGATAGAGAGCAAAGTGAATGAAAGCGCGCGTGCGAAATGCGAATGTGAATGTGAATGTGAATGTAAATGTGCAATGGCAGCGCATGGAAAAATGGTGGCTAGTGAAAATCCCCCAAGTCAGCAGCGGTAGCAAAAACAACATTTCCTGTCACCTCCACGCTTACACACACACATACTCTTTTTCTCTCTCTCTCACTCTCTCTCTCTCTATTTTTATGTGCATCTCTTTCTTCTCAGCACTTTCTCGCTCCCTCGTTATTTCAATGTCCTCAACTCTCCGTTGCTGTTTTAATGGGAGCGCATTTTGTTCCGCATTTCCTCTGTGCTCTGTGTGTGTGTGTGCGTGTGTGTGTGTGTGTGTGTGTGTGTGTGTGTGTGTGTGTATGCAATGTATTTAGGTCAAGGCAGCACTTGCTGTGGATGTTGCGAAGTTTGCTCGCCTTTCGATGCCAATGCCATGGCGTCACATCAAATTGGCATCAAGATCAAGGCCTGCCAGTGTCTGCAATTCGTTTTATTGCATTTGCTTGTCAAGTGCGAAGTGCAAAAACTGTCGCATACTTCTAGGCGCTGGATTAACTAGTTAAATTACTGCCGTTTCATTTGAAGCCTAGACACGCACACGCAACGCTAATGCTTTTTACTACTATCACACATATACACAAACACATTTATTTACTAATCCAAAGTTAAAGCCCTATTTCAAGTTCAAACGATGGCAATTTGTACTTGCCGCCGTTTTCAATTCGTTTCAATGGCTTAGAGCCATCGTCAGTTTGTTTGTTTGCTATACCCTGTGCCCATTAAATATTGACAATATGGTGTTACTGTTTTGAGTTCAAGGATGCTGCACGATCTAAAAACCGGTAAACAAAAAATCCAGTCATCGAAAGTAATTTTTAGACATCGATTTGAATTTATTATTATCTCAGAAATCCGATTTGTATTTTAGTTACGTACTTATGTGATGATTTGATTTATATACAATTACAGGTCTCACATTAATAATTTTATGTTATAACAACAAAAAAAAAATTTTTTTTCTTATAGAAATTTATTTGTTTACTTCTAATTGTTGAGTAAAAACCTGAAAAGAATGTAACGGTTACAAAATAGTAGACAAATAAATCAAAATACAATAGACAAATTAAATAAAAACGAATAAGAAATTATTATGTAGCTTCAGTCAATACCAACAACAAAATATGTTTTTAAATAGCTCAAAGCTAATATATTTGTATATTATTTAATTTTAATGAAATAGATTTTAGATTTTTAAGTTATTTTGAAGACTGATATTTATCCCTTGTTGTAGGGTATTTTGGAATTCTGTACAGTTTTCTCAAACCCTATTATTTGCCATTGTTGTGTGAGTGGGGACTTATCAGCTGTCCTAATGCCAGCAGTCGCCGTATAATGATCATCCGGAATTCTTATGCCTTGCACTTGGCTCGTTAATGCGCATTTAATCGCCCAGCAATATTCGGTTAATTATGCGATTTTTGACCCAGTTATTTGGGCAGCGCTTTTTAATGGCCAACATCTCAGCTACACTCTCTTCATTGCCCATACAACGACACAGCGACATGTATAGTATATAGCGAATTCTGACTGCCGTCATTTCTGTTTCAGTTTAGCCACAGGGATGGCCCCGCAATTGCTCTGTGCTTTATTGATGGCTTTATGGCAGCTTAGCTACAGGCTTTCACATGTAATGGCCGTGTTTGTGCCTGGGCTGTAAAAGTTATGCCTCTGTCATCCAGCTTTTGGTCCTTTGCTTGCTATTTGGTGTTTGCCGCTTGACGCTTGCTGCTTGCTGCTCACTTTTCCTACGCATTCGGCCCCAAGGCAAATGTCAATGTTTCGTCCAAGGCTTTGGTCTGGGGTAATGGTAATGGTGACGGTGACGGTGACGGTGACTGCGACGGTGATGTTCTATGCCTGCGGTGCGCGCATAACTTGATTTACTCTCCTCTCTCTCTCTCTCTCTGTCTCTGTGCCCCACTCCCCTTTATTACTGTCTCTCTCGCTGGGAAAAGGGAGGGGGTGCGTCAAGATGGATAACTGCACGAAACTGGACTTGACATGACTGGATAAGTTAAAAGCCAAGAGTTGAAATATTTTCCAATATCTGCAAAGCTTTATAAAAAACATTTGAATTGAATGACTTTTAAATTTGTATATTACATACACACATGTGCTTTTAGGATTAAGATTTAATTTATCTCAGAATTTTTCACATTTTTCAATAGTTTAACTTTCATGAAACTCTTTTAAATGAAACTAAAAATTAATTTTAAAAATGCTTAAATTATAAAAAAACGAGATACAATGCAATGAATACTCGCATTCATATTAAAATATTTCTCAATGTGTCGTTTCTCACCGTGGCCAATCCGAACAGCCATTTACGTTACACCACCAATTAACAGCTCTAATATTCATATTCTTCAACGAAACGTTAATTATGTGCTTTTCCTGGCTTAAGTACACCATCATTCGTTCTAACATTCGTTTCCATTCTCATAATGGCATTCAGACTGTTTGCTTGGCTTGTTCAAGAGATTTCCGCACACTTTTGCGGGCAATCGTTCCCATCGCAATTCGATTTTGTTCCTAAAATATACAAGCAAGAAAATATGCGCTTTAATTAATTTGATATTTGAAAATTCAATACAATATATGATATATTCTCGCTGACGACATTTGTTGTCTGCTAGTTGCTAATCTGCTTCGATAAGAGATGTGCACAAAAATCATTGAAGCAACAGCAGATGTGTACATTAGAAGGGCGTGGCATTGGACTTGTTTTTGTAGTGTTGGCCAATTTGCTTTCAGCCCCTGCCCTGCTGCTGTAACTGTGCTCTAAATCGAAATCACTTAATGCACACTCACACACTCGCCCACATCCATATGTGTGTAGGAGTATAAACACACTAACTCGTATACCGGTGAGTCTTTCTCTCTCACTCTCTCAGTCTCTCTCTCAATATTTCTCTTGGCAGCACACTTAATAGACACTTTATTACCATTAACTTAATTTACATTTTATACAAATGCGGCGCGCGTAGAGTGGCAAATGTGAAAAGGGTAACAGCCTCATTGTGTATGGGGATGTGTGTGTGTGTTGTGGTTTCTATAATTTCACTGTCTGCTTTTGTGTACGTCCCTATGAATTTGTGCGTAAGCTTTTATGTGCATTGGAGCTTGTGCCTGTATGTGAGTACCATACTATACACATTTTGAAAAGCATATTCAGCAAAAAATGCTCGTTGATAACCCCAACTTTGCTTTGTAATGGGCAACTGCAGCATACCCATTAAATATTCAATTGCAATGAACATTTTTGATTGCTGTGAAACCAAAGCCAAAACCAAAGAAATTAACGGGTCTCTATTATTCATTGTTAACTGCTTAACGTTATCTCATAGTTAATATCAAACAATGTATTAGTTTTAAGAAGCTAAAGCAAAATAACTACAGTTATTGATGCTCATTAAGCTATCGAGCGTACATTTGGAGTTGAAATCAATAAATAAATCAATTTAACATTTATTTCATACTTGAAATCTCAGTTGGAAATGAAATTTGCAGAATAGTTTTTCAAATTACTTTTTTTTTATATAAATAATTTTTTAGTTTATTCAATTTAAATTTTTTTTTGGGTTTTTTTAATAACAATTTTTTTGAATTAAAGTTACAATCATGGCGGCTTTTAAGTAAATTAAAAGCAATGCAACTACTAAGAGACAATAAGCTCATTAATAGAATACATATTTTTTCTATTCAAATAATGTATAGAAATATCATATAAACCCTATTTAAAATACATATGTACATACATACACATATTGGTCAAGTTACAAAATTTGGATATCGATGTGAATTATGTGAACTCATTGTCGCACATGGAGTACTTTTTGACTAATTTCAAATACCCCTTTGTGCCTTCCAAGTGCTCATTTTTTTATAATTCAATTTGTCCATCCTGCATTTGTATTTGTTGTTGTTGTTGCAGACACAGACATAATGGGGATGACGATGGCGGGAGAATGCTGCCCGCTAATCTGATAATGAGTGTGAATTTATGATTATGTACATATGTACATGTATTTAATGGGCCCTGGTCCACTTCGCCCCTCCCCAGCTTGCGGCATGCAAATTGAGATATTCACGAATGAATAAGAGACAGACAGAGCGTGTCTCTCTCTCTCTATCTGCCTCTCTCTCCGGAGATACAAGTAGATTTTTGCATGCGTCCAGGGCCAGGTTCGAGGACAAAGTGTCGAATATAACGAAGCGATGAGACGCGACGCGACGCGACACGATGCGACGCAACACAACGAAACATAACGCACCACTCAATGATTCTGTCAATTTGAGTAAATCTCTTTAATGGATCGCAAAAATTAATCGTGTGGAATATTTTTGAAAGCATCTTCTCCTACTACTGCTACTGCTACTGCGAATGCCGCTTCACTTAAGCTCCAGCTTTAGCTATGGCTCGCTCTCTGCATGCATGAAAATTGTCCATACCCATATACATACATTAGTTATGTATGTACATATGTACATACATATGTATGTACGATGTTTGGCGTGTTTGTTTGTGTGTGTGTGTGTGTGTGTGAGATAGAGTGTGTTCGTGAGTTCGTATACAATCTGCCACTTAAGTTATTTGTCAAGCGGAAATCGATTTTAGTTTTCAATTTTTGTTGCTCCAACTGCTATTTTCACTCCGCCCCCTCCCCCTCCTCGTCCCCCTACCCGCTCTTTGAACACCACACTGATGGGCAGCAGCGAATACAGAGGGGTAGCTGCAGAAGGGGCACCGATTTTTATTTGCTTTTATTGCGTAACATAACAAATAAACCTATGTATGTGTACGAGTATTCACAAATAAGTGTGTGTGTGTGAGTGTGCGTGGGTCGATCGCCTACAAAGTAATTTACAATTCATTATTTTGCAATTGACAATATGCGCTCTCAATTTCAATTTTTGCTCTGCTCCTTTGCTTTCAACTGTCATCATAATGTTTCATTTTGCCATTCAAGTGTTTGCGTTGGGACAAGTGCTTCTCAGCCCAACTTAGCGAGCGACTGAGACAAAATCAAAGTAATAGCTGAAGAGTGAAAAAGACAGAGACAGAGACAGAGAGAGAGAGAGAGAGGGTGAACTCCCCCTAAAGAATAGCTTGACATTGGACTTATGTAAGGTAATGAAATACTGACTCATTCGATGCCGAGAGTTGAGACAATAGCCTAGACGATTGAAGCAGATTGCACACTTCAACCATCAAATTTCATGAACTTGAAAATGAAAATGTTGCACTAAGAATATTTCAACATGCTCGTAGATCATCTGCTATTAATTCGTTCATTTATACATTATTGCTCCCCAAGGGAATCCCTTTGGTAGCCTAACAAATGACAAATTAAATACCCCTTTTATTAAATTAGCATTAGAATTGAGATAAACAAGTTTTTATACAAGTGCAGATATTGATTCAAGCGTTATGAGTAATGCGAGACAATTGCCCTATCTTAGTAAATCTTCATGCTGAATTCTCTTATTTCATATAACATATGTAACATATTAGAGTTTGCAGATAAATCAGAAATAAATCTTTTAAGCAGTGTAGAAAATCAATTCACTTCCTTCGCATTTCATTAAATTAATTGTATTGATTTTTCAATTGAAAGATTTGATGTACAAAACCCTTTCTGAATTATACCCTCAGTTTGGCAAATTTATTTGTTCACGCATAATAAGCATTGCAAACAATCCTAATAAAAGTTTGATCTATTTCATATGTACATATGTGCCAAGTAAAATTAGGCAACTCGAAGACTTTAGGTCTCTGATGACTAACTAACACAAGCATGATAGTATTAACTCGGCGGTTGGCTTTATGCTGGCATAAAAGCATACTATAAATAAGCAAATTTTTTTTTGTCAATTTTTAAAAGCCTCAGGGTAAAATACTCGCATAAAATATAATGAGGAGTAGCGTGTTTGATGTCAGTTTAATAATGCAGCATGTAAAATGCAGCATACGTGTGCATATTGGGTTAATAAGCGAGAATACAGTATACGAAACATGTATAAAATTTCCAATTGCAAGATTTCGAAAGGTGAGCTGTTAAGCCTTTAGGTGAAAGTCAAAATGTTTTTTTTTTCTCTGCGAAAGCTGACAGAATAGTTAAACCCATTGTCATGCCAACACTGTGCAGATGTTGCTAAGATAATTAACAAGAATGCATCGAATTGGTGCAACCGTACTCCTTTTTATTTGTATTTGCTTTTGGGTTTTCGTAAATAATTTACTCTTTTCTGCGAAAATGTTTGCTCATCATGAAGTGTAGGTAGCCTTGTACGAGAGTACGACTGCTCTGACAAGGCCTGTATCTACACAGTAGTCTATTTTAAGTTTTGAGCGTATAGCTGATATCGATAGCCATCTACATGCTGGGTTGGTGGAAACATACAAACAATGCTCATGTGAAATTTATGCCTAACTTTGGGCTAAATATTACACGGTCGAAGTTTGTTTTAGCTTGGCGGGTGTAATGCTTACCATTTTGATAGCTTTGGGATGCGGCTTAAGTTAAATGTACGTTTGGCTATGTGGCTATGTGGCTATGTGTGTGTGCGGCCTTGGTCTTTCATTTTTCCAAACGGCGAAAGATTAATTTGGAAAATATTTGCGGTATGTGAAAAAGAAACTTTTTTTGGGTTCTTGTTTTTGACCAGAAGGAGGAGCTCCCAAATGATTACTAACTTAGTTTCTGGCTTCTGGGCTGCCATTTCTTATTAATGCCGCGTTTTTTCCGTAGCTGTTGCCGTTGCCACAGCCACCGCCGGAATTCTTTAAAAAATTAATAAAAATGATTGCGAAGCAAGCAAATAAAACGGCACATCTACTGTGGTTGTATTTTTAAATCTTTTTTATCTCTATTTTTGTTTTGACTTTTACTATAAATCTTAATAAATTGTAATTGCGCTAGCAGTAACGGAAGCAAGGCTAAACTTCCACCACGCTTTGCACGTAAATAAAAATTATAATCGCTAAAAGGGTATTTCAAAATAAAACAAGTGAGAAAGCTACAGTCGAGAGTGCTCGACCGTATGATACCCGCAACCCATTTCGAGAGAAAAAAAAAATTTTAATGGTATTTTAACAACAAATATACCAAAAATATACTGAATTTTGTGTTTTGTTTGTATATATTTGAAAATAGCGAATAAAAATCCACAACACCGTTATGGTCACACTGTCAACTAAACAAACAAAGCGCGGGCAGCTGCAAGTGAATTTTGCATATAAAATTGATTCATTAATAACTTCCTTGTTTTTCACTCGATCTCAACCAAATTCACAGGAATTATTGAGAATATAATTGTTATTATGCATACCAAAATTCAATGCTCTAGGTCTATTATTACGGCTTTTACAGTTTCTGGGGGCGGAAAGGGGCGTGGCAAAAATCTAAAACAAACTTGATCTGCGTAAGACCTACACGAATACTGTCACCAAATTTGATATCTCTAGGTCATTCACACACTTAATACGTCCATATGCACTGGGCACTAAAATTTTGATAAATAATTTAACGAATAACTTTTGTTCTACTTATCCGATTTGTACCAAAATTACAGGGTATATTAAGAGTGTCAAGCGCAGATGGGCTACCAAATTACACATCATTACACCAAGAACTTTTGGAGTTATACGCGATTTACTAAAAAAAAAACTTGACTTTTTCTAGATTAATGCTTATTGTGGGCGAAGGGGGCGTGGCATCCAACTTTTGAAATAAACTTGATCTGCGTAGGGTATGAAGGAAACTTTTTGCCAAATTTGGTGTCTCTATGTCTTATAGTCTCTGAGATCCAGGTGTTCATACAGACAGACAGACGGACAGACGGACAGACGGACATGGCTATATCATCTCGGCTGTTGACGCTGATCAAGAATATATATACTTTATGGGGTCGGAGATGCCTCCTTCTGCCTGTTACATACATTTTCTGTTGGCACTAAGTCATAATACCCTTCTACCCTATGGGTAGCGGGTATAAATACAAAGGAACGGGCATTTGAAGATTGTGTTAAGAGTTTAAATGATTTTCAAGACATTCTGTCAAATTTCGAGTGGTCAGGTCACAGCTGCTTCGTGTTTATGGTACATTTCTATTCGTTTGCTTATAAAACTTAATTTCAAAAAGTTCTAAAGAGATTTAAGTAGAGTACGCATTTAAGTATCGTCCATTTTTAATTTGATCCGTTATTAGTCAAGTTCGAATAAATACCAATTTTCACGAAGTTTTTTGCTTAAGTCTGCAAGCTTTCGCAACATTGTCACAAGTAACTGGTAAATTGGTATTGTTCTGCGATAATTAAATCGAGTCAACTGCGGATTGTAAAGAATCCGTCACCCTTATTTTATATACTTGTGCAATTCCCAATTGAATTCACTTGAATTCTAAAATTTGAGCAGGATATCGAACTAAAGAATCGTAAGTATACAAAAGTTCAGTCTCTCTCTCTCTTTTTTATAGTTGCTGAGATTCAGGATCGGGCAGACGGATATGACTGATTTCGACAAATCTGTTTGACTTGTTTCTTGAAAATTGGCCAGATATGTACAAACAGTCGTATGTGGAGGAGGGAAACAATAGTGTGCTTCTTTTACCTTTATAGAGATGTGTGTGTTAAAGGGTAGAACATTGGAGTGTTGGGGTGGGGATTGGGGAGGTTTGGCAAATTTCTATTGTTATGTATTTGATTTGCTGGCTTTTGCTGGCGCTTGAGCTTGTGTGTTGGTTGCAAAGCAAACAAAACAAAATAATGTTGATTTTTTGCAGCTTTCACTCTAAATGTCTAAATGTCAATCATGAAGGCAGTAAGTACAGCAAACAAGAGAGAGTGGAAGAGAGGTGCACAGAGAAAGAGAAAAAGAGGGAGGTAGAGCGAAAGCGAGAGCGAGAGTGAAAGAATGAGGTTGAACTTTTTGCCAGCTCAGGGGACGTAATAAATTTTTAATTAAATGAAAGCAGTCAGAAATGTACTAGCTGAGATTCAATGAGCAGCAATAACAGGGGACTAAAACCAGTAGCAATAGCAGCAACAGCAGCAAACACCGCAACCGCAGAAACCGCAGCCAACGGAAGTATTACGGCTTGCGTGCCACAGCTAAAGGAAGTTAGTTAGTTAGAAATTCGTCTTGGCAATTTGCAGTAGTTGTAGTCCAATATATACTATACATATACGTATATATGTATATATATATTTCACATCAGGTGGACAGATGAACAGATGAATCGTTGAGCAGGTAAACAGCTTGTTTGGCAGTGTGGAGCAAAACAATTCAACACGATGCTTATGTCTGATTATTAATTATGAATAATGCCTTGTGATGCGTGCAATGAGTGTGGGTGCGGGTTTGTGGCATTTGGCATGTGGCATGCAGCATGTGGTTTCTTGCCACTGAAAATACAATATAGACAATTTACCGCGCAATATCAGAATAAAAAACAACAACATTTATTTAATAAACTAGCTGTCTGAATTGTATGTACATTTCCATGTTTAATGCATTAATTGATTTAATGTTTAATCACTTATATTCATGAATATGTTTATAAATCTTATTAAATGTTATTCCTGGCCATCTACCTTTTTGTTGAATTTGTTTACGTGCATGATTTAAAGCAAATAACTATTATGATTAACAGAAAATTGTTTTGATAATGACTCTTCTCAAAACTGAAATTATTACTTGCATTGTAACTAATTTTGTATAAAATTAAATTCGTCAGTTCCAATTTAAATAATGTGAAACTTAAAAATACATTAGGGTGTTAAATTATTAACTGAATATTTTGATATATGATTTAATCAACACGCGGATTCAACACTTTGCAATTCTTCCTGTAAACTGTATTTACAATTTTTTTAGTATTGAGAGTTCTTTGCAAGTTGGGTAGTAGGCTTATGATAAGTGTTTTTAAAGTCCGGTGCATGCATTCAAACTTATTCATAAGTACTCCCGACTGAATGATACGCTCGTTAAAATAATACAAATTTTTTCGGTGCGACCGTGATAACGAAGCCTGGCAAAACTTCGTTAAGTTTTTTTGCAGATCATCAATAAATTTAGATGGGATTGAAAATCTTAGTAATAAAAAGGAAAAATGATTTAAAAAATTATTTAAGTAACTTCAAAAAATAATTAAAAATGTGACCACATATTAGAGAACACTGTTAAAGGTCTAATTCTTAGCCCAAGTTGAGACCGGTAACATTGGTATGGAAAACGTCTAAAAAACAAAGATGCAATTGGTGCAATTTTTTGGCTGTTGCGTTGATTTTTCTGTACACATTTTGAAGTAGATTTAAAAATTTAGATTAGTTAGAATACCCTAAAACTCAAATTTAATTCATTTAAGCGCGGCGCTATTATAATGAAGGCATCACTTGAATGCCATGGAAGTATTTAGCGAGTATTTGCCGCTCTTGCGTTTCACAAGGCATCAATGAACTGAGGCACTGAGAAACTATAATCACTTTCATTGAAACGTCAGAAAATTTGAGTTTATTACTGAAGGTAAACAATACTGAAAATTAATTGATGAATTATGCGAGTTTGCTAGGAAAATTGATTTTAAGGAGATGCAACGATATTAATTTACTGATGAAGTTCGAGATAGATTGACCCAATATACGTTTTGTTGCAAAGCCTGCCGGATTATATGGGGTATTAAGTTAAGTATGAAAAGTCGTTAATTGCCAGATGTATGGGGCAAACTTAAATGTGTGCTGCTAACACAGGATTTAAGCTAGTTTATTTTTAATGTGAATGAGAGAGTGTTCGAAATCAAATGGGAAAAAGCAGTTTGAAAATAGCAATGGATGCGATATTTAAAATGTGGTTGAATGTGGATGTGTGCATTGGTTTGTGCTGTTGAGCGTGGCTGTTGTGAATTCAATTAAATGTGAAATAATATAAAATGCAAGCAATTAAAACGGAAAGCCTCTGCTAATTCCCATCCTTTGATGCACTCATCTGCTGCCGACTAGTCTATAGTGCGCACAAACAACAATAACGAGGCACGATTGGAATTGCAGCAGTCAGTCAGGAGTTCTAAAACGAAATGCTAAACGTCCATTACGTTAACGCAGAGTTGCATGGAATTAGGCTGGACAATGAAGCACTAAAGTATTATGGACCAGTACAGCCCAGATGTAAAGATGCCTAAAAGGCTTTTGCACCTGTCCACACACACACACACACACACACACACGCACAAACTCACACAGACTCTCTTCATGCTCTCGTAATCAGCAGAACTCTCAGTTGGCAGCCCGCATTGTTCGGCGTTTAAGCAGCTTACGCAGCTGCCGGTATCTGTTGCTGTCTCCTTCACTTTCTCTGTCGCTCTATCTCTGTCTGCCCACGTACAGGGATATGGCTGGACAGCAGCAGCTGCCTGTTTGTGTCCGTCGTGTGTACGCCAGCAGCTGAATTTTTAATTAACAGCCAGATTTAATTAACAAAAAGCAGCAAAAAGTTCGCAAACATGGAAGAAATGACAAATGAGAAATTGTGATATGCGAATGTTAGACTATTGATAGGCAAGCTTTGCCCTCCGCTTCCTTACTTTTTCCTTCTCGATTTTCAATTCTCAACAATTTTGTTTTCATTCAGTTTGATTTTGGTTCCCAGCATGGAGCCTGTTTGAAATTATAATTTATTTTAGCCATAATCTGAAAAATTCAATGAACAACAATCGAATTCCATTGAATTCAATTAGAGTTAATCGAAAGCATAGCTAAAACAGTCCAGCCAATCAACCAATGCGAACGCCAGCAACAAACACAAACTGTATGGAATTTTATGGAAATTGCATGAATCGTGAGCCATGGCCATCACTAAGACTTAGACTCAAGGACAGGAACAGAGAGTCACAGTCAACACCTGGTGTGCAAGTCTGTAGGCATTTGTAAGACACAGAAATCGCCAGAGGGATAAAAGGAGGAGGTCGATGGCAGTTGGTGATATTCTGTTCTGTTCTGTTCTGTTCAGATAATGAAAACTTTGCTATAAGCATTGGATCAAGTTGCAAGAAATTTCGTAATATGAAATATTGAACAAAAAAAAACTTGTATTGTTATTTATGCTACATTCGGATTTTGCCTAATCAACTGAGCGATTCAAATTCAAATTCCATTTGCTCGTGAGTAAAAAGTCGTCGAGTTTGCACATTTCATGGCTAGATCATTCGAGAGCCTAGCAGCATCTTCCACATTTGTTTGTTCCTTTCCCATACTTGTACTTTCTGAAGCTGTGCTGTGCTCGTTGGTGCAGTTTACACATTCGTTTTGGATCAAAAGTATTCTTCTTGGTTTTCAAATTATTTAAGACATCTCATTCTTTATGTTAGTGAGTTTTTTTGATAGTTAAATTGTTGATATTTATAAATGTTACTCCCGACATTAAGTGGGCGTAGGATAAATACCTTTGAATAACTTTAGAGTCTAGATTCAACATTTAAAAGTTTTAATGCTTAACGATATTGCTGAAATTTATTTTTGGGTATTTGTGAGGTAGTACAAAAATGTATTTCATAGTCTTAGCATTTTTGTTGCATATTAACTTTGATTCATAAAATCACTTATTAAGAAACAAATATATTCTGCCGTTTATGTGGATATACCGATCGGCTTTATTTATTAATTAAATATAAATAATATAATATCGATGAAGAATTTTTCATATTTAAAAACTATAAATTAAAATGATTGTAAAAAGCATTTATAAATTGCGTATTGCGCATTTTACAATTTAGAGTAGTGGAAGCCGACTTGCGCTCCGCAGTTCCTTGCCAAATGCATTTAAGTTTTAATTCGCTCAACAGCAAACCAACTTGTTGGTGCGTGGGTGTGTGTGTGACTGTGTTAGTGTGCTGGTGTATTGAGTGAGAGTGTGTTAGCTAGTTTGGCTTGCTAGTTGTTGCTGCGCCATGTGCTGCAATTCAGTTAAGTTTTGATTGCTATTTTTGCTTCGCTTCCTGCCAGTTGGTGCCTCTGTCGTTGCCTCTGTTCTTGCCACTGCCACAGCGAGTGGCACACAGAGAGAGAGAGAGAGGAACAGAGCGAGCGCTACTGCCGTTGCTGCACGTACGTTGTTGAGGCCGTTCCACAATGTTGCCAACAGCAGCAAATGTGTGACATATCCGTTTCCGTTTGCCGCGTTAATGTATTATGGATGCCGCACCCACATTAGCAGCAGACTCCCACTGTGGAGGCACAGACAAATACATACGCGCCACACACCCACACAGAGAGGCAAACAAAGAAATATTAGCAGACAGATAGTGACTTTTAGAAAGACAAAGTGTGTCAACTATTTGCAGCTACTTTTTACTTTTTAAATAGTCATTGCTTTGTATTTTATGAGAAAACAATGCAGCTGACAAAAAAGCATAAAATGCAAATGTGATGGCGACTGGAGCACACGCACACAGCCACCACACACATGGACAGCCCGCGGCATTCGGGTTGTGCGATTGTGCACTTTGTGTGTGCGCCACTGATAAAATTCCTGTTCAACCAAATGAACAAAGTCTGCATGCAACACACAACACACAACACACAACATATAGGCAACAGGCAACAAAGAAAAAAGCGTTTCTCGTTATGATTGTTGCTACTGTTGTTCCTGCTGCAAATGAAATGAAATGGAATGAGCTTGAACTTCTGTTCTTTATGTTTTTTGTTGTGTTAAACTCGAAATGAGGAACAATTGTAATGGGGACTTGTTATCTGGATGCGTCCATTTGGCCAGGGCCAAAGTCAGTGACATTGTCATTGTTCCATTGATCATATGTTTTGTGGTCTTCTTTCAACATTTGTTCAGTTTCTACTCAGATAAATAATACAACATTCCCTCAAATAGATGTGGAATTTAGAAAGCATTTTCCACACTACAATGCTCAAATTTGGTTTTGGGTTCATTATGCATTTAATAGTTGATTTTGCCCTAATTATATAGCTGCGTAGACAAATTGAAAATATATTAATATTTAATATTAATAATAACAATAATTTATTATATTTAGAGAATACAAGAGAATGCAATGTATGTTATACATTTGAGCATAAGTAAAATTATATATTTATTTATCCGCTTGCAACATTTTTTTTACTGGGGCACAGCACCAGCCGGCAGTTGCAATGCTCTCAGACAAGCGTGTAAAACTCATGATGTAGAAAAAGCTTTTGCTCTGCTCTACCACCAATGAAGCTATGTAGTTGCCATCAACAACGTTCTTATAATGCACACACCCGAAAAGCGCAGGATATTTTTATACCCGCTACCCATAAGGAAGAAGGGTATTGTAACTGAGTGCCAACAGAAAATGTATGAAATAGGCAGAAGGAGGCATCTCCGACCCCATAAAGTATATATATTCTTGATTTGTGTCAACAGCCGATACGATATAGCCATGCCCGTCTGTCTCTCCGTATGAACACCTAGATCTCAGAGACTATAAGATCTAGGGTCACTTAGGCTACTTAGCCTCCTGCATTCATTACGCAGATCTACGCCAGTTTCGCCCACAATATTCATAAATGTAGAAGAAGTTACGTTTTTTTTGCAAATCGCGTATAACTTGAAGAGTTTTTAGTATAACAAACCTGATTAGTAGAACAAAAGTTATTTGTTAAATTATTTATCAAAAAAGTTGTGCCCAATGCAAATGGGCGTTTTAAGTGGGTGAATGACCTAGAGATATCAATCAAACTTAGCGGCACCACTCGTGTAGGTCTTACAAGCAGATCAAGTTTGTTATAGGTTTTTTGTACAAATATTTAAGTATTTTGAATTCTTTCGAATAGGGTAGCGGGTATCTTACGGTCGAGCACTCTCGACTCTAGCTTTCTTACTTGTTAGTGTGTGTGTTGATATGCGCGTATGTCATAGCTGTAATTTTTGTTGCTGTTGTGTGTCTCGCAAATGGATTTTCAGATGCAAGGTCCAGTATCGCAAAAAAATGGCATCGCAACCAACTGCAGCAGAAGCTCCAGGCTGGATGTTGTCAAGGCCAGTGCAGGAGGTCACAAATTGGCGGCTTTTTGAGCGAACATCACAGAGGTTCAGTATGTAATACATCTTGCGGGCATCCAAGATTAGAAAAAATGTAGAAACGCCCATGGCGTTCATTGAGTCTAGGGAGCCCGTTCGGTTTACTCACCAACAGGCAAGCATGCTTTGAAGTGCCTGACGGAATTAAATAAGAAACAATTATATCTTCGATGTAATATTCAGTAATTAATCAGAGTTCAGAATAAATATATTGTATTGGATATGCTGTCTATTAATTCTGATATATCCCTATTCATGTTTTTCAATAATGAATAATAAATTTAAATCGTAAGGAAATAACGAACTAGTCGAAGTACAAGATGCCCTTTGAGTTCATAGATGTAAACATGTTAAGCAAATTAAAAAATCGCGACGGAGAGTGAGTGAAGAAGATGGATTGTGCATTATAATGCAAACATTTGTAGAATCACTGTTGGCTATCCAATATCCAAGCTGCTATGTCAAATAGCAAAAAACCCCTTTTTGCAAAATTGAGAAAACTAGAGAAGCGCACCCCATGAATGAAGTAAACACAATTATGGTGTACAATGATCATCCGGGCAGAAGTGTTTGAGTACCGAAACTAAGTTGGTGAATCTACGACGGACTTCAACCAAGAACCACAGAGTGTGTGGTTTACCTAACATAAGAGCCAAAAAAGTAGTTACCGACTACTTCATAGCTGGTCGTCCACCAATGTGTGTCAAAAATGTAAAGAAGCACAGTAGGACAAATTAACAAGTACAGACCATCATTAGGGCCACTCAGGTGAATTTTGTTGGCCACGGAATCCAATTGTCTGACAGTGCTAAATGTTTACACAGAGAACCGATTGTATGCAAAATATTCTTTATATTTGGCTTGTATTATTTGAAGTCGCAAATAATTGTATATATGTATTTGTTAGATTCTGGAGTCAAAGTGACTGTCATTATGTGATACAGACATTCCGTAAAAACTGCAATCCGTTTTGTTTTGTTTTATTTTCCATTAAGACTTTAGTTTTATATGCAAAGTTCCACTTGCCTTTTCTGATTTACGGCTTTGAGGGACATACAATGGCAGATGGTGGCAAGGACGGTGACAGAGGCGATGACGCTGTTTCCTCGCCACCCTCAATTACTCAGATGCTGCGGTCAGTGATTTGAGAACTTTTTGCAAAAGTCCATTAAATAAAGCTTAACCTAAATTGAGCGAATGGACAGATCAGCGTTAGAACAGCATCTAGTAGTCACATAAGAATAGAAACAGCAATAGGCATTGGGAACAAAAAGAAAAAAGCATAGAATAAAGTGGAAGAAGATAAGACCTCTCAACTGGTGGCTGTCACAGTAGCCTCAATCTGCCAATGTGTCAATATGTCAATGTGTCAATCGGTCAATCAGTCAACTCGGCATGTCTGACATCTGGTCACTGAGTCAATCAATCAATCATTCACAATGGCCATCAACGCACATGAAAATCGAGCTGCAAAACTAGACACAGGAAATTGAACCACCAACTGATTGCGGAATTGAAGGTGGAATTGGGAGGAGTAGGCGAAACGGTGAAAGGACATTGTGTGTGTCCATCTACATATAGACTATAATAGGGCTTACAGGCGAGCTCGCTTCTCCCGCCCACCTTGGGGGCTGTCTGACATTCAAAACCGTGCAATGCACCAATACTTATAACAATAATAATAATAAAAAACTCGACCCACAATTTTGAGACATGTCTTTTCAAATATGAGTCGCTGGCCATTGATGGCCTCACAATAAGGACATGCATTTGACAAAACTGGCCACAGGATGTGTTCGCCAATTTAATGCTTACAAAAGGGTGCAGCTGCCTTCTTTTGTTGTCGTCGTCGTCGTCGTCGTCGTCGTCGTCGTTGTTGTCGTTGTCGTTGTCGTTGTCGATGCCGGTGTGTTAGCGTTCAACCGCAGTTGACAACCGTATTGGAGGCCCAATTAAGCGGCCAACACACAAAGCGGCAACTTTGCACTTGATTGCCAATTTTGAAGCCAAATGAACTTGCTCTGACTCCGACTGCATCCAACTTGACGAAAAAGTGACTAACCAACCAGCCAACCAGCCAAACAACCAATTGACCAACTTGGGCAACTAAAGCTGTTAACTTTCTGTCTGCACACTGTTTTATCTTGCAGTGTGACCTGGAAATATACTTGAATAACAAACATCAAAGAGTTTCGTGTTTTAGTATACTGAATTTCCACTCAAGCCAGTTTAATACCAAAATTCACTTTACGATACAATTCTGATGTCTTTACTGAACTACGAATTGAATAATTTATGTTGTGATTTCATCTCTATATTAATAATAATTGTATCAAAAACAATCAGCATTCAATAATAAAAGTCGCAAATCTAAGATAACGTTGATATGATTTTTATGCGAAGATAATCATTATTCAATCATGTTTTTCCATTGAAAGTGTTATACAAGCTTGCACAAACTGTCTGCTTAATGGAAACACATTTGGTTTTGGGGAATTAGAAATTCAGTGTTGCGTAAAATTGAAAAGTTTGTGACTCGAGATTAAACAAAATTCCACCCACAAGCTGAATTCATAGTTGGGGTGCGTTAATTATACAACTAAAACTACAAATTTTGAATGCATTTTTGTGCGTTATTTTGTGCTTTTGTCTTAATTAACAATTAGATGCCTGTATTTTGAACAACTTAATAAAAATGATTTAGAAAATACTAGCCAGCTGTCCACATAGCCTCGCCTGCGAAGCAATTTAAAACATTTATTTATTTCCCAGTGAAGCCTGTCGATGTTTTAAAATTTGGCCGACCCTGAACCGGATCGAACCAACTTCCTCAGCATCCGCCATCAAAGGCTCTAGCCCCTACACAACAGTCTTGGATGAAATAAATTCCAAAACGAAAATTTGCACAGAGTTATTTTTATGTAAAACTAAATAAATTTAATTGTTGCTTACACAACACTTCACATATTTGCTTTGTTCTTATCAGAATTTTGATTTGTTTTGAAATGTTCTTTAATTAAAGCATACATACATATGTAAAGTCAGTAGCCTCTCGGTTCCAACATGAACATAATTTTTTGCCGTTTATAAAATAACAGCCAGCTGCAGTCTCTCGAACATGAAATGAACTCTGAATGTAGAGCTTTCATTTGAATTAGTTTGAGGTAGACGAGTTGAAAGATTTTGTTGAGACACTACCATTAATTTAAACCGAAATGGAATTTTACTCAGGATTGTTGCAAAATCCATCGATGGTTTAACGCAACAATATATTTTATTTTGAAAGCATCGAACAACATCGGTATCAATATTTTCACTATAACAAGTAAGAAATCTACAGTCGAGAGTGCTCGACCGTATGATACCCGCAACCCATTTCGAATGAAAACAAAAAGCTTAAATGATATTTTAACAAAAAATATACCAGAGAATAGACTGAAATTTGTTTTTTTTTGTATATACATATTTTTATAAAATCCATTAAATACCGACATGGTCACACTGTCAACTAAACAAAGTGCGAACAGCTGCAAGTAAATTTTGCCATTAAAATTGATTCTTAAATAACTTAATTGTTTTTCATTCGATCACAACCAAATTCAAAGGACTCATTGAGACTATAATTTTTATTATGCTTACCAGAATTCAATGCTTAAGGTATTATAACGGCTTTGCCAGTTTTTGGGGGGCGGAAAGGGGCGTGGCAAAAAATCTAAGACGGTGGTGCGGCATCCCAGTTTTGAAATAAACTTGATCTGCGCAATAAATGCAGGAGTCTACATACCAATTTGGGTTGTCTTGTAGTCTCTGAGATCTAGGTATTCATACAGACAGACAGACGGACGAACGGACATGGCTATATCGTCTCGGCTGTTGACACTGATCAAGAATATATGTATATTCATTATGGGGTCGGAGAAGGCTCCTTACATTTTTTGTTGGCACTTTGTTATCGTACCCTTCTGCCCTATGGGTAGCGGGTATAAAAAGGAGGAACAGAATGTACTTTATGAAAACTGTATAATTATTTAAGTGCTCGCTATATTTACACCTGCTGCGGTGACTTTCACAAAGTCTGGTTACTTCGATTCCAGCTCAAACTGCTTAACAAACTTGCTCTGTGACTTTTTGCGGCCGTAAACTTGCGTCAAAAGGCAAGATTTTTTTTTTTGGGTGATTAGTCTGCGACTGGGCGCGAGGGTTTAGGGTTGAGAATCGAGAGTCGAGTCGTGGTTTTTAGGTAAATGTCCAAGGTTGGACGATAGGAGAGCGCGCTGTAAATACAAAACTCTTGCGGTATTTGAGTAATGGTGAAATTTTATTTCAACTTTTGCATAATTTGATGCTCATTATGGACTCAGCGTGTAGTTAGGCCCACACCCACAGCTACACTCACGCCCATGCCCACGCACAAGTATCCATAAAAAAAGGGACATAATCATAAGCAGAGACGTTGAGACTTTGTTCTATGAGGTATGAACGGGAAGTGTGTGTGTGGCTGGGGACAAAAAGGTGAATAGGTAGTGTAGATAGCAGCTTCATCAAATCCCAAGACGTTGTCGATGGCGTCGCAAAAGCTTTAATTACTTTGATGCATGATTTTCCTCCCATTTGCAATTTGTAACATGGATAATGAACAGACCGTCATATGTATGTACATATCTATATATGTATGTATTTATGTATCCATGTGTAGAGAGAGACATTCGTAGACACACTGTTGATTTGATGAGTGTTTTCTTCCTTGCTTTGCTTGCTTGCAGCAAAGACACGCACACAGGACGCGAGTATCCCCAGCTGGCTACCAATTGAGCAATCGTGTAAAATGGGTAAGTGAGCGAACGTTGAAAATGTTGACAACGACAACGACAACCACACTAATGAAGGTCCATCAGGGACAACAATTTATCTCAAATCGCATTTTACCCTCTCTCTTTGACTCGCTCTTACAGATGCGCTACGCATGCGTGGTTCCCCATTTGTACGCTTCGGATCTGGAGGCGGACATGGTCCAGGGCAGGCACAAGCACACGGGCATGGACACGGACACGGACATGGCATACAGCAGGAGCCCCTCATTGTGGTCGAGGAATCAAATCTACCCGAAGAGCTAGAACCAGAGAGCTCGGAAACGTTCTCGAATCGCGCCAGTCTCGATATTGACTCACCTGTCAATCCATATCTTTTGTCGCCATGGCGTGATCCACGCGAGGCACGCAAACACTCGTTGCCCTCGCAGCAAGTCACTGAGGGCATCACCGCCAGTCAGGTGCGACGACTCTCGGAACGCGGCGGCGAAGGCTCTGGGCCGTCGCCCAAGGAGGCCGCCTTCCTGGCCACACTCTCACAGGCACCGGCCCCATCTGGTCGTCGGCATTCAGTTGTCACCATTTCTAAGGTGCCCACAACGCTGTTTGGACGCTCTCGGCGCGAATCTGTTGCCGCGTATCCCTCAGTCAATGGGTAAGTCCTCAATATTGCCATAGAACTGTCGCTGATCACAATTCTTCTAGCGAGCAAAAAAAAAAAGTAAGAAATTTACAGTCGAAAGCATTCCATCGTAAGAAACCCGCCATTCATTTTGGGAGAATACAAAATACCAAACAAAAAATTTGATACTAATAACTATGTACCAAATATCCATAATATACCAAACACGGTGCAACGAAGCACATGCATCTGCATAAAGTTCATTTTTGAATAACATCAATGTTTTCAATCCGATCACACCCAAATTGGAGAATTATTTAGACTTTGGACTTTGAACTTTGAAATTAAAATATTAAATATTATTAAAAGCACATACATACATATGTATCAAAATCACGTCAAAATGAATTATTTTAAATTTACGAAATACATGGTTTGTGTAATTGG
Organism: Drosophila formosana; assembly: GCA_035045625.1. Classification (NCBI taxonomy): domain Eukaryota; kingdom Metazoa; phylum Arthropoda; class Insecta; order Diptera; family Drosophilidae; genus Drosophila; species Drosophila formosana. The sequence goes on from JAWNOW010000062.1 coordinate 1,174,064, forward strand.
CATTCTAAACACTTGCATAAATGTGCATAATGACTGCATTGCATAGTTAAATTTAAAAAAAAACCATTCAATTCAACCGTATTATTTAGGTGTTAATAATATGACTTGTTGATTTATCAGTTATTCTGTTACTTTCTCATAGCTATGTTATTAGATACTATTGCGGAAGCACCGTGTCAAAATACATAAATCTGTAATTCATAAAAAGCGTTTACAGATAACACCAATGAAAATATAGAAAAGAGATATTATATTTATTTATTTTGTATTATATTTTAATTTTCGAAAAAAATAAAAGCACAATATTAAAGACATACATTTTAAATAAAAGATTGCAAAAAAATATTCATAACTTATTAATTACAAGCTTGAAAAAGGAAAATTAATCAGTTATTTGTGAAAATAGACCCATGTAATAAAAGTGTTGCAACAAAAATGATAATGATAAATATTTCTCAATAAATAAGCTAAAAAAAATTAAAATCTACATGGGTATTGCGCATTCGCTTTATAGATGCAAGCTGAAAAATTGTAGAAGGTGTTTGAAGCTTAGATGAAAGGTCCAGATTGGATGATTCGTCAAACGACAAATTGTAGATTCGGCTAATAACATTGTCTTTTGTTTGGGCAGATTGGTATTATAACTTAGTGTTAACAGAAAATTCCATTAGGTATATATATTCTTGATCAGTGTCAACAGCCGAGACGATATAGCCATGTACGTCTGTCTGTATGAAAAAATATCAGCGACTTTATGACATAGACTCCAATCATGGTATTTTCTCAAAATGGGTAACGGGTGTCTCACAGTCGAGATCGCTCGACTGTTGCTTGCATACTTGTTGTGTAGCTGATAAAACGCAGTCTCTAAATGCTAATCCGAAATAATCTTTGCAGGAGCAGTCGCGTGTTGAATTCCCGGCGCGAGAGCAACACAGGACCGCCGTCAACAGATCCAATTGGCAGCATACACAATCTGCAGCTGGACATAATGGATGACATCTACTTACAGTCGCGCAAGGCGCGCTTGAAGCTCTGGACGTCGAGCAACGAGAAGGTGTGCGAGGTGCAGACGGTGGACGAGGCAGGCGCCGGAGCTCCAGGTAGACGATACACCAATCGCCGCTATTCCGAGTGTCCGCAGCCGGGCGGAGTCGGTGCGAGTGCATTTCGTCGCGCCTCCGAGCATCCGCATCCCAATCCGCCAAGTGTCTCGCCACAGCCACCGCCATCGGCCCGGGCATCGACGCGACGCAAGAAGTCGGGCAGCGGTCTGGGATTGCTGGGCAGCCGCACAGATATTGCCGGCATCTTTAGCTCGCTGACGGGCGTCGGAACAACAACAGCGGAAACACATCGACCGGATCCGGATGGTTCGTCCAGCTCGTCGGCGGCCACGGGCAACAGCGCCAGCAGCCCCTTCCTGAGCAATACTTTCCAGCAGGCAGCCCGGGGACGCACAACGAGTGCCACGCCTACACCGAGCGGCAGCGGGCAGTCATCGAACATGCTGCTCGATCCGAATGCCGGACGCTCGACGCGCTCGAACAGCTTTGATGTCTCCATCTTGAACAATGCCAAGCAGTTGGTCACCGACGCGCAGGACAACAGCTCGGCGGCCATTTCCGGCTGGTTTGGCAAGCGACAGACGCCCCAGACCCCGGTGGCCCGCAAGAAGAGTGTGCGCAGCAAGAGCAGCGCCATGGCTCTGTCCAAGGATATGCTGGAGCGGCTGCAGAAGAAGGATCCTCTTGGCGGCGATTCCGGCAAGCCGAAGTTGAAGCCACGCAGCAAGCAGAAGAAGAGCTGGGCGGACACCACCAAGGCCAATATTGTGGACGCCACCATCTTAGGTACCGCCATCGAGGGCTTTCTACGCAAGAGCTCGAATGCCAGCATGGCTGGTGGCATCAGCAGCAGCAGCAGCGGTGGAGGCGCCTCCACATCGACGGGCATCCGTTCGGGGGCAGCTGGTGGCAGCGGCGCCAAGGGTGCCATACCCAAGGATTCGGGTGCAAGTGGCAGTGGCAGCTCCTCGGCTGGTGGCAGCTCGGGTGGTCGAATTCGTAGTCGTCAATCGGCCGCCGGCTCGGCTCAATCGCAGGCTGGACGCGCCATGCGCTCGACGCTCAACTGGTTTAGCAAGGGCGACGAGGATGATTCGAAGGACACTTGCGATGCTTCGCTGTGCGCCACGCTAAAGGATCTCTTTGTTAAATAGGTGACGGACAAGGCGCGGCCCAAGTAAACGCACTGCGGGGGCTGCCACAGCCGACAGTAAATAACTGATGATCAGATGGTAAGCTATATTCAAAGAGATTTCATGTTCAATATCTTCATAAAATGTGACAGATTCCTGGATATTTAAGAACACTTATTTGAATTATGAGTATGCATAATCATTGTTTCAATACAAACTTTTGCACCCTGATTTTAAGTAGTTCGAGTTGGATTTTTTTTAAAAAAGCGGTCTCTGCACGATCAATTACAGATTATAGAGTCCCAGCTGATACTGTTTGTGTTTTGTGTATTTAATTAACTATTTATTTGGTCTCTTCGTCTGTTCTTTTATTTATTTCCGTTCTTGATATTACCTTACCTATTTTCTATTCTGTTTTTTTCTACAATCAATTGCTTATGTGTCAGTTTTTATACCCGCTACCCATAAGGTAGAAGGGTATTGTAACTTAGTGCCAACAGAAAATGTATGAAATAGGCAGAAGGAGGCATCTTCGACCCCATAAAGTATATATATTCTTGATCAGTGTCAACAGCCGGGACGATATAGCCTTGTCCGTCTGTTTGTCTGTCTGTGTAAACACCTAGATTTCAGAGACTGTAAGATCTAGGGTCACTTAGGCTACTTAGCCTCCTGCATTCATTACGCAGATCCACACCTGATTTGCCCACAATATTCATAAATGTTGAAGAAGTCACGTTTTCTTTTGCAAATCGGGTATAACTACAAAAGTTATTTGTGTAATGATGTGTAATGTGGTAAGCCATCTGTGCTTAATACACTTAATATACCCTGTAATTTTGGTCTAATTAGTAGAACAAAAGTTGTGCCCAATGCAAATGGACGCTTTAAGCGTATTAATGACCTAGAGATATCAAATTTTGTGACACCACTCGTATCAAGTATGTTTTAGATTTTTGCCACGCCTCTTGTCGCCCCCAAAAACTGAACTGCCGTAATAATATACCTAAAGCATTGAATTTTGGTAAGCATAATAACAATTATGGTGTACATTTGGTTGAGATCGAATGAAAAACAATTAAGTTATTTAAGAATCAATTTTAAAGGCAAAATGCACTTGCAGCTGTTCGCGTTTTGTTTGTTTAGTTGAAAGTGTGTGACCATGTCGGTATGTTATAGATTTTTTCATATATATATACAAAAAAAAGAAATTTTAGTATATTCTTCGGTATATTTTTTGTTAAAATATCATATAAGATTTTTGTTTTCTCTCGAAATTTATTACAAGGCAATTTATAACAGTGTTTGCAACTATTAAATCCTTTATAAATAACATACATCATTTTAAAAAGTAAAAAATAAGTAAAACCGCTGTTGTCTGCTTAGCTCTAAGTGTTTTCATACATATATGAAAGCCGCATTTAAAATGACATCTCTGTGGGCTTATATCTTCCATGTTTTTCAAGCGATTTTAATGATTCAAGTTAAATTTTCAGGAAACGTCCATGTTGGTCTATTTCATAATTGTACGAAAAATTACAGCTACAGGTTACGGCAACCCCTTTAAAGTATACTTTTTAAAGAATGTAATGGGCGTTGCAAAATTCTAAAACAAACTTGATCTGCGTGCAGTTATAACTAGTGTTTTAATAAAACTTTCGTAGCACTAACTCTCATAGGCTCTGAGATCCAGGTATTCATACAGACAGACAGAAAGACATACAGACGGACAGAAGGACATGGCTATATCGTCTCGGCTGTTGACACTGATCAAGAATATTTATGGGGTCGGAGATGCCTCCTTCTGCTTGTAACATCAATTTTCTGTTGGCGTTATGTTATAATACCCCTCTACCCTTTGGCTAGCAGGTATAATAAATGGACAGTATGCACAGTTTATTATGCCTGTTTTTAATTAATATAGGGACAAATTCAATAAATAAATAGTAAATAAATTGTTCATCAATGGAAACTGTTTTAAATATATTTTAATTATTCCTATATAACTCGAAATTGCGTATATGTCCAACTAAAATTAAGTTATTAATTAAGTAATTTCTGGGTTTTCTTTGCAGAATGCTAAGTACTTGTATCTCCAACTTCCACATTTTCACCATAAACGGTCACGGCAAACGAAAGGCAAAAAAGAAGCACTAAACAAAATGCAAGATTAAGAAAAAAGTGACAGAAACTGCAGCAAACTTGTAATGAAAGCTAAAATAATTGGCGATGGCAGGAAGTTGATAACGATAAGTGTTTTTTTTTTAGTAAATGCAACGTTATGGGTAAGCTTTGCAATCTTCACAGGGCAGGGAAAAGGGGGCAAAGCGATAAGAGCAATGCCGTATGACATATTACCTTCATGCAGTGACCTAAAGACACATAACACTCTTATATACATATACATATATTACCTATATATAGACAAATATATATTTACATATAAAGTGTATTTGCATTTTTACGCATCATACCAATCAAAACCCAAATAAAAAGTATACAAATATTGGAATCGAGAGAATCACGAAGTGGGAAATAGCCAAACTATATCAAATTATTTTTTTAAGAAGGCAGCAATTTTTAAGAATATCAGCAAGTATGCAAGAGCAACAAATATATATCATCATAATGTATATAACAGTTGAAATCAGATTGATATTTTTTTTAGTACTCGTATCGCGTAAGTGGAAATGAGGAGAAAAAGCAACAAGAATGAAAGGGAAACGATTTGTGCTTCCGATCCAAGAATGTATAAAATGATTAAGTTGCTCATATCATTAGAAACAGATACATGTGTTTATATGAGTGATAATGAATTGAATATGTATAAATATTTATAAAACAAGAAAGAGAGAGAGAGGATGAAAAATTGATTAGAAACTCCCATTGGGATCCTTTTCGTTTTTTGTTTCACTCAGAATATTGTATGTGCAAAAGTAATGGACGCAGAGCCAAAGCACAGGCAAGCTAAGAGACGGTGTTAAGGTTCCATAATATGTAAGAAAAAATAAGCGAAATACTACGAAATAATACTTTTACTCATCTACATGTGTCTGGCGCTATGCCAAACGCAATCAAACAAGTACTTGGGATACTACTCACATATGGTAGTCATAGTCGTTATCGGATAGCCGGAGGTGTTGTGCGAGAAGTTGTAGTGCAAGAGTAATTGTAATTTGCATGTACTTCACTTACTGTAACTATGTGCAATTTGAGCTTACAACAATAACAACAGAAAACTTTGAAATCTACCTTATGCCTGATAATAAACCTAATAATAATAACACTAATACATAATAATCATACCCATACAACGGTCCTTGATATATGTATGTATATGCATATGCATAATATGTTAAAAAGTATATGTACTTGTGTGTTAAATGTATGAAGCGTCGATACAAACGCATAAGAACAGCCGCGAATGACAGCAAATTTCACAATAACTTTCTTAATTGTATGTGACAGACAGTCAAGTGGCAAGTGCAAAATCACTTTGAAGGGAAATTTTCAAAAAATTTCAACTCAAAGTGGAAAAGAGAAAGGAATACAAAGAAATCAGTCAATATTGCCATCAATAAAAAGTGTATTTCAATCATAGGTACTCAGACGAGTACCGTATTCACACACATACCATACATACATAGATATTGGATTTAGCAATGTCAATTCGCAATTCTTTAACTCGCTTCCTAATTCTATAGCTTGAATTAAAGAAATAAAAAATACCAACTCACAGTCTACGACAAGAAATACAAATACAAATATACACATACATATGCAGTGTAGTACATACGTTTTATGCTACATACATACATATGTACATATGTTTGAGTCTTTCAATGTGCCCAATAAACGTATGTAGATTTCCATGTGTGTTTCAAACAATACTATTTAAAATCAATACGGTAACCCAAGGTTAACTTTCACGTTTAATGTATAAATAAGAAATATTATAACAAAAATTAAAAAAAAACGATAAAAATAATTATACATACTTCTATATCTATGTATAAATAAATGAATGGTATTTCAACTATTTACACGTCAATGCGACCGCTATTGGTCCTTACACATAAATATCTAGTGATTAAATGTTGTTCTAGTTTTATACGTGTCCATTTTTTGCTCGTGTTTGTTGCAACTGTTGTTGTCATTGTTGTTGTCAATGTTGATGTGTTGTTGTTGTTGTGCCTTAAGGTTTTTTTTCTCTCCTTGCCACAACAACAACTTACGGAACTACCAAAATTTGTACTCACAATAAAGGTGTACAAAAAAAGCATATACAAGAAAGTTAAATAAACGTAAAAAATACCAAAACCAAAGAACTAAATAAAAAAGGAAATCGTTTTTTTAAGCTCACTAAAAAAATATTGCATATGCGAAATTCTCTTTGTTCTATTTTTGATAGTCGTTTATTTTCTACATATTAAACCAATTAATACAAACATCTAAATAATAATATTAATGAAAACCAAAAAAAGATTACATCTTCCGTTGCCCACCACTAAATGCAATCAAAGTGCGCACATTTTTACAATGTTGAACTCCAAAAACTTGCGACCTTTACAGCCCAATAAATAATAAATTGATTTACTACAGAATTACAGAAAACTGGAAGGCAATTTCACTTTAACCCTGGCAAAAAAACGAAAGAACAAACGTGTAGTAATTGCAACCGAGAGTGAATCTATAATGCTAACACTTTCTTCCACATTTCCTCTTCGTTTTTTCTCTGTCGCCCAAGCGAAATTCAAGAAATACGAATGCCTTTAGTGTTTCCTGTTAACTGTTGCTAATGCTATAGACATCTAAATGTTGTTGTTTTACTGTGCTTTTAGCTTAAGGCTAATATTAGGGCTAAGACTATATAAAGAAAGCGGTTACCACCGACATTAAATACTTTAGTAGTGTAAACACAAGACTCTCAGTAATCCTTGAGATGCAGATAACATAAACTTATTGTATCTGTATACTATCTTTCGATTGTTGTGAGTACTACAAATTACATACATATGTTACATATACTACTTTCGATTTCCCAAAAGTGAATTCGACTAGTGACCATTACTTAACCATCTATTATTTATTGCTTGTCGTACTCAAGAAATTCAATGAATTCAACTTGAATAACACTCTGAATATGTGTTTTGTATTTTTACGTGCGTTTGTGTGTAAGCTAAATGATTGAAATGATGGCATTGTAAAAGCAATAATTCGAAGGGCAACTGATGCGAATTGACACGAATCGAAATCGAATCTAAAGGAAACGAATGAATCGAAATTCTCACTAAAATCTCATGTTTGGGAAAATGGAAATAATTTGATAATAAAATCATTAAACTATTGCAAAGAGAAGATGAAAAGCAAAAGACAAAAACATGTAAAATGAAATTCACATAAAACTAGAAAACCAAAAGATGTAAATGCAAGCCTAGTGAAATAATGTCAAGTATGTAAATTGATAAAAAAGGTAGGTGTCAATGAAAATGTTACTCTAGTTCTATTGTTTTTTTTTGTTTTTTTTTTTGTTTGGTGTTGGCACCCTGGGGAAAAGTGGGCAAAACTACGCATAACTTAGTCTATAATCAAGACATGGCGAAATGAACGGCAAGCTGAGCTAAATGCTAAAGTTTGTATATACTTAAGTATTCGAATATAGGCAAAAGAACGAAAGCAAAAATACTTTCGATACCACGTCGCCTATGCTATGTAAATACAGTTAAAATATCAAAGATGAACGAAAGCAAAAAATACAATTCACGATTGTAACCGTTAAGTATGCGTAGCGATGGGATAAGAGAGAATTCGAGAGATAGTAATAATAATGTATGCGAAATGAATATCTAATAAAATTGAAATTGTAAATGAATAAAATAAAATAAAAGAGATTTACGATAAAACTACAACGTAATCAAGAAAAAAGTTTCGTCAAAAAACAAACAAATTCAATTGAAACTGAATGTAACAATCATTTGATGACACATAATGGATTTAACCAGCTAAAAAAAAAGAAAAATGTAAAACCAAAGTATAGCTACAACTATTCATTTGTATTTCTATATATACATAAATATATACAAGACAAATATAAATTAAAAGAATAATAAAAATGAAAATAATTATAACATATACCATATACAACCCTACAAATATAATGTTTACACAGACCTATACATATAAATGCTATATACTTACAATATGTATATCAAGTCCCCAAAGACCCTAAACGATGTATGTTTATGCTTACAACAAAAATACCATATGCAAATGTGCGTATCTATGTATATATATGTGCTAAGCTAACATACATTTGAATGTATTGTAAGCAATGAATACTCTGCTGCCGTCTGGTTTAATGTCCTGTCGGTCACGGTATTTTGACAGCTCCAAATACATACACATATATATACATATATACATATATTCAAAATAAATAGTTATGTGTAAACCTTGTTGCTTCATTTTTTATTGGGTCGAGGGGAAGTGTCGATTAGAAGGCTTCTTACACCAATTGCAATGTCTCATCTACTATAATGTAAGACGTATGGATTATTTAGTCAAAGCTGTTATCAATGTGCTAAATCCGTTAAAAATGATTTTAAAATCCCAATTGGCGGTGACGATCATATAAATATTTCCTTAGAAAAAATGAGCACATTGCTGTAACTGTGTCACAAAACCTCTGTGACTTATCCCCCATCATTTTCTCCCCAGACACATGTCAAAGCATCATCGGCAACTATCGCCAGCAAATACCAGCAAAAAAAGCAGATGAAATACCAGACAAACATACAGACAGAAATAAAGATAGACGGACCTGGCTATATCGTCTCGTCTGTTGTCACTGACCAAGAATAAATACACATATGGTCGCGACAATAGGTGTAAACACTGTCAATTTTTTATTATCGATAAAAAATATGTAAACTGCGTTTTCTGCGCAAAAAAACTACCTTATTACATCGTAGCTCTGTTTAAAACTGAATTTCGTGATTTCATGATATTGTTTTAAGGCTGCGTAATATTGCAAATCGCTTTTTGGCGATACTACAAATTCGGGCGGCCATCCAAATAGGTGTATTTAGGATAACTTTGAGTTATAAAAATGTAAGATAAATATTTGTTTGCAGAAGGTAAGGTATAAAGAAAATGTAACTATTTGTTAGATTATTTATAAATAAATTTACATTAGATGGGTCGTGGACCTCACAGCAGTGCGAAGGAGAGAAGACTCGTTCAAAGTCTTCGAAATGAGGGTAAAACTTATAAGTATATTGCTGAGGTCATGTCTCTTTGTCTTATAGTCTCTGAGATTTAGGTGTTTATACAGACAGACAGACGGACGGACGGACATGGCTATATTGTCTTGACACTGATCAAGAATATATATACTTTATGAGGTCAGAGATGGCTCCTTCTGCTTGTTACATACATTTTCTGTTGGCACAAGGAATTTATTAAATAATTAATTTTGTTGGCAAAATTCACTTGCAGCTGCTCGGCAGTGTGACCATGTCGGTATGTTATGGATTTTTTCAAATATATACAAAAAAACAATTTCAGTATATTTTTTTGGTATATTATTTGTTCAACTATCATTTAAGTTGGCACAAAGCTAAAAGACCATTCTACCCTTTGGATAGCAGGTATAGTAAGGTAAGAGCAAGAACAATCCCTTTATGGTTGCTTAGACCCAAGTTATTAAGTTCTAAATCCTAACTTTAGTACATTAGAAGATTTTTGTGTGTTGCAAATGCAACAAATCATGGAACTTGGATTGGCTTTATCATTTTGTTTTACATTTATATTTTTAATTTGTGCATTTGTATTAAATTATCTTTCAATTTAAACATCAGATTTTAATTATTTCTTTTTAATTATTACTAATTATATTTTTGCTCTTTTGTCAGCTGCTTATAGTCTCAACAACAAAGATATAAAACAATTTACCACCTTCGTTAAGCACCCGTTCAGTTGATGTATTTTTTTTATCTATATTATCAAAGTCCAATTGATGAAAGCTTTTCAACAAGTTTAAATTGAAACCTGGCTAACAGAGTTGAATTCTGTTGGGACACAATCAAAAGTACCGACTTAAGCTTTCAGCATGGACACGAACCATTTACACTGCCAGACCAACGCACCGTCTGTGTAAATATAATTTGTACACATGCACATACTATATTATATTTATGTATACCGTAAACAAACATTGATTAAATACAATTTTACTCGGAATATAGATTGTATTCGTAGAATTATTGAAGGATTCTTTGGAGAGAGCCAACCAATAAAAGATATCCATACTTCTAAATAAACAAAATCCAAAGTATAATTAAATCTCAAGTTTCAATAACCAGCATTATCTTATGCTTCCTCAGGGCACGCTGGTCTGCTGTGCTTTAGTTCGTTCCAATCGCTTCTCATTGACGGTTGTATTATTTAAAGAGTCGCGCTAACCTGATTAATTATTCATAAAATAATTTCATGTCTCCGTTTTTTTTGGGAGATATTCCAAGTGTTTGATTAAAAGACTAAATTCATTGAAGTCCGCGTCACTTGCGAACAGGGTTTACATTTTATCTTTGGCTATTAATTGAGTACATAAGTTTGAGCGGCGCGATCTCTCAACGTTTGTATTGGAACAGCTGTCAGAAAAGGTGAGAAACAGATCGGCTAGCGCTCTGAGCGAAAGCTACACACACACTGTAAAAATGAAAGCATATGTGACAGGTAAACTTTTAGACATTCCAATAAACTTTAGCCAACTGGAAATGAATTAAAAGCTTTAAATACGAGAGAGTACATGCAGAGTTACTTAGAAAATATAATTAGTAAGTGTCAATTAAATTGCATTATAAACTTATAACTAGTGTTTTAATTATAAAGAAAATCTTATAGAAATTATTTCTGATTTAATATTAATATTTGTTTCGGCATTAGAATTCTATTTTTGCTTTTTTATTTCTGAATTCAAACAATTTTTATTAGAATAAAAATTAAAATATAATTAAAATTTGTTTTTTTTGTGTGTGCGTACTCACCTCTGAATCAATAGCCCAGCTGAGAAAAAAACGTATTAAAATTTACTTTGCTGTAAAAGCTACGAGTCTTACAAATTTAACTACATATGTACATACGTACATACAAATATTAATCTCAGCATGAACACTTCTTCTGGTGAAGACCTAGAATCAGTCAGTTTATGGAAATACCATGTCGTATACAAGAATCATGCTCTAGTATATTCAATTATACATTATACCCGCTACCCATAGGGTAGAAGGGTATTATAACTTAGCGCCAACAGAAAATGTATGTAACAGGGAGAAGGAGGCTTCTCCGACCCCATAAAGTATATGTATTCTTGATCAGTGTCAACAGCCGTATCGTCTCGGCTGATCAAGAATATATATATATGTAGCCATGTCCGTCTGTCTGTCTGTATGAACACCTAGATCTCACAGACTTTAAGACATAGAGACACCATAGAGACATAGTCTTCTCCAGTCCATACGCAGATCAAGTTAATTTCAAAAGTTGGATGTCATGCTCCTTCGCTCACAATATTCAGAAATCTCGAACAAGTCACGTTTTTTTTATGTAAATCGCGTATAACTACAAAAGTTCTTTGTGTAATGACAGATGGTTACCAAATTACACAAATTACACCAAATTACACATTTGGTAACCATCTGTGCTTAATACTCTTAATATACCCTTTAATTTTGGTAAAAATCTGATAAGCAGAACAAAAGTTATTTGTTAAATTATTTATCAAAATAGTTGTGCCCAATGCATATGGCCGTTTTAAGTGAATGAATGACCTAGAGATATTAAATTTGACAGTATTCGTGTAGGTCTTATGCAGATCAAGTATGTTTTACATTTTTGCCACGCCTCTTTCCGCCCCCAAAAACTGGAAAAAGCCGTAATAAAAGACCTAGAGCATTTTGGTATACATAATAATAATTATAGTCTCAATGATTCCTGTGAATTTGGTTGAGATCGAATAAAAAACAAGGAAGTTATTAAGGAATCAATTTTATAGGCAAAATTCACTTGCAGCCTGTCGCACTTTGTTTGTTTAGTATGTTATGAATTTTTTTCAACTATGTACAAAAAAACAAATTTCAGTATATTTATTTGATATATTTTTTTTTCATATATCATTAAAGTTTTTCGTTTTCACTCGAAATGGGTTGTGGGTATCTTACGGTCGAGTACCCTCGACTGTAGCTTTCTCTCTTGTTATTTATTTAATTATGATAGCACCTACGTTTACCAATTTATCCGATTTATTGCACTGCATTAAGGACATATGTAAAGACAGATATATAGTATATTCAGCTAGTGGTATACACATTTATGAGTAGAGAATAATTCATGGTTAGTGTATCCACTAGTTGTTTACAACCTGCAATTATTAACTTAATTTGTTCGCGCTGTTTCTCACGAAAGCTCTCGATTTTGTACTCTGGCTTTTTCCGAGCTTTTTCTCACATTCTTTAATAAACGACACTAAGACCCTAAGCATTCAAATGACTTCGAATTGAGTGCCAAGTGAGAATTTAAAAGCACACAAACGAACATATAAATACTAACTATTTGATATAAATACAGTAATTTCAGTCATCGGACTCTCTTTCCATGACATTGCTTTTATTTTTAGTTGCGAAAAGTAATCTCTTAATCGGGAACCCCTTTAGACGGACTATTGTCACCCGAATTGAATTTTCACTGTAATATTGGAACAAAGTTGGGAGTTTTTAATGTAACAAATAGTATACTTAAATAAATGTTCAACCATAATAATGGTTGAGATCTCATCTACATACATATTATATTAACTAAGACTAAAACCAGAACTTATCGTGCATCGCATTTCACAATGTGCCTGAAAGTATGCAAAAGAAAACTAAATCAGCATTTAACTCATTGTAGTCATTGGGCGCATTCAGCAGGAAATTCTTTCGCTGCAGAATAAGTGTTTGAGGGTAGTAACAGTAACCTACAAAAAATTTTCTCCTAAAAAGAATGTACAAAAATAAAAAAAAAACAGATAGTTCTGATCAGTAATCATAAAATTTGTATGAGTAATTGGTAATCTGTGCCTGCTCAACTTTTTAATAATGCAATGAATTGCGACGATAAAAGTTTGTAATTAGCTGCAAATAAATATATGAAAACACTATGAATTTATGCTAAAATAATTTTTTCATAACATTACGCTTTTCAAATGCGCTTTCCCTTTATTTATTTATGCGCATGACAATTGGGCCTGAAGTAGCACAACTCGAACTATTACTGTTTTAATTTTATTCTAGTTATACAAAAATAATGCATTGATCACGATTTAATAAAAGTTTTTAAAAATTTGAATTGAATTTCTTCATACATAAGTATCTGTAATCAGTGATATGATACATTTTTGTGATACCGTTTTTGATTGTCGTAAATTTCCTGATGTATGCAAAAATTGGTGATCCGATTGATGCCCCCATCAATAGGTATTTCGGTATTCATTTCAAGGATTTGCTATGGCGGGTACTATGGAATGGGTTGGTATAGTACTATATGTTGATTGCACTGATTCAATCTCTTAATAAATCTAAATCTTAAAAAACAAAACTAAAAACGTTGTGCGATATAGCCAAAAGTTTTTACAAATTGTATATCGGCATTGCATGCCTTTAAGGAAATTGGAAATTGGAATAAACAAGGCATGACAGCAAAGCTGCTGAATAAACCTTTTCAAATTTATATTATTGATCGATGTTTCTTTTGCAGAGGCATCACAAATACAAATTAAAACAAAAAAAAATAATTTTAATTTTGCTTAGCGTTCTTTGCTTGCATTTATGAATTCTAGTAATTATTTGGCAAAATATATTTGATAGAATTTTTGTTTTTAATTTTACAATTGATGTACACGATTACAGTTGCAACTATCAACAATAAAATGTTAATTATAAATGGGTAGCAGATATAAATGTGCCTTAATTTAAAATCGAATATTCTATGTATTATCCGAGGCTTGGAGAAGTGCAAAGACTATCTGAGTGTGAGTGTGCTTGCATTAAAAGTCAATTTAATGAAAGTCAACAACTTTATTGAAGAAGTTCTATTATTTATCCTCAATTTTTTGTGTTCCCCGTCTTTACTTTCTTCTTATTTTATAATTTATAACTGAGAAGAATAATTGAAAATTTGATTTCATCCATTTTTTCTTTTACCGCCTCATTCTTTTACCCCAATTTCAAATCACTATTACATATTAAATTTAATTTTAATACTGAACTATTTTAAGAATATTGTTGTATGCCCGCTACCCATGTGGTTAAAGGATATTGTTACTTGGAGCCCACAGACAATTATGTAATAGTCAGAAGGAGGAATCTCCCATGACATAAATTACGTTAAGTTAGGTTAGGTCTGCTCGACCGGAGTCGAGAGCACCCAGAATCGAACTGCTTTATTAGGTGCACACTTTACCTGAGACAGCGCCCTATTAATCGGCCACGGATATTATTCATAGAACAATTTCATACGCGTCATTTCTACTCAACAGACGCACGTTTGCAGAAACAGACATACAAATTATCAATTACAGACAAGGTTACAGATAAGTCAAACTATTCAATATTCGAAAAGAATACTACAAATTCTAGTCAGTCAACCCTTTCTTCTTTTTTCTTCAAAATTTTGTATATTTAGGCTATTAGTAGTATTGTATATTCGTAAGCATGATAAATGATTCATTAATTTTTGTTGAAACAAGAACTTTGTCGAGAGAGCTCGATCACGAGTTACTCCAAGAATTTTATCATGTAACTTTTCACGATTTTATTTTCAAAAATTGTATGTATGTAATTTTTCTTATATTTAAAATGAGATCACACCACTTTACACCACTTTGAAACAAAATATAAACGTTGTTCACACACTTACAGTTCAATCGAAACTAAACTGAAAGCGATGTTTCAAACAGTATAAATATATTATATGGATATTTTGTAACCTTACTTTTGAAAATTGACAAAATGATATACTATTTTAAATAGTTTATAAACGATGTTCACCACACTTCAATTGATAATAAACTTGATCTGTGCAATAAATGCAGGAATCAACATATCAAATTTGCTGTTCCTAGCTTTTATAGTCTGAGAGTTCCACTTACACGGACAGACGGACGGAAATGGCCAAATTTATTTTATCTTTTTCATGTTATTGCATATAATTTCCACAGGAGGGAAAAAAAATTCTTAAAAATACCATTAAGCTTTTATTTTTATTTTATAAACAAAAATCCTTGGGATTTGTTACCCTTTATAATTGAATGATAGGACACAAAGAGACTACGACAGTTTTTATACCTGATGTTCACGACAAATCTGTCTGTAATTTGTTTATTATTCACATGGCTAAAAAAGCCAACATTAAAATTATTTAACTGATCATCAAACTAACCGTTATCATATCTTTCCATTGCAGCTCAGGTCGAAACCATCTGAAGCGCTTATTCTTTAAGGTGAGTTCAAAGCGGCATACGAGTATATGTATATACATAATGTGGTAACAAAGTCAACGAAATTACATAAGTGAAAAAATCATGTACTTTCGTATGCGTCATAGCGAAAATAATACCTGGAAAACTAGACTTTAATTCTCTTTGACGGAGTCTATGGTCAAGATTTGTAGTCATTGTCTGAACAACCATTGTTTGCAGCATAAACAATTCGGGTTCCCCGCAACCGTTCATAATCTATATGTGTACTAAATAAATGGCGAGCAAATAGCAACGCCAAAGTCGAATTCACCGTGAAAGAGGAGCGCAAGTTCCAAAAATAAAAGCTGCCTTCATCCCAACACTGACAGCCAAAGATGGGCTCGACACTTCGTTATTCTCTTTATCTGTTTTTTCAATTGCCAGCCGACAATTGCTTAATAGATTTTAACTGGTTTTTGGCAACGTCATAGACGTGTATGGCAAAGTACTTCCCATGCCCCCATGGCTAATGCCCAAGACAAATAACTGAGTGTGCCAGTTAGTAGTGATGATAATGATGATGACGACAATCTCAACAAAATCGAAATGCCTTCAGGAAGTCATCTGGCCAATAATGATACTCATTACATGCTCATTACAAGTGATTTGCATGCGCATTGCACAAATCTGCACTATGCTATTTCTTTGGCAATGACCTAATGTTTCTAAATCCATCCATCCCATATGCAATATTAATGGAACTTTACACAAGTTTTCAAATCGCCCAATTCAGGCTTGGCGGTTTATTGAGCTTGGCATGCCGCTTGGCTTTTTATTGTCTAGGGTGTATCAACTAAATAGAAAAGCAAACAATAGCGCGCTCGGTGATTTACCCTATGGAATTGGCCGGTTTTTTGGCTTGCTGCCAGGCAGCTTGTCTGTGGTCAGTTAACGGTGTCGTATGCGAGTGGCGGATGGCAAATGAGTATCTGAGATCACAGCCGTACAGAATGCAATAATAAATAAATAGACAACAAGATAGAGACAGAGAGAGATAAGAAAAATGAGAAAGAGGGAGAGAGAGAGAGAAAAGAGAGGGAGAGAGACAGAGCGTCTGATTTGACACCTTGTTGATCTGAACTTTGTTTTTGGGGTATTTTCAAGCGATTTTTGGCAGGTGATGTAGTAGTAGCATCTGGTCGTGTCCGGGCTATCTTGTTAGACCGTCCATTTGTCTGCTCGTTTAAACAGATCTTGTGCTAAAAAGCATTTAAGCGTTTAATGAAAACCGCTGCCACTTACGACAACTTAGGCTGACGTTGCACCGACAACGATAACAACAACAACCAAAAACAACTCACCCTAGTATCGAAACGTCATTCGAGAATCATCTCCATCCGCCTTTGAAGGCACAATCTTATTTTTAGTTTTAGATATAAAGTGCATTCTTAATAAATACCGTTTTCAGCTCATTATCCAGCAACTATGTTTTTAGCATTCATGCGGAAATCGATCGAATAATTGCAAATTTCTTTTGATTTGGTATCAAATTTTGTTTGCTGCGATACAAGATTTCTAGTTTTTTTAAATTACTAATAAACATTTTTGAATAATTTTGTACAGCCTCAAACATACTAACCTTTTTTATTAGATTTTTTTCATCGATTTTTTTTGGATGCGTATACTTTTCTAATCAATATTAATAATTAATGTAATTAATTAATTTGTGGTTTTTAACCGGCTCATGCCCGTAGTATAAATTGTATATATTGAATTGGAGGAAAGATTACATATCCAATTAACCGACTATTATTTTTACTGCTGTTCTCTTGATTAGTCACAAAGAAGAAGAAGATAGGCCAAAATTCGTTACCATTTTGAAAGTAAGGGATCTCAAAAATGTGATTAATGTGTCTAATAATTGATTCCGAATCGACACCTCAAGGAGTTGAAACCCAATTTTAATTAAGCTCAACCTCAATCAAGAACGGAATTGTTATAAATATATGTACATAGTGTCGAACCGGATCCGAATCACTTTTTATTAAAATAATTTGGCTCGAAAATAAAAATATTCTTATGCTGCAGTAAATGCAATGGGGGTGGACATTTGTTTTTTTTTATAGTTGTGGAAATATAATTAAATTACAAAATTGAGAATTGGAGGAAACTTAAGTTTAAGTCTATCAACGAAACCTAAGCTAAACATTTAGAGAATTGCATCCGTAGTCATTGTACTGTACTCACATCAACCATACTTACATTCATTGTAATTGTGATAACTTACAGTATATTTCCTATATATTTGAATTGCAATAATATATATGTACTTACATATGTGCATTCTCTACACTGACGCGATTCGTTAACAGAAAATATATCATCCATAAAATATTGATTGTAGGTCAATAAATCCAGATTCAAAAACACCTTGCGTAATATAAAAAAATGTTCTTTAAAGTTAATTTCATTTGCGCTCTCTTTTGTATTAAAATATGATTTTATTATTAACACTCATCTATTAAAGAAAATTATCAAGTGGTATCAATTTTGTTTTTTTTTATAAATATTAGAGTAGCATTCGAGAATAATTTCGATTTCGCTCATGATTCATGTATTCTCTGTTTTGAGTGCAACAAACATTTTAAGTGAATTATGTGGAAATGAAATTTAGACCGATTATTTTCTCTGTGTGTATTATTATCAAACGTCGAGATGTAATGACTCAGTGTTCTAATTAGTCAGTTGTTTATGCTTCCTAGCTCTTGAAGATTACGGAAAAGCTTTTATTTCACGCTCTTCCTAATGAAATCCAATTATTCATAATATTAACTAGTGTTCTAGCATTTTCAAACAGAGGGAATTTTCGGGGATATATTATTAAATAAACTCATTAGATAATATTATAAAAAAAATAATATAATTCTCCATAATTTATATATGAATATGATCAGACTCATATAAACCTTCTTGGGAGTACTTGACGTGCTAATCATTTTCATTAGGTATTGAGTTTAGTATTATAAAAAAAAAAATAATATAATTCTCCATAATTTATATATGAATATGATCAGACTCATATAAACTTTATTCGGAGTACTTGACGTGCTAATCATTTTCATTAGGTATAAACTTTAACTAAATATTTGGGGCTTCAAAAATGCAATTGCTTTAATTTTAACCGAGTATGCTCAGTATACACTCATTACATAACTTTCGATGATATACAAACAGATGTGAGTCCAAAAAGGATTAAAGATGGATAAGGAACTTCCAGAAATTGTTCCCAAAGTAAAAAAAGCAACACAACCTTGTATGAGAGTAATGCAACCATATAATAAGTATCTATCTTCTACAATCTTTAAACATTGTCGGCAAGACAGACAACCTATAGTATCTTAGCATTTTGTGCATTCTTCTGCTTTTTGCATATACATATGTATGTATGCATTTGATTTGTAACATTTTGCACTTGTAAGATGTGTGTACCGACATATGTGCATAATACAAATAGATAGTCAGCTTGCAACCCTCTGGGTGAAAGCGATAAAATCTAATAGTGTGACTGTAATTGAGTTAAATAACAGTTTTAAAATGCTTGTTAATTAAATATTTATTCGGATGTCGGTGTCGGTCGAGACTCGAGGGCGAGTTAAGTAAATTGTATATCCGTTGGAATTAATGAAAGGCATATGATTAATCAAGAAAACAACTTCCATCCACATGATTTATAATAGGGAACAAGGAAAACAGAGCAAGCTAAGAGATTAGAATGCGGTCTACAGCAGTAGTAATAAGTGTTCTATAGATTGTGCTTCATTGAATAAAATGGAATTCATCGATTTGTGCGAAGTCGTAGGTATGAATTTAGAATCTTGAATGCAATTCATTCAGTGTTTGAGCTGCAAGATATAAATAAAAGTACAAGTACAATAGCAAATACAGACGTGTGGTCATCGTGGACTTACTACGTCACTATGGTACGCAACCTGTTGGTCATTTCTAAATTAAGCAAGACGCGCTTTTCAGCCCCTTTGTGTCATTTAATCCATAGCAGAAATGTCAGCAACAAAGCGAATATTGCAACATTCTCGAACTCGCACTTGGACACACTTTAACTAAGCTACATTGATATCGATGTCGTTTCGCACCTCATGTGCTAGAATTAGCAAACACATTTATGCGTTGTCATGGCTATTGTTGTCTTTATTTTCTTTTTTTGTATAGTTTGCCTAAAGGGGAAAGCAAAAACGGGTGGGGTGGAGTTCGTATAATTGGATTACACGCAGATGCAGGTCAACCAGACGCAGAAAGTGTCAGGCTAATTCAGAGGAAGCCAAAGGCACACTTCTTAGTCAGTGAAATTGATGGCACATCTTCCACGAATCAACTAATATTTGTGTACTTATCAAATTATATTCTTGTCTTGTTATTGCATTGGCGGATGTTAGGAAAACCAAATAAAAAAGTGCTGAACGCGGAAAGTACGCCTAACTAAGTGTTACGTATTGATCGTCATAATTTCTAACTATATCAAAACATTTGAATAATGCAAGTTTGCTTTTTGTTTGTCATTTCTTTATTAGATTCATTTAAAATTAATCATATTCATATTTAACATTTATTAATATTACAGAATTATTTTAAAATAATAATGCTGAATTGCAAGATGATTTGATTTTCCCAAAAAGTGCTGTGAAAACTTTTGTACAAAAAATAATACTTGAATAATTGCTGTAAACAATTGTAAAATGTAGAAAATGATCAATATTTGTTTTCATTAATTAAATAGATTGATAGCTAATTTAAAACATTGAATAGAAGTCGTAATTTTTGGTTGGTGCTATGTTCTGTAAAAATACATAAAATTTTCATGCGGCGTATGAGTAATTTTATACATCGGTATTTATGTGTGCAAGAAAAACGGAAGTAAGAAGATCGAAAGAGATGGAGATACATATAGGGAGAGAGACATATAGAGAGAGAGAGAGAGAGACAAAGATTGAGAGCTTTAAACTGGGAGTACGAATTGAAGAAAGTGGCAACTGAAATTGACCAACTCTCTTATATGTATGTACATATATATGCACACTTAGCTGTGCTCTTCGATTTCTCTTCGTCTTCTTCTTGTTTGTATAAGGCGCCATTTGACAATTGTACTAACTGGCTGGTTGCGCTTTCAGTTCCTTCGTTGAATTGCAACGGCTCGAGTCGGAAATGCCAAAGCAGCATTATAATTCAACAACACCAGCAGCAACAATTGCAAGAAAGAAGAAACAAACAAGACAAAAGAACAAAAAAAAAGCAAATGCAAATCGAAATATTTCTGTAGAATATCTGATTATAATGAGTTCTCCAAAAGCGTGGTGTCCCGATAATTACATCATATTGATATGCGTAATTTGAAATGAGTGTGGCGGAGTGGTCAAGATGATGATGATAATGATGACAACAAGTGCTTACAGCAACGTTCGGAATTCAAAAGGAACTAAAAATTGTAATTAATCGAAGGCGACAAAGATCGCGTAACGCGTTGTAGGAGAAGAATTTGAAACGGAAGTGCGGAAGTGTGTGCAGCTAGAAGAGGCATGCGGCAAATTTCAATAGCACCCACAACACAGACCCAACAACAACAGAAGCAACAGCACCAGCAACAGCAACAGCAATAGCAATAGCGACAGTGACTGCAAGACGCACAATAATATTGTGGGTTTATATGTAAACATGCCGCGTAACTTAGCAAAGTGCAATGTGCAATACCACATCCGTTTTGGGGCATGCAGCAAGCGCATAAATTAAAACCTTCCTAAGACAGGAAGAAAAACAGCAACAACAAATACTTGGAACGTGTGTGTTGTGTTGTGCTGTGTTGTTAGGGTTCTGTTGACTCACTGGACAGCAGCGTGTGAGTCTTTCACACACAGTGAGAGAGCTCAGCGAAAAGAGATAAACCCAGTCACAGTCAGAGCCACTCGCCGGTCGCATGCTGCAAGCTTGTATTCTGTAAGTTGCTCTCTTACTCACCCACACAACTGCTAGTATGTGGGTGTGGGAGAGCTTGTCGTGTGTCGCTATTGTTGTTCTTGTAAAAAAGTTTTCTCCAAACGCGTGGCTGGCAGTGGCCACGATAAGTTCTACACACACACGCACACACACACACACGCACACGCACACGCACACACACACGCACGCGAGCCGTCAAGTCGTCTGCGCTTGCGACTTCTCTAGCTTGAATGCTTTCTTTCTTTCCCACTCGCGCTGTCTTTATTTAGCTCGTTTCTTTCGCTCAATCTCAGCGTGTGTGTGTGTGTGTGTGTGTGTGTGTGCATTTTGCGTTCGTTGTGCACTTGTATCTGTCTGCACCTCGGCACTTCGGCATCTCGGCAAGCACCTCGTGTTCAACGAAGAAACGGCCTTCGCCTCGTTGTCGGCGACGTCGCCGTCGCTAACGTCGGCGTCGTCGTCGTCGTCGTCGTCGTGCTTTGCTGTGCGAATGTGCGTGTAAGTGTTTTCTTACACATGATTGGCTGTCGTCGCCAATTGTCGTCATCGCTTGACGCTGTTGTTGCTGTTGCTCAAGATGCTTTCGTGTGCTGAAGCTTTGTGTTCGGGCTTCGCCCGCGTCCGTTATTTATAATGCTGCGCGCGCTCCATCAAATTTATAAATAAGTTACAGATCTTGAAGAGTTAACTTGTGCCCCAGCAAACGTCGCAGCAGTCAGAACTCGCCAACGAGCTCAAGGAGTCGCAACTCGCCGCTGCACTCACAATAATACTCTTAAGAAATTATTTATTCACTTGACAACCCATCTCACAGTGTCCAACAAAATACATATTCAAATATATTGGCAACTCAAAACTCAAAACAAATTAATTATTGCTTGCAATTTTGAAATTAATTCAAATCAATAACCAAAAGGAAACAACTCAAAAAAACCTAACAAAAAGCAAATCTAATCAAATACAAAACAAATTCCAAGAATATCGCTTATAACCAGAATGACAACAAAAACAGAGTTAAGTGCTCGCGGTGGTTTCACCGCTCGCCGCAACAGTCGCATTGAAGCCAGAAAAGAGCACAAATTGGCCAAGCGCTGCTCGAGTCCTGTGTCCAGCGGCCCACTGGATACAGTCTCAGTAGCAGCCACACACGATCAGCAGCAACTGCAACACGAGCCAACAGCAACAGCAACAGCAACAACTACAGCTATTTGCTGCTCTCGACTTAACGCGCATCAAACAATCTACAGCCCAATGTGTAAGTTAGTGAACCACGTGACGTATACGGTATAAAGTTGTGATCGCCCTGCATCTACTACGAGCGTAGTGTATGGGATTGGAATACCCACTCCGCGAAGAATGATTCACACGCACAGGCAGAGTACTCACTTCTGATATTCCTAATCTGATATTTGAGCAAGCGTTGTACGTCACACGCGTAGTGACGCCAAATTTCTCATCAGGTTAGCCGGAAAGCGGCCGAAAGCGGCCACCAACAACAGTAACAGTAACAGCTAGAGCAACAGCAACAGCAACAGGTAGATTGATATAGGTCGTTGGTATGGTTATATCAGCTCATTCATGCACAGCAACCAGCCATCAATTAGAGCATCACAATCCAATTAGCCAACAGCCAAAAGCCAATTTGCAAGACTCCTAAACAACAACACGAAAATACTCATCAACTCACATTTAATTCGATTGTCTGTAGAATTGATTCAATACAAAAATAAATGTGATTGAATTAACCACTCATGCAGGTTTTTCTATTTCCCCTTTCTCATTATATTAATATGTATATATTTGAATTAGAGTCGAATTTGGATATGTGTTCTTAAATATGTTACAGAATTTTTTTAATATTGCAGTTTCAAGACATATTTTAATTTGTTACATTTAAAAATTAAAGTATATTTTTAATAATTCTTAAATATAATATTATTATTTATTAATTATTTATTTGCCACAAATTCCGAAGATTTCTGACTCGATTTGCCATAAAATAAATAACAGTTTTAATTTTGAAACTATTCTGCAGAGCTTCCTTCAGATAAATGATGCTTTACTTATTTAAAATGGTGTATGTAAAGCCAATTCAAAAAACTTATCATAATTATTAAATACTCAAATTTCAAAATCTCTTGGCATGTTTAAAAAAACAAATTATTTAAATAACTTGAAATAAGTTTTTCGAATATTGTTTTTACATTTACTGAGAGAATGGTAAATATGTGGTTAATAAATTACAGCACTTTATTAACACACACATGATGTATACTCGATTTTTTCCAATTTCTTTCATAGAAGCTAATCATGAATTGTTTTTCTTTTTTGTATTTGTGGGCAGTGGGACATTGAATATATAATATTGGGATACAATTGACTTTGCCTATCAATATTTAATTTCGAAAAATGTCTTTATATATAATACTCCTGCATTTACAATTTACATACAATTGTTGTACCTGATTTTGAATCAGAGACAGCCGAAATTTACTTTACTTATCTAAGCAATATCGTCCAATTACAGCCACTACCAGTTATTTGGTGCTCGCAACGATATTCTTAGTGGTGACAGCGAGCTTCCCATCGAACACAAACGCGCTGCCACGTCGCCTGAGTGGTCGCCATTTGATCCTGCCGCATCGTCATCACGTTCATCTCAGGGCTGCTATGAATACCCCACCACCAAAGACACTAGGCTGCCCAAAGTTGCGAGAAAGTCTAACCAATGCGACCGCTATAGTCCAGCAGACCAGGGAAGAAATCGTAGCGCTTTTGTCAAAATTTTTGGTAAGTTCATCATAATCTGTAAAAATCCTTGTATTTGCGATTTTCTAATGATCCACTTTTATTGTTGTTCACTTCTTTATTTGCGATTTGTTTAGTTGGAGACAAGAAATATGTCTGTCAAGAATGCCAGCGAGTTTGTGCTCTTCCATGATTTGCGGCTATCTCATCCACTTCAAATGGAGGTCGCGAACAAGAATAACAATGGCGCCGATCCTCAGTCAGTGGAGGAAGAGCTGTCAAAGATTACGGATACACTGCTCATTATTTTCGATCTGCTGAGGAAGGTGGAGGAAGTTCAACCAATCGATGTAGTCAACAAAACTTACTCGGACATTACTTCGAAGGTTGAACACAATCTGAGCGAAGCTCTTGGAATGCGCAATATGCATTATAATAAATCGTCGACGCCAAATTACACATACAATTGTTTACACATTTTTCTACCATATGCTATCATCAATGAGACTATCAATGTCTTGGAAGTCATTGAGAAGAAGTACAACTATATGCTGGAAACTTGTTTTGCGGATGCCAGTTGAACAGTGACAGTCACTGCCGCAGGACCAACTGCTTGCAACAGCAAGTGCCAACAACAGTGTACAAGAAAATGCCAAAAATTCTACAACAACAACATGAAGGAAAGAGTCTCGAAGGATCATGGAATTCATATCGCTGGGCTGGAGCAATACCTTGCCCAAATATATTTGTTTATGCATATGTATACGTAAATATACTTAACGCAATAGCGTGTTTTTTTTTGTTTTTGTGTCCTATTTAATCAATGTTTACTATATACCTAGCCTGTAGTAGCTAATAGCGCAAGTGAATTAATTATTTATTTATCATATTATTACAATGATTATTTAATTGACCTTAATTTATAATACATACATTATGATTTTATAGCTATATTTTGAGCATTCACTATTTATTATTATTTTTAATTCTTACTCACTTCATTACAAGCAGAATATCATTTATTATTTGTGCAAACAAAATTAACTCGCACTTCTGCCATTATATTCTCTATTGTCGTAAATATGTATGTCTTTTGTTCTCGTTGCTAATGTAAGCCCCAAGTATTATCAGCTAATAAACAATTTTTTTGTCAACTAAAACGTGCGTTTCAATTCTTAGATTGTGTCTTCTTCTGGTGAATCAAAAATTTGTATTACATAATTTTGCTTAATAAAAATATATTCGAGGCCTTCGTGTTGTAGCTAATCATTTTTCACGGATATATAATTCAACACTAGCTTAAATTCATTTGACCGTTTGAGCAAGTTTTCAGTCGAAGTATTTCCCGTTATTTCCGGTTCCCCACACATCTCAGTTATTTGGCTGACAATCACAATCACATTGGGACAATCCAACGAAATTTGCCTTGGCCCACCCAAAATCTAAAATCGAAAACAAAAGCAAAAACAAAATATGGTACAATGCCCGAAC